>CM053616.1:60745923-60819911 GCA_028646535.1 Procyon lotor | reverse complement strand
TTTTTTTGGTGTTGAGTTATATAAGCTCTTTATATGTTTTTGGACACTAACCCTTTATCAGATATATCAATTGCAAATATTTTCTCCCATTCGGTAGACTGTTTTTTTGATTTGTTGATTGCTTTCTTCGCTGTGCAGAAGCTTTATATTTCAATGTAGTCCCAATAGTTTATTTTTGCTTTTATTTCCCTTGCCTCAAGAGACATATCTAGGAAAATCTTGCTGGCTGATATCAGAGAAATTACTGCCTGTACTTTCTTCTAGAATATTTATGGTTTTAGGTCTCACATTTGTGTCTTTAGTCCATTTTTAACTTATTTTCATGTATGGTGTAAGAAAGTGGTCCAGTTTCATTCTTTTGCAAATAGCTATCTGGTTTTCCCAACATTATTTGTTGAAGAGACTGCCTTTTTTCCCATTACATATTTCCCATACATGTTTGTTGAAGATTAGTTGACTATATAATCATAGGTTTGTTTCTGGGCTTTTCATCCTCTTCCATTGATCTATATATCCATTTGGGGGCCAGTAAGATACTGTTTTGATTACTACAGATTTGTAGTATAACTTCAAGTCTGGAATTCAGCTTTGTTTTTCTTTTTCAAGATTATTTTGGTAATTCAGGGTCTTTTGTGGTTCCATACAAATTTTAAGATTGTTCTAGTTTTACGAAAAAATGCTGTTGGTATTTTGATAGGGATTGCATTAAATGTGTAGATTGCTTCGGATAGTATGGATCTTTTAACAATATTTGTGCTTCCAATCTATGAGCATGTAATTATCTTTCCATTCATTGGTGTCACCTTCAATTTCTTTCATCAGTATTTTAGTTTTCAGAGTATAGGTCTTTCACCTCCTTAATTAAATTTATTCCTAGGTGGGGACACCTGAGTGGCTAAGTTGGTTAAGCATAAGACTTCAGCTCAGGTTGTGATCTCAGGGTCCTGGGAATGGCCCTGTGTCAAGCCCCAAGTCAGCCCACACACGGCTCCCCAGCCCACAAGCATGCTCATCAGGGAGTCTGCTTGTCCCTCTCCCTCTGCCTCTGCCCCTCTGCCTACTCTCTCTCCTTCTCTCAAATAAATAAATAAAATCTTTAAGAAAAAAGTTGATTCTTAGGTATTTTATTATTTTTGATGCAATTGTAAATGAGATTGCCTTCTGAATTTCTCTTTGGGCTGTTTCATCCATCCATTGGATCATTCACTTGCACAAAAGAGGATTAGGATTCGGTGAGAGAAAAATCCTAACTCTACTCTCCCCTTCAAGAAAACATAAGCAGAGCATGCAGCCTGATAAACAGTAGGTATTCAGTAAATATTAATTCCCTTCCCCAGTCTCCCTATACATCCTTCCATATATTCTCAGTACTTATTCTTTTCTTTGCCATCTTTTCTTATTTTCCCTGTTTTCAACTTTATAAAAAAGAAATGTTGAAGCTAAAAGGATGAGTCACAAAGGAATTTGCCCTAGATGGCCTTACCGATAACTTCCGGTAACTTCACCAAAAGTATAAAGGACTTTTTTGGATGTTTTGTCCTAGAGTTTGACTCTGTTGTTTCTATGTCTGTATGGTAGCACTAGGTGGTGCTAATGGCCTATCTGAGCTGGGACACTTTTTCCAGAGAGATAAAAGGCTAACTAATCTCACTTGGAACTTGGAATAGATGTTTTCATACATGTAAATCCAAAGGAGTAAATATCTATCATTATTATTATTATTATTTTCTTCTAAAAAGTATAATGGGAAAATATTGATTTAAGTTAAGAATGACCATGGGCCTTTTCCTTCCCCAATTATTTATAGTTACCTCCTTTCCCAAGGACAGAATTCAGTTCTAACTCTGCAGAAGCTGTCATGTTATATTTATCTTCAAGAAAAGCTGTAGCCTGAGTGAAATCTTCTAAACAAAGTCACCAGTCCTGGAGGAGTGACAACACAGAGAAGTGCTTTGTAGAGCAAGGCAGAATTTTTCTTCCAGACCCGGACATGTTCAGGCAAGAACATCAGACGACAGCCAGCTGCAAGGGGGAAAAAAATTCCTCTGCTGGTCCAGATCAACAAACAATGAAATCACTAAACTAAAGGTCTCCTTTAACAATGTCTCTTATAGTCAGAAACTTAACTCAAAGAAAAAAGGAAGTCTGCTCTAAGTTAACTGTTTCCCGATTATAAACTCTCAACCAGCATGTAATCCAGGGCCAGTAGAAAACACAAACAAAGATTCATGTGAATCACACTTCCTTTGAACTGGATTACAGAAGAAAAACAGTTCTAATTTGTGAATGTTAAAATCTCTTACCCTGTATGTGCTATGGTAAGTGCTGTGAAATGTGTAAGCCTGACGATTCACAGACATGTACCCCTTGGGCAAATAATACATTATATGTTAATAAAAATTAAAAAAACAAACAAACACATCTCTTACCCTTAAATAACTCACTGACTTGTACAACTAAACACATGTGCCAGCTTGTAGTGTCTTTCTCCTTTATGGATGCTGAGGCAGTATCAGGAAGCATCCTTGAAATACCACACCAGGGGCGCCTGGGGGGCTCAATTGCTAAGTGTCTGCCTTTGGCACAGGTCATGGTCCCAGGGTCTTGGGATCAAACCCTGTGTTGGGCTCCCTGCTCAGCGGGGAGCCCGCATCTCCCTCTCCCACTGCTCCTGCCTGTGTTCCCTCTCTTGCTATCTATCAAATAGATAAATAAAATCTTTTTTAAATAAATAAATGAAAGAAAGGAAGGAAGGGAGGGAGGGAGGGAGGGAGGAAGGAAGGAAGGAAGGGAGGGAGGGAGGGAGGGAGGGAGGGAGGGAGGGAGGGAGGGAGGGAGAGAGAGAGAGAGAGAGAGAGAGAGAGAAAGAGAGAAAGAGAGAAAGAGAGAAAGAGAGAAAGAGAGAAAGAGAGAAAGAGAGAAAGAAAGAAAGAAAGAAAGAAAGAAAGAAAGAAAGAAAGAAAGAAAGAAAGAAAGAAAGAAAGAAAGAAAGAAAGAAAGAGACTGTTCCAAATCTTAGTCACAGTTCTGCCTGGAAGAATTTCCACACCAGGATTTAGATCTCCATTCTATAACTCATGAAACTGTCTTTGTGAATGGCTGCACCTGCAAGTTTGACACTTGGAGATTTCTTCTTCTTCTTCTTCTTCTTCTTTTTTTTTTTGTAGACTAGATTATATTTAAGTAAAAATAACTTTAGATTTAGATTTTAAGTAAACATATCTGACCTCACCTTCTAGCTGCCCAAGGTCTCACTCACTGTCATTGGGAAAAGAAGAATTTAAAATACATTAGGAGAAAAGAAATATACAGGTACATATTTATTAATAACACATTTGGTCTTGAGCAGGTAGTAGATTCAATATTCATTAGACTTAGTGGGTTTGGGCCTCTGCCTTTGGCTCGGGTCATGATCTCAGGGTCCTGGGATCGAGCCCTGCATCGGGCTCTCTCCTCAGCAGGGAGCCTGCTTCCCCCTCTCCCTCTGCCTGCCTCTCTGCCTACTTGTGATCTCTCTCTCTCTGTCAAATCGATAAATAAAATCTTTTAAAAAATAAAATAAAATAGGGGCGCCTGGGTGGCTCAGTCGTTAAGCGTCTGCCCTCGGCTCAGGTCATGATCCCAAGGTCCTGGGATCGAACCCCACATCAGGCTCCCTGCTTGGCAGGAAGCCTGCTTCTCCAGCTACCATTCTCTTTGCTTGTGTTCCGTCTCTTGCTGTGTTTCTCTCTGTCAAATAAATAAAATCTTTAAAAATAAATAAATAAAATAAAATAAAAGCATAAATAAACAACTATAATAGTAGTGAGCACTTGCAACGTATAGAATTGTCAAATTACTATGTTGTAGACCTGAAAGTAATATAACATTTATAACAACTATATTTTAGTGATAACTTTTTTTTAGTGATAACTTTTTAAATTAAAATAAATACAAGAGTTATTCATGAAACAATGACAAGAGTATTTTATGAACCAAGGACTATGATTAATCCAATTCTGTCCACTTAAATAAGTAAATAAGTCAAAGGCAACACAACTTATCATACATCAGTGTGATTTTGCATTGCCAGCTCTTTAGCTCAGTCCTGGATGACAACCTGAGCAAAGATATCTCAGAATCAGGATATCTAGTCCTCTACCTTGGTGTGACTATGAGAGAGCATCATGCTGATGATCTTACGGGCTTCACGTCATAGCAAGGAGACAGGTGCTTCCTTCCTGAGGAATTAAGGTGTGCATAGGTCAGAAGAAACATTGGAGTTGTCCTGGGAGAACACTGAGTCCAAAGCCAGAAGCTTTGAAAGCAGCACATGAAGCAAGAGAGCTTGGTAAGGGTCAGGTATCCTAGCAGGGGGTCAGGACAGAAAATGACAGACACAGGGCACCCTTCCTTGTCTGAAACCCTCTACAGCCAGATCCAAGGAGTGCAATGACAAAAACTGGGGACCACGCTCCAGCGAATCACAGGTCAGAAGATGAAAAAAATCTCTGGTTTTGCTCAAGGTTCACAAACATTTTCTACATTAGTCTTTGATGTTAAAAGGTCTTCTTAAAACTAAGGAGCTTGCGTTAGTTCTTTCCGTAAGTGCAGAAGGCTAAACACAAGCATTATTTGGAGCACACATCTATTTAACTCAGCAAACACTTACCTACCTTGTTCTTGGGGCTCTGTGAGACATCAGAGTCACTGTAAGGAAACCCAGAAGTTAAACAGCAACAGACAGAATGGGCTCTGAATGTGACTTTCATATTGCTGGTAAGAGACCTTCCTATTGACATTTTCCTCACTCTCCTTAACCCATATGTATCAAAAAGTCTCCTGAACTAGAAGACCTGGTTAACTTAGGATCTAGTTCATTTACACTTCCTGTACTATACTTGTCCCAAATGCAAAAGCCTAAAAACTCCTATCTTTATTACACTCCTCTCACCAGCAAGGTAGCTGATCCCCTTCCCAAGATTCTAAAAGGCTACGGATGCTAATGAGGATGCCAAGTCCAAAACAAACACATTAGCAAGTCCCTGGGAGTGTGCAAAGCAAGGAACACAGGCAGGGACTTTCCACACTGTCAAGCAAATGCATCATAAGAACTTAGCCCAGGCAGTTACCAGGTTAGGCATAAATTCTTTGATGGACTTGTTATAGGGAAGCAAATAAATTGGAGGCAATTCAAAGGCAGGTACTATGTTCTCAACTTCTTTGTAATTCCCCACACTAACCTAACACCATGCTCCTTGACGGTTGTTTCCTGATTAACAATTAGTTCTTGTTGACTTATCCCTTTTCTGTGCTTTTCAAACAAAAAATAAGGCAGTGTAATGAGGGGTTACATGAGCAGCAGGATATTCTTGACAACTTTCCTGGAATGTAAAATTCACTCAAAGATCTAGAGGCATAACACATTACACTGTATTTTTTTTTTACTAAGAGTGCTAAAATTAGCATGAATTTTTAAGATAAAATATGAAAATCAAAGACAACTCACACTTGCAGCTGGGCATTTAAAGACATACTCTCAGACCTCAGAAGATGAACATTTCATTCTTTTCAGTAGAAAAGTCTGAACACTTCTTGATGCCTGGTTGCACAAACTCACAAGCACAAGCATGCAAGCACACACATGTGCATACACACACAATTTGCTTCCCCCCTCCTCCAAAAAACTACAGATTTAAACCCAGAAATTCTACTTTCAGGAGCTTATCTTAATAAATAATTAAAATATCTATAGTGAGTTAAAATATTTATATATATGGGTGCAGCATATATATGCAAATATATGAGTGCAGCTGTTCATCTAGGATTGTTTTTAAAATAATGAAAATTATTGAACATTCTAAACGTCTCCTTAGGGGACTGGTAAAATGAATTATGTAATAGACACACAATGAAATTTTACATAATAGCATGGATACATTAATTGATATTAAAAGATGTCCACATATAATAAATAAGCACATTAAAAAATAGTGTGAATAAATACTATAATCTCAATTTGTTTAAAGATAATGTATGCATGTATGACCATGTAAATATCTTCAGGAAAAAATCTGAAAGGCTATGTAACAAAATAATAACTAAAAATTTCTGAGTGGTAGAATTATAAGTGACTTTTTTCTTAATTGTGGTTTTCTATAAATAGTTAATTTTTTAAAATGAGCACTGTGTTGGGGCGTCTGGGTGGCTCAGTGGGTTAAAGTCTCTGCCTTCGGCTCAGGTCATGATCTCAGGGTCCTGAGATAAAGCCCCTCATCGGGCTCATTGCTCAGCAGGGGGCCTGCTTTCCCCTCTCTCTCTGCCTGCCTCTCTGCCTACTTATGATTTCTCTCTCTCTCTCTGTCAAATAAATAAATAAAATCTTTTAAAAAAATGAGCACTGTGTCAATTTTTAAATCAATGCTTATTAATTTATTTAATACAAAAAGTATAAAGAAGAAAGTAAAATAATCATCCCCAAACCTTGCCATCCAAAAATAACCACTTTTTTCATTAAGTGACCATCATTCCAAATATGAGATTCATCCTAGATATCTCTGTATCTATATCTATACACATAGGCATGTACATTAGATAAATCATAACTATATAAGCAGATCAGTTAAAATGTATTAAAATAGAATTACATTAAACCTGCTACATTTTCATAAAAAGCATTAAATCTATCATTGATTTTAAAAGAAGAAAATGAAGTACACTAAAATAATTATCGAACTTTGGCTGTTTTTATCACTATAAAATATATTATTTCTTAAAGGATTATTTCTCTCAAATGTTATGATAAAATTATAAAAAATAGTTTAATAATTAGATAATGATTAAACTACTATATGTTTAATATAGACAACATCAATTGACTTCTTCCTAAGCAAGGTAAGAAAAATTAGCAAGCTTTCACTTCCTCCTATAATCTTATTTTGGTTAGTTATTACATTCATACTTTCAGGTTTTATAACATTTACATTTGCTTCTACAGCCATAATTCTTTTTTTTTCCCCAAATATATTTATTTTATTTTTTCAGTGTTACAAGATTAATTGTTCATGCACCACACCCAGTGCTCCATGCAATACATGCCCTCCTCAATACCTACCACGAGGCTCGCCCAACCCCCTCCCCTCCAAAACCCTCAGTCTGTTGCTCAGAGTCCACAGTCTCTCATGGTTCACTGCCCCCTCTGATTCCCCCCATTCACCCTTCCTTTCCTTCTCACAATGCCCTCCATGTTTTTCCTTATGTGCCACATGTAAGTGAGACCATAAGGTAATTGACTCTCTCCACTTGACTTATTTCACTCCGCATAATCTCTTCCAGTCCCGTCCATGTTGATACAAAAGTTGGATATTCGTCCTTTCTAATGGAGGCATAATATTCCATTGTACATATGGACCATATCTTCTTTATCCTGAATAGCAGTCTTTTTCATATTGGAAAGTCCTGTTATCCTATTGTTAATTCATAGTAATATCTCCGTCCATGTTAATACAAATAGCTAACATTTTGGTGATTGTGGCCATTGCTGCTATGAACATTGGGGTACATGTGGCCCTTCTTTGTACTGCATCTGCTTCTTTGGGGTAAATACCCAGTAGTGCAATTGCAGGGTCATAGGGTAGCTCTATTTTTAATTTCTTGAGGAATCTCCACACTGTTTTCCAAAGTTACAGCCATAATTCTTATAGTTACTAAACCTTAAACTGATCTAAACAGATCTCATAATCATTGCTTGTTCTTTTACCACATCTTTTCCATTCCTAAGTTCTATATTTTTAATTTATTCTTTGGTTGTCAGTCAGTATAGTCTCTTTTTTTTCCCAATGAGGATTCATATATGCTGTGTTCACTGAGTTCTTGAATGTGCAGGAATAATTTCCTGTTATCTTTATATATATGAATGGAAACATGACAGGGTATTACATTCTTGGGTTATGTTTCCTTCCCACCATTATCTTCTGACATTGAATCTTACTATATATAATATATTTCTATGTATTTATGTATTATATATTTATGTATTTCTATATATATTATGTATTTATGTATCTATATACTTATGTATTCTATATATTTATGTAGATTTTCTGTGCTATGTTATTTCCTACTTTAGCAACTCCAATTATCTTTCTTTTTTTTAAATTTTTTTAAAGATTTTATTTATTTATTTGACATAGAGAGAGAGAGATCACAAGTAGGCAAAGAGGCAGGCAAAGAGAGAGGGGAAAGCAGGCTCCCCACTGAGCACAGAGCCCGATGCGGGGCTTGATCCTAGGACCCTGAGATCATGACCTGAGCTGAAGGCAGAGGCTTTAACCCACTGAGCCACCCAGGTTCCCCTCCAATTATCTTTCTACCATAGCAGCTTTGTCTCCTCTACATTATCTTCTATCTAATTATTTTAAAATATTGTTTGCTTTTATTTCAATCAAGCCTTTCCTCTTCTTCAATAGCTCAGTTTTAAGCTATGTCTACTTTGTTCATTACCCTACCAGATAAGTTAGTTCTATATGATGTTGGTCCTCTGTTGGTTTGGTTTTTTTTTTTTTTTTTTTTTGGTTTTTTGGTTTTTAGCTCTGTGATCTTCCTTTTCATTTCATTCTGCTATATGAAAACTTATTATATGCATGCCATGTTCTTTTTAAATCCTTTTATGTACAAAACACTCATGGAGAAATTTTTCCATTCCTTTTATTGATACGTATTCTGGACTAGGTGCTTCCTCAGTCTGTTTTCCTAGATCTTTTGCTTATTATCATTTATTGATTTATTTGCTATGTTATGTTCATATAGCTGCCACATTATTTTCAAGTCAACATCAGAAGTTCTATTCAGATCTTCTTTTTGTATTAATGTGTATAAATTCTCTCTCTGCATCTAATCTAGAACTTACTCGATTGGTTTTTAAGAGTCCCATTTTATGTATCTTAATATCTCCAAAATTGTTGGGAATCTTACAATTTAATTGGCAGTGGGATGTTGTTTGTTGTTTTTTTTTTTCACTATTTTATTTTTCCCTTCTGACTGCAGTATCAGAATATCTATACCTCAGGTGGCTCAGTGGGTTAAAACCTCTGCCTTTGGCCCAGATCATGATCTCAGGGTCCTGGGATCGAGCCCCTCATCGGGCTCTCTGCCAACAGGAAGCTTGCTTCCCCCTCTCTCTCTGCCTGCCTATCTGCATACTTGTGATCTCTCTCTCTCTCTGTGTGTGTCAAATAAATAAATAAAATCTTTAAAAAAAAAAAAAAAGAATATCTATACCTCTACTTTCCTCAAACTTCCAACCTCAAGACCATTTCTCATTCACTGTAAATAGTCATTTATCCTATTTCATAGGAAAATAAAATCATTAGATGGTAAATTCCTCAGCTTTCCATTATAGAACTCAAAACACCAAAATCTCCCCTCTAGCTGCAATGGAAAAGGTGTTCCTTCTCCAATCTAAGGCTAACTGCCCTTGCTGTGTGATCTGGACCACACTTCCTCTAGCCTTCTTAGGAACCTTAGTCTTTCTCCTGTCCACTATCACTGTCTTCAAACAGTGATCTCTTTCTACTAACTCCTACTCTAACTCTACTAACTCCTCTCTAACTCTACTAACTCTATCTCTTTCTACTAACTCCTTCCCAACAAAAGAATAAAATCTTGCCATTCTCCACTATGTGGATGGAGCTAGAATATATTATGCTAAGCGAAATAAGTCTGTTAGAGAAAGACAAATACCATGATTTCACTCATATGTGGAATTTAAGAAACAAAACAGATGAACATATGGGAGATGGGAAAGAAAAAGGAGAGAGGGAAACAAACCATAAAAGACTTTTAATGATAGAGAAGAAACTGAGGGTTGATGGAGGGAAGTGGGTCAGGGAGCTAGATGGGTGATGGGTATTATCACTTGTTGTGATAAGCAGTGGGTATTGTATGTAAGTGATGAATCACTGTATTCTACTCCTGAAACAAACATGGCATTGTATGTTAACTAACTAGAATTTAAATAAAAATTTGAATAATAAAAAAATTAAGTGGTGTTATTAAAATTTCGAATCTCATCATACTATATCCTGTTCCTTTTCAAAAATCTTGCAGTAGGGGCGCCTGGGTGGCTCAGTCGTTAAGCGTCTGCCTTCGGCTCAGGTCATGATCCCAGGGTCCTGGGATCAAGCCCCACATCGGGCTCTCTGCTCGGCAGGAAGCCTGCTTCTCCCGCTACCATTCCCTCTACTTGTGTTCCCTCTCTCGCTGTGTTGCTCTCTGTCAAATAAATAAAAAAAAAAATCTTTAAAAAAAAAAATCTTGCAGTAACTAGCCACTGCCTATGGAATAACCTCCAAAAACCTTAACCTGGCATAAATGATCCTCCTTGAATATGGTCTCTTCCTACTTCTCCAAACTTATATTGTGCACCTCACATTACATACTCCAGTCAAGCTAGACTATTTATGGTTTACTAAAAATAGTCAGGTCCTCCTTCAGCTCTGCATAAATTATTCCATCTATGTCCATCAATCTTGTCCCTCCCCTTGACCTTGCTAAATACTAATTACACTTCCGTTCTCAGATCTCTTCTTCCAAGAAACCTTCTTAAATTCCCAGTTTCAAGTTAGATGTCGCCTGCCTAAGCACTCTCACACCATCCTGAACTTCCCTTAACACACTTTACTGTATGAAACCGAATTGCCTGTTTATTTCTCTAAAACGGGACTGTAAGCATCATGAGAACGAGTGTGGATTATATCCTGTTCACAATTATATTTCCAATTTCTTTTAAAAAAATACTCTTTGGAAAAAAATACTTTTTGAAAGACTGAACATATTTTGAATGACTGAATCAAGACCATAGGAGGAGAATCTGGTTTTACAGAGAGAAAAGCAAACAGTCATATTGATGAGGGAACAGAAGGCAAGCTGAGGACAAAGCAGAAGCTGACACCCTGCAACCTCCTTGTACCTCTACTCCTGGGTGGGACATATGTGACATTCTTTAGGAATCTCCCAACTATCTTAATGTTAATACCTTGCTAAGAAGGGGAAAATGACCTTGACAATGGCAAGGCCTCTAGTATTCCGTATCCTGTAAGTCTTCTTTAGCATATGAAAGTTCTATGAAATCCCCCTTTTTCCTTACCTACCCCAACCCCATCGTACATAACCTGCCACCCCTCACAACCCCCGGAGCAGCAGCTCTTTCTGCGCGCTGGGTCCTGTCCCTCTACTTTAATAAACCACCATTTTGCACCAAAGACATCTCAAGAATTCTTTCTTGGTCCTGGGTTCCCGACTCCACCCCACTGAACCTCACCTGTATTCTAAAACTTCATCAATATAAACTAAAAATACCTCTTCCTTAGATAATGGAGGAAGAAATAATAAGAGTATGTGTCTTGTTTTTGTCAGTTCTTCATGGAAATATTAGTCATATGGGATAGCCATCATTTAACAATTTCTTTTACCTACAAAAATGACAATTTCATATAGGTCAATTTTATACTGTCTTGTGGTATCAAATCCGGAGAAACTGAGGATGTTTTAGAATATATAAGCCGACAGCCAAGAAAGACAACTCAAGAGATGTTTTTGGTGCAAAATGGTGGTTTATTAAAGCACAGAGACAGGACCTGTGGGCAGAAAGAGCTGATGTCCCGTGATCCCGAGGAGAGGCTGATTATATACTTGGGAGTTGGGGAGGTGAGGACAAAAAGCGTGTTCAGAAAGGCTGACATATGGTAAAGAAGACTTTCAGGATATTGGAGGGCTGGTTATTGTCAAGCCAAGCTGTGTTTTGTTTCTCTAATGAGGTACCAACACAAAGACAGTCGGGAGTTTCCTGGTAGAATGTCACATTTCTACTATCACACATCCTTGTCAATGAGCTTTAGGTTTAGAAGAAATTCAACTTGATGTACATTTCCTTTCACCTCAGCCTCCTTCAGTTTTATGGAGGGGAGGGCAATGTTAGGACTTCCGGAACTGAGTTCTGGATCTTTGTAAGTTAGGCTATTGATAAGAAAGCCTCTTCCTTGTAAATCACTAGGACAGTTGTAAACTGAGGGAGACTCCTGTCCTGCAGGACTTTGATTCTAATAGTTAACCATTTGTCCTTCCTGTAGGGCAGCTAGCAGTTCCTGAGGAATGTCACATATGTCACAATGGGGAGGGGGGTGTAGGGTGCCAGCTTCTGCTTTGTCCTTAGCCAGCCTTTTGTTCCCTCATCAAAAACTTTCCTGATACCAGGCTGGGAGTGCCTGGGTGGCTCAGTTGGTTAAGCGTCTGCCTTCGGCTCAGGTCATGATCCCAGGGTCCTGGGACTGAGCCTCACATCAGACTGCCTGCTCAGCAGGGAGCCTGCTTCTCCTTTTCCCTCTGCCTGCCCTTCTTCCTGCTTGCACACGTGTGCTCTCTCGCTTGCTCTCTCTGTGTCAAGTAAATAAATAAAATCTCAAAAAAAAAAAAAAAAGATCAAAGACTGGAGCCAGGTACCTGAACTTTAACCTCCTTCGGTGTCTTTAATCTGCTGATTTTGATAAATGAGTCAAGACTATATCTCCGTGCATAAGGTACAAGTGAAGCAACTGAAGTTGAACCACTTTTACACAAGACATGTTCTGTCCACTTATATCCCTACCACCTCCTCTGATCTCACACACTTGTCTTGTCCACATATTTATGCTACCCATCTAGCACCTTCAAAGAATTTGGGTTTGGGACCCTCAAGTAAGAACCATACCTGTTTTTTCTTGCCCCAGGTCAAACTGAAGACAAATATTTCTGATTTCCCTGTGCATAGGAGAGAGTAAGCCTAGCAGTTTCCTCTAAAAGACTATCATTCATTGTCATTGTATCTGAGAAAGGAGATATCTTTAGGATCAGAGACAATGACTGCTTAACATAAAAAATGTTTACAGAAACCTCATATACCAAGTGGTGTTTAATAGTTACTTTTAAAGATACTCAGAGTGGGGTGCCTGGGTGGCTCAGTCATTCAGCATCTGCCTTCGACTCAGGTCATGATCCCAGGGTCCTGGGATCGAGCCCCACATTGGGCTCTCTGCTCGGCAGGGAGCCTGCTTCTCCCGCTACCATTCCCTCTGCTTGTGTTCCCTCTCTCGCTGTGTTTCTCTCTGTCAAATAAATAAAATCTTAAATAAATAAATAAATAAATAAATAAATAAATAAATAAATAAACTCAGAGTGACAGGGGTGCCTGGGTGGCTCAGTCGGGTTAAGTATCTTTGGGTCAGGTCATGATCCCAGGGTCCTGGGATGGAGTCCCGCATCGGGCTCCCTGCCCAGCGGGGAGTCTGTGTCTCCCTCTCCCTAGGCCTGCTGCTCGCCCTACTTGTTCTCTCTCTCTCTCTCTCTCTCTGTCAAATAAATAAATAAAATCTTAAAAAAAAAAAAAAGATACTCAAAAAGACAGAAATGTAATGATTTAGCTCCCTTGTGTGAATAAACAAGTTCAGACTCTATGGCTTCTTTATTAAAGGTTGCTATTCCCCCACTATTTTTATTAGTAAATTCAAAAAATGTAGAGGGAGTTAAGATATGTTTTACTTCATATTTTGCCTGTAACAAAACAACTATATTGATGAAAACTAAATTATCATTTATTTCCTGGCAACCAAATAAATTTTATAAAGCTAGGTATTAGTCCTAAATTTTCCTTATATCCTCTCTTATTATTGATGTGATTGATCTCTTTTCATACAGGTAAGCTGTATATATTAAAAAATAAACCAGAACACTGAGAAAAAATGAGTAAAATCAGGTAAAAACCAAGCTGGATCACTTATGTTCCAAATGCTCCTTTTCATCAACCAGCAGTTTTCCCACCTAAAATCTCCAGACATAATCTTCCTTATAAGTGAAGATTCATGCTAATGAATCTTAGCATAGCTTAGCTATGCTAAGTTAACATAAGTCCAACACTATTGATTGGCTTAGACAATTTAGTGGAGTAAAACCCAGTTATTTGGGGTTGTTTAATCAAACAACTGATTGACCAAACTGTTCACTTTTCAGCTGGGTGTGTTAGTTTAATGCAAATGCGATGTTATTATAGCATCAGGTCAAGCATAGAAAAATCTCAGTCCCTGAGTGGAACAATTTTCACTTTAGTCAATGAAGAATGGGCAATTCTTCACTTACCAGGATAGATGACTATAATAAAAACTTCTGCTTATAGTCTACAGGCAATTAGAACCAATGTGATAAATTGGCATCTATAATATTTAGCCCCGAATGGTATCTTGTGAAGTAGGGTTCTTTTCGGTCTTATTTACTATTGTTTGTCTATGCCTAAATTATAAGCATTCAGAAAATACTTGTTAGAGGAGTTGATGAAAAAAAAAATCATCAGTTGCCTATATATCCACAGAAAACATTTTGGCAATAAAGAAATCTGACCAATCAAATTTGATGTCTCAAGATCTCCTACTATAAAGATTCCTAGGTAATTACAGAATTGAAAAAAACACTGTGGGCTCCGGTACTGATCTGGGTTCAAGATAGTGGTTTACAAACTGTAACATGTATCAGAATCACCTAGAGGACTGGCTTAAATCAGATAAGCCCTATAGTTTCTGTTCAGTAGGTCTGTGTAGAGCCTGAGAATCTGCATTAATAATAAGGTTCTTGGCGAACCTGATGCTATTGGTCCAGAGACCACATTTTAACAACCACAAATTAAGGAAAGCAGACTACAGTTGACCCTTGAACAATTCAGGGATTAGAAGCACCAACTCCCATCCATGTAATCAAAAATTGATGTATAAGGGTGGTCTGGCTGGTTCAGCCAGTAGAGCATGGGACTCTTGAGCTCAGGGTCATGAGTTCAAGCCCCATGTTGGGCATGGAGCCTACTTAAAAAAAAATCCATGAGTAATATTTGATTCCCCAAAAACTTAATTACTAATAGCCTACTATTGACAGGAAGCATTGTGAATGATATGAATGTTCAATTAACACATATTGTATGGTATATGTATTATATACACATCAAATTACAACAACACCTAACTTTTTCTTAATCTTTATGGTATTTCTAAGCTATCTATTTCATCTGTAAGTTTTTTCAAATTATTGCAAATCTTCAAAAAGTTTTCCAATATATTTATTGAAAAAATCTTCATATAAGTGGACCCATGTAGTTCAAACCCCCATTGTTTAAGGGTCAACAATATTTTGGTAAGAATAGCCTTTTATTTTGTTGACTAATGTGTTTCCTGCAAAAATCATGTTTATAAGCAGTAGAGTTTTTACATATGTAACACAATCTTATCAGTTCCTTGGAATTCATATTGTCCTATTATCCTGTGTGGTATCCAACAGTAAATCTTTCTACTTCAGTTGGAACCTGTCAATTTGCTGGCAAGAAAAAATTCTGCAGACACACCATTCTTCTTGATACCACACAATTGTCCAAATAAAATTTACTTTGCTAGGTAGGCATTATTTCTTAGACTAGATTTACTTGCCCTCTGCATTATAAGACACTATCTAAATAACTTATATCATTAAAAGCATTAACAAATTACAGCTGCTCTTCATGAAACTGAGGTATGGCAGGTACATTAGTGGTAAATACCTACAAATGGTAATAAGCTTTATGGACAAAATTTTGGCACGTTGATAAGAACTACATTTGTAGTAATATTGTTAATATTTCTAGCTTCATCTTTGGAGCTTAGCCAGTTATCTTTGTTAAGAATTTTGCAGGTACTTCATAAAGGCTAAATAATACTTATCCTTTAGCAAAAGCATTATCTCTTGAAGGTTTTATATATCAGTGCTTTTTTTTTTTAACGAAAGAAGTGTTGTAGCTGGGTGATGGACATTTAGGAAGGTATGTGATATGGTGAGTGCTATGAATTGTGTAAGACTGGTGATTCACAGAACTGCACCCCTGAAACAAATAATAGCTATTAAAATAAATAATAAATAAATAAATAAATAAATAAATAAATAAATAAATTTTTAAGAAGCATTAAATAGGCTCCTTAACTGCCCTAGTGGGAAGCTTAATAAATAATTAAAGAACAATAGCCCAGCACATTTACTAACCCACCTCTCTGAAACGCCTTACTTTCTTTAGAAGCTTTATATACCTCAATAGACAAGTAAAATCGAGAATTGAACATTTCATCTGGTTATTCAACAGAACTTCCAAAATTTTTCATGCTGGAGGGTGGGGGGAGATGGGAGAATGTCTGCAGGAAGGAAATCACTCTGCTTTTCTCCTCAAAATATTACCTGGAAAGGCCACACCTTTGCATTAGCCATGCCAACACATGCTCATGAGTGTCCTCCCTCCTACCCAAGGGAAGTGCTAAGCAAAAATTACTTAATTCAAATACTGCCAAGGCTGAGCATCTAAAGACTGGTTTGTGTTGCATACCCAGCAAGGAAGCAGGTTTGGGGCAAGTGCAAGCATCTGAGGACAGCACAGGAAGGTTTTTTGACCGTCCTTAGTTGGGGATTTTCTCAAAAAGATTTGCAAGATGCCAAGTTAATCTTGAGGCTTCTTGCCTCACCTTCTTTTATGTCTCTCCTTGAGCATTCTTGTATAAACTTGTCCTCAGGATGTCTTTCCACCTCCTATAAACTCCCACTTCTGGGTAGCCTTGGCACCTTTACCTTACCCTGAGGCCCTTAAATTACTTGCCCATTTCCACATTTCTATGCTTAAAAACCTCCCTTTGAGGCAGGAATGCAACATACACCACATTCTCCTTTCTGGGTCAGGCAGAGATCGCGGTCATTTCCCGGCCAAGTAGCCTTTCACTCAAGCTGTAATCCCCTTTGTCCCAGAAGATGTTCTTTCCCTCCAGAAATGAGAAAATAAACTATCTTGACAATTAATTACCTAGCAAGGGTCAAGTGAAAGCCTATCTTTTAAAGAACCAGTCTGCAGACAATTTTGATTCTGAGCAAAACCTGAACTGAATCTAGAAGGGGAAAAAGCAGTCAGCTACCATAATACACGTTGCACCTCTTCAAGTACTACTGGCTACCAAAATCTGTCTTAGTGTGCTTAGGATGCTGTAACAAAATACTATAGGCTGGGTAGCTTAAACAACATAAATTTATTTTTCATGCTTTGCTAAATGGACAGCCCGAGATTTTTTAAATCTTCAAGTTCTGGCTCTAGAATTGTTTAAAAAATTCGTTCTTCAATTCATCCTTCTCTTCTCATATTTTACTATAAGCAGAGAGGAAGAACCAAGCCACTCTTCCAACTCTTTGCTTAAAAACCTCCTCAGCTAAATATCCAGTTTCATTGCTTGAAGTTCTACCTTCCATGCAACACTGGAACATGAACACAATTCAGCCACGTTCTTTGACGCTTTACAGCAAGGATTGCCTTGCCTCTCGTTTCCAATACCATGTTACTCATTTCCACCCGACACTTCACCAGAATGACCCTTAATGTCCTTATATCTACCAACATTACACTTGTTATTATTTATGGATTCTCTGAGAAGATAGAGCTTTCCCTCTAGCTCTACTCCTTTCTTATGAGCTCTTGCCACCATTTTCCTTAACATCCATATTTCTCACATGCACCTCAAAACTCTTCCTGTCTCTATTTAGTACCCTTCCCAAAGCCACTTCCACATGTTTAGGTATTTGTTACAGCAGTACCCCACTTCTCCCCCAAGCACCACCTCTTACCTCTAGCACCACCTCCCCCTCCAAGCAAAGCCTCATCAACCATATTAGGATTTCATACTTTTCTTTGTTCTTTCCACAGCTCCAAAATAACAGAAGTTTCTCATTTGGTGCATGAAACTATACTTATCCTTTCCTTATCCAACCTAGATTCTCTTCTGCCTTTATCTTAACTCTTTAGCTTAAAATTTTGCTTATGTTGGCTCATAGTCTTCCCCAACTCTTTCTCTCTATTAACTCTTGGTCTCCTTTTCAGAATCCTATTTCTTCCTTGTCTCTTAAATAGTTATATTCCCCAGCTGTTTTGCCTTGGTTCCTATACCTTTTCACTCTAGAAATTAATATTCTTCCCTTTGGGGTAAAAAAAAGCTATGGAAGTCTCTTCAGAACATACATTTATTGAATATTTTTTCAGAGCCTATTATGTGCCAGGCACTGTTCTAGTTATTGAGGACATAATAAAGAACAAAACAGACAAGAACCCTGTTCTCATAGGGAAGACAGACAATAAGTAAATATGTTTAAATATATATGTGATTTCAAATAGTGATAATTGCTATGAAGAAAAACAAAGCAGGGCAGGAGAGTCATAGAGAAGAAAGACCTCTCTGAGACAGATATTTGACCAGATGTTATTTAAAGCCATGACTCTGGATGAGATCACCTCAAGAGAAGAGCAAATAGAGAAGAGAAAGCTGAGGACTCAGCTCTAGGGTATTTTACCCTTTCAATTTCAGTAAGAATAGAAAGACCCAGTGAAGGAGACCTAGAAGGAAGCAGCTGGTAAGATAAGAAGAAAACTAAGAAAATAATAGGTTCTGGAAGCCAACAACAACAAAAATGTGTTTCAAGTGAGAGGGAGTAATCAACTGTGTCACATGCTGCTGAGAGGTTGAGTAAGTTGAAGATTAAGAATTGTTTATTGAACTTGGCAAGAAAGAGATCTTTACCAACCATAAGATTGGTTTTAGTGGAATCAGAGAACAAGAGCCTGACTGGAATGCATTCCAGAAATAATGGGAGGTGAGAGAGTGATTATAGACATCTCTTTCAAGAGAATTCCTATAAAGGAGAACAGAGAAATGGTGGGGGATAGGAATGTAAGTCTCACAAGAGACCTTTTCTTAATGCGGACATATTATAGCATCCCCAGATAGGGATACAGACGGGAATGGTGAGTAAAGAGGAGAAAATAGATGATGCAAAAGAGAAAGGAGATGATTACAAAAACAAAGTCTTTGAGTAGAAGAAGGGCCAAGACCTAATACACAACAAGAGTTAGAAACTGGAACAGTTTTCATGTTGCAACAGGAATAAAAGCTGTGTGTGTACAGATGCAGAGTAACCAGTAGATTTGGTGGTGAGAAGGTGAAGTACTTCTCTTATAATTGTTCCTATTTTCTCAGCCAATTAAATGCAAAATCATCAGCTAAGTGTGAAGAGAAAAAAGGGATTTTTAGAGGTTTGAGAATAAGATTGCTGCAGTGCCTTGGAAGGATCACTTAAAACATGTGGTCATAGTTTTAAAGTGAGACCAATCAGCACAGTCAGATGTTTTCCCCCAGCTGACTAATTTTCCCCCAGCCAATTAAGCAAACTTCAGATTAAGAAATTTTGCTCTGCACCCTCTCTCTGAGTGACTTCATCCAAATCCATTTATGTCTCATGGTTTATGTCTCATGATTCCCAAATCTATATTTCCAGCCCAAGTCTCTTTTTGGAATTCCAAATTCATAATGTCTACTATATCTGTTAACCTAAAATCTCCCACATATCTTTTAAACTCAACATACCAAAACTAAAATAGTATTTTAAAAACTAATCCTCTAGTTGTTAACTCTGCTAATGACCAATCATCCTGAAAGTCCTGCTATATTTCTTCTTTGCACACTCCACTCCTTGACCTCCAAATAGTCAGAGACTCTTATGTATCCTAACTTCTTCATATCTTGCATATCTATACCTTCATATTTCACTGCCATTTGCCTGAATTCACTGCCATTTGCCTTTTCACTTTTCACCTGCGTTCCTGCAACAATCTCCTGTCAATCTATCCCCACTTTGATCCATCTTCTGCACTGCCTCAAGGTTTCTCTTTGGGAAATACAAATCTCATCACCTCACTTTCCTACTTAAAATATTTCACAAGTTCACTTTCACTCAAAAAATAAATTCACTTCAAGATGTCCTGCTAACTACCCTTTGGCCTAATAACCTACTAATTTGCCTCATGACCTTTTCTTTCAGTCATTCCCAATTACAAGTAATTTGCCAAACTTCATGTTGCCTCATACGTATGTACCTTCAAACATATCCCTCATTTGAAAAATCTTCTCTTCAGCTTCTGTTACTACTAAGTCCTGGACCTTCCTTGCAAACTCTATCCTAACATCTCCTGCAGTAAACTTCCTATGTACTTCCAAAGCACTCTAACTACACTACACTTATACTTACTTATCATACTGCCCTCACTTGATCCCACACCCTCTCCAACTACCCCCTACCCCATCTCGTCTATAGCAAATCACCATTAAAAAAAATTGTAGATACCCACTATCACCGTTTCCTCTCCTCCTTATCTCTGGAACACATTTAAATTGTTTTTTCATCTTGAATATTCTAGCAAAATAACTCTTGACAAAGTCACAAATGTTCTCAACATAGTCATGAATAATGGTCAACCCTCAGTCCTCATCTTACTAACCTAGTACAGTTGCAGCATTTGATAAAATCAATCATTCCTGGGATGCCTGGGTGGCTCAGTTGGTTAAGCATCTGTCTTTGGCTCAGGTTATGATCCCACGGTCCTGGGATCAACTCCCACATCAGGATCCTTGCTCAGGGGAGAGCCTGTTGCTCCCCCTGCTTGTGCTCTCTCTCTCTCTCTCACACTCGTGCTCTTGCTCTCTCTGACAAATAAATAAATAAAATCTTTTTTTAGAAGGGGATCATTCCTTCTCTCTTGGAAGACTTTCTTCTTTTGACTTCTAGTCAGCACTTTGTTTTCCTATCTCACTGGCAGTTACATGTTCACCCACTTTGCTGCTTCTCCTCATCAGCCTGATCTCTAAAACTTGGAGTGCTCTTTTCTGTGTTCCATTGACTCACTTTCTAGGTGATGTTACCAATTTCATACGTTAAATAACACCTGTAAGGATAGCGGTGCCCAAATATGAGTCCCATCCCAAACATCTACACTGAACTCTAGACTAGAATACCCAACTGACAACTTAACACATGCACTTGAATGTCTAATAGACATCCTACCAAACTCCTTCAGCAATGTTCCCTTTTCAGTAAATAGCAATTTCATTCTTCCAGTTGCTCAAGGCAAAAACCTTGGAGTCATCCTTGAATCCTTTCTTTCACACCTCACGTTTAATCCACAAGCAAATCTTATAAGATCTGCCTTCAATCCAATAATCCAACCACTTCCTACTCAACATCCTGGTCAGCCCATTCTGTCTCATTTGAATTATGTAACAGCCCCCCACTCATCTCCCAGTTTCCATCTTGTCTCGCTCCATACAACAGCCTGAATAATTTTTAAAAAAAAGTATGTCTCTGCTCAGAAATTATTTCCAGGGGCGCCTGGGTGGCTCAGTCGTTAAGTGTCTGCCTTCGGCTCAGGTCATGATCCCAGAGTCCTGGGATCGAGCCCCACATCGGGCTCCCTGCTCGGCAGGAGGCCTGCTTCTCCCACTACCATTCCCTCTGCTTGTGTTCCCTCTCTCACTGTGTTTCTCTGTCAAATAAATAAAAATCTTAAAAAAAAAAGAAATTATTTCCAGACCTCCAAATTATTCCCATATCAGAGGTATTACAGTAATTTATAAGACCCTACATAATCCAGCTCCCCTACTACCTCCCTAAACTCACCTCCAACAACTTTCCCCAATACTCTACTCCAACTACACTGGCCAAGCATGGTCCTGTCCCAGGCTCTTTATACCTAATGTTTCCTCTTCTAGTATGTTCTTCCTGGTGATATACACAGGCTCACTCCCTCACTTCTTCACATCTCCTCCACCCTCTCAAATAGGGCTTTTCTGACTATTATCAACTGTACTTATCACTATCGCCTTTAGTATGTTTCTTGTTTTACCTTCTGTCTTATTCCGTTATAATGTAAGCTCTATTTTATTCTATTTTACTGCTATATCCCTAGCACTAGAATAATGCCAAGCATTCAATAGATATTCGATAAATCAAGTGGATTTAAATACTATTTAACTTACATGTCTCCCTCACTAGAATCTATGCTCTTTTAAAATAAGGACGATATCCTATTCAACTTTAAATCCCCTTTGCCTAATACAACACCTTGTAAGTTCAATCTATTCATGAATAAATGACTGAATGAGTATACAACTCAACTGCAAGCATGAGAATGTTTAATAGCTAGCAAAAAGTTGATACTATCAGCCAAGGGAAAAGAGAAAATGTGCTCTCCTGAGACAATCTTGGCTCCAGAGGTGGCAGGAAACTCAGCCAACCAATTGGAGCTTCACATTCCCTTAGCCACAGTGATGCTTTCAGACATAAATCTCCATCAGAGCCTTGGCTTCCAGGACAAAGACAAGTGTTTTGTCTACTAGAACATAAAATGAGAGGATATAAAGCCTGAAGTCTCTACTACCACCTTGCAACTACATGGGATGTTAGACTGAAGAAAACACCACAGAAAACAGAACCAGAAAATAGAGAAACCAAATCCTAAAGGCATTGCTTTAACTCTGAATTCAGTACTGCCTTTATGTCTACTCCATAGACTTCTAAATTATGGGAATAAATACATATCTTTTTTTAAACTGGTTTAAATTCAGTTCTCTGTCGCTTTCTATAGAAAAAGAAAATACTGATTGATTTAAGATCTTTAAAAAATTAGATTCCTGTGCCCCAATGCCAGATATTCTGATTGATTTTGTTTGACCATGGAATCTATATTTTCACAAGGTCCCCAGAAATAGCCATCAGGTTCTGAGTTGCAAGCAGCAAACCAAAGTCTAGCAGAACTAAAGTAAAATATCTATTAAAAATATCTATTAAAATATCTATTAATATACTAAACAGCTTACAAAATAAATAAAAGGCCTGGAAAACCAAACTTGGAGCTACATAGCAAGAAATGAAGGCCAAAATTATGCTACCAAACTCATCACATGAAGCAGTCACAGATAATGCCAAAGAATGCTAAACACTATAGCTTGTACAACTGCCTCCAGGAATTCAGTTATAGGGAACTACCATCACCCCTAACATTGCTGCCATTACTACCCTGTAAATTTACTCTTGTTGCAACTATTACTGCAAAGCAGTCCACTGCCACTGCCAAGCCAGAAGCTTGATTTTGCTACTACTGCTAATGCTATGAGAAATCCAGAAAGATTTTTCTATGATCCTCTCTCCTTTATACCCCTAACTCCTCTGCATCCCACTAGAATTTTCTAATTCTAGAAAAGAAAACAGGTTCTGCCTTACAATGATACTCATAATTGGCAAAGCCTCTAATCATATTTTCTACTCAATTTTCATCTGAGAATGGAATTTAGAAGCAACCAACCATGAAGTAGGGTCAACCAAAAGAAGTCATTTATTCTGCCAATAAGCAAGCCACACAGAGGCCTATTTTTTGCTTGGGGGTCCAGTATTTATTTTATGCCACTGGCATTATTTCCTTCTTTCTCATATCAAAAGGCATATTCTGTTCAAACATACCAAATACACCATTTTGATCAAATTGCTAGAACAATCCAGGCTTACAAGTGATTTTACTAATTTTTTTCTTCAGATTTCTCATAGAATTAATAATCCATACAACCTGCTAATCTAATGCCCACATACTAAAGATCAAAACCACCTGAAAGAAAATTATTTTAGTGACATGTTCCAGGAATTTGACATAATATGTGGCATACTCACCAAAAAGCTATTAAGGAGAATTTTCTGTAATCTTATAGTAGAATTAAACATCAAAATCTTTCTCTATAACTCCCTCTCTCTTTAGCATGAGAATGAAAATTTTTTCTCTCCTTCCATGTGGACATTTGTCCTCAGCAGTTCTAGTCAAATTATTCCAGTCAAGCAATCAGTCCCCTCTCTAAAGATCCATTGATTTGCTCTACTCTGTCTGTGTTCCCTGACAGGACTCTGGAAAAATAACCAGACTTCTTCATTAAACTCAACATGAGGTGTGGCTGGAATGCTCTCTGCTTTGTTCGACATGAAACTGTTCTTTTCATCATGGGAAAGTTCTTTCCCATGCTGAAAATTCTCAGTGATGGGGTCAGATCAAGAATGAAGACTTTTCTGGCTCTCTTGCCACAACGAAATCTGTTTCTCACTGTGGCACCTGGATAGCTGATGAAGTCCCAGAAGAAGAGCCATCTTCCCTGCCACCTTGCTTCAGGCAGGCAGTCCTATGTGCTTATTAGTAACCTGCAGGCACTTCCTTGATCACTGGCAATATTTTTGACTAAGACCTCTACCTCTGCTCTATACCTAATTTGTATACTGCCACAGTACCATTAGTGGAAGCTGTTGCAATCCACCTTTCCTCTTTGACAGTTTATTTCAGTGGCTCCCACACACAGCTAAGGCTCTGAGTCATTTTCTGTCTGTTTTTCCACCGCATGACCTCAGGGAAAGGCTTTGCAAGTGTTTGATGATGGGGCTTTTACCCACTCCTTGGTTGCAATCTCTTGGAGCACTGCTAGAAGGTTTCCCTCCTGAGCCCTGAAATTGTGCCAACCCTTTGTCTTCTTTCTCATCTCTGCTCTTTGACTCCTGGGCCTTCCCCAGAAGCTTTGTTTAGGTTACGTTACCTCATGTGCAATTAGATTCGTACAGTTCTTTTCTGGTAGCAAAAGCAGAATGTAGGTCTCTCTTATCTAAAGAACTGAATCTCCTTTAAAATCTAGAAGCCTTGAATCTACTCTACAATGAGCACATTTCATATCCACTTTAATCAAATTACAGGATACGTAAGATTTATCAAATTACAGAAACAGACGGATCTGAGAGACTTCCTAGTTATTTTTCCTTACAAGAAAACAGAGATTTGGAGAGGTAAGTTATTTTTAAAAAATGAACAGCTATTGCTAAACAGATCTGTGACAAAAAACCCAAGTTTAGGGATCATTCTTCTCTACTACTCTGCCTTTTCTTCTAAACTTTTTTTTGCTCACGTGGAAACTTTCTGTTAAAGATAATCATTGCATGTAGTTACTTAATGAGTGTTTTAATGGGAGGGAATGAAGAAGAAGATATACATTAATACTTTATACAACAGGGTGGTAGGCTGAGTATCCCAAAGATATCCATATTCTAATCCATAGAACTGTGAATATTTTACCCTACATTGCAGAATGGACTTTACAGATGTGATTAAGTTAAGGATCTTTAGATGGGGTGATTATTCTGGATTATGTGGGTGGACTCAATGTAACTACAAGAGTCCTTACAAGTGAATGATGGAGTTAGTACAATATAACTTGACGGTAGACTACCATAACTTAAAAATGCATGATAGAAACACTAAACAACCCCTAAAAAATAAATCAAAGAATACAGCAAAATGGAGATAAAACAAAAAAAAAATTATAGGCAATTAATTCAAAAGGAGCAAGGAAAAAAGGGAGCAAAAAACATATGGAACAAATAGAAAACAAATAGTAACACAGAGCAACATCAGCTTCAGAGACACCATCAAGCATGCCAACATATGCATAATGTGAGTTCCAAAAGGAAAGGAGAGCAAGAAAGGAGGAGAAAGAATATTTGAAGAAATAATGGTTGGGACAACTTCCAAGATTTGAGGAAAGATATAAACCTTGACATTCAAGAAACTCAACAAATTCCACATTGATAAACTTCACATATAGGATAAGACCACACTGACATGGTATAATCAAATTGTTGAAAGCTGAAGATACAGAAAGAATCTTGAGAGCAGCAAGAAAGAAGTAATTTGTCATATCCAAAAAAAAGTAATCTGTCATATCCTTAAAAAGATTAATAGCTAATTTCTTGTTAGAAGCCACAGAATCTAGAAGGCATTGAGATGACTTATTAAGGAGCTTTATAAAAGGGGTAGGGGAAGCTGCCAATAAAGAATTATACATTTGGCAAAACTATCTTTCAAAATTGAAGGAGGGGTCACCTGGCTGGCTCAGTCTGGTGCACACAAGAGCATGTGTCTCTTGATCTTGGTGTCATGAGTTCAAGCCCCATGTTGGGCACAGAGATTACTTTTTTAAAAAAATTAAGCAAAAGAAGCCAAACACAAACAGCATATACTCTATGATTTCATTCCTATTAAGTTAAATAATGAATAAACTATTATTTTTTTAAATGAAAAGAAATTAAGACACTTTCAGATGAGCAAAAAGTTGAAAAAACTCACCACTAGTGGACCTGCCCTACAAGAAATGTGGAAGGTACTCCTTCGGTAACTGAAAGCTATATGAAGAAATAAAGAACTTGTAAAGTTAACTATATCCATAGGTAAATGCAGATGTCAGTATTATTTTATTTTTGGTTTGTAACTCCTCTTTTATTCCCATAGGATTAGCCAAAATTAAATAAAAAGTCAAGTTTATTAAAAAAAAGCCAAATTCATAAAAAATGATTATAATTCCATGTTAATGGGTACACAGTGTATAAAGATAAAATTTGTGGGGCACCTGGGTGGCTCAGTGGGTTAAGCCGCTGCTTTGGCTCAGGTCATGATCTCAGGGTCCTGGGATCAAGCCCCACCCACATCGGGCTCTCTGCTCAGCGGGGAGCCTGCTTCCCCCTCTCTCTGCCTGCCTCTCTGCCTACTTGTTATCTCTCTCTTTCTGTGTCAAATAAATAAATAAATAAAATCTTTAAAAAAAAAAAAGATAAAATTTGTGACAATAACATAAAGGAAGCAAAACTGTACAGGAGCACAGTTTGTTTAAGATTTTATTTATTTATTTTTGAAAGAGAGAGAGATCGAGAGAGAAAGAGCATGAATGATTGGGGGAGGTGCAGAGGAAGAAGCAGACTTCCTGCAGAGCAGGGAGCCTAACGTGGGACTTGCTTCCCAGGACTCTGAGATCATGACCTGAACTGAAGGCAGATGTTTAACCAACTGAGACACCCAGGTGCCCAGAAGCACAGTTTTTTATCATATTGAAACTAAATTGGTATCAATTCAAGCTAGAGTGTTGTAAATGTAGGACTGTTAATTATAAGTCCCATGGTAACCACTATGAAAATAACTGTTAGTCTATACAGAAGAGGAAATGAGGAGAGAATCACATGATACAGTAGAAAAGATCTAACAAAACAGATCAAACAAAAATGAAGTTAATATTAAAGGAACTGAGAAACAAAAAAGATATATATAAAAACAGAAAAATGGCAGAAGTAGTTCTTCTTTATCAGTAATCACTTCAAATATAAATGAATTAAACTTGCCAATAAAAGACAGATACTACCAGAATGTATTAAAAGAAAAGAAAAAAATGATCCAACTCTATGCTGCCTGCAGGGGACTCACTTTAGTCAGAGAGAGAGTTCTGGGTCATTTCAGCATAATAATTTAGAAAAAAAGGGTAGGAATCAGTATAGGAAACAGAAATAGTGGCTGATGAGGCAGGAAAATCAGAAAAGCCAAGTGACTGAACAAGTTTTAAAGAGAAAGCATCAACTTTTGTCAAAGACGATTCTGCCTTTTCTTTCCAGGTCTAGTTTAGGACATTCTGTTAACTGGCTTTCCTTTCTCTGGAGAATGGCTTTTATAAAGAAAAACTTATTTCAAATGCTGATATTCAGGAGGTAATGATTTAACTTGTCCTATGAGACCTCTTTAGGAAAACAAAATACTCCTTTAACAAAGTTGCTTTGATACTAAATAGGTGGAAAGGGAGAGGAGAAAAATTATAAACAGATCAATCAGAAGCAACAGAGATGAAAATAACCCTTTGAATATAAAGATAATAAAATAGCTCCTAAATCAAAACTTCTTCCCAACAGCATGACAGCTTTTAGTCTTTTTTCTCAAATCCCAACCATCCTCAGACCTCTTTCCCTGTTACTCTTTCCCTGTTATTCTTACCAGCACTTCTTCCCTATAACAGAAAAGATGTTACGATCCCTTTCCCACTTCAAAAACATGAAACTTCCACATGGAATTTATTTGCTATTTATGGCATTGTGATTTTTTGGTTGGATTAAGTTCTATTTCTTTGGGGTAAGGTGGGAGGCAAGGGGTCGGAGGAGGTGGAAGGGAGAAGAAAGGATTTAGAGAACAGAGAGGCATGAAATGAAGCCATCTGAAAGCCAGAACCCTCTGAGAAAGCCAAGGTGGTTAATTCTTTAAGGCAATCTTCTCAATCTCTTTTCCCTTGGTTTCTTCAGTATACCTCCTTGCTTACACCATTACAAGTAATGAAGGAAAAGGAGTACAGAACAAGGGGCATTAAAAATGTTTTATGATATGCTGTCAAATCACAGAAAGAGCAAGATAGTTGTGTCACAAAAGATAAATAAGCTTTAAAAGCCACATATAGTCTATAGCCCTATCTAGTACAGCTTGAGAATTCGAAATTAATAGTATTTATCAGCTTACCTGCATATCCTGCCTGCTAACTCAAGCACATAGTTTCTGTTTTGACCCTAAGATCACATAGCTTTTATTCATTTAGACTCAGAGAACTCCTACAGCCCTGAACAGGGTTCACTGAGGTAATCTCTCCTGTTTCTGCCTTATCTCCATTATAAATCGAAGGTAACTTTGGAGATGGATGGATAGGTACCAAGTTATCTGGCTTAGCTTGGCCATACAGGCATCTGGGGAATTTCTCCTGATAATACATTAAGAACAAAGGAGTCCCAAAAGTACAGAGGACATATGCAAAGGTTTGTTTCACTAGTCTTCATTTTTCTGCCCAACATATATCACTATTCCCAAAACACCAAAGGAGAAACAAAAGAGTTACCAACAGAAAGAACAAACTTGGAAAGAAATTAGAAAAATTATGATTTATCAAGATAACGGGGGAAAAGCACATACCCTAGCTATATAAGAAAGTTACCTAACAGGACGCATGCTGAAGACACCTAACATGAGCTGGAGAAACATCCTAGATCGCCAAATGGCAAGTAACACCATTATTATCAATCTCACCGATAATTACCAGACTTTTTTGGCATGGTGTCTGACCTCTAATAATACCACTGAGGTGGATAAAGACAGAAAGAAAACATGGGCGAGAGGAAAAACAGGGCAAATTGCTACTTACAAGATAAAACCCCTTGCATGATGCAGGAGTCTTGAAAGACTCTGCCTGAAGCAGTCATACTGCATTACAGACCAGGAGCAGGACTTCGTTTCTGATCGTCCTCTCAGTAGGTCCAAAGTTCCACAGGGATATTGGTAGTGTGATCATCTAAACGAGCTGAAACATTCAGTTACACTACAGCAAAACGACACCCACACACATCGGATCCAAAAAGCCACTAGGGAACCAGAGAGAATGGAAGTTTGGGGTCTACGTGATCTAACCTGAGTTAGATATGTTATTCCACTTTCATGATGTAAACTGTTTAGATACATTTATTTAGTTTGCCTTCTTCAAAATCAAAAAAGAAAAGTGGTCATGTCAACGATGTTAAAATATCTCAGAAGTACCCACTTAGTCTTCTTCCTCTCAGCTGTTTTCAACTGCAATACACAAATACATCTAACCTGTGAAGAATAAAAATCATTAGCAGCTGGGTTGCCATGTGTCCGTCCTGAAAATGTTCCTCTCAGACCTTTTGTTGTGAGAGCATAATTGACTGACGGCCTCAGATCCGGTCCCTCTGGATCCACCACTGCATTTGCCCCAGGCCACACTTCCCATGGCCCGCTCCCAGCCAATGGCAGCACAGCAGAGGCACTAAGGCAGGCCCGTTCTGGCAAAACACAGGACTCCTTGGTGACTGTGATCTCAGGATTCCCCATCAATCCGGCCAAATGTTTCTTGGCACTGAACCGCTCTCTGACACACTTCCTACTCAATCCTCTGTCCTTCCCTCTCTTCTATGCTACCTGAAGAACTTCCCCCACCTTCTCCTGCTCACTCCCCCATAAATCTATTTCTTGGAGGACCTGAACTTTTGCACTTGGAAAGCCTGAAGGAATATAGGAGAAAAGATCTGCATTTCCATGAGCAATCAGAACATTTTAAAACTATACAAGGGCACAGAGACTTACTTATTTTTATTGCAGTGAAGATAACCTGTCTAGCAAAGCAGAGTCTGAAGATGACTAAGAAAATAAACCTGGAACAAAATACTTTGTATCTTAAAATTTGCATAGAACATAACCAGAGCAGGAAGGGGCAGATGCGGCCTCAGTGCCCAGGTAAACATGCACTGTGCCATTGCTGCCAGTTCCACAAATGGGATCTGCCCAGAGCTGGTCTTACTTGTGTTCCTAACATGTCTGAAGATGTTTAGAGATTGTCATTCCTGGATCAGCACTTTTACTTTGGGTATGGTGCCAAAAACACCTTTAATTTTGTGGTTTCCATTCATCTGCTATTGACTTGGCTGTTGGTTCATACAACCTCACCCACAGAATAATAAATGGTTTGCCAGTTCTGGTGGAGTAAATCTAGATTAGAAGCCATAGTTTGGTGGACCCCACTCAGACGAATCAGGTTCTGGCAGGTTTATGACTGACTTAACCTAAATAAAGTACAAGGATCTACTCACTTTCCAGATATGTCCAGGATTCGAGGAGTGGTCCAAAGTTGGTCTGGATTTATGAAAGGTGTGGTTTTCTGGGACTCACCGAGATCACAGGGATTCTAGAGTTATTCCCATTCTTTGTGACTAATGTCTCCGTACTTCCATTTCCTAATGGATATAAATAATCCTTCCCTTTGAAAAGGTTGTGATGCTTTATGTATTTGTATAAAATGGTTTGAACTCCTTAATTAGGATAAGGGTAAGAAGTTCTCATATGCACCGTTTTTAATTTCAGGACAAAGAATTTGATCAAACCTTGAGGCTTAGGTTATTAGGTTTTCTCAACATAATTGATCTTATTTATACTGAAGTCTCCTGAATGAACATTTTATTGGCACATTTTATTTTATTTTTCAGGGGCGTAGGCTATGCCCAATATCTTTGGCAGCAGTATCTAGCACTGTGATGGATATTCAATAAATGTATATCAAACTTGCAGGAAGCAATGTGGCAAAATGAAGAAGTCATTGACAGAATCCTGAGACATGGTTCAAGTTCCAACTGTACTGCTAATGCACTATGGAATCTTCCATAAATCACTAGGCTTTAATTTTCTCTTCTGAGCATGAGAACATTGGCGTTAATCATCTCTTAAATAACATGCAGGTCTGTATAAATAAAAAAAAACCTATCACAATTTATGAAGTTGTTACTCATTCTAAAGAGGAGTTACTTTTTTTTTTTTTAAGATTTTTTTTTTTTTTTTTTTTTTGACAGAGAGAGATCACAAGTAGGCAGAGAGGCAAGCAGAGAGGGGGAAGCAGGCTCCCTGCTGAGCAGAGAGCCCGATGCTCGATCACAGGACCCTGAGATCATGACCTGAGCCGCAGGCAGAGGCTTTAACCCACTGAGCCACCCAGGTGCCCCAAGAGGAGTTACTTTTTAAAAAGAAGAAATATGGAGACATTTATAAGTAAATACTTTCAATTTTATTTTTCTCAAAATCTGTACTGCTTTTGTAGGGGCGCCTGAGTGGCTCAGTTAGTTAAGCATTTGCCTTCGGCTCAGGTCATGATCCTGGGGTCCTGGGCTCAGGTCATGATCCTGAGGTCCTGGAATCCAGCCCTGCATGGACTCCCTGATCCTCAGGAAGCCGGCTTCTCCCTCTCCCTCTGCCTGTTGCTCCCCATGCTTGTGTTCTCTCTGTCAAGTAAATAAATAAATAAATCTTTAAAAAAAATTTAAAAAAATTTAAAAGACACTGCAGTATAATTCAAAGAGTGCTAGACCTGTGTTTTAAAAATGGATTTGCTACTAACTAACTGCTTTGGGGGATGTGGGTAACTCATTTCACATTTATAGGATTCAGTTTTTTTATTTGTAAAATCAGGATGTTAGGTTAGATTAATTCTAAAGACCGTTCTTATGCAATCTAAAGCCTATTTCAATCCCAATAGTCTATAATTCTTCCAGGTGACATTTTTAAATGTCTGCTTTTTTTTTTCTGATTACAGTGGTAATAACTGTTCATTTAAGTGTTCAATGACCACAGAAATATATATAGTAAAAACTTAAAAGAGTCCATCATAATGCTATTCTTTGTGGATTAGTGCTACCAGCTTGGTATGTAATTTTTCAAATTTTTGACTGATATACTTAAATGTATTGTTATTATTACTATTACTATTATTTTACAAAATGAAAGCATATCATACATGCTTTTATGATATTTGTTTTTCATTTAATAATATATAATGAACATCTTTCAGTTGGATATATATACTTCTATCTCATTCTTTTTCATAATTCTTTTCCATTGAATTATTTCCAATTTATGTATCTCTCTCAAACTAATGAAAATTTAAATTGTTTTAAAATTTTTAGGGGCTTAGGCAGTAAAGCATCTACCTTCAGCTCATGTCATGATCTTGGGGTCCTGGGATAGAGTCCCATCTCTCTTTCTCCCTTGCTCTTGCTCTCTCAAATAAATAAATAAAATCTTTTAAAAAAAATTTTTATAATGAGCACCTGGACCACCTATAGGTATGTTTGTTCATCTATTATTATACAACTTTGAAAATATTTCATTACAGTAAGTTCTAAAAACAGAGCTTCTGGATGAAATGGTACAATTTCATATGTAGAGCCAAACTTCTCTCCAATGAAGTGTTAACAATTTATACTCCCATAATGTACGTGATAACACCAGGTGGTGCTCGGCATGCTAATCCAGTCATACCAAGAGGCAAGAATCCGGAAGGCAAATTATATGTTTTGGGCCTTGCCTCAAAATAAGTGTAAACTAGTGTGGACATAAAGGATATACCCTTAATTTTGGTATGGTGGGCCTGCCATCAGGCATTTCACATGTGGTCCAGAAAGCGAACTAGTGGCAATGTATGGAAATTCTAGTTCAATAGTTCAACTATTCTATTCCTATTGAACAATTCTAGCATCAGAATTTTCCCATTAAGAAAAAGTGCATTCTGTCTTAACTAGTGAGTACTGAGTCACTGTATTATAGATGGTGTTCAACTTAAGGCTGGATGACTGTTGTCAAGTAAGTAATTAGATCTAATAATCTCTAACATTTCCTTTAGATTCTGAGGCTCAAGGACACCCAAATTTGAAGGATAAGAATTGGGGTTAATTCTCCCACAGGCACTTGTCTCTCTAGACTATTTCATGTCAGAATATCAATTTTTATGTTTTCTCTAACCTCCATATTTGATTGTCATTGGGTTCATTTTTGTAAGTTTAGATAACTACCTCTTTCAGAGCTCAAGATTCAAATTTCAATTCCCATTCAATTATTCAACAAGTATTTGTTGAGCCCTTACTATGTGCCAGGCAGAATACTAGCTAAGAATCCAACAGTGAACAAAACAGATAATTCCAACTCATGGAATTTATGGATATCAACATATGCTTTATTTTCAGACCCCCATAAAACATTTCTTTTAACTGACTATAAAATTGATCAATAGGCTATCCAAGAAATCTGTGTTCATTAAAAAAAATCAGAAACATGTGACTAATGTTTTTAAGCCATTTCTCACTGTTGATTCTCTTCAGCAGACATAAAGAAAAACAGAAAGGAGAAATAATTACCTGAACATTTGAGGTAAAGGTAAGAGCCAATGTAATTACCTAATCTAAAAATAAAACAAATAAAAATACATTTACTCTGATTGTCTAGGAAATTGCATCTGTGTTCTTTTTTTACCTATGGGTTTTAAAAGGGTCCAAATTCTAAGATTAGAAACCTCTGAATACTCTAAGAACTTGATGACACCTCTGGCCCCTCGACTAACATGAAATTTCCCATCAGAAAGGTTATAGAAACAAGAGAGAACAAGGAGAGAAAGGTCCACAGATGGCTTGGGCTGAACTGTATGTGTCTATGAAGAAAAGTGCCAAGTAGACCACATGTGTCAAGGGTAGAAACACCATAAAGAGATTTCCCAAAGAAGTCCCTGTGCCAAAACTCTTAGGTAAAAATATCATTATCTCAGGGCACATTCCTCTCCTGTCATGCATGCATGAGCAGAACGCTTCCTGTCGAAAGCTCATTCTGAAAATGAATGCAGTTCCATGGCAAGCCTAGCTTCCTCTGAAGGCAGAACAGAGTAAACAAAATAATCCTCACTTTCAGTTATATTTCTTTATTATTTTAAGTAGGATCTAGAATGTTAAGAGAATAGGAATCCTTTGAGAAATTCTGGCCCTTTGAGATATAGTGATACCAGTTAAACTTGGCCAAAAGTTTTTAAATTTCATTTCAAAACACTCTCCAAGGAAATTTATATAGTGCAGGAGCTTAAATAAAAAATCTGGCAACTATTTCTCTATATGATTCTCAACCTGCCATCAGTACAAAACATTATCTTATATCCTATGATCTAAGTGTGTCCCTGACTATGTGTAACTAACTGGTAAAGCGAAAGGAGCAGACATTATTTCTCTCCCACAATTTGAAGGTTAACCCACTTGATGTTTCATTTTCACTCTATATATTAATTCCCTTCTTTTTATCACACCCAGTGAGAATTCTGTATCCTGGTGTAAAATGTACACTATGACTGTTTTTAGGTTGCAACAAATGAAATGGCCAATCTCGGACCATTTTGACCTATTAAAACAGCAATTTCACATGATTCAACTCAAGCAAGGTCTCATCTTTCCAGGCTTCAATCTTCATCTGTAACTTGAGGAATTTTTTTTTTTTTTAAGATTTTATTTATTTATTTGACAGAGAGAGAGAGAGAGAGCACAAACAGGGGGAAGCAGTAGGCAGAGGGAGATGGAGAAGCAGGCTCCTCACTGAGCAGGGAGTCAGAGAGTCCCACACGGGGCTCAATCCCAGGACCCTGAGATCATGAATACTCACAAATATGTTATACTTCCAATTACATTTAGTTTTCAAAATATTTTTTTTTAAGTTGGCTCCACACCCGATGTGAAGCCCAAAGCAGAGCTTCAACTCATGACCGTGAAATCAAGACCTGAGCTGAGATCAAATCCTTAGATTTGATACTAGATAGATAGATAGATTTGATACAAAAGAATCAAATCCTTAACTAGTTGTTCCACCCAATTTTCTAATTTGCCTTGAGACTTTCTTTGACACAAGGACCTTTTTTTCACCCAATATGAGGCTCGAACTCATGACCCCAAGATCAAAAGTCACATACTCTATGGACCTAGCCAGCCTCCCTGACCCAAGGATTTTTTAGAAATCATTAAATTTCCAAGTATTGTGTGACTGACCTTTATTTCTACTGTGGTCAGAGAACATATTTTGTATGACTTCAATTATTTTACAATTCTTTTACAATTTCAATATTTTAATTTTTTATAAATTAAAAAAAATAATTTGGGTTTTTTTTTTCAATTTCAATTATTTTACAATTATGAAGGCTTGTCTTATGAACCTGGATATGGTCTATTTGGTGAATGTTCCTCATTCATTTGAAAAGAATATTCTACTGAAAAGAGTATTCTACTGTTATTGGATTAAGGTATTCTAGAAATGTTCATATAGTTCAGTTCTTATATAGCTTTGATGATTTTCTGCCTATTAGTTTTATTACTGAGAGAAAAGCATTGAAGTCTCAAATACAATTATAAATTTATCTACTTCTAGTTTTGTCCATTTTTGGCTAAATGTATCTTGAAAGTCTGTTATTAGGTACAAAAACATTTAGAGTTTTTATGTCTTTTTAGTAAATTGACTCTTCTATCACTATGTAATGTCTCACCTTATCCCTGGTGATTTTCTTAGCTCGGAAGTTTGCTTTGTCTGATATTACTATAACTTTTCCAGCTTTCTTTTGATGAGTGTTTGCATGATATGCTTTTTTTCCCTTTTTTTTTTTAAGATTTTTTATTTATTTATTTGACAGAGTGAGAGAGACTACAAGTAGGCAGAGAGGCAGGCAGAGGGAGAGGGGGAAGCAGGCTCCCTGCTGAGCAGAGAGCCCGATGCAGGGCTCGATCCCAGGAGAGATCGATCCCTGAGATCATGACCTGAGCCGAAGGCAGAGGCCTATACCACTGAGCTACCCAGGCACCCCTTTTTTCCCTTTTTTTACATTTAACTTTCCTGTATCATTATACTTGAAGTAAGTTTCTTATAGATAGCAGATAGTTAGGTAAGGTCTTTTTAACCATTCTGATTATCTTTATATTAGTGTGTTTAGACCATTCACATTTAATGTAATTATTGATATGTTTGGATTTAGGCCTAACATTTTATTAGCTTATTCTTTCTTTGCTGTTTTTCCTTCCTCTGCTATCCATTCCCTTCCTTCTTTTGGGTTATTTGAGCACTTTTATGTCTTCTATTTTAATTTATCCAGTATATATTTGTTTTGTTTTGTTTTTTTAATTTTTCTCTTTGTAGTTTGTGTGTTGGTTGTTGTAGGTATTACAGCATACATACTAAAGGTTTCTCAGTCTAATTAGAATCAGTATTTTGCCACTTCAAATGCAGTGTAGAAATTTTTCCACAATATAGATTGCTTTACCCTCCCAACTTCATGTTGTAGTTGTCTGTGAATTACATCTACATACATTGAAAACCCCATCAGACAATGTTACAGCTTTTGCTTTTGACTATCAAAAATATTTTAACTAACTGAAAAGAAAAAATTGTCCATTACATTTAACCTGATATTTGCCATTTATATTGCTCTTCCTTCATTCCAGATTCTCCAAACTTCCCTCTGGTATTGTTCCCTTTCTGTGTTAAGAATTTCAACTAATAGGGGCGCCTGGGTGGCTCAGTCGTTAAGCGTCTGCCTTCAGCTCAGGTCATGATCCCAGAGTCCTGGGACCGAGCCCCACATCGGGTGCCTTGCTCGGCAGAAAGCCTGCTTCTCCTGCTACCATTCCCTCTGCTTGTGTTCCCTCTCTCGCTGTGTTTCTGTCAAATAAATAAAATCTTAAAAAAAAAAAAGAATTTCAATTAATAATTCTTTTAAGATAGGTCTATTGATGATACATTCTATTAGTTTTCCTTTATCTGAGAATATTTTTATTTCACCTTCATTCCTGAAGGATGTTTTCATTGGATGAAAAATTCTGGTTGACAATTCTTTTCCTTCAGCAGTTTCAAAATGCCCCATTTTCTTTTAGCCTGTATAATTTTTTTAAACTTATTTGAGAGAGAGAAAGTGAGAGAGAGCACAAGCAGGGGGAGGAGGAGGGGCATAAGGAGAGAGAGAAGCAGGCTGCCCACTGAGCAGGGAGCCCAATACAGGACTCAATCCCAGGACTCCAGGATCATGACTTGAGCCAAAGGCAGGTGCTTAACTGACTGAACTACCCAGGCATCCCTTGCCTGTATAATCTTTAATGAGAAACTGTAGTTATTTGAATAGTACATTTTTTTATCTTACTTCTTTCAAAGTATTTTGACTTTAGTTTTTAGCAGTTTGATTGTGATGTGTCTAGGCATAGATTTCTTTGGGTTTGTCCTGGTTAGGATTCACTGAACTTTTTGAATCTGTAGGTTTGACAACATGGATGAACCTCGAGGACATTCTGCTAAGTGAAATAAGCCAGTCACAGAAATACAAATACTACATGATTCTACTTAATTTAATCCATAAAAATTCATAGTCAAATTCACAGACTCAAATAATGGAATGGCAGTTTCTAGGGGCTGGGCACAAGGGAAATGGGAGTTACTAATCAACATGCATAATATATCAGTTAAGTAAAATAAATAAGCTCTTGAGATCTGCTGTAACAACATTGTTGTATAGACAACAATAATGTATTTGTTGTATATTTTATAACATTCTTAAGTCTGTAGATCTCATGTTATGTTCTCACCACAATAAAATATTTATTTTTAAGAAAGAAATGTATGCTCTTACCTCTTTGAACATAGTTTGCTGGGTAATTCCAGCAGCTGTGACACATTAGCATCTGTCAATTCTCAGATCGCTCAGGTTGACTAGCATCTGTCAATTTTCATGCAAGTTGAAATTTTCCTGGTGTTCAGTTCTGTTCCATGTGTGTGTCACCCAATGACCATTCTGAGACTTGGACTGTGACCTATCCCTTAGTTCAGTTCTTAGTCTTTAGTATGCTGTTTAGGATCAGATCCATGCATACACAGCTCTAGAACAAGCCCAAGAGTTCATAGATAACTTTAAGGGTTTTCTTCTCAGACTCCACTTTTTCTATTATCTCCCTGGTATGTCTGGTGTCCTGGGGCTCCCTTTTCAATTATCTGGTCAGGAAGCTGGACTTCTCTCCACACTTCCTGAGGTTGATCCCTCAGTTGGCCTAAGTAGCAGAATAATAGAACAAGAGGCAGGGGGAAAGGCAATAGAGATTCACCTCACCCTTTTGGGACTATACTGCTCCTCCAACAAAAGAGAAATGGTCCTTTCCCTCAGTCGAAGGTGCTGAGGACCCCACCTGCTGCTCTTCTTGCTGCCACTGCCACTACCACAGCATGATTGCCTAAGGGCTGGAGCACACAAGAATGGAAAGAAAAGAGATTCCAAAGAGGAAAAAGAGGAGGAAAAGGAGGAGCAGGATTTCACTCTTTTATTGAGCACCAACTGATTTTTTTTCTGTTCCTTAAGCCACAACTAGAACTAGTTTCTCCTGGAACTCATTCTGTCTCTGCCTATGCCTGCTTCTTGATTTGGGGCTACCTTTGTTCAGGCTGGAGGTTACCAGAGGATAAGAAATGGTGATCTCATCCTATTGTGTAGTGTTTTGAATTCTTTTCTTCTACCATCTGCTTACTAGTAGTTACTAATAAGTTACTACTAGTAGTAGTTACTAGTAGTCACTAGTTACTAGTACTCACTACTAGTAACTACTACTAAGTAGTACTGCTCACTACTAGTTCTAGTACTAACTAGTACTACTCGTAGTACTACTAGTACTTGGTAATAGTACAAGTAGTACTAGTAACTACTTACTAGTAGTAGTAGTAGTTACTTTTCAGAGTCCTTAAATGCATTCTGTCCAGGTTTTATAGATGAATTCAAAGGGAGAGACAAGGTGGAATGTTCTTGCTCCATCTTACCTGGAACCAGAAACCTAGCAGGCATTTGCAAGGATTGTGCCTGCCCCTTCAAAGGATTAAAATTGCAGTACTGCTTCCATTAAGCTGCTGTTTGTTTTTTTCTGTTTGCCTAACTATAAGTAACATAGTTCAACCACATGTTATCCATTGACTTACCAGAGGTACTGTTTATTTTCAGAAATCAGAAGCATTCTCACCAGTAATTTCGAAAAACATTTAGCCATGTGCTTTTTGCTTCCTCTGCTGTTTTCTATCTTATTAGGCTGAAAGACTAAAAAACATTCAACTATATGAAGACAAAATTTGTATTTAGAAGAAGAAATAAGAGTATTGCATTGCTTGACAGCAATTTGAATCCCTAACTGGCTGGACCACTTGATTATGCTACTTAAAGCAACAAGCAACAGGATAAATAGTCCCAATATACCAAAGACTAGCCAATTGAATGGCCACTGACACAAATAAAGAATTATTTTTAAAGGAATCCGTACCATTAATATTTTGAATAACTCCATAATGATAAATCATTTAAGGAAATTTTTCTATTTATGTGCCTAGTTTTTCAATGTTACATTTTTTAAGATCATCACAGCCTTTCATAAAATAAAATTTTCATGAAAGAAATATAGGCAGGAGCTACTTCTCCCAAAAGGCATATGTCTTGTATACCAAAATAGAATATTAATTCTTTGTGAGCAGAAATAATATCTTTGTTAATATATGCTATAGGGCTGGGGTGCCTGGGTGGCTCAGCGGGTTAAAGCCTCTGTTTTCGGCTCAGGTCATGATCTCAGGGTCCTGGGATCGAGCCCTGCATTGGGCTCTCTGCTCAGCGGGGAGCCTGCTTCTCCCTCTCTCTCTGACTGCCTCTCTGCCTACTTGTGATCTCCTCTGTGTGTCAAATAAATAAATAAAATCTTTAAAAAATATATATATATATGCTATATATAGGGCTATATATATATATATACATATGCTAATATATATATATATATATATATATATATGCTATATATAGGGCTAAGCATAACATTAGGCAAATGGAATTGTCAAGGATAAAAAAGAATATGGATTATAAGCCTAGACATTAAAGAAGACACATAAAAACAAACCACACAGAAAGAGCTGATAGGAATAAATTTCATATATTTCAAGTCACAATGGAATTGTCTAAAAGAGGGAAGCAGAAGTCGAATGAAAATTACTTACTGTGTTAAGGATATATGATAGGAAAAGAAGAGTTGCTACAAATTAATATAACTGGATTTTCAAGTAATAAAGAGAACAAAATTTAAGATTCTGACTTATCATATCAATTTGATAACCAGTTAATAAAACTTATGTTCATAGACTTTTAGAAGTTAGAAATACAGGGGCACCTGGGTGGCTCAGTGGGTTAAAGCCTCTGCCTTCAGCTCAGGTCATGATCTCAGGGTCCTGGGATAGAGCCCCGCATTGGGCTCTCTGCTCAGCAGGGAGCCTGCATCCCCCTCTCTCTCTGCCTGCCTCTCTGCCTACTTGTGATCTCTCTGTCAAATAAATAAATAAAATTAAAAAAAAAAAAGAAATACAGCACATTTTGGCCGTGTAAAGCATTCTTTATTCAATAGAACTTTGATCAACAGCACAGATCTAAAATGAATTTGTACAAACTTTTCCTAAGGACCCCTCTCATTTCACATGTAAAAAACAAATAGTTTTAAATGAAGACAACAAATATTGTTGTACATTGTTGTACAACAATACACAAGTACATTGTTGGTCCCATAGATATGTACAGAAATATAACCTTTTAAAATGCTAAAAGGGGTAAAATGGGTACCCACGAGTTACTCAAATTGAAGGTAAGAAAGTGATCACAGCAAGAATGGACATGGAAAGTCCACAAATAACTAGGAAGGTTGAGATCATAACTTGCTAATTTAGGGTTTTTAGAATGAGCTAGCTACTTGATCCATAAGTAGGAAGCTAAGACTTATAAAGGGTCTGTCTGTTTATAAGCAGAGTATTACACACACACACACACACACACACACACACACACACACAACACAGATTCCTCTTTGTGAAGCTAATGAAGACATCTGCTTTCATACCAATCTAGTTATTAGAGTTCAACCATTTTATTTTTAGGATTTCCTCAGTACTCAGAATGGTGCTCTACATATTATAAATTCTCATTATAAAAGAATCAAGTTCATTACCCTGTAGTCATATTATGTATACTAGTTGATTTGATTCCGTTTATTTTATTTTTATTTTTTAAGTAGGCTCCATGCCCAGCATGGAGCCCAACACAGGGCTCAAACTCATGATGCTGAGATCAAGAGCTGAGCTGAGATCAAGAGTCTGACCCTTAATCAAGTGAGCCACCCAGGCACCCCTTGATTCAGTTTAAAGGATTTTCTTCAACATACACAAAAAATAGAATATAAAGATTATAATTTACCGCCAATCCTAAATATATTATTTTCCTTACTTTAACCACCAACACTTTAAATATAGTGGGCATTCAGTAAATGTCTGAAGGATAAAGGAACAAGTGAATGTTATTAGCTGGACGATAACCCCTGATGAAGGAAAGAAATTGGTGCTTTCTTTCTTGTGGCTCCCTGCACCAAACTGTCAAAGCCAGCATGCCCACAATGAAAGAACATCATCTGAATGAAGCTCCACAGTTGCTCTCTCATTACCACTGGGCTTCTGGCATCCAGCACATCTTAGAGTCCTAGTGTTAAGGAATGCATTCTGAGCCTCTGCCGGCACAGGCATGTCATAGTGATGCTTCTAAAACAAACCGGAGCTCAGATTTGTTTCAAGTCTTCACTTGCTTTTGATGGAAGGTGTGCTGGCAGCTGTTGTCATCATTAGCCTTGTGGCAATACTTTTTCCCTTAAGTGTCTTATGTCTCATAAGAAAGCTAAAAGCTTGTTAAATAGGGAGGGACTTTGGAATATGTGCCAATGTCAAACACTAAAGTTTTTATTTTCTCCTGTTGTAACAGCTTTAAAGGTCTGAATTTCCAAATCATGGTCCCTACCACTCAGGATTTTAAGTTAGATAATGGGGTGAGAACAGAAATATCCCAATTCCTTCTCCCACCTTTTGGGATCTTCACCAGAGAACTAGTAAATGAAAGACTTAGAGCCTTCTAGGCACCCAAATGTGGAATTCTCCTATAATCTTGGTGTTTATAGGATGAGTAAGCGTCCATCCATGGTTCCAAAACTGAGAGTCGAAATATCTGAATCCATATGAACAACTCAATACAGTCTTCAGTAGCATTAACATTTCCCTGACAGCTGACCCAGGGGCATATTTAGAAATCCACAATAACTAATATTCATTGAGCACTTAGTATGTACCAGACAATAGTTTTAGTGCTTTACATCATAAAATCTTCACAAAACAGGAACACCTGGGTGGCCCAGTGGGTTAAAGCCTCTGCCTTCGGCTCAGGTCATGATCTCAGGGTCCTGGGATGGAGCCCCGCATCAGGCTCTCTGCTCAGCGGGGAGCCTGCTTCCCCCCTCTCTGCCTGCCTCTGCCTGCTTGTGATCTCTCCGTGTCAAATAAATAAAAATCTTAAAAAAAAATCTTCACAAAACACTCTGAGGTGGAGATTTATTTCCATTTTACAGATAAGAAAACCTGGGATTAAGTAGGTAGGGAACTTGCTCAAGTTTTTATCCATTATAAGGAAGACTTTTTTAAAAAGAGTAATTAGCTCTGATGAATATTACAAGAACATCCAGTCTTCTAGACTATATATTCCTTTAAGGCAAGAACTATAATCTACTTCATCTTTTTATCCCCCACAAAACCTAGAACAATGCCTCACACATACAAACTTCTTAATAAAAGTTTACTGAGCAAATGAAAGGCCCCATAGTTCTAGAAGGGCTGTGTATTTCTCTTTCCCCCCTTCCCTTTGTCTCTGAAAGTTTCTAATTTTTTTCATATTCAAGGATAAGTTTAAGTTCTAGGCCCTTAAAGTCATCCAAACTCACATATACACATACTTCTTTGAACCATGAGAGGCTGCGGACTCTGAGCTACAAACTGAGGGTTTTGGAGGGGAGTGGATGGGGGGGTTAGGCGAGCCTGGTGGTGGGTATTGAGGAGGGCACGTATTGCATGGAGCACTGGGTGTGGTACATGAACAATGAATCTTGTAACACTGAAAAAATAAAAGTATTGGGGGGGGTGGAAACCCATATATTTCTTTGCCAAATCTGCCAGGATCCCTTCCTCTAATCCCAAAAGGTACAAGCCTCTGGTGCCAAAAGCAGCAGCTGCTTAATAGGTGAACTTCAACGCCACAAAACAGGTTGGGACAGGTAATTAAGGATAAAGAATCCATTTGAAATTGCAAGTGAAATTTTGGGAAGTAGAATGTATTTATCAGAGTTGGAATTTGGCCAGCATTCTAAGGAAAATGCCAACTACTTTTTGATAATATAAAGCAGCATATAAACACTGTCTAACTGAATTGCTGTCTAAGGTAAGAATTTCAGAGGCCTGTTGAAGGGACACATCATCCCTGGACAAACTCTTCCATTGAGAAGCATTCTTTATACTTTCATAATGACCTCTCATATATAACAAAGAAAACCACTTCCCAGGCTAGTGACAAAAGTGAATCCTAGTTAACTGAGTTGAAGGAAAAAGTTAGAAGTCTTTCCAGCAGTCCAGTCTATTATGCACATTAAATTCATTTATCTAAATTTGTCCCCTTCTGCAAAATATCTCCATAGCCTCAAATATCTCAATTCAGAAAATGCCCCCAAGAAAGCTGATTTCATCAAACTGGAAATTTCTCAGATAGCACCTCTCTGTCTAAGATAATTTAGGTGTGATCTTGCTGGATATGAAAGTGAGGGAATGGATTAGGTAACTTCCCAAGGTCTCTAATCACCTTCAAGATAGAAATTATATTAAAGGATCTAAATCAAAACATAACAAATAAAAAAGGAAAAGGGATCTATAGACTTAAGACATATACCAACTAAGAACAATGTATGAACCTTGTTTGAAATCTAACTCAAAAGCAACTGTTTTTAAAAAATGAAACATTTGGAGAAATTGAACACCCAATTGAATATTTGATAGTAGGTAATTTTTATCAATTTTTAAGTGTAATAAGTATATTTTAGAGATATATATACTGTAATATTTGTAAGTGACATTATATAGGGCTTAACATTGGGTTCAACATGATAAGGTGGGGAGAAGTTAGTGAGGGTATACATGACACAAGATTGTCCATAGTTTCGATAATTACTGAAGCTCAATTACAGGCACTTGAAGGTTTATTATAATATTTTCCTCCACTCCTGCACGTTTGAAATTTACAATAAAAAAATTTTAATAAAAGACTATTCACAATAGGTTTTAGCATAGATGGAATGAGTCATGACTCAATTGCAATTTCTGGTAACAACTTCCTTTTAAAAAAATGATAGTGAGATTTTTATAGCGATAATATTGAACTTTTGCTAATTCATAAAGCAAGCAAATTTTCTAAAACTTAAAAAAAATTTAAACATAAACCCTAATACTTTGCATATGTTTCCATTTTCCAATAAAAGTGTTTTTTAAAAATGAATCCTAAATTAAGCAAATCACATTATCTTCCTAAACTCCAACTGAGCTGTACTCAACCAATTAATATTTTATTGACCAATTGATAAGGCCAAATACTTTTGGTGGTATTTTTGTAACCTCTTTTTTTAAATGTGTAATGAACTCATTCATTATGTGTTTGTAAACATTCAAATGAAATTACTGAATTCCTACATGTTCTCATTAACATACTAAAAGATACTGTGAATATCACAGAAGTAGAAAATGGCATCTATCTGCTTTTGAGAACTTGCAGCCAAATTTGAAAGATCAAATTTACACAGGAACATAAAAGAATAGTTTCTGAATAGTCAGTCAATTAATGTGCATCACTAATCAAACTTATAATTTTTTTAATGATCTCTGAACAAAACTGAACCCAACAAATTTATCATTCAATCTGCATTCCTATATCTCTCAATTTATTTCATTTATAATTACTATTACTTTATTACTGGTTCAGTTTTGTTTTAAAGAGTCCTTTAAACCTATATGCAGGCAGACCGTGAACTAACTCCACATGATGCTCTCTCCTAGGGTTCACACTTTGTCTAATACCCTCCCCTTGTGTGTGGCTTTCTAACCAATAGACTATAATGAAGATCATGGGATGTTCTGTCACTCCTGTGGTTACATTATGCTATGTACCACTCTGTCTTACTAGCAGACTTATTCTAGAGATTCTCCATACTGGTTTTATGAATTAAATGTCTATGTTGGGAAAACCGACATGGCAAGAAGCCTCAAGGACTTGCAGACATTTGCTAGGAGTTAAGGGTAGCTTCCAACCGAGAGTCTGCAAGAAGGCAGGGCCCTCAGTCCTGCAGTCACAAAGAAATTAATCCAGCCAACAATTTGAGCGAGCTTGAAAACAGATTCCTCCCCAGTCAAGCCTCCAGATAAGAATGCAGCCCAGCCGACACCTTAATTATAGCTTGGTGAAATCCTAAGCAGAAGACCAGCTAATCCATGCCCAGACTCCTGACCACAGAAAGTGTGAGATAATAAATATATGCCATTTTAAGCCAATGAGTTGGTGGTAATTTTTATAAAGCAGTAAAAGAGTATCACAGCAGAATATATATGTAATATGTTAGAGTTCACTAGTTCACTTGAATCCTGCTATACCTGTTTAAAAAAAAAAAGCAAAGCCAGAAGATTTGCCTGACTAAAGCCTGAATGTCTTTTAAAAAGACTTCTATTCCACCCTAAGAAGAATAATTTTTTCAGGTTTAGTCTGATTTTTAGGAAGACATGATAATTCCAGAGGAAGCAATCTAGGAAAATTGGCATGTGCTATATCTGAGTACAAAAGGAAAATGGAGAGTATATATATCCATTAACCTTCAACTTTTATTTTATTTTATTTTTACTTTATTTTATTTTTAGAGAGTGAGCAAGTGGGAGGGAGGGGCAGAGGGAAGGAGATAGAGAGAATCTTAAGCAGGCTTTACACCCAGCATGGAGCTTGACACGGGGCTCTATCTCATGACCCTGAGACCATGACATGAGCCAAAATCAAAAGTCAACTTAAGTGAGCCACCCAGGCACCCCAATCTTCAAATTTTAAAGCAACATTGTACTCCTGGAACACTTAGTAATTTTTTATTAACCTTTTAATATATTGTTGGATTCAATTTGCTAAAATTTTAAGGATTTTTGGATCTATGTCTAGGAGGGATATTGGTTTGTAGTTTTCTTATAATGTCTTCATGTGATTTTTGTATCTAAATAGGGCTATCCTCATAGAATAAATTGAAAAATATTCCCTCTGCTTCAATTTTCAAGTTTTCTGTATTGTTATGATATTTTTCTACTTTTTCCATCAATATGGAGAGAGTACTGAAATTTCTGGCTAAAATTGTGGACTGGTCAGTTCTATCAGTTCTATCAGTTTCTGCTTCATATGTTTTCAAGTGTGTTGTTAAGTGTTTAAATATTTAGGATTATGGGCACCTGGGTGTCTCAGTGGGTTCAAGCCTCTGCCTTCGGCGCAGGTCATGATCTCAGGATCCTAAGATCAAGCCCCCATCGGGCTCTCTGCTCAGCAGGGAGCCTGCTTCCCCCTCTCTCTCTGCCTGCCTCTCTACCTACTTGTGATCTCTCTCTCTCTCTCTCTTTCTCTCTGTCAAATAAATAAATTAAATCTTTAAATAAATGAAATAAAATAAAATAAATATTTAGGATTGTTATGTATTCTTGATAATAGTCCCTTTTATCATTATAAAATGGTCCTCTTTATCCCTGGCAATATTCTTCCCTCTGAAATCTGCTTTGTTTGATAGCATTATAGCCACTATATCTTGCTTTTGATTAAGGTTAGTATGCTATACCTTTTTCCAATCTTTCATTTTTAATCTTTTTTCTGTCTTTATATCTAAAGTAAGCTTCTTATAAGCCATTTACATTTAATATGACTATTAATTTGGTTGTGTTTACCTATTTGTTAACAACTATTTGTTGTTTTATTTATATTTGCCCCATTTACTCTCAGTACCTTTTCTTCTTTTTCTGCCTTTTATAGTTTTTGAATTGATTTTTATGATTCCACTTTATCTCCCTGATATCATATTAGTTATAATGTTTTGTTCCAGTTTGTGTGTGTGTGTGTGTGTGTGTGTGTAAATGATTATTTTAGGATTTACTTATAACAAAAGTCTACTTATCAATAAAGAATACCTTTATTCTTCTGGACATAATGTGTCTTTTTTTTTCTTAAGAGAGAGAGCAAGAGAGTGCATGTGCAGGGTGGGGGTGGGGAAGGGGTAGAGGGAGAGGGACAGAGAGAATCTCAAGCAGGCGCCACACCCAGCTTGGAGCCCATTGTGGATCTGGATCTCACCACCCTGAGGTCATGACCTGAGCCAAAATCAATAGTCAGACACTCAACCAACAGCCACCCATGTGCCCTTTTTTTTATTATTATTTTTATCATTGGGTTGATATTTTCCTCTTATCACTATGTTTCAGTATTTTCTCTTTATCATTTTTATTAATTGAGCGTTTTTCATAATTCTTGTGCTTAAAGTTTACTGAGCTTCTTGAATCTCTAGGTTTATTATTTTCAGCTATTACTTCTTCAAAGTTTTTATTATTATTATTATTCCTCCCTCTTATTCCTCTTCTTTGGAGATTCCAAGTACATATATATTAGACTGCTTGAAATTTCCCACAATTCACAGATGAACTGTTTATTTTTTTCCAGTCTGTTTTCTGCCTGTGTGTATTAGTTTCCTAGGACTGACATAACAAATTACCACAAACTAGGGCTTAAAACAACAAAAATGTATTCTCTCATAGTTCAGGAGGTCAGAATTCCAAAATGAAGGTATTGGCATGATTGGTTCCCTTTGAACACTCTGAGGGAGAAACTGTCATATGCCTCTCTCCTAGCTTCTGGTGGTTTCCAGCAATCCTTAGCATTTCTTGACTTGTTGATGTATCATTCCACTCTCTGCCTCCATCTTCACATGCCTTCTTCCCTTCTTAGAGCTTTCCTCATTTGTTGCCTTTCTCTCAGGGATCACTGTGGTTCACTACTGGCTGTCCACTATCTGAAAACTGTCTATTTATATATTTTGTTGTTGTTATTGTTGTTGTCGTTTTAATTGTGTCAGCCAGGACAGTATATATACTCTCCTCTCAATCTTGTCCGGAGGCAGAAGTCTCCCGCTAATCTTAAGTAGTACATAATTAGCATACTCTCTCCATGAAATTTGGTATTTCTCATTCTGAAAATTGCTTTTATGTCTCACAAGTGCAACATTTCTCACAGAATTAAATCACTAAAGAAAAAACCTAGGGTTGTTTAATATCTAATTAATAATTATTTATTATAAATGATAATATTAATAATTAATAATGTGATACATAATTTGTACAATTATAGACTTACTCCTATTTTGAAGAGCTGAATGTTCAAATCATTGAGCTGTACATTTTAGAGTGCTGGGATGTACACCAACTTTGTTTAGGGATAGATACTTTTACACTGTAGAATCCAATACACAGTGAGAGAAAATGAGTTCAAATTGTTAAGTGTATTTCATCCAATTCTTACGTTTTGCAAAGAAATCATGTGTGGCGTATTTAGTTTCTCAAAGGCCCTTTTGCCAGAACAATGTGGAATTTGAATACTAATAAATTATATAAAGTAGGTATGGATTTCTGCTAATGCACATTGGTAGTTGCCTATAACAAGACCTTTTAAAGTCTAGTAAATGACAGAAAATCTTCTATTTATGAGATACTTTAAGCCCATTTAATCACAGTCTCTGTGCTTTCAAAGGGTACTACCCAAAGGATCCTCTTTAGTGACTTATGAGGAAGGAATGGTTTATCATTCACTTACTCTGATTTTTTTTTTTCTTCAAAACAAGTGTTAGGTGGTTAACCTAGTGAGAAAGCAGATACCACGTTTGAATGATTTAAGTTTCCTGTAGTGGAGTCCAGTCAAGGAGTACAAGGAGAAAAGTCCTAAGTGTAAGAAAGCAGATGATGTAACCAAGCACCAGCATGAGAGGGCTCACAACTCTACCCACACATTGTAAGCCTCTTATATATCTGTCCCTGCAAGCCCAGACATTCTTTTAGCCTACAGCTGCTTTGGGTAGTGAGATTGCTTGACTTGCCATGGCAAGGTTCTGTCTATTATGAATATACAATGGTGAAAATTATGTGAATGGACCCAATTGTATATTATGCCATGTCCCACTAGGACTGGGCAGAGTAAAGATGGTGACTGCAGTGCAGTGCAGACCCATAATTAAATAGACTCTCTTCACTATGTTGGGAAAAGACTGTTAATTGGGACATGTAGCCTTTTCTAAGATTGGTGTGTTAGATGCCAAAAATGAAAATAGTGACACTCTGAGTCATCCTTATGTCAGGCATTAAATATTTATTCCTTCAGGAAACAAATTTTTAACCAGAAATCACTTGTAAGTTCATAGCCAAGTCTCAACCCCGTAGAAAGTTTCTTCCTAGACCCATGACATTTCTACTTCCAGAAGCAATTTTAGGTTACTCAGGGAAAAGAGTCTCTGACTTTGTTATTGTTTAGATGGTATTTACCTGTTGCAGAGCTACAAAGGACATCTCCTATTTCTTATTTTGTTCTCAAGAAAAAAATTTCCAAAAAGAACATTTTTCATTTGTGTCTCCAGGTTTGAGCTAGTTTGGTTGCCGGAAGAAATAGAACAGAAATTACTGTTAGAGCCTAAAGTCTGCCTCTCAGTGTTTTCATCATAATCATGAAGACTTTGTGTGCTGGATCTCATTTGTTTCCTTATCTGTCATATTTGATTAGAAATGGTAATACTGGTGTACTATTGTTCAGTCCTTGAGAAAGACATACTTGTTTAATAGTGTAAGAGTTGAGTTTAGCACCTTGTACCTAGAAACCAATATTAATAAAGCAATTACCAATAGGTATAATAATACTAAGAATCAGCACAACTTTATTATAGTGCTCATATTTACTTGGTCATCTTGAACAAATATGAATATGGCAGAGGAAGAACCAGCTTCATAATTTACCAAATCCAACACAAAATATAAAATACTTTGTTCAAAAATTCTTAAGGGACGCCTGGGTGGCTCAGTTGGTTAAGCAACTGCCTTCAGCTCAGGTCATGATCCCAGGGTCCTGGGTTCGAGTCCCACATCGGGCTCCTTGCTCAGCGGGAAGCCTGCTTCTCCCTCTGCCTCTGCCTGCCTCTCCCTGCTTGTTCTCTCTCTCTCTCTCTCTCTATCTCTGATAAATAAATAAATAAAATCTTTAAAAAAAAAATTCTTAAAACTTTCACAACAGAAGGATGCCTAGGTGGCTCAGTCAGTAAAGCATCTACCTTTGGCTCAAGTCATGATCCCAGGGTCCTGGGATTGAGTCCTGCATCAGGCTCCTTGCTCAGTGGGCAGTCTGCTTCTCCCTCTGCTTGTGCTCTCTCTCTCTGACAAATAAAAAAATAAAATCTTTTAAAAAAATCATTATTAAAAAAATTTTCACAAACAGGTTTCGATAAACCAAGCAGAAGCCCTTCTGAGTGCAGGAACCTCTGTGACTGCAAAAGTCACACACACCCTGAGACAAAAGTCACTGTTAAGACCCATTCACACCCTTCTGCTAAATTTTTTACCTACTTGGGTGAGTAGGTAAATCTTGACTACCTGAGATTAATCTCAGGGTGATGAATTCAAGCCCCATGTTGAGCTCCATGCTGGGTGTGGAGCACACCGAAAGAAAGAGAGAAAGGGTAGGAGAGATGAAGGAAGGAAGAGATGAGGGAAAGAGGGAAGGAAGGAAGGAAGGAAGGAAGGAAGGAAGGAAGGAAGGAAGGAAGGAAGGAAGGAAGGAAGGAAGGAAGGAAGGAAGGAAGGAAGGAAGGAAGAGGAAGGAAGGGAGGGAGGGAGGGAGGAAGGAAGGAAGGAAGGAAGGAGAGAGAAGAGGAAGAGGGGAAGGGAAGGGAAAATAATACGTAAAACAGGGACATGTTGGTGGCTCAGTCAGTTAAGCGTCTGCCTTCTGCTTGGGTCATGATCCCTGGGTCCTGGGATCAAGCCCTGCCTTAGGCTCCCTTCTCATCGGGGTGCCTGCTTCTCCCTCTCTCTCTGCCTCTCTGCCTACTTATGACCTCTCTCTCTCTCTCTCTCTGTCAAATAAATAAATAAAATCTTTTTAAAAAATAAATGAAACTTTCTATACTTTTTAAAAATTCTACATTTTATAAATAAAATAATAATCATTATGTAAATATTGAGTTTAATGGTATTTTGGGTCAGACCATTTAAAATGGGTTTTAATATTTAAAATAATAAGTGAATCCCAAACTGTTAAACCCTTCTATGATTCTGATAATTCCTCCATCTGAAATAAGTTAATCAGTATAGAAATCAACATTAAGGGTACCTGGGTGGCTCAATTGGTTAAGCAACTGCCTTCAGCTCAGGTCATGATCCCCGAGTCCCGGAATTGAGTCCTGCATCGGGCTCCTAGCTCCATGGGGAGTCTGCTTCTCCCTCTGAACTTCTCCCCTCTCATTCTCTCTCTCTCTCTCAAATAAATAAATAAAATCTTAAAAAAAAAATCAGCTTTAATTCTGGTGAAATGGGTGAGAGAAAGCAATGGTGCTGAGACATTAACACTTTGATATCTCATCACTGCATACAGTAAAGACTCTGTAATGCCGGGGCGCCTGGGTGGCTCAGTCGTTAAGCGTCTGCCTTCCGCCCAGGTCAGATCCCAGGGTCCTGGGATCGAGCCCCGCATCGGGCTCTCTGCTCTGCGGGGAAGCCTGCTTCTCCCGCTACCATTCCCTCTGCTTGTGTTCCCTCTCTCGCTGTGTTTCTCTCTGTCAAATAAATAAAATCTTTAAAAAAAAAAAAAAAAAAAAGACTCTGTAATGCCTTTTGTCTTAGTGGATTTGGGCTGCTATAACAAAATATCATAGACTGGGTTGCTTATAAGCAACAGAAATTTATTTCTCACAGTTCTGAAGGCTAGAAGTCCAAGATCAAAGTGCCAGCAAATTTGATGCATCAAGTGAGGAGGCTGTTTCCTGATTCATGAATCTTCTTTCTGTGTCCTCACATGGCAAAAAGAGCAAGAAAGCTCTCTGGGGTCTCTTTTTAAAGGGCACTAATTCCACTGTGGGAACTTCACCATCATGATGTAATTACCTCCCAACACCCACCTCCAAATACCCTCACATCGGGGATTAGGTTTCAAAAAATGAATTTTGGCGGGAGGTGGGGGGGTAGGGGGCAGGGGGTCATTCAGTTTATGGTGCCTCTATAAAAAACAACTACCATATACCGCAGGTCTGTAAGCCAGGCACTGTGACAAACACATTAATTTTTTAGCCCTCTTAACAGCCTTATGAAGTAAGTAAAGGAAGAGTGGATATTCATGAATGTAAAGCAAGTCATCTACATGGACATCACACACACACACACACAAAATAGCATTAGGAACTGTTATCAGTTATGATCCGGGAACCCTCAAATATTAAATGGGGTAACTGGAAAGAGTTTATTCAAGGGAATATTTTTGAAAGCGTGAGCATATTTTAGAGAAGCTAACGAGGGATAAAGTAGTACCCTGTGTGGCTGGCAACAGCAGGAGTCCAAAGTGCAGGAGAGGTCACAATGACCTGCAAAAGGTAACAGTCCGAAAGGTCTTGTGAAAGGAACCATGGCCTCCATTAGAAGAACATAGCCAGCTGGTGGTGACTTTACAGGAAGGGAGCAGGGAAAATAAATGCCCAGACCTCACTCTCATTCCTTCTGTAGATTTCCTACTGCTCCTCCCCACAGGAGCAAGCTCAACCAGAGGCCACAAGATATGTGACCTTAACATGCAGTCTAGTGGTTCTTAAATGTTAGCAGGTATCAGAAGCACTTGCAGACTGCCTTGTTAAAATAGATTGCTGGACCCTCCTCAAGGGGTTCTGATTCATTAGGTCTGGGCAGGGCCTGAGCATCTGCATTTCTACTAAGTTCCCCAGGCCACATTTGGAGAGCCACTGATTTCATCTAAACAGGTCAAACTCTTAGAGCTCAAAGCAGGGTAGAGAAGAAGGGTAGAGTGTACAATTGGAAGACACCCAGTACTGGAACAATGGAAGCTGCTTTGAAGACAACAGGCTTGTTTGTTATCATAAAAACAGCTGCTGCTGATGTTAGTTCTTTTGTTCTTTTTTTTTCCTTCGTGAATGCTAAAAGATTTATTTTGTTGCCTTGCTGCAAGCAAAGACAAGCTTGTCCTATTTTCAAAGTACCTCCCAAATAGCCCCTTTAAAAGCCCCCAACTTCAGACAATGTTTAGTCTAGACTGCCTCTCACTGGCCAGATTAAGTGCCTACAAGGAGGGTATTAACAGGCAGAATAATAAAGAGCCTTAATTATTCCTTATACCAGTGTTCAAGAGCTTAGAATGCTCTCTAGGAAAGAAAATCTAGAAAATTGACAGCCTCAATGCTAAATCTGTAACAGATGCTTATTGATATCCTAACTATAAGAAAATAGTAAGTTCTGGTGAGTGGGATAATCAGTCAAAACTTGTAGTAATTGCCTTTTGGGTGTAGAGATTACTTTAAAAATATAAAATCTTAAAAAAAATAAAAATTTAAAAATTTAAAAAATTTAAAAAAACAATCTTTAAAAAAAAATGGAACGGGCGCCTGGCTGGCTAGGTCAGTAGAGCATGTGACTCTTGATCTCAGGGTTGTGAGTTTGAGGCCCATGTTGGGCATACAGATTACTTAAAAAATAAAATATTTAAAAAAAATATTTTTTAAAAAAGGCTTATAGTAAATGAAACATATGGCTAAAGTGGATAGCCAAGTTATAATACACAGTTGGCTATTACTGGGCCTCAATGTGTTTCCATTAAAGGCCAACGACATTATGCTGAAAACAATGCTTCTTCCTAGCAAAGAAGAAACAGAATGTAAAACTAAGAGCTAAAATTTTACCCTGTTTTATGTAAACAAAATAAAGCATATCAGATAAATGAATAATGTACTAGGAAAACCTATAGACAATGGCTTAATCTGTGTTTGATAGTGAAAACCTTGTATCCACTTCCAACAGAGATCTCAGGACACCTAATTTATAAAAAAAATTAAAAGCTCTCAAGAAACATCGGGGCCCCTGGGTGGGCTCAGTCAATTAAGCATCAGCCTTTGGCTCAGGTCCCGATCTCAGGGTCCTAGGATCCAGCCCCAAGTCGGGCTCCCTGCTCAGCAAGTGGAGTCCAATTCTCTCTCTGCACCTCCCCCTGGTCATGCTCACTCTCTCCCTCTCTCTCTCTCTCAAATAAGTAAATACAATTTAAAAAGAAAAAGAAACATATCAAGCTATAATTATCTAATTTATCCCCTCAGGAGCTTAATGTCAGCTTTTAGTTGTCCATTCAATAAACAAAGTATTTGGGGTTTGGTGTTTTTTTTGGATTTTCATTAATTTAATATTTGTATTTGTATGATGGCACTTTTTCTGCTTTACCTGGGGAAAAAACTGATGAGATATCAGAATTAGATTGAAATCAGTTATTAAAATCAGAATCCTAGTTTGGTTCATTACTAGGGGGAAAGGAAGTGGGTGTTGTTAACCTGCATTTTTTCCATTTACTTACTTATTATAGGCAACTTTTTTTTTAGATTTTATTTATTTATTTTTCAGAGCGAGACAGAGAGACAGAGAGCACACAAGCAGGGGGAGCAGCAGGCAGAGGGAGAAGGGAATCCGCAGGACTTCCCACTGAGCAGGGAATCCGCAGGACTCTATCCCAGGACCCCAGGATCATGACCCAAGTCAAAGACAGACACTTAACCGACTGAGCCACCCAGGCATCCCTATAAGCAACTTTCTAAACATTTTAATTTCAAATACTAGTTTAAGAATCAAATCAAAAAATTATTCCACTCAAAAATTCATCAGGTTCATCAGCTTTTTTAATGGCCATAGTGTTCATCTACGAAAATGGGTTTCATAATGTGACCTTCAAAAGTGAGATTATGCTGTTGAGAAAATGATGCTATATAAAATGGGAAAAGAATGGATATACCTATATCCACTAAACTGCACACTAAGTTGGATTATTTGACCAAATAACAGAAGTTCAGTCCAAAGATGGATAATTGCAAGCCATTCTGCCCACAACTTTTTTGTGTATTCCTCAGAAAACAATAGCTTTGTACTAACTGCACAGAAAGCACAACCCTAGCCACTGTTTGGGCCACCATGATCCCTAGATATACAGGAGCTCCACAAGGGGATGAACTGAGGCTAAGTGGATGTTGTGAGTCTGGTCAAGAGTCTAAATTACAGTGCCTGGGGTCAAGGGGGCTAACTCTGGTTGTTATCTTTTCCTAAGAAGGTTGAATAAGTAGATTAGGCATGAAATGAGAGCAAAACATCTAAAGGAAAATGGTCATCGGTTGAATAGCAATATCATTTTTAAAAAGTAAAATAAAATTGGGGTGCCTGGGTGGCTCAGTGGGTTAAGCCTTTGCCTTTGGCTCAGGTCATGATCTCAGGGTCCTGGGATCGAGCCCCACATCGGGCTCTCTGCTCAGCAGGGAGCCTGCTTCCCCTTCTCTCTCTGCCTACTTGTGGTCTCTCTCTCTCTCTGTCAAAATAAAGAAATAAAATCTTTTAAAAAAAGGTAAAATAAAATTAATACCCACTGCGATAAACATTTCAAATAGCAGCGAAAGACACAACCTGAAAAGTAAAAGTACACTTATCCTTTATGATAGGTAATTTTATGTATCACCTTGACCAGGTCACAGGGTCCCCAGATGATCTGATTAAACATTAGGCATGTGGGAGTGCCTGGGTGGTTCATTCGGTTAAGTGTCCAACTCTTGATTTCCGCTCAGGTCATAATCTCAAGGTCGTGGGATAAAGCCTTGCACTGGGCTCTGCACTCAGTGTGAAGTCACCTTGTCCCTCTCCCTCTGTTCCTCTCCCCACTCACTATCTCTCTCAAATAAAGAAATAAAATCTTTTTTAAAAAAAAAAAACATTATGGGTATGACTGTGAAGCTGTTTCTGGGTAGGATTAAATTTGAAACAGAAGACTAAGTAAAGCAGATTGTCCTCCCCAGTATGGGTGGGCATCATTCAATCCATTGAGGGCCCAAGTAGAATAGAAAGGCAAAGGAAGGGAGGGGCACCTGGATGGCTCACTCGTTAAGTGGCTGCCTTTGGCCCAGGTCAGATCCCAGGGGCCTGAGATCGAGCCCCGCATCGGGCTCTCTGCTCTGCAGGAGGCCTGCTTCTCCCGCTACCATTCCCTCTGCTTGTGTTCCCTCTCTTGCTGTGTTTCTCTGTCAAATAAATAAAATCTTAAAAAAAAAAAAGAAATCCCCCCTTCTGCCAGAGAATTTAAGCTAGAATATCAGTCTTCTTTAGCTCTTGAAGTGGGATTTAACACCTAGCTCCCCTGCTGCCCAGGTCTTCAAATTCAGACTAAATTACACCACTGGCTTTCCTAAATGTCCACCTTGCAGACAGCAGATTGTGGGACTTCTCAGCCTCCATAATCACCTGGGTGAATTCCTTATACCAAATTTTATATATATATATACATATATATATACATACATATACATACATATATATGTACATATATACATATATATATATATATGTATATATATATAAAGAATATAAAGGTAACTTTATATATATATCCTATTATTGGTTCTGTTTCTCTGGATAATTACCCAATTAATATACCTCTCTTCAATTCCTAATCACAATAGTTTTTCCCATAAGTTTTTCTTTTGTAGTCTTCCAGGAATTTTCTACACAAATTCAAATATATAATATATTTATCATTTGTTTATACACAAATGAGATTATACTGTATACATTGGTCTACAAATTGTTTTTCATTTAACATACCTTAAAGAATTTGCTATAGTGGTACATATAGATCTACCTCATAGAATGTATCGCCACTTAGAAGGTAGTTACTGCAATCTAATCAATCAGTACCCTGTTGATGGATATTCAGTTGTTTCTAGGTTTTTGCTATTAAAAACAATTTGCAATTAAAACTACACTGAAATATCATTTCTCACCTATCACATAGACAATCCAAAAGTTTGAAGGCATACTCCTATCAGCAAGGCAGAGGAGAAACGGGCAATCTTATATACCAGCAGGTAGGGATGCAAAATAATTCTTCTCTATGGAGAAGAATCTGGCAATATCTAGCAAAATGATATCTATGCTTTCCCATTAACAAAGCAATTCCATTTTTATGAATTTATTACAAAAATATACTTTCAAAAATACTATAGTGGATGCTGCAGTGGATTACCCTGATGCCTTCTTTATGACATAGCCTATGGGTGATCCCACTTTTGTGATTGTTGCAGATGGTTCTCAGCTGAGATCCTCTCTAAAAAGTATCTTTTGCTGAAGACAGCCTCCTCCCAATCCACATCCAGTGACTGTTCTATTCAGGATTATAAGGACCCTGCTTCCTTGCTTCAAGAAAAAACAATTTTAAAGAATCCTCTAGCCCTAGAGGTCCGCGGGGGATTGGCTGAGGCTTTTGGTGCAACTCCATCATGGTTCAACTCTTCCAAAGGCCCAGAGCTACTGATATTTAATTAACTCCTGCAAAGGTTGTGATCTCAAAAGCACTCACCAGTAACTTCTTGCATGTAAATCTATGCTCAGAATCTGTTTCCCAGGGAACCCAACTGGTTGGTCTCAGAATGGTCTAAGGAAGCAGACTCAAAAATGGGATTGTAGAGCTGAGGACCACATCACTGTGGGTAGATGAAGCACAGATAGTATCTAGCATGCCGTAGCAGTGCAATTGTTAAAAGTGTGCATGTGGTAAACTGGAATGGACAACAGTGGAAGGGAATATTACAACTAACAGTTGTAATACTTCAGGCTTTGGTGGAAGTACTAATTATAAGGACAACTGAATCAAATCACTGTCGTAGAGCATCACTGATAAATTAGAAAAAGACAGTCAAAAGCAAGGATAATTATTAATTTAAAGAGAAATGTAAAACTCGAAACTCAGAAATCCTCCTGAGTAGAGCAAAGAGACTTTTATCCCCTGAATGCAGAGGATGGAAGAATCTGAGAATCAGGCTCAGGATTTAATTATGAACTGCAGAATTCCAGAGAAAGGTGAATTCTCTGTTCTGCAAAGTCTGACATGTCAAAGTCCCTGGTAGAAAAAGATGTTATGGTCAGAGCCCTGTTGAGATCTGAGGATATCTGAGTTAATTTACTCAGAAACCTTGAAACCTCGTCCCCCCGAAGCCTCTTGGCCTAGATAAATGGGCTATTTCTCTCAGTTAAAAACTAGCCTTCCATCCCACCATGCTTCTTGGAGACAAAGGAATGGAGGGGAATGCCCTCCCCTCCAAGATCAAACCCCTCTTCTCATGACCATGACCAATACCTAAGGTCAGCCTGGATATAACCTAGAAGAGGAAGTGCTAGGCCTGCCAAGGGAGGAAAGGGACCAGATGCTAAAGGCAGTGGAGGATCTAGCAAGTGTGTACCAGCAGGAGCTGGGAAAGTTCATGTAAGACTGGATTCTGAGGGAAATTGCTCAGTGGAAATGGACTATCAGGTTAGACAAAGGTCAGTTTCTCAATATGGGAGCACTCTCCTGGGACAAAGGATTTAGCAGGTTGGCTAGAGCCCCAGGAGACAGTGCTATAATACAGACAGGATAATACCTGGAGGCAGAAAAATCAAGGGCCGACACTAAGTGAAGTGGAAATGCCAGAACTGTCTTGGGAAATGTTGTAAAAAAGTGATCAAAAGACCCAGAAATAGGCCAGAATGGATATACTGTAAAAATAAAAAACTTAGAGCTAAATATGTTCCATGTAAGAGCATAAAGGACAACTTGTTTTCCTAAGTGATGAAGAATAAGCACCAGAATGATTGACATGCTCAGTGTTGACCATCCTCTATAGTCAAAGCTGAGAATAAAAGAGAGTGTTATAGAACTAGTCTTATCAATAGCAATGGGATTTTAGGCTTCCAAATTACAGAGGTTAGGGAATGAAGCTAAGCTACTAGAAGCAAGGTGGGCACAATTATCATAAGGAACAACAAGTTCATTGTGGAAGTTGGTGGGGAGCGGTTGTGGTGAGGTCTAAACCACAGAAAGATACATTGAATAGAGCACAGAGTAAATGTATCCACAGATATATTTAATAGATCTAGTTAAATAGGCAGCCAACAAAAGCATTGCTCAATCTAAATGATGAAAAGAAATCAAAATGGATGAACTAAGAGGCTGAAGGTAACTACATATACCAATAAAAAGCTGCAATCCCTTACTTGGTTCCAAGACCTGAGCCAGTTCTCAGACCCACAACTCACTGACTAAAGAAGCCAGGTCTCAAGGAGGAATGATTCTAAAACATCACAGCAAGCATATGGAGGAAGGATTCTCCAGTTCTTTACCAAAGAATAGAAACATCATAAATGTTAATCAATAGGGAACTGATTGGCTAAACTGTGGTCCATCCAAACATGGAATACTATGCACCTGTGAAAAGGAATGAGGCATCTCTCCGAATGCTTATATGTAGGGATCTCAGGAAGATATTATTAACGGAAAAAATAAGGTACAGATCATTGTATATAGTATGTTAACTTTTATGTAAAAGGAATATACTCACACTTCTTTTTACTTCCTTTTTGAACTAGTGAAAAGCTAAACTAAAAATAAATATAAATAATATTCTGGGAGCAGGAGTGGGGACAGAGTGAAAAAGGCAAGAGAACAAAAGTACCTTGTTTACAACATCAAAAGGAACAGGAGTTACCTTGAAGAGTTTTCACTGGCCAAAGAAGAACAATTTGAGCATGAAAAATAATTTGTTGCCAACTGATTAAAACACAGCAAATAAAACAACAAAACGAAACTCAACAAATACATATAAATCCATGAATTTGTAATTAAATTCATTTTTTAAAATCTTCATCATTACCTTAGAGGTTTACTGAGGCACACAAATTTAATGTTCTGAAAAATTAATGAGTGAAGAAAAAGAATCAAGAATTTATCCTCCTTTCATATATAAAATATATTCCAGAGTAACCAAATAGTTGATAAGAGAAAGTTCTTTTTTATAGAAATTCAGCTAATAATACATTACCATTTTGGAACCTCTCATAAACTACAGATATAAGCAACAATTATCAATCAGTAGTAAATCCCTAGATAAGAGATTAATGGAAGCTTTCTAGTGGGTGGCTCAGGCTAACAATACTAACGATGAGACAGCTATTGGTTATCTCCTCATGTGATCTAATAGGAAGTACAAGGCATCATCTACGAAATATCCTACCTCTACTTTCAAATCAAACTTGATTATAAACAAGCTTTTATAACTTAAAACCAATTTTTAGGAAATACAGGGCCTAGAAGAACAAGTTAAATGACAACACAAGGTAAAAATGAGCCCAAGTCCAGAATGCAAAGATTCTATGGGTGAACAACCCAGTTTCTCCAACAAATTAGAAAAGAAAAAGAGGTAGAATTATTACAGATTAAAATAAATTTGATAAATATAACAACCACATGCAATATATATACTTTGGATCATGTATTTTCCTCTTGCCATTGTAACAAATTACCACAAACTTAGTGGTTTAAAACAACACAAATCTTATAAATTTATTATCTTCTAGAGGTCAGAAGTCCAAAGATGGGTCTTACAGGACTAAAATCAAGGTATTGGACCTGCATTTCTTTTGGAAGCTATTGGAGATAATCAATTCCTTGCTTTTCCCATTTCTGGAGGCTATTTCTTGACTGACGGCCCCCTTCCAGCAATGGGACCACTCCAACATCTGCCTTTGCCATCATCTTCTTCTCTAACTCGGACTTTCCCACCTCTCTCATATAAAGACCCTTGTTATCACATTGAGCACACTCAGATAATCTAGGATAACATTCCCATCTTAGGATCCTTAATGTTATCTGCAAAGTTGTTGCCATAAAGGTAATTTATTCATAGGTTCCAGGGATTAGAATATGGACATTTAATGAGGGGAGAAGGGTGTTATTCTGTCTGTCACAAATACTAATTCAAACAAAGCAACTATAAAAGATGTGTTTCACAGAACTGAGAAAATTTGACCATAGATTGGGTATCATATGTGGGAATTATCGTTAATTTTTTAAGGTATGATCATGGCACTGTGGTTATCACTGTAGGCCATCTGTTGGATACTGGAGATACTTACTGAATTATTTATAGGATAAATGATATGATATCTGGTATCTACATTAAAATTTGTTTTTAAAGAATAAGGAAAATAAATGAAAGACAAAATACTCAGAATTATTTAGAGTTGGAATATGGTTACATAATGTTCAGGTTAATTTTTCCTCTACTACTGCATACACTTGAAAATGTCCACTATAAAATGTTTTTCAAAACTCAAAGATAATACTTAAAAAAAAAAAAAAAAAGGGAATGGAAAGGAAAAGGGAGAATCCTTGTCCACATATCTTTACATACCAGTGTGAATGTATGGTAGAATAAATTTTTAGACACAGAATTGCATCTAAAACATTGTAACACTGCTTTACACGTATACTAAGGTTGAACAATTAAATGAACAGATGGTAAATGAGCCAGGTTTCTCACTGTCAGAGGTGAAAGCTGCAGACAAACAACAAGGAAAGATAGAATGAACCTTGTAGTAATGGATTAGAGTTGGAGACATTAGTATGAACTCATATTTAACTTAATATTTATACAGGTACATACAGACCAATTATAGATGTATATGCATAAATATGTATACAGATATGTTTATCTCACTCTGAACACTAAGAGGTAACCACACCCCAGGAGTAAAGAACAACCCCAGCACCCACATCTTGGTTTCTAAATACCATTTTCCAATAAAAGAAACCAGGGGTACTTGGGAAAATGACTGATTCTGGGATTGGGGTGGGAAAAGAAAACAAAAGATAAACTTGGGGGGCACCTGGGTGGCTCAGTTGGTTAAGTATCTGCCTTCAGCTCAGGTCACGATCCCAGGGTCCTAGGTCAGGCCTCCTGCTCAGAGGAGAGCCTGCTTTTCCCTCTCCCTCTGCCTGACACTTTGCCTACTTCTGCTCTCTCTCTCTCTGTCAAATAAATAAATAAAATCTTAAAAAAAAAAAAGATTTTATTTATTTATTTGACAAGGAGAGAGAGATCACAGGTAGGCAGAGAGGCAGGCAGAGGGAGAGAGGGGGAAACAGGCTCCCTGCTGAGCAGAGAGCCAGACATGGGGCTCGATCCCAGGACCCTGAGATCATCACCTGAGCCGAAAGCAGAGGCATTAACCCACTGAGCCACCCAGGCGCCCCAATAAAATCTTTTTTTAAGATAAGTTTGGATCTCTTGTAGTGTCGGAAAGGAAGCTCACACAAACAAAAAGGATGGAGCACATCAAGGAGACACAGAAGCCAACCAGAAATGGCTCCCAGTGGCCAAAGCTGGAATGATTTGAACACTAAAACAACATAGTATTGAATTATAATCCCAAATTATAAAATAAATATACATGAGTCCATACTGATATGAATAAATAGTTGAACAAATAAATGAGAAGAGACTAATCATTCTTACTGTGGCATAAATTATTCCTCAATAAAGTTTAAAAGGAAAAAATATGTATTAAGTCAATTTATCAGTGGTGCTTACAGTTTAAATAAACTCTTGAGAAATTTTGGATAAACTGTATTTGCAAATTTTAACTCCAGGCTACCGGGGAAATAGAGTTTTTCCCTTTCTCCATCTCAAGGAACTTCAGAGTACTATTTCCCATATATCTAGTAGATAGATTTTTCTTTAGCTATCTCAAGGGAATATGTATTAAGTTTTGAAATCATTTGGCTCAAGTACAAACCATAGACTTATGTTCAAGCACAACTGTGAAAGGAGAGATTATGCTTGTGTAGAGGTTCCATATAAAATTATGTTTTGCAAATTTACTTCAGCCACTGATATCAAAATCTCAAAATACTGAAATGTCTTGATTAACACTTTCCTTAAGGCCAGAAGCATGGCATCTCCTCATAAGTAGAATCTTAATATCTTTACATAATGCTGACTTCCATTGTATAGTCCATATGAATTCTAACACCACCATGTTTCAGAGAATTGCCATATGTAATATGAATACTAAACTCTGGCCTAAAATCTTCTATAGTATTATCAGGTCCAAAATATAAAGCAGAACTGATTTTGAGATTGATTGCTAATTTCTACAAAACCACTTTTTAAAAGAACTGAAGAAATGTGTACCCAATTTTAAAACAAATTTGCCACATTATACAAGAACTCTACAGATACTCAGAAGAGGATGATGTGTTTCACAATTAAATTCAGATTAGTCACATTTGATTAATTGGGCAAAGAAGTGATAATATACGCTATACATGTATTACATTCTTCTCCTTAATCAGCACATTATTGAGCATATTGTGTTAAGCAAAATACTGCAATTAGAAAGAGTAGAGCAGACATTCTTTGCTTCTTATTCACTATGAAAATGAATAATTATTCACTATTTTCATATAAACTTTCCAACATTTACAACGGAAGGTGAAATTTTTAAAACTCTTAGCAATGAAAGCAATAAGAATAATGAAATGCTAAAATATGCACTATGTTTTATTGAAGTACACTTGAGGTACAGAAAATGACAGAGAACGGGGATTATGAAAAAATCTAGAGACATGAATGACAATAAAAGTTGCTTAAAACTCCAAGTTACACTTTGATAAGTAATATCAATTACTATCTTTTACACTGAAGAGATGAAGTCTTTGAGTAATTCTGTCCCCCACCACCCGTTTTCCCTTTTCAGCTATAGTTTATCCAGTGATCTGAGAGTCATACCATCCTCATTCTCTAGGGAATAACATGAAAGTCATTATTTGAAAATAAAAGGAGGGATTGAAATCCTATACTTCAGAAGACAGAACTAGTTACCTGACATTCAATACCAATCCTCGCTGTGGTAAGAATGTCAGTGTTTCACATGCTCCACTCAGGAAAAGAGTTGTTTCACTACGTGCTTCTGTAGCTTTATTCAGTTTGGTTACACCTCAGGGAGTTTAATTTCATGCAAAGCTTTCAGATTGTTCTTTCCAGTGACAGGAGCGAATCCGTACCATAAGGCAGCAGTTGGAAGTTCAGGGAAAATGAAAGCAACCTGAACTGATCAGAACTTTGGCCTTGCCCTGGAGTCAGCCTTCAAGAACTGAGAAACATGTAGTGTTGGCAACTTCTGAGATAAGTTTTAAAATGTAAACATAATGGAATGAAAGATGATCTGGTTGTATTTGGGGCTTATGTTATGGCTATAAAGGGAAATGGCAATGAGAAGTGAATGTCAGAGGTTTAACTAAACTGAACAGATTTCATTGAAAGGCTTAAGAATCAGCCTGACTGGGAAAAGAGAGGTAAAACACCTGCACGACTAGTCCACACATGAACAATGCATTTATTTTCAAACAAAGAGCAGATAATACTCAAGCTTTAGAAGGGGAGATCTATTTTTCAGAGAAAGTATGGACACCTGAAAGAAACACAAGGGGCATTGTGTTTAGAAATGAAACATGTGATCTAGGGAAATGCCAGTTTATCCAAGCTTTGGCTGGGTTACTGCTTTGTTAAGAGAGAGGACATATTTTTGAAATAACTGTGATTAACTGAGGTTTAATGTGCCTTCTTGTAATTACCTATAATTTTAAAAGATTACATTGTAGCTTGTAAGCCTGGTTAGAGAACAAATCAGGTGATTTTTTAATAAAATACAACACACATGTGTCTTATTGTTTAGAATACAGAGGAACTCTATGTTTTACTATTTACAAAGAGTAACTTTATTGATTCAATTTGGCTTCTCTCTCCACTTTTGTTTCTTTCTCTTTTTTTTTAAGTTTATTTATTTAAGTAATCTCTATACCCAATGTGGGGCTTGAACTCATGACCCTAAGATTAAGAGTCACGTGCTCTTCTGACTGAGTCACTCAGGCACCCTTCCACCTTTGTTTCTTAACATGGTCATATCGCCATCAGTTATTTAATATTTCTCAAAGTTTATTTAATCTGCAAAGTGACTGAAAAATCATTCTGTACAACTGGGATTTCAAGTAAGATAAACTATCACAGTTTATCTTTAGTGGGTCTTCTTGCTCCATGTTCTCCTTTATTCAAAGGATAACACCTGAGTGAAGTTTTCTTATACATTCTAGAACTCATAGATCCAAAAATTCTCTGAGTCACAACTGAGCTTAAAGAATGAACACAGAAAAAAAAAAAAAAGAATGAACACAGATTGCTAGTTTTGCTTTTTGAGTCTCATGGCATTTCTGCACAAGCGAGTATTCTCCTACCACTAGTCTTTAGCTGTGTGACTTCACACAAGCTTGATATTTAGCTTCTCCATCCTTCTTTTCTCCATCTGTTAAAAGGGGGAGGCAACTAAGGATTATTCTGAGTATTAGATCTTATAGTAAGTGCTTATAAAAATTTACCAATACATTTACCCGTCTCTGATCAACATCAGTTCTTACATCCCACTCCTCTTTCTTCCGCATTTGGTTTTCTTCTGATTAAAGTACATCCACTTAGTGTTCTTTCAAAAAGGATCTGTGAGTTTTGCTCTTAAATGATATTTCAGGTGGTTACTAACCTTCAAGTAGTTTACCTCAGATCTCAGAAGATATTATTTCACAGCCGTTTTCTGTTGATGCTGATGAGAAATTTTCCATCAGACTGCCATTCATTTGTAAGCCATTTATTGTTTCTCTGTCTAGGATTGGAGAGGGATAACTGGAATTAAAGTAATTTAAGATTCCTATGTTGTTTACATAGATATTGATTTGCTTTAAATTTGTTAAGAAATATACACACTTTAAGAAAACCACTGAAATTATAAAATAAATAGCTATTAAAACAGTAAGGGGGAGAGAATAAACAAAATTGATCAAATTAATTGAAGGAAAGTGAGAAAGGAGAAATATCAGAGGAAAAATGGATCAAATGGAAGTACAAAATAAGACGATAAAAATAACTCTAAATATGTTAATAATCACTAAATGGAATACCTCACAAAACAGAAACTCCAAAACTGGCACTTTCTTAAATTCAGCTATATGCTTTTAACAAAAGATATTTAAAATGTTAGAGCCCAAAAGAAAAAAAGGAGAAGGGAAACAAGCCTTAAGTGACTCTTAATGATAGAAAACAAACTGACAGTTGATGGAAGGAGGTCAGCAGGGGATGGGTCAGATGGGTGATGGGTATTAAAGAGGGTTTTCTTGTTGTGATGAACACTGGTTGTTGTTTGTAAGTGATGAATCAGTGAATTCTACTCCAGAAACCAATATTGCACTGTATGTTAACTAACAAAATTTACATATGAGTGAATAAACAAACAAATAAATAAAATAAAATATTAGAGCACAGAAACATTGTAAGAGTAGTAATATAGAAAACAATATGACAGAGGTTTCTGAAAAGATGGTGGAATAGGAAGCACTAGGAATCTGTCTTCCCAACCTAGACAATAATTACACAGGCAGACTCTGTCTGGGAATTTTGGGAATTTTGCAGTCTATTGAAGGCTTGCAACTTCCAGGGAAAGATTTGTAGTTAACATTGGCCAATCTCAGCTCCTAGCATAATAGTAGCTACCTATCTCACATGCCCAGACATAGGGCAGGCCCTGTGCACATGTTCCTGGAGCAGCTTGCACATAGCTTATGGGAGCCAGACTGAGCAAAAATGACCCTGTCTTCCAAATATTGGGATCTATGCTCTGATCACGGATTGCTAGTTGTGGGCACAGTGGTGCAAAGAGATAGGAAGACGTTGTTGTAGCCCCCCACAGTGATGCAAGCTCCATCCCTTTTGGCTGTAGTAACTTTCAAGGGTCCTAAAGAACTGCCTCACCCCTTCATCTTTCCTTCTTTACCCTTCTGGAGTCAGACATGAAAAATTAGGACATTCAAAAACAACAGCAAACACAGGGGAAGGGAAAAATGTGATCTCCAGAGTTGCCACATTATTAGATTCAAATAGCCAGTATTGAACAAAAAAATCACAAAGCATACAAAGAAACAGGAAAGTATGACTCATTCAAAGCAAAAAAATTAATCAACAGAAACTGTCTCTGAAAAAAACTTCATGGCAGACATACCAGACAAAGACTTTAAAACAATTGTTTTAAAGATGCTTACAAAACTAAAGGAAGATGAGGACAAGTCAAGAAAAAGACATATGGGAAAAAATCAGAATAACAATACATAGAAAACCTAAAAAATCAAAAAGAAATTCTAGAGCTGAAAAGTACAATAATTGAAATGAAAAATTCACTAAAAGGATTCAAAGGCAGATTTGATCAGGCAAAGTAATCAGTGAACTTGAAGACAGGAAAATGGAAATTATCAAGTCTGAACAGAAAAAAAAAGAAAGAAAGAAAGAAAGAAAAACTAAAGAAAAGTGAGCAGAGCCCAAAGGACCTCTGGTACAAATCAAACAGACCAACATACACATTTTGGAAGACCCAGAAGGAGGAGAGAGAGAAAAGAGCAGAGAAAATATCATGAAAAACATGAATATAAACATCCAAGAAGCTCAACAAGCTTCAAGTAAGATGAACTCAAAGATATGCACACTGAGACACATTATAGTCAACTTTCAAAAGAAAAAAACCAAGGAGATCATGAAAGCAGCAAGAGAGAAGTAAATCATCAAAAAGATTCAAAGTGTTAAAAAATATTAAAAGAAAAAAAAAACCTGTCCACAAAAAAATCTGTCAACCATAAATCCTATATCTGGCAAAACTGCCCTTCAAAAGTGAGAGAAATTTAAGATATCCCCAGATAGGGTGCCTGGGTGGCTCAGTGGGTTAAAGCCTCTGCCTTTGGCTCAGGTCATGATCTCAGGGTCCTGGGATCGAGCCCCACATCGGGCTCTTTGCTCAGCAGGGAGCCTGCATCCCCCTCTCTCTCTGCCTGCCTCTCTGCCTACTTGTGTTCTCTCTCTCTCTATGTCAAATAAATAAACAAAATCTTACAAAAAAAAAAAAAAAAGATATCCCCAGATAAACAAAAACTGAAAGAGTCATTAAACCACTAGTCCTGCCCTGTAAGAAATGCTTAAGGGGGTCCTACAAAGTGAAATAAAAGGGTACTAGACAGTGAAAGCACATGGAAAAATAAAGATTTCAATAAAAATAAGTACATAGACAAATATAAAAACTAGTATTGTAATGATGATTTGTAACTGCACTTTTTATTTTCTTTTTTGGGACCTTTTTTAATATTAAAGACTTTGTGGGGGGGGCAGAGGAAGAGGAAGAGAGAATCTGCAGCCAACTCTGCACTGAGCAGGGAGCCTGACGTGGGGCTCCACACTAGGCTCCATGCAGGGATCAATCCCACAACCTTGAGATCATGAACCAAGCAAAAACCAAGAGTCTGACGCTTAACAGACTGAGCTACCCAATACTAAAAGCTGCACTTTTAATATTCTACATGATTTAAAACACTAATACATATAAAGGAAAAAAAATAATTATTAGCCTAAAAGCTAGTATTATTATAACTTTGGTTTACAACTCCAAGTCTTGTTTTCTTCAATTTAAGAGACTAATACATTTAAAATAATTAATAGTTTATGTTTGGGGGTACATAATGTATAATGACATCATTCTGTATTATCAACAACTGAAAGGGGTGGGGACAGAGCTGTAACAGAGAAGTCGTTTGTATATTATTGAAGTTAAGCTACTATAAATTCAAGATACAGTGTCATAACTTAAGGATGTTAAATGCAATCCCGATGGTAACCACAAATAAAGAAGCTATAGAATATACACAAGAGCAAATGAGAAAAGAATTTAAACTAAACACAGAAGACAATAATATAGGAAATGAGGGACAATAAAGCTAGATAAAGATAGAAAACAAATAGCAAAATGACAGCTGTAAGCCCCTCATTATCAAAAATTATTTTAAATGTGAATGGAGTAAACTCTCCAATCAAAAACAGAAATTTAGGGGTGCCCAGGTGGCTCAGTGGGTTAAAACCTCTGCCTTTGGCTCAGGTCATGATATCAGGGTCCTGGGATTGAGCCCCGCATCAGGCTTTCTGCTCATAGGGAGCCTGCTTCCCCCAACCCTGCCGCCTCTGCCTGCCTCTCTGCCTACTTGTGATCTCTCTGTCGAATAAATAAATAAAATCTTAAAAAAAAAAAAACAGAGATTGGCATTAGTGTAAAAGCACATATTTCAAGTACATGCTATCCAAAGACACAAACAGACTGAAAGTGAAGAGATGGAAAAAGATTCCACACAAGTAGTAACCAAAAGAGAGCAGATACCTATACTAATTTCAGACAAAATTAATTTTAAATCAAAAAAAGTTTTAAAAAGACCCCAAAAGGACACTATATATTAATAAAAGTTTTAATACAGCAAGAAGATATAGTAATTATAAATATTTATGTACCTAATGACAGATCATCAAAATATATACAAAACAAAAACTGACAAAATTAAAGGAAAAAATGGTTCTACAATAGTAGTTAGATATCACTCACAATAATGGATAGAAAGCCAGACCAAAAATAAGTTAAAAAAAAACAACAAAACAGAAGACTTGAAGCTTAAGTTTAAACTTCCTTAAACAATGGACTAGCTAGATCTAACAGACCTATACAGAAAATTCTAACCAATAACAGGATACATATTCTTCTCAAGTTCACAAGGACATTTTCCAGGAGAGATTATATGAAAGGCTACAAATTAAGTCTCAGTAGATTTTTTTTTTAAAGATTTTATTTATTTATTTGACAGAGGGAGAGAGATGACAAGCAGGCAGAGAGGTAGGCACAGAGAGAGGAGGAAGCAGGCTCCCTGCCAAGCAGAGAACCCGATGCGGGGCTCAATCCCAGGACCCTGAGATCATGATCTGAGCCGAAGCCAGAGGCTTTAACCCACTGAGCCACCCAGGTGCCCCAAGTCTCAATAGATTTTTTTTAAAAGATTTTATTTATTTATTTGAGAGAGAAAGAGAGAGTGCATGAGTAGAGGGAGGGGCAGAGAGAGAGAAGCAGACCCTGGGATCATGACCTGAGATGAAGGCAGATGTTAACTTACTGAGCCACTCAGGTGCCCTGAGTCTCAATAGATTTTAAAAGACAGAGGTCATAAAGTATCTTCTCTAGTCACAACAGTATGAAATTAGAAAGCAGTAACAAGAAGGAAAACTGGAAAACTCATGAAATTGTGGAAATTAACCAATAAATCAAAAAATAAATCACAAATGAAAATGCAGTATACCAAATTTATGGGCTGCAGGAAAGAGAGGTGCAGAGGGGTAAATTTAAGCTCTAAATGCTTATATTAAAAAACAAGAAAATCTCAATTCAACAACCAAGCTTTGTATCCAAAGAAAATCTAGAAATTAATTCATCTAAGGAGGTAAAGAACTATATACTGAAAACTATAAGACATTAATGAATGAAATTGAAGAAGACACAAACAAATAGATATTCTGCGCTCATGGACTGGAAAAATTAAAATTGTTAAAATGTCCACATTACCCAAAGCAATCTACAGATTCATTGCAATCCCTATTAAAATTCCAGTGACACTTTTCACAGAAATAGAAAAACAATCCTAAAATTCATATGAAACCATAAAAGACTCTGAATAGTCAATGCAATCTTGAGAAAGAAGAAAAAAGCTGGAGGCATCATGCTTCCTGATTTCAAACTATATTACAAAGCTACAGTAATCCAAACAGTATGATATTGGCATAAAGACAGACATATAGACCAATGGAACAGAATAGAGAGCCCAGAAATAAATTGATGCATATATAGTTCATTAATTTATAATGAGTGCATCAAGAATATACAATGGGGAAAGGACAGTGTCTTCAATAAGTGGTGTGGCAAAATTGAACAGCCACATGCCAAAGAATGAAACTGGACTACTATCTTACACTATAAACAAAAATTAACTCAAAATGGACTAAAGACTTAAATGTAAGATGTGAGACTATAAAACTCCTAAAAGGAAACATAGTCAGTAAACACCTTGACATTAGTCTTGGCAATGACTTTTTGGATTTGACACCAAAGTCAAAGGCACCAAAAGCAAAATAAACAAGTGGGACTATATCAAACTAAAAAGCTTCTGCACACAAAGGGAACCATCAACAAAGTGAAAAGGGAATTTACTGAATGGGAGAAAATGTTTGCAAATTATATATCTGGTAAGAGATTAACATCCAAAAAATACATAAAAACTCATACAACATAAAAGCAAAAAAAAAAAATCAATGTAAAAATAGGCAAAGGATCTGAATAACATTTTCCCAAAGAAACCATACAAATTCCCAATGGGCATATGAAAAGTTGCTCAGCATCACTAATCAGCAGAGAAATACATATCAAAAGCACAAGGAGACATCATCTCACACCTGTTAGAAGGGCTATTATCAAAAAGACAAGATATAGCAAGTGTTGGTAATGATGTGGGGAAAAAAAAACACTTGTGCACTGTTGGTGAGAATGTAAACTGGTACAGCCACTCTGGAAAACAATATAGAGGTTCCTCAAAAAACTAAAAATAGAACTACCATATGACCCAGCAACTCCACTTCTGAGTATTTATCTGAAGAAAATGAAAACTTTAGGGGCACCTGAGTGGCTCAGTCAGCTAAGCATCTGCCTTCAGCTCAGATCATGATCTCAGGGTCCCTGCTCAATGGGGAATCTGCCTCTCCCTCTCTGCCTCTTCCCCTGCTCATGCTCACGAGTGTTCTCGCTCTCTCTCTCTCAAATAAATCAATAAAATCTTTTTAAAAAAGAAAATGAAAACTTAACTCAAAAAGGTACATTCACCTCCATGTTCACTGCAGCATTATTTACAATAGCCAAAGTATGGAAACAACCTAAGTGTCCATCAATGGACAAAAGGATAAAGAAATTGTGGTACATATATACAATGGAATATTATTCAGTTCATAAAAAGAATGAAATCTTGACATTTGTAACAACATCAATGGATCTTGAGGGCATTATGCTAAGTGAAATAAGTCAGGGAAAGATAAAACTATATGATCTCACTTATATATGGAATCTAAAAACACAAACCAATCCAAACAAAACAAAACAACTTAGATAATAGTTACAGAAAGCAGATTGGTGGTTGCCAGAGGTGGGATTGGGGGAGGTGCTGAATGAAATGGGTGATGGAGGTCAACTGGCACACACTTCCAGGTATAAAATAAGTTATGGGGATGTAATGTACAGCATGTGACTATAGTTAATAAAACCATATTGCATATTTATAAGTTGCTAAGAGAGTAAATCTTAAAAGACCTCATTGCCAGAAAGAAATTTTACATGTATGATTATGGATAGTAACTAAACATATTCAGGTGATCATTTTGCAATACATACAATAGTAAATAATTATTTTATACCTGAAACTAATATAGTGTTATATATCAATTATATCTCATTAAAAAAAAAAAGAAGAAGAAGGGTGCCTGGCTCATAGTAGGTGCTCAATAAAATATTTGCTGAATGAACAAATGAAATAACAAATCTTAGCTCAGTGCACAAGTGTAAAGAATTGCTAAAACTGAGAAAAATAATGTAAAGAACACTCTAATTTGCTTGATTTGCCTTCACTCACTGCACAAGCACAGAATGCTTGCAGAGATCCATCTAGGAAGAGAAATATAATGAAAGTCCAGATTCCCCAACCTGATGCCAAAAAAAAGATTTTTTAAAAAATAAAAACAGGAGGGTTGCCTGGCTGGCTCAGTCAGTTGACCATCCCGTCTGACTCTTGGTTTCCATGAATCTTACATAATGGAATTAAATTAGAAATTAATTATAATAAGATATCTAGAAATCAAATTATTTCTAGATATTTGGAAATTAACACAATTCTACATAATACTGAAGTAAAAGAAAAATTTGCAAGAGAAATTATAAAATATTTCTGGTATGTGCCCCTTGACACCCCGCTGTGGCCTTTTTAGGGTCAGGGAAAGAATGAAGACAAAGGCTGATGAGAATCTTCCATTCTTTTAACTTTTTTTTTTTTTTAAGATTTTATTTATTTATTTGAGAGAGAGAGAGAGAGTCACAAGTAGGCAGAGAGGCAGGCAGAGGGAGAGGGAGAAGCAGGCTCCCCGCTGAGCAGAGAGCCCGATGTGGGGCTCAATCCCAGGACCCTGAGATCATGACCTGAGCCGAAGGCAGAGGCTTTAACTCACTGAGCCACCCAGGCGCCCCTCTTTTAACTTTTTATTTTGAGATTATTATAGATTCACACGAAGTACAGAGATGTCTCACATATCTTTAACTTCAGTTTCGGGGCCTAACAGTTACATCTTAGTAACTATAGTTACTCAAAATCAAGAAATCTCAAAACTAGGATATTGACATTTTCATCATCTGTCCATTTGGTCACATTTCTACATTCACAGAACCATCACCACAATTAAGATATAGAACTATCACTACAGAGAACTCTCTTGTGCTACCCCTTTGTAGTCACACCCTCCCCCCCACCCCCAAACTCTGGTAACCACTAATTTGTCTCCATATCTATAATTTTGTCATTTCTGGAATGCTATATAAATGAAATTATACAGCATGTGGCCTTTTAAGATTGATGTTTTTCACTCAGCATAAAACCCTTGAAATTCAACCAAATTATTGCATTTATCAAAAGTCTGTTCCTGTGGCGCTTGGGTGGCTCTGCCTTAACCTGGGTTAAGACTCTGCCTTCAGCTCAGGTCATAATCCTAGGGTCCTGGGATCGAGCCCCACATCAGGCTCTCTGCTCAGCAGGGAGCCTGCTTCCCCCCCC
>CM053616.1:60692648-60745423 GCA_028646535.1 Procyon lotor | reverse complement strand
GGGAAAGGTGAATGGGGGGAAATCAGAGGGGGCGATGAACCATGAGAGACTGTGGACTCTGAGCAACAAACTGAGGGTTTAGGAGGGGTAGAGGTGGGGGGTTGGGTGAGCCTGGTGATGAGTATTAAGGAGGGCACGTATTGGATGGAGCACTGGGTGTGGTGCATGAACAATAAATCTTGTAACATTGAAAAAATAAAATAAACATATTTGGGGGAAAAATAAAAATAAAAAGTAAATAAATAAATAAATAAATATTTTAGGATTAAATAAATAAATAAAATAATAATGCTTTGTACTTACAAAAAAAGAAAGAAAGAAACCAGTCACAAAAGACCACATATTGTATGATTCTATTAATGCAAAATGACCAGAATGGACAAATCTACAGAGACCAGAAGTAGATTACTGGCTGTCTATGGTAGGGGGAGGAGGGCAAGGGATAAAGAGTGACTGTTAATAGGTACAGTGTTTATTTTTGTGGTGATTCATGTGTTATAAAATTAAGTTATGATGATGCCTGCACAACTGTAAAGTATGAATACCATTGAATTAGATACCTTAAACTAGTATGTTTATTGAATTATATCTCAATAAAGGTTTTTTTAATTAAAATTTTTTTTAATTTTTAAAAAAATTTTTTAAATTGTTAAAAATTTTAAAAATTAAAAAAAAATTTTAAAGATTTAAAAAAATAAAAACAAACAAATATCAGCACAGATGCTGGACATTCAGCTCCAGACCACCACGATAAAGCCAGTATCACCATCAAGCAAATGAAATAACTTTTTTGGTTTCCCAGTGCATATAAAAGTTATATTTACACTATACTATAGTCTAAGTGTGCTACAGTATCATGTTTTAAAAAACAATATACATACCTTAACTTGAAACTACTTTATTACTAAAAAATGCTAACCACCATCTGAGTTTTCATCAAGTTAACTTTTTGCTGGTGAAGGGTCTTGCCTCCATGTTGATGGCTCCTGACTGATCAGGGTGGTGGTTGCTGAAGGTTGGGGTGGTAGTGGTAATTTCATAAAATAAGACAACAATGAGGTAATGAAGTTTACCTCATTGAAAAAAAGAGCCTGGAACCTTTTATGAATTATTTCTCTGCAGCATATAATGCATTTTGCCCACAATAGAACTTCTCAGGCTTTATTCATCTTATAACTGAAAGTTCATACCCTTTTACCAGCCTCTTCTATTTTCCCAATCACCCAGTTCCCCAGCAACTATCATTCTACTCTTTTTTTTTTATGTGTTTGGTTTTTATTTTGAGTCCACATATGAGTAATGCCATGCAGTATTTTGTCTTTGTCTAGCTTATTTCACTTGCATACTGTTCTCCAGGTTCACTCATGTCGTCACAGATGGCAGAATTTTCTTCTTTCTCATGGCTAAATAATATATGCATACAAAAATAATATATAATACATATACAATGGGATACTCTCTATAATATTTATATGATTATATTATGTTATTATTAATAATATATATCACATTTTCTTTATCCATCAATGGACACTTTGGTTGTTGCCATATCTTGGCTATTGTGAATATGCTGCAGTGAACACAGGAGTACTGATATCTCTACAAGATGTGATTTATTTTCTTTTGGATACATTCCCAGAAGTGAGATTGCTTGATCACATAGTAGTTCTAATTCTAGTTTCTTGAGGAACTTCCATACTATTTTTCATACTGGTTGTACCAGTTTGCATTCCTACCAACAGTGCATAAGGGTTTCCTCTTCTCCATATCCACACCAGTTTTTGTTATCTGTTGTCTTTTTCTTTTTAAAGGAGAGGGAGAGAGAGACTCTTAGACAGACTCCACACCCAGTACAGAGCCCAAAGTGCAGCTCCATCTCAGATCTCAGATCTGAGATGGAGAATCTTAGCAGATTCTGAGATCATGACCTGAGTCTAAATCAAGAGTCAGATGCCTAACCAACTGAGCCACCCAGGCACCCCTCTCTTGTCTTTTCAATAATAGCCACTCTGCTTAGCAGGGAGCCTGCTTCCCCCTCTCTCTCTGACTGCCTCTCTGCCTACTTGTGATCTCTCTGTCAAATAAATAAATAAAATCTTTAAAAAATAAAAAAATAATAGCCACACTAACAGGTTGCAAGGTGATATTTCATTATGATTTTGATTTGCATTTCCCTGATAATTATTAAGCACCTTTTCATGTACCTATTCACCAGCTATATATCTTCTTTGGGAAAAATGTCTGTTCAGGTCCTTTGCCCATATATATTTATGTTCTATGTTTCTGTTTTTGCTGCAAGTTGTATGAGCTCCTTGTATATTTTGGATACTAACTACTTAGCAGATATGTGGTTTGCAAATATTTTCTTCCATTCAGTAGGCTGTCTTTACATTTTGTTAATGGTTTCCTTTGCTGTGCAGAAATTTTTTAGTTTGATATAATCCCACTTGTTTATTTTTGCTTTTGTTTCCATTGCTTTTGGTGTCAAATCCAAAAAAATCATTGCCAAGACCAATGTCAATGAGCTTTCCCCCTATTTTTTCTTCCAAGAGTTTTACAGTTTAAGCCCTTACATTCTTCAATTCATTTTAAGTTAATTTTTGTTTATGATATAAGACGGCAGTCTAGTTTCATTCTTTCGTATAGAGCTGTCCAGTTTTCCCAAAACTATTTACTGAAGAGACTATGCTTTCCCCATTGTATGTTCTTGGCTCCTATGTCATAATTGATCATTTATGTGTGGATTTATTTCTGGGCTCTGTATTCTGTTCCATTGACCTAGACGAGGGTTTTTATGCCAATACCATATTGTTTTGATTACTATACTTTGCAATATAGTTTGAAATCAGCAAGCGTGATGCCTCCAGCTTTGTTCTTTCTCACAATTGCTTTGGCTACTCAGGGTCTTTTGTAACTTCATACAAATTTTTACAATTGTTTGTTCTATTTCTGTGAAAAATGTCATTGGAATTTTGATAGGGATTACATCAAATCTGTAGATTGCTTTGGCTAGTGTGAACATTTTAATATTCCAATGTACAAGCATGGAATACCTTTCTAACTTTTTTCATCAGTGTTTATAGTTGACCTCCCTGGGTAAATTATTCCTGAGTATTTTATTCTTTTTGATGAGACTGCTTTCTTTTTTTCTTTTTTTTGAGACTGCTTTCTTAATTTCACTTCCTGTTAGTTAGTTGTTAGTGTATAGAAATACTACTGATTTTTTCATTCTGATTTTGTATTTTATATTTTATTTTATATTTGTATTTCATATTTTATATATATTTTATACTATATACTACATATTATAATTATATAATTATATTTTATATAATATATTCTATATTTTACTTATATTAAATATATATTATATTTGCATTTTATAAAGTGTTTTATATTTATATATAAATATATATATTTATATTTATATATATGTATATATATACATATATGTATATGTATACATATATACATATATATTATATTGTATTATATTATTATATACATATACATATACATATACATGTATATGTATTATATTATGTATATATGTATACATATACATATATACATATATGTACATATGTATGTATATATACATATATGTGTATATATATACACATACGTATATATATGTATACATATACATATACATGTATATGTATATGTATTTATATATATGTATATATAAGTATATACAGTATATATTATAGTATATATATAAATATATATTTATATATTAAGTATATATTATATTATTTTATCTTTTCTATCATTTCATATTATATTTATATTATAAATTTATATATACATATTTTATATGTTTATATTTTAAATTTATATTTTATATTAATAGATTGCTATAATTATAGTTATTTTTAATACCTTTGTCTTTTAGCCTTCTTACTAGATTTAAAGGTGATTTACCTACCACCATTACATTTGATAATTCTGAATTTAAATATACATTTACCTCACAAATTTTAATATTTTGTATTTTTACTTTCATTTATTTCAAAATATGTCTTAATTTCCTATTTTATTTCATCATTGACCCATGAGTTATTTAGGAATGTGTTATTTAGTTTACAAATATTTGGGGATTTTCCACACATCATTCTTTTACTGACTTCTATTTTAGTTCCACTGCTGTCAGAAAACATATTTTTTATGGTTCTCAGCTGTTTAAATGTAAGACTTATCTTAGTATCCAGAATATGGTCTAACTTAGTAAATGTTCCATTATACACTTGAAGAAATGTGTATTCAATTATTTTTAGGCTGATCTATAACATCAATTATATCAAGTGGTTTCATAGTGTTAAATCTGATATCTGTTCTACTTATTCTATCAATTACTGAGAAAGGGGTGTTGAAATTCCCAGATACAATTACTAAATGTAATTATGGATTTGTTCTCTTTTCCTTTCAGTACTATCAGCTTTTGCTTCACATACTTTTTATTTATATGATTAGATGCATAAATATGTAGATTAGTTTTCCTTGATGAATTAACACCTTTATTTTGAAATGACCCTTTTTATCCTTGGTAATATTCTCTGTTCTATTTTTAAGTAATCTCTACACCCAATATGGGGCTCAAACTTACAGCCCCAAGATCAAGAGTCACACACTCTACTGACTGAGCCAGCTAGGTGCCCTATAAAATTCTCTGATCTAAAACCTATTTTGTCTGATACTAATATAACCACCCCAGATGTCTTTTGATAAATATTAGCATGGTATATCTTTTTCTATCCTTTTACTTTAACTTATTTGGGTTTCTAGATCTAAAGTATGTTTACTAAGGGCTATATAAAGTTGGGTTTTGCATTTTTATCCAACTTGACAAAACTCAACTTGTTTACTCTCTTAGAGATAACTATTCTTTGTTGATTGATATACAATATCTTGAAAACCTTTATTTTATACATTTTTTCCTTGTTTTTTTAGGTGGAGGGTAAACCTGATTCCTATAACTTCCATCTTATGTGGAAGCAGAAGTCTTAATGTTTCACTCTTAATGATATAGCACCTGCAGTCTCCTTCAAAGGAATATTCTTGGGTTATGAGAGCTACTTCTCACAGAGAGGTGAAAGTACTTGGATGTTTACAAATCCCTGGAGTAGCCAGAAGCTGGTAACTTGTTCAGGGTATGAAAGCCTAGTTCCTCTGCTTTCAGGTAAAATAAACTCTTTCTTTATAATTTATGCTCTGGAGCTCCTTACGACTAGGCTGATGCTGAAATCATAGCCTTGCTTTTTGTATTCTCCTTTTTTGTCTTGCCTCCCTGACTACTTTACCGATTTCATATTATCACATATTTCTAATTAATCACTTGCACCTGAATCCATATCTCAGCATTAGCTTTCGGAGAACATAACCTAAAATTAGCTTGTAAATTGCTTTTCTGTAAAATATCTCCTTGATTGGCCTACTTTGTTTTTGCTCCCACATTTTTTTGAATTGTTCATTTTTTCAAAAGAACTTTAGAATAAAAGTGTGGAGCTGAATAGATATTTAGAATATGTCCAGGGCCCCTGGGTGGCTCAGTGAGTTAAGTGTCTGACTCAATCCCAGCTCAGGTCTTAGGTCTCAGGGTTGTGAGTTCAAGCCCTGTGCCTACATAAGAAAAGGGAAATGGGTGCCCTGGGTGGCTCTGTCAGCCTGATTTTTGATTTTGGCTCAGGTCATGATCTCAGGTTTGTGAAATCAAGCCCCACATCAGGTTCCATGCCCAGTGTGGAGTTTGCTTGAAATTCTCTCTCTCCCCTTCCCTTAGCTCCTCCCCTCGCTCTCGCATTCTCTCTCTCTCTCTCTCAAATAATTTTTTTTTTTTTAAAGAATATATCCAATTAAACTCCCTCAGTTAATAAACGAAGTAACGCAGGTTCAGGATGGTAAATAACTAACTAATCCATGTCTACATAAAAGTAACTGAGAGTAACTGAGGCAAGCTTAAAATCAGGTTTCTTTATTTGGGCCTATTTGGGTGAAACATGCTTTTAATTTTACAGTGATCAGATTTTACTAGCTATTGGTAGGATGTTACAAACCCTTACTTATGAATAATGCCAGATACAAATGTTTGTGTAAACTTTTTCTGCAGGTGCAAGGTTGTACTTGTACAGTTTGATTACCTTCCTCATTTTATGATCTTTGAACATTAACCCGTGGTCAATGGTGAAGCAAGTGAACACGTGCATTTTAAAAAAATATTTTAAATTTAAATTTTACACCAAAAACCAGTCATATTTACAACTACCTCCCTCCTATCCTCTCCCTCACTCTCTCCTCCCTTCCCAATCTCCCCTTCTTTCCCTCAGTCATAGCACTTCAAATTTGAAGTAAAAATCACAGTCTTCATTACCTTCCTGGCACGCAGCAATCTACGTGGGGCTGTGGTCCTGGGACTGATATCTCCATTTCCATACTTCTGGATTCCATGATCTCATCTTTCTTAATTTACTCTTATTTTGTAGCACATCCCTCAATAGCTTTTTAATTTTCGTTTCTGGTAGATTTTGTCAACTTCGTCTTCTAACTCCTATAGACTTTATTTCTGCTATCATATTTTTACTTTCCAATATCTTTTTTTTTATTCTCCCAAAGTTCCACTTTTAGATAGCTTTCTGTTCTTGTTTCAAGTCATCAGTATCTTCTCTTATTTCTTAGAAGATATTAATATAGTAGTTTCTAAAAAATTATCATTCTGCTCCCAACATTGACTATTTTATGTAAGTTCATTTTATCTATTGGTTTCTTTTTGCCTCTTTCATGCTACATGCTCTCTGTATCTTAAAATGAGGAATAAAAATGCTGATTTGCAACTCTGTGTGCCTAGGTAGGATTTATTTATAGATATTAGGGTGCTATTGACTGCTTGTCTTAACTTTAGAGTAGGGTTTCTCATCATTGGCACTATTCTGACATTTTGGATCAGATAATTATGTGGGGGGCAAGGACAAAGAAGGATGTAATGCAGTGCATTGTTAAGATATTTAGTAGCATCCATGGCCCCTACTCACTAGATGCCAGTAGCACACCTCTTCCCCACTTCCCCGAGTTGTTTACAATTGAAAATTTCTCCAGACATTGCCAAATGTCCTCTGGGGGCAAAATTATCCCTAGTTAATAACTACTGCATTATGGTAATGAGAATTTTGAGAGTTTCTTAAGATAAACTCTCCAGTTTTCTGCTTCCTGAGTGAGGAGTATAAACATGGTTACTAGCATTCAGAAGTCTATCAAAAGATTGGACCTGAGTATCTCACCACTCAAAATAGAGACCTTGAATTAATCTCTGCCATGGGCAGAATAATGGTCTCTCAAAGATGTCCACATCCTTATCCCAGAAACTTGTGAATATTATATTATGTGGCAGAAGAGAATTAAATTTGCAGATGAAATTAAAGTTGACAATCAACTGACCTTAAAATGAGGAGATCATCCTAGATTATACAGTTGGATTTAAAGGTAGAAGAGGAAGGGCACAAAGTTAATGTCAGAAAGATGTAACATGAATGACTGGCCATTGCTGGCTCTAAAGATGGAAGGGGGCCATGAGCCAAGAAATGCAAACAGCTTCTAGAAGCTGGAAAAGAAAAGAAAACAGTTTCTCTCCTAGCTTCCAAAAGGAGACTGACTAGCCCATTGAGACCCATTTTGGACTTCCAACCTCCAGAACTATAAGATAAAAAATTTGTGCCCATTTAAACCACTAAATTTGAGGCGCCGGGGTGGCTCAGTTGGTTAAGCATCTGCCTTTGGCTCAGGTCCTGGAATCGAGCCCCACATTGGGCTCCAGCCCTGCATTGGGCTCCCTGCTCAGCAGGGAGTCTGCTTCTCCCTCCGCCTCTTCCTCTCTCTCTCTCTCTCTCATAAATAAATAAATTTAATAAACCACTAAATTTGTGGTAATTTGTTATAGTAGCCATAGAAAACTAACACAATCACATTGTGTTATCCTCACGCTCATTTCTGCTTGATATCTCCACTCTCACTTCTGCTTGATATCCTCAAGACCAGAACCAACTTGGGACAATCTTTCTCATGATCAGTCAAGAACTCCCATTGATCTTCTCTTAAGGTTGAAGAAGGGGCAGTCTCCAGGCATCTAGATTAGGAAAGGGACCTAGAGAGCAAACTGCTCCTTAAGCAGATTTTTAACCAATCCTTCCATTTCAAGCCCCCCACCCTGACCAACTCCCCCAGACTATTTAGAGGAATCTTGTGCCTCTAATCCCCAACATTACTCAGAATTCTGCAGCAGAGATAAAGTTGCTTTTATCATTACAAGTACATTCCTCTTTCTCCATTCTGCTAAATCAATCACCATTCATTCTCATTCCTTCTTCCAAAATTTATGGACATCTCTTGTCTGCTATGTTTCTCATTCTTTTTGATCTTTAACAGTTCATGTTATTGGTTCTTTACTGCCATTTGAGTAGGATTTTAAAAAAATAATGGAAATAGGGCACCTGGGTGGCACAGTCAGTTGAGCATCTGCCTGAGGCTCTGGTCATGATCCTAGGAGCCTGGGATCTAGTCCCATATTGGGCTCCCTGCTCTGCAGGGAGCCTGTTCTTCCCTTCCCTCTGCCTGCTGCTCCCACTGCTTGGGCTCTCTCTCTGTTAAATAAATAAAATCCTAAAAAAAAAAAAAAATGGAAATACACATTCACATGTTGAACTACCATATTTAACAAGTTTTATGTTTAGCTGACATTTTATGGGGCCTTTACTGAGTTGGGATAAAACATGAATTACAGTAGTTGAAGCTATCAGTAACTCTAGAGGGTAGGTACTATTATTTTCGTTCACTTTTTTTTAAAAGATTTATTTATTTATTTATTTATTTATTTATTTGACAGATCACAAGTAGGCAGAGAGGCAGGCGGAGGCAGGGGTGGGGGCGGGGGAAGCAGGCTCCCTGCTGAGCAGAGAGCCCAATGCGGGGCTGGATCCCAAGACCCTGAGATCATAACCTGAGCTGAAGGCAGAGGCTTTAACCCATTGAGCCACCCAGGCGCCCCTTCATTCACATTTTATAAGTAAAACAGATGTTTAATTCACATGACAAAGCTAATTTAATAAAACAAAACTGGGATGGAAACCAACCAAGTCTTTGTGACTCCCAAAGCCCATTTTCCTAACCAATTAAGCAATCTTATTAATTTATACACATTTCACTTTAGAGCATGGGTCAGCAAACTATAGCCTACTCATCAAATCCACCCTATCACCTGTTTTTATAAAGTTTTATTAGAATATAGCCACACCCATTCTTTGACTATGGTTTATGTCTGCGGTTGTGCTATAATGTTAGAGGTGAATAGTTGAAACAGAGACAATCTGTCCCACAAACCCTAGATATTTCTTCTTTGATCATTTGTGGAAAAATTTGCTGAAAATAACCTTATTACAAGTTTTGAGGTCATGGTGTCCTCGGGTACTTTTAAAGCTTTTATTACTGTATCAAATCAAAGACATTCTTTTTATTGTTCCCTCAACCCTTTGTTATCCTGCAGATAGCAATCTTTGGTCATGGTTAAAAAAGAAAGTCTCTAAACCAATCTCCTTTGTGAATTCTTTCCCATACTCAATCATACTTGCTCCCTTTTCTGTGCTCCTACCTCAATTATTATAATTATAGTACTTAATGCAGTTTCATTCACATAATAGTTACCAGTTGTGATTCCCTAGGATCTAGCAAGTGCTGGGCCTGAGTAGATATTTACTTAATAAGCATTTACTAAATACTTTCTAAGTGTCAGTGTTCTAGACACTGGAAATATAAAAATAAATATGGCAACTTTTAATATAGAAGAGAAACTGAACATGGAGTCTGGGCCTATGGTCCCTTCAACAGCTGCAGCAGATCACCAAAGGGCTGAGGTACATGCTGGCCCATTGAATCAGAATCTCCGGAGGTAAGTCCCAGTAATCCATTCATGATCAGCACTTCAGGTGATACTTAAAAGTAGGAAAGTTTGAGAATCACCACATCAGTAGATAGGAAAGGCTGTTTCTAAATGAACAAATATTACAAGAACAAATCCCACTTGATCTCTCTTAATGCAACCCATTTCTGTCGAAATATGATCATCTATTGTTTATTTCTTCCTTCCAGAAGATTACCAGGCATACTTAACAGGGAACTTGGACATTGCTCCCATCTCTACTAAACTTCTCTTTTGGGGCGCCTGGGTGGCTCAGTTGGTTAAATAACTGCCTTCAGCTCAGGTCACAATCCTAGGGTCCTGGGATCCAGCCCTGTGTAAATCTCCTTACTCAGGGGGGAGTCTGCTTCTCCCTCTCCCTCTGCTTGCTACTCTGCCTGCTTGTGATCTCTCTCCCTCTGTCAAATAAATAAAATTTAAATAATAAATTTCTCTTCTGCACCACTGTAACACTTGTACCTGGCACATAGTAGGTATCAATGATTTGTGTTCAACTGTTGAATATGCAAAGTAAAACCTTTCAAGTTGTCCTAGTAGGGAGAAATAGGAGTTTTTCCAGCTTTAGACTGAAGAGATAGGAGGATCATTTGAGTACAAGGAAGATAACATAGGCAAACATCTAGTCAACCTATACCTTGTTTTTCTCCCTCTAGAAATGCTTCCTTCTAGCTCTCGGGGCCACTCTCCTTGTGGGGAATATGAACCTCCTTCTCAAGGCTAAGTTAGACTAAGCAGAGCCAAGTGGACTAGTGGAAAAGGTCAGGCATTATGGATTCTTCTTCATGGTAGATAATCTCTTTCTAGAGGCTTTAATCTGCAGAAAGCCCTGGAGTACATTGTAAAAAGGATCACCTCCCTCCCTCTGAGATGATAGATACTCAGGTATCTACAATGAGAGGTTTATAACAACGGACTCTTGCTATGGCTGACATAGATCTATCCCTCCCACTAGAACTCTGAATTATTTTGCTGGAGGCTACAACATTCTGAGTAGTTTGTTGGGAGTTGATGGGAGGTGGGGATCACTCACCCATACCGGCTTAGCAGAGCTGAGCCGCTGCAGCTTGTTGGGCTAGCCTTTGATGCAGACTGGTTGGACAGGTTCTGGATCTACAGAAGAACCGGTTTGGCTGGCCTGTTATGCCAACATATTCTGGTTTGATTCCATGTTCCACAGACGGTAGAAACCTGCCCAGCCAGTTAAATGAAAGGCATATTAGGTTATCCATTGCACACTGTATATAGCTTAGATGCAGCAGGACTCTTCCACATAGCAGCAGTGTCTAGCAAACTCTAGTGTGGTCCAGGGAGGTGGCTTCCTCAGATTTACCATTTAAGTTCTTTGCTTCAGAAGTCAGAAGTGAAAACTTCAAAACCTTACGCTTTTGACCCAGAGCAGAGATTTTGTAACTTAAAGTGAAAGGTAAGTTAACATGATTTTTATAATCCTCAATTTCCTATGCACTTTTGGAAGGTTAAATTAAGAAATGTTGAAACAGATATCTATTTTTAACATGATAATATCTGGATTATACCTTTTCTGTAAAGGTATAGATATTGGTTAGATATTGTTTTATGATACTTACACATAAGTTCATTGATTTGTTTAGATAAAGATTATTTGGTATATAATACACTATACTTTTGCTACCCTTTTTTTGTAAGTTGGGCATGGCTATAGGTATGAAGAAAGCTGGGTTGAATAATTTTGCTAAATATATTTCACCTATTAATGATTCATCTTAAGCCATCTACTTCTTTGATAATATACTATTATGTTTTATAGGCTGTTGCTATATGGTAACAATTTTATATGGTAAATCTAAATGTGAATATGATAATAATTGCCTTTTTAAGGCATAAAAAAGTAGTGTTGGCCTCCCTGGTGATCCTAAGTACATTACAGGAACAATTCACAGTAAGAATTGGGGAGTGTGAAAAACAAAGATTGTGGAATCTGGTAACTGATTAACTATTGGAGCTCAAAAGTACTCGCTGAGCTGAATAGAAAGGAATGAAGACAGGTTTTGTCATGCCTATTAGGTCTGAAAAACTTTTTAAGTTAAAGAATATTTGGATCTTCCCTTTATATTTTAAAATAATTCTTTTATCCCTCTCTTCCATTGATGCAATTAATTTATTTTTAAGTAGTTTGTGTCATTTAAAATTAAAGTTACCAATCCCTTTATATTTATTGTGGTTACCAAACTACCCCCTTAGTTATTAAAATTGGACTGAATTGAATGCACATATCTTCTGAGCATCAATTAACATAGCAGCTGACATGAATTTATCTGGAAATTAAAATAACTTTTTTAAACAGAATTATACTAAATACTTTCCTGTCAAGAGCTATTTGTAGGCTATTTTAATATGACTTTGTTTTAAACTGAGCAAGACTGATGCATCTTTTTCATTGTCTGTAGGGTCCTCATTTTTGTCATGTGTTCAAACTCAGAGACTCTAAGAGTTTCTTTAGGATGTTACTAAATAATTTTTTTTAAGTGAGAAATAATGTTCAGATGTGATATCATTTTTTTGCAGGGAAGGTTCGGATGATTTTTCAGTCCCATTCCAAGGCAATTCTGCACAAAACTTCTGAAAATTCAGCTAAACTTCTTAAAAGCTATGTAATGTTTAATCTGCATAAGGAATATGCTGATTCAGCAAACTGAAAGTAATTATATTCAGCATAAACTGTATTCTGACTATTTTAGGGGGGAATATGGATCAAATTTTTCTTCGGTTGAATGCTTCTCTTTTCAATTAGTTTTCAGGAAAGATACAGATATATGTCATTAGCGTATACTTTGTGTTTCTGGTAAGTATGTTATACATATTCATTTAAAAAAATTTAAACTATAGTGTGTTTCAAAAAATTTAAACTATAGTGTGTTTCAAATACAGAGCTTACTGTTTAAAAATAAACTTAAGTGGGGATTCCAATTTAATATTTACTGAGCATTTTTTATGTTTATGGTTTTGAAGAAAGCTATTTAAAAACTAGATATGTATTTCATTTAAAATCTATGGGTAAAATTTCAAGCCTAACTACACTTTGGAGAAGAATTCTACAGCTTTCGTATAATAGAATTTTCAGTTTCAAATATATGAAAGTCCTATTAAATATTACCTTTATGTATTTCCTGTAAATTGACCCCTTTAAAATACTGATGCGTTGTGATGTTTTGTTAAAATTAAGGACATGTGGATTTATAAATCAAATTAGGGAGCTGTAAGTGTATGTGTGTGTATTTTATATAGCCCTACATTATCTCAGAGCCTGGACCAAAAAGTTTTCTACTCATCTAAAAATCTCTTTAATCTTTAAATGAAGTCGGGGATGCATTCCTTTGTCCTTATTCCTAGCCACTCAGTTTCACACAATGACTCTTTTGTCAACAATGCTAGCTTTCTTAACAACTGCAACCTCTTTCCTTCCTGAATTCTTCATATGTTTCCTATAGAAAGCACTCAGAATCATGAAATTTTTAAGCTTGAAGAACTCTTAAAAGAATAACTCATGCAGAAGTACCTGGGTGGCTTAGTCTGTTAAGCATCTGACGCTTGATCTCAGCTGAGGTCTTGATCTTAGGGTCATGAGTTCAAGCCCGGCGTCGGGCTCCTCACTGGGCCAGGAGCTTACTTGAAAATAAATAAATAACTAATGCATCCAACTCCTCATTTTTCAGTTGAATAAAAAGCCCCAAAATATAGTTAAATTACTACTATTCAATCTAAAGGTAGAGCTAGGACCAGAACATCCCAGTTTCCTGAATATCAGCCCAGACTAATATTTTTCACTATCCTACATTGAGTCATCTGAATATTACATGAAATCTAATCTACATTTTCTTTCTTTCTTTCTTTCTTTTTTTAAGATTGTATTTATTTATCTGACACAGAGAGATCACAAGAGGCAGGCAGAGAGAGAGGAGGAAGCAGGCTCCCCGCTGAGCAGAGAGCCTGATGTGGGGCTCCATCCCAGGACCCTGAGATCATGACCTGGGCCGAAGGCAGAGGCTTTAACCCACTGAGCCACCCAGGCACCCCTAATCTACATTTTCTAAAGGAATTGTAAAAAGGTAAAATTATATTATGGTTTGAGTCTCTGCTGACTCATAAACAATAAAAATGTTTATTTTCTTAGTACATATGTTTAGGATATAGTTTAGGGTTTGCCTAAGAAGTTAGTAATTCTAAAATTTGGTTAGAGGTGCTCAGTAGTAGGTTAAGTGTCTGCCTTCAGCTCAGGTCATGATCTCAGGGTCCTGAGACCGAGCCCTATATTGGGCTCTCTGTCCATTGGTGAGTCTGCTTATTCCTGTCCCTCTCTCTCTGTGATCTCTCTGGCTCCCACTCCCTCTCAAATAAATAAATAAAATCCAAAAAAATAAAATAAAATTTGGTTAGAATTGTCAGGAAAGTTTCAATAAGGTTAAAAATACCAGAATTGCAGATTCAAAACCCATTTGAGAGGTAATAGAACATACTTTTTAAGGGGTAAGAGTCTTAATACAGTGCTTTGCACACAAGTTCTCAAAATATGTTTTAAATATCTTTAACTTGAGAAATTCTAAAGAAATGTGACCACAGAAAGCTTGAGAATCAAAGGCTCAAAAATTCCAATTCTGATTCCTAGAACTACACATTAATTATCCTAATCCCCTTATTTTTTCACAGGCAAACTTCTACCTGAGGGATGCTTCTTAACTTTGGTAAATTTAGTTCAGTCCATGTGGACTCTAAAAAATAATCATTTCATTTGTTTTTCATTTTTACAATCAAGAAAAAAGGTAGTATACTGGAAAACAGATGAGCTTTTGTGTCAAACTAAGATGGATTTGAACACTGGCTGTTACAAACTAGTTTACCCTTGGGAATTATTTAAGTCTGAATTCTCTTTCTTCCATCTGTAAGTTAAGGAAGCTAACTAATACCATTCTCTCAGTTGTCGAGAGGATTAAATGAGTTACTGTGCCTAAAACACCTAGTGTAGTCACTAGAACACGGTAGGTGCAACAAATGTCAATATCCTTCCCACCTCTTTAAAAGAATACATAATAAATTTCAACAAATGGCTTAAGTGAGAGAAGTCAAAACTTAGCTTGGAATATATACTTCATTTTGGTCAGAGAGACAAAAACTAAATTAGCAACCTCAGAAGTTGTCAAGGAGGAAGGCCCTCTCCTGCACATAGTGCTTCTATCTGGACTCAGAATCAAATTAACATGAGAAAGATTAATAGGGGAAACTCAAACTTAATAGTCCTTCAGGGAATCTACATAGACATGAAATTCCAAAGATAATGAGGCAACATGAAACTTATATGAGCAAGGAGAGGTCTGAGGATACAAAGGTGAGGAAGATCATTAGCAAGAAGGTGAAAGGTATTTGAAAAAATAAAGGTTGCCTTAATATGCAGATAGGTTCCTTAGATAAAGGAGAATCTCTTCTTTTTTTTTTTTTAAGTAGGCTCCTCACCTAATGTGGAGCTTGAACTCACAATCTTGAGACCAAGAGTTGCATGCATTGACTGGGTCAGCTAGGAACCCCTAAAATTTCAAATTTCAATCATCTATACCAAAGGAAGGAACTGTAGCATGGATAGTACAAATTATACCTTATGTGTGTCTCATATCTATTTTTTCAAAGACATTTAATATCTATTTGTATCTGTTATTTTATATTACATTGGATTAGTTGGCCAAAGATTTCTATATGCTCTAAGGCTTGTGTTCTTTCTAGTACTAATTGAATTATTTCTTCAGGGCTCTAGCATATGTTTGCTCTTCCAAAATATTCTCTTCCAAATTAAATTTATTGTAGATCAATATTAAATTATATTTCATTCTCTTGATAATAAATAATGATAGAGAGATTGAGTCCAAAATGTGTTTGGTATAAGAAGTAAGATGGAATAGGATTTAACATTTTCTAAAAGTAATACTAAATAAATGATAAATTGATTAAGAGACGAAACCAATAAGCAAAGTTCAAGCATGAGATATTATGAAATGTTATATTGTGGGTCAAAAGGAGTTCAGAAGAGTGTGAGAAAACATTCTAAGAATTTGCCTAACTAAAGTTGGGTCAAGGGGATACCTGGTTAGCTCAGCTGAAGAGCATGTAACTCTTGATCTTGGGTTCATGAGTTCAAGCCCCATGCTGGGTGTAGAGATTACTAAAAAACAAAAAACAAAAACACTTAAAGATAAATAAATAACGTTGGGTCGATGACACAACACAACATATCTTCCAGGGTGTAAATAAAAAGCTGGAAATAGATTATGAATTGATATTAGAACCAACAAAAGATCCACTTATAACTAACTGATCTAAGTAAGCTCTTGTAAGTAAGTATTACTAAATGATCTTAGTAAGCTCTTGCAATCAACTTTAATTTCCTGAGAGATTTTTTTAAAAAGATTTATTTATTTATTTGAAAGAAAGTAGGCACACACACAGAGGCATGAGCAGTGGGAAGGGGCAGAAGGAAAGAATGCCAAGCAGACTTCCTGCTGAGCATGGAGCCACACACAGGGGCTCGATCTCATGTCCCTGAGATCAGGGGCCCAAGTTCACCATCTGAGACAAAACCAAGAGTCAGATGCTTAGTGACTATGCCTAAAGACAAAAATACCACTTCACCAATGTAGCCCACTAATTATATAACATTCTTATTAAAACTATTTTATTAGATACATAAACAATTTAGCTTTATTTGACTACTCATTAAGTTAGTAGTTAATTTGCATATTTATTTTCATGCATTTAGAGTGGATATTACTATAAACAACTGAAAAGAAGGCATGGAGTAACACAAATTTAAAATATATTTTTGAAATGTTTCTTTATAGGGGCGCCTGGCTGACGCAATCGGTAGAGAATGGAACTCTTATTTTTCTTTTTTTTTTTGAGAATGCAACTCTTAATCTTGGGGTCATGAGTTCAAGCCCCACATTGGGCAATGAGCTTACTTTAAAAAAATTATTTTAAATTTCTGTATAAAATAGCTAATTTGGATAAATCAGCAATAACAACCAAACTTGCTATGGATCAAAGACTAATTAGGAAATAGAAAATGTTATAGCTCATTCTTAAAGATATACAGACTTAAAAGTAATCAGAAAACTATTGCCTTAGAAGTTATATATTACTGGGATGCCTGGGTGGCTCAGTTGGTTGAGCATCTGCCTTTGGCTCAGGTCATGATCCCGGGGTGCTGGGATCAAGTCCCGTGTCCCCACATCAGGCTCCCTGCTTAGCAGGGAGCCTGCTTCTCCCTCTGCCTGCTGCTCCCCCTGCTTGTGTACTCTCTCTCTATCTGATAGATAAATAAATAAAATCTTTTAAAAAAAAGAAGTTATATATTACTGACAAAGTGAAAATATAACTTGCGTGGCAAATTTTTAATTTCAAAGTTCTATCTTAAGTCTATTCCTTATTGCCTATTTTTACTACAATAACTTAGATTAGGAGTGAGAAATACTTCCCTCCAACATGAAAACATTCTAAATCGAATGAATTTCTAAACGAATCTTCAAACCTTAAGAAATACAGTATCAGTAACTTTATGTAGCTCGCAGTACAACATATACAGACATAGAACAATATTATAGAACTCTGTGGTGTGGATTTCTATAAAAAAATTTACATTTAATATAAACAGGTCTAAATTTGGAGGGCAAGTTCTCCTAACTGAAAGTTGATGGAAAAATCAGTCACATCTCTAAAAATATTAATATTGTAACCAATTTTCAATAATATAATAATCACTGAATGGTAAATACCATCTACATAGCATTTTAGTGAGCTGTTAAATTCTGCTCTAGTCACTTTCCAAGCAATTGTTTAATAAAATTTAAAACAAACATACAAGGGCACCTAGGTGGCTCAGTTGGTTGAGCAACTGCCTTCTGTTCGGGTCATGATCCTGGAGTCCCAGGATTGGTTCCGCATTGGGCTCCCCACTCAGCAGGGAGTCTGCTTCTCCCTCTGAACTCTCCTCTCTCGTGCTCACTCCCTCTCATTCTTTCTATCTCAAATGAATACATAAAATCTTTAAAAATAAAAATAAAAATAAAAATAAAACAAACATATGTTGCTCAGGAGTAAGTATACTATTTTTTTTTTTAAGATTTTATTTATTTATTTGTCAGACAGAGAGAGATCACAAGTAGGCAGAGAGGAAGGCAGAAAGAGAGGGGGAAGCAGGCTCCCCGCTGAGCAGAGAGCCTGATGCGGGGCTCGATCCCAGGACCCTGAGATCATGACCTGAGCCGAAGGCAGAGGCTTTAACCCACTGAGCCACCCAGGTGCCCCAAGTATACTATTTTTAAACTATAATATCAAACTAGCCACTGGGACCTGGCTACAGGCCATTCAGCAAGAAAAGCTGTTCAGTCCATTCCAGCATGATAACATCAGTCTCTTTTCCACAGCTTTACTTGTTAAGATGTGAGTGTTTACATCCTTGAGATGAATGGCGTGCTGTTCTAGTTCCATCAATAAGTGTAAATTAAACACATCTAGCAAAAGTTAAGTTCTCAGCAGTTCATTGGTACCATAACAAACCGCATGTTTATACTAACGTTAAAGCCAAGTAAGTAATACCAAATCAAATTTCTACAGAGGAAGAGCACAGTGACTCTGAAATTAAAATTGGGGTTTCTTTTTAATCTGATTGCCCAGTCTATGGTTTATCAGCTCAGTTTATCAGAACATGTGATTAATGGTATCCTGATGCTAATTCAGTCCTTATGGAGTAATTTGGTTTTCACTTATTTCATAGTCACAGGTTGTCCTCAGTGGCATTATCACTGTAATAACTTATCAGTGTTTCTCAAAGTGTAGTCTATAGACCATCTGACTCACTTGGAGGATGATTATTAAAAATGCAAATTCCTAAATTCCACTCTAGACATATTCCATTAGAATCTCTGGTAGGTAGATCCTATTAATCTACATATTTACGTATTTTTCAGATTATTCTAATGTCCAATAAAGTTTGAAAAGTGGCAAGAAAAAATTCTCCCAGGACCCTTGGGAGCAATGAAGCTGCTTCAGGCTTGCCTACCCGAAGATAAGAGAGAAGTATTTACCCAGGAGTTCTGACTACTGTCAGTTAAGAGTTGCCTCATAGGTTGCTAATTTCCTCACACTTTCAGGGAGTGCTTCTGTTTCTAAAGGCCTCAGAGAAGCCCCAGGTGAAGGGCTGTCAAGTGTCACCTTCATGAATCTGGTTGCCATTGGAATGGCTAAAGCAAGCAGGTTCCAAGAGGTGTCCAGTACCTCACTATTATAGGACAAATAGGATCAGACTGCTTTTTCGTTAATTGACCAATATAATTTTAACTAATACACGATGAAACTAAAATGGATTTTCTGAGAAATGAGTAAAGCAATTTCAAAGAGACAAGTGAGGAACTTTAGCCTATTTTTGTGTGATGTATTTGATCCATTCCCACAAAACCTGAGATGCATTGAAACTTGATCTTTTGTGAGAAAGGTATTTTCTAATAAACTACATTCATTTCCTGAATTCGGCTGCCAATTTTTAAAGGGCCAGATAGCACCAAATGAACAATTCAAATGTACTCTGTAAATAGTTGCATGTCCAGTATTGATCCAAAGGCTTTATTGTTTAATTTACATTGCTAAAATTATAGTAAAAACAGATTGACCACATTGGACCTTGAAGTAACACTTCTCATTATAGCAAAACACAGAATTTTGAATAGTGTAAGTTTGTGTTGGACTATGTCCAAGAGGGTCTGGTTACAAGAACTAATTCATTATAACCTTTATGTGATCTTGGAGCATGGCTCTGAAGAATACATTAGAGGAAGGCTCTGGTCAAGTAGATTAAAAACAGAAAACTGAAATAGCCAGTTACATGCTTTACTTAAGTAATTATCATATTTGTTGCATAATTATAAAAACTTAGAGAAAATGAGGAAGAAATAAGTATAAATAAAAAAGAAATCTAATTAAAAGTATATCATATTTTCATTTAACTTGAAATATGTTAAAATCAAATATCTAAGTTTTTAAAAAATAACTCTTAGTGGTTACATTAGCTAATGAATTCATAAGGGTGAAATAGAAAAATTGGACTGAAAATAGCATAGAAATAAAAAAAGTGAGAACACATACTGTTGAACAAAGGCCATCAAGAAGAGATACTGTTTTCAGAAGGAATTATCAAATATACTCTGATCGTCACTAAATTAGCTCAGCTCAGAATCAGTTTGATGCCAACACCCTCTTTCTTGCACCTGAAGCTAAGTAGATCATAAATCTCTGTTAGGTAAATAATTTCTTACAACCATAAATTTCTAAAATACATGAAGAAATTAAATTTCCCCCTTCTATACAGTTTTGCAGTTGGGCTAGATGATTTTTAAAGTCCCTTAGAATATAACAGAAATAACACCAATATAATAATTCTACCTGACTTATTTAAATGTAATTACATGAATCAAATAAGATATGTAAAAGCACTTAAGTTGTAATTTAATCCCTTCTATAATTATTAAAGTCTCAATTTTTGTACCAATTCAATAATTTCACTACAATTACATAACTTCAGCAATTGAGGAGATCTCTCTGACTAGCTGTACTTCTTAAATCTATTTACTATTGACCATAGTTTCTTACACTGTTTGTAAGAATACATCTATAATTATTCAATCCTGTCAACAATCTTGTATGTAAAATACCCAAGGTATATATTACCTTAATATCACTGATAAACAACTGAGGCACAGAGAAATTAAATTACTTGCTCAGTAGGATTATTATTAAAAATTAGAATTCATTCAACAAATTAGGTGGAGCCACTGCTGATTTCCCACTATCAACCTATACAAATACATTATTATATACTTACAGTTTCCAGAACTCACAATGATTCCCATAGCAGAACCTTTGCACCTGCCTTCTGCCTGGAAACCTTTCTACCACTCTGGTCGCAATAGGCAAGTTGCTTTGAACTTCCGTGACATTTTCTTAAGAAATTTCACATATAGGGGTGCCTGGGTGGCTCAGTCAGTTAAGTATCTGCCTTTGGCTCAGGTCATGATCTCAGGGTCCTGGGATCAAGCCCCACATCAGGCTCCTGCTCATGCTTCTCCTCTGCACCTCCCCCTGCTCATGTTCTCTCTGTCAAATAAATAAATAAAATCTTTTAAAAAATAGAAATTTCACATATTTTATTTCATTCTTATAATAATCCCTTCGGACACAGTAAGTATGAGTATTCTTACTTTTCAGTTGGGGAAGTAAGATTTGTCTAGCAAGCATGCAAATTATCATTTTGCATCAATTATAGAGATAGGGCTAGAGCAAATTGCATCAATTATCAGAGATAGGGCCAAAGCTTAAATCTTAAATCCTGGGCCCTGTCTCCAGCTCAGGACTTGTACAAAACTATAGGTCAGGAATATGTCTATATGCCATCATCGATGTAGAATATAGTATTTTGGAGCACACCCTGCTCTGGTCCCTTCTGAGATAACAACATAATTCAAAACTCCTCCATCAATTTAATTTTAAACTTCCAACATGGAAGAAGCTAAAACTTAGGGCTGGGAAAGCTAGTACGAATACTTTTGCTAACTCCATTAAAAGTCAATTTATATTCATCTCTTAAATGTCAACCATTATAAAACATGTAAAAGAACACACATGCCATAATTTCTACTAAGTACAATTATTAATGCGGAAAGTCGACAAAATGAACTAAGATTCATCTACATAGTAGGTGCCTCACTCCAACCCTGAATGAGAGAGCCCAATTTATTTCCCTTTTCTAAATTATGACACTTAAATTGCTATCAAATTTTAAAGTCCTTTTAGTAACCTCATATAAGTTTCTGAAATAAATAGAAAAATGTACCAGGCCTGCAAATGAGCCTGTAGGTAATAATTTTTTTGATAGGTAATAATTATTGATCAAAATACAGCAGCTTTATTTAGTTATTTCCCAAAAATAGTTTTTAAGTTAAAAAAAAGAAAACCACAGAATAAGCTTTACATAGATTTTATTATTCAAAAATAACATTGTGTACTGAAAAGAGCAAAGATATAGGATTTACGTCCAGAAAACTGAGTCTCAGGTCAACTTACCTACTAGTTTTTACATACAGTGTTAGTCAAACCACCCAATTTCTCAATCTCTATGAAAAGATGAAAACTGTAACTGTTCTACTTTTATGACACAGTTATTTTTAGGTTCAAAGAAAAGATGCGTAGGAAAAGTACTTTGTATTTTACTACAGCTAATTGTTTTGAATCCATTTCCTATTAGTGCTAAACAAACCACTTCTCAACTCATAGGGAATTTCAGAGTATTATCAATTAAGTCAAAAAGTACAAGCCTTTTATGGCTTATATTATCTATAACAAAATATTCTTCAAAAATAATTTAGATTGGTCTGTACATAGCTGTGAAGGAAATATTCTTGACTACAAAGAGTCATATATATCTTCCCTTTTCTATTAGTTTATATTTCAAGTACCTTAAAGCTTCTAGCCATATGATTTATCATCCAAACCAGGACATTTTTGAAAGTAAACAGGAGCCCTATTAATAATTAAACCAGAATAATAGATATTAACCAGACCTATTGCTAGTTAGCCAGGGGTATGGTCACTTTAGGTAAGAAGCATATTAGATTTGTCTTAGTATCCCAAATAATCCACAAGAATTATCACCAAGGGTGTGAGGCGAATTAAAACACAATTTAATTTCTAATACTTCTGACTATAACTTAAGTAAAATTGATAAAGTACTGGCCAAAGCTAAAAGTCTCCTCTAAGAACTAAATTTGAATGTAAAACATTTTTGGAAAGGTAACTATCAAAGTTTCCTTAAGCTTAGACTGACATATCGATTAGGAAAAGCAAAAAGCTGGTATTTTAAACAAAGTCTATTTTTCTCAAACATAGTTAGAATAGAGAAAAATTAAGAAACAAAGTCTGCCGGTGTATTCAAAAACATACCTGTAATTTGTGAGGCATGAGTACATTAAAGATCACAACTATTTGTCAGGATTGAATAAATCCATCAATTCACAGATGGAAAAAAGAGCATGTAGGATGTGAATCTTGTTTTTTTTAAGTGGACAAAACAATGAATATTAAATGTGTTCGCTCTTGTGAACCTACTAAGGAATGCTTTAATTAATAGAGTCCAACTGTCAGGAACTTATTCCTACAGTTAATCCTTCATAATACTTCCCATTTATATTACTGTACATAAATATTGTTCCCACAGTTTCCATCAAGGTAGCAGTACACATAGGTATACAGCATGCAAGTATAGGACTAGATTTACTGGATAAAAAAGTAAATATTAGTTTTACAAGATTCTCAAAATAAAATCAACTTTTCTATGCTACAGTCTTAGTGATCGCTCTTAAATTCTTTTATCATCTCCACAGCAGTTAAGCTCTGACGTTCTTATAAGGCAGTGTTAGGAGATAAGATATAAGGGCTAACTAACAATATTCCTGGGCTTCATAGACCTATATGCATAGGTATGAAATACTGCCAAGCAGCCACTATATTATAAAATCGTTGACCTGGAAGAAAAGAAGCCCCTCTCCATTCGCAATAAGTCATTTTGGCATAACAGATCATAAGCATTCTTGATCAGCCTACCATCAGTTTAAACCTAGACAACTAACCAAGCATAGAGCATATCGTGTAGTGCATAGAAATCTTTATCAAGTATAAAGAGATAGTTCCTAAACTGGACAAATTATGTGCCCATTATTAATGTGAAATGAAGTAGCTAAGTGAATGATATATAAAAACACAAACAAAAAAATTAATAGTTTATAAAGAGAAATGAAGAAGGTATATGTAGCCATAGTAAAAATCAAAATAAAGCTTCTTATATCTAAGTTGGAAGTTGGCCAGCCTACATAAGGCTAATTTTTCTAATTGGAAAGCAATGTATAATCCTTAATGTTCATTATAAGTACATTAATGACCATTTATGACTGCCAAAATAAAAACTGTAATACTGACATCCTTCATAGAATGTTAAATACATTTCTTAAACAATTATAAAACTGTTCAACCCAACTGGAATCTTGCCACCATCAATTCAAATCATAAAACATTTTGGCACTTGGAGCAAGATCACCAACTGATATACACTCTTCCCCCCAAACAACACTTAGTAATTACTGTAAACAACTTAAAAAACTAAATAAAGTGTTCAAGTTGACACAAATACTAACAGTTAACATAATTTTCTTTTGTCTCAAAACTTCCTTTCCTTCTTATCTCTTAGCCTTTTGTCTTGTTCTTAAAATAGTTCTAACTGTAGACCACTCACCCCAGTTTACTAGTATTGTGTGCTCATATTACAGGACAGTATTATGTAAATAATCATAATGGGTTTAATCACTTTTAAATTTTTGCCTGGGTACACAGGCCCTCAATGCCAGGTAGGAAGAGAGGAATGGGATGATGTGGGGAGTGGGAAAGAGATGAGAAATATCCAGCACAAAGAGCAGAAATAGCCTCAGTCTAGGAATCAGTTATCCATGTCCTAGTCCTAGCTCCATCCTGGTTCTTCACTTAAATCATGTAACCTCACTTGTTCATTCAACATTCATTTGTTTATAATATATGCTATGCTAGGCCTGTGCTGCTTAATATAGTAATCACTAGTCACGTGTGGCTTTGAGCACTTGAAATGCAGCTAATACATATTGAGTTGTGCTGTATTCATGAATAATTTTTTATATTGATTACATTTAGGCAATGGAGAGCCACTGAAGGATTTTAAGCAAGGAAATGCTAGGATCAGAAATAATGGTTTAGATTTCTGGCAGCTGTGTGGAGACCGCATTAAGGCAAGGAAGACTGGAAGCAAGGAGGTTATATTCCGTGTAAGAAATATCAGAGCCTAAACAAAGGCATAAGGGAATGGAAAGGAAAGCACTAATTCAAAACTATTATTCAGGAGATAACATCAATATATTATAGCGATTCACTCGTCCTGACTTCATGGAAAAGGGTCATTTTATTCTAAGGTGATGGGGAGATCCTGGAATGTTTTCAGCAGGGCAGCATCTTTTCTTTTTTTTTTTTTTTTAAGATTTCATTTATTTATTTGTCAGAGAGAGAGAGAGCACAAGCAGGCAGAGAGGCAGGCAGAGGGAGAAGCAGGCTTCCTGCTGAGCAAGGAGCCCCATGTGGGACTCGATTCCAGGACCTGGGATCATGACCTGAGCCAAGGCAGCTGCTTAACCAACTGAGTGACCCAGGTGTCCCTAGCAGGGCAGCATCTTGTTCTGACTTCGGTTTGTATTTTTTTAAAAAGATTTTATTTGTGAGAGAGAGAGAGTGCGCGCACAAGCAGAGGTAGGGGCGAATGGAAAAGCAGACTCCCCACTGAGCAGGGAGCCCCACACAGCTCGATCCCAGGACCCCGAGATCATGACCTGAGCTGAAAGCAGACACACAACAGAGTCACCCAGGTGCTGCTGACTTTGGGTTTTAAAGGACTATTCTGACTGCTGTGTGTAGAATATACTGTAAGGGGTAAACAGGGGAAGTAGAAAGACAGTTGACTTTAAAAAAAAAAAAAAGAGGCTATTGCTGCAGAAGGTTTGAGATGCTGGTGGTTTGGCCCAGGGTTGGTGTAGAAGAGGAAGGGAGAAGCAATTGGATTCAAGTCACATTTTTATCTCCAAAATGGTACTGCCCAATTTACAGGGTTCAGAAAGGAAAAGGCAACTGCAGGGAGATCACACCTATTGATCCCAATTGTCCCGTTTAACTTGGAGGTCAGAGTATCTGCTGAGAGTGAAAATACTGTACAGAAGCTTGAGGAAAATAGTGAAGGTCTGGAAGACAGCAAAGGAAACAAAAGCAGCTGAACAAAGGCTATTTTAAGAATTAATTGATGCTCTACATGAGATTTGAAACCACGTAATTTTAGTGATATCAGTCTAACCTGCTATGTGATTTTCCCTCTGCAACTCTCAGCTCCCCAACTGTAGAGTTAATCAGATTGTAGAATCAAAGGTTTTGGTTTTAAAATGATTTGAGTTAGAGGATTTTAAAATTCCAAAACTCTACAGTACTAAGAATCCTAGAGTTATTACTCTACCACACAATTTTTCTTACTGTGGTTAAATGTACAAATGTACATAATATAACATTTACCATTTTAATTATTTCACCACACAATTTTTAAGTTGAGTACCCTAACCAGGGGCCTCCAATGAGTGATAGGTATGCTAGGATATTAAAATTCCAGCCCTCACGGGGGCATTGCTGACAGGGGTGCGGTGGTGTGGTGGGGGTAGGTGGAGTTCCAACTTCTGCTGTCTCTGGATGGAAGAAGCCTTGTCTTTTTATTACAATATGTAATACAAATGTTCATTTTCTAAGTATTGAAAAAGTTTGAGAAGCATTGTTCAAAGCCATAAAGTTTTCTCACATATCTTTAGGATCTCATAATTTATTCTTCCATATGGGGCGTAAACCTTCCATTGGGAGTAAATATCTATGAGTATGCCCACTATTTCCACTGGTAAAGTGACCATCATAAAATCTCAAATGGAGAATCTAACAATTTTGAATGGATTCAAAGATTTTTCTCCACTTACATAAAAAATAGTAATCCCATAAGGGATGCTCAATTTATTCATTTATTTACATAGTACTGACTTTACGGCAGGCACTGAGTTAGTTTGTGGAGATAAAACGGTGAACAAAAAAACAAACAAAAAAAGGTAAACAAGACATGGTTTTGACCTCAAAAAACTTAGTCTGTGGGGAGAGAGAATTAATTAAATAATTAAAACAAGTAAGTACAAGATGGGAAGGTACATAGTGCTATAAGAGGATCTAATAGAAAAGACTATTAAAACAAAATAAAAAGATAGTAAATAGCTAGGCAAAGGGTAGGGGTAGGTTTGGTTCATAATTCCAAACAGAACCAAAGGCATGACCCAGGGGACACTAAAAAGTCAGTAAGGCCTGGAGACACAGTAAAGGCAGTTCAAAGGGACTATCTTCAGAGTAACAATAAGCCACTGAAGGATGTAAGTGGCCATTATCAGATTTATTTTTTAGAAAGATCACAGTAGCTATAGTGTAAAGAAGTCTCAAAGTGGGTAAAATCTAAGGTGGGAGGAGGAAAAAATACTATATTTCCATTTTTTCTCAACCTTTAAAAAATGTCTTCATAAGTCGTGCATTAGCTCAGAGTTCTAAAGGCTAGCTTTTTTCTGAGCACCTACTGTGTATCTAAACACTGTCCTAAGCAGTTTACGTGCCCTAACTCATTTATTCTTCATAACCCTATATGGTTGGTACTATTATCCTCATTTTACAGGTAAGAAAAAGAGACAGAGAGGTAAAGAAATTGGTCTAAGGTCATTTGGTAAGGAAGTATTGGAGCAGGATTCAAAACCAGGAAGTCGGTCTCCAGAGCCTGGCTTACCCATTAGACTATATACCATTTTTCAACAATACATGTACGCAATTTATCTTTCTTTCTTTTTTTTTTTAAGTAAGCTCTACGCCCAACATGGAGCTTGAACTCACAACCTCAAGATCAAGAATTGCTTACTCTACCAAATGAGACAGCCAGGCACCCCTATTTTTTTTTTTCAAACATACACTATTTAAATTTTAAATATATGCATGAATTGAGAATACTCAACTTTTCTTCTGAACTCCAGTGAACCGAAAGGTTAGGTGGGTTTTTTGGGTGGGTGGATATGGAAAATAGCACACTAAGTAAGAGAAAGTGGTATTTTGGAATATAGTGGTGATGAAGGATTAATTTGGGATCTATTTGGTAAGTAAAACCGAAAGGACTTGGTGATAGATGGGATGTGGTAAGGATTAAAGAGGAAAAAGGTGTCAAGGCTGATTCTTTGGATCCTGAGTTGTATAAAAGCGCTGGACAGTGGAGCCTTAGCAGAGGCCAGAGGAACAGGTTAGGTCATTTTGTTCTCACAGTGTTTCTTTGGACCACAAGCACACTGCTCTTTCAATATATTAAATGACAAACTGATTATAAGTTTTTCCATTTATAATAAAACTTTGTTTCCATTTTAAACATTTATACAAGCAAATATGCCTGTGTTATATTAGAAACGGCAATCATTTTTTCACCCATTTTCTTTAAAAGTATTAAGAATAAAGTCATAAAATTTGGAAGCAAATGATAGTTACTATAATAGTGTAATGAAGATTCAGAAACCCTCTTCTCTAAAGAAACCAATGTTCCTATAACATTGCTAGAACGGTACAGAAACATCCTGCTGGGTGCAGTTCCAAGGGGTAGGCTGATATTCATCCCTTAACATTGGGACTGAGTGGAAAAATTACCTTTACAGTTTGCACTTATGATTTCCTAAGTACCACCTAACTTTTAAAAGTTAATAATGCTATCCCGTCTTCCTCCCAGATCTTGTAAGAATTAAAGAAAAGTATTGAACTGGTTTAAAAGATACTGGGATTCTAGCTTATTCTGCTTATTTTTAACTTCATTTGTAGAACTGCTAAGGCTAAAACGCTTCTTTTAGAAATCAAAATAAGTAAGAAAGCATACTAACGTTGCTAACGTTACAAACAGCCACAGGAAGTGTTTATTTTTTAAAACATCAAATTACCTAACAGCTTGTTGTTCCAACAAATAACGCTGGTCATTCTGATTCCGTCTCATTTCAGGGTCCTCAGGAACTTTCCATTTAACCTCAGCAAAATACACATCATTTTGCTACATGGCCTCACCACCCAGTGCTGTCAGGTCACATCACTAAACTGCAGGTAATAGCTACCAGGCAGAAACTACATTAGACTGATCCGTGTCCATTCCTCCATCACTTTAACTTTCCACGCGGTACTGGTCACTCACACATGCTTTCCAGAAATGTGCTAAAGTCAGATACACCAAGGGCTCGAGGTTCCCCAGACAGAAAAGCTTGCGCTTTCTCCAGGGCATCTCGACAAAAATGCTGTGGTGGCCACGAGCTCCTGGAGCCGCTCCGACCGCGCAGAGACTGGCGCTCCACCCTGCAGTCACAGCCCTTGGCGTGGGGACACACCGGCCACCACTCTCCTCGGCCAGAGGCGCGCGCGGGGCCCGCCTCTCTCCGCGGCGGGAGGAGGGGCGTGACGTGGCGGGAACTCCCGCATGACGTCGAGCGGGCTCCAAAGGAGGCGGGTCTGGGCGCCTCCCAACCCAGCCCGCGGCCTTCGGGCCCTCCCCCATCCCCAGAAAGCGCGGGCCGCCCTGAGGGGCCGGCTTTCCTGGAGGGGGTTTGGCAGACTAGTGAGGGGGAGAAAAGCAGGCGGCTGCCTCTTCACAGCCCCGGAGTTGTGCCTGTTTCCGTGCTGGTGCTTTCGAGAATCTCTGAGGCAATCTTGGAAGCCGTGAGTAAAGAGGAATCTCCTTTCCCCAATCCGGAGCGGTGGTCGTAGCGGCTACTTCCGGTCTCGAGCCGCCGGCCGAACACAGGCGTTTGGCCCTCGAGTTGTGGTAGCCCTGTGGTTTCTAGGGCTGCCTGAGGGAGCAGGCTAGGGCCCGGCTAAACTCGGCCGGAGGTGAGTCGGAGGGAGGACGACGCTCCCTGGAGTTCTTCGATCTCCCGCGCGCGCTGAGGTCTCGCTTACCGGCGCCGAGCCCGCTCCGCGCATGCGCCGGGGGCGTGGTGCGCGCTTCCGGCTCCAGGAGCGCTGCGGGCTTTTGGAACCTTTGGGTGACGGTGGCGCGCGGGGAGGGCTGGTGACTGCGGGTCTTGAGATGGGAGCCAATGGACCTCCGCTTTGCTCGTAAGAGGACCAGCCCAAGTCCATCTCCTTTTATCTCCCGCACCTGTGTGACTCCAGGCACGGCTCTTGCCCTACCTGTGTGAGAATATGTGTGGTGGGTGCGACAGGAAAGAAATATTTTACTGAGCACGTTCCCTGTGGTTGTCTACACTGCCACAGGATGCACAGACGTGTATTAAGTTACGACAGACCTTTGAGCCCGGGGTGCACCTTGAGACACAAGTGCACATTTTTGCGAAATTAAGGCACATCATCGTGCATGGATAACGGTTCAAGCCAAAAGAGAGATTCTGACAAAAGTGCTGGACGTGCAGGATAGGTTGGAGAGGATTTTGCGAGCCAGAATTTGCAAGTTTAGTGTTGTGTTGGTAAATTGTTTTTATGTGGGAAAAAAAAGATTTTTTTTGCTACTCGTGAAGATAAATATGTATTTTAAAAGATTTTATTTATTTATTTGAAGAGAGAGACAGCGAGAGAGGGAACAGAAGCAGGGAGGGTGGGAGAGGGAGAAGCAGGCTCCTCGAAGAGCAGGGGGCCAGACATGGGGCTCGATCCCAGGACCCCGGGATCACGACCTGAGTCGAAGGCAGATGCTTAAGGACTGAGCCACCCAGGTGCCCCTGAAGATATATTTTAAAATGCTTGTTTTACACTATGGTTTTAAGCAACTTAATGGTATGCAATTTTAAATTATTCATTAAAGTAATTAAAGCTTTGTTTTAAACTATTTATAGAAATAGGTATTTTTCAGGGGCACCTGGGTGGCTCAGTCGTTAAGCGTCTGCCTTTGGCTCAGCTCATGATCCCAGGGTCTTGGGATCAAGCCCCGCATCGGGCTCCTTGCTCGGCAGGAAGCCTGCTTCTCCCGCTACCATTCCCTCTGCTTGTGTTCCCTCTCTCGCTGTGTTTCTCTCTGTCAAATAAATAAAATCTTAAAAAAAAAAAAATAAGGTATTTTTCTCGGGCTAAAGTATTTTGTAGTTAATTAGCATCACTAATTAGTAAGGAGCCACTAACCTCCTTACCCCATCCCTCCATAGTGTGGGACCTAATTGTATGTCCTTAGGTGAGTCACTTAATCTCTTAAGCCTGTTTCTCCAACTCTGAAATGAAATTATTAACAGTAACTGTTCTATAGAGTTCTCAAGATTAAGTTTTTAAAAAATGACTATAAAACAGCCCTGAATCTGTTATATAGTAAAAAACAAATGGTGGCTTTTGTTGACAATAGGCCCATTATCTTTTAGGGTTAAGAAATAGAAGTCAGGCCTTTTTGGAAATCTGTATTAATTCATGCATCCAATCTCTCTTTTAAAAACTTTATTATAGAAATAATAAACTACACAAGAGAGAGACTAGAATTATGAACTCTGTCACAGACTCATCCATTACCCACTTCCAATAATTGTCAAAGCAACCCTTCTTGTTTGATCTCCTTACCCAACATTTTTTGTTTGTTTTAGCTGGAATATTTGAAAGCAAATGCAGAACAAGTGAACTTACCTGTAAACATGTCAGTGTGTATCTCTTCAACAGTTAAGGACTTCTTTTTTTTCACATGAGCACATTATAATACCCAAGACAATTAAAAATAATTCCCTAAAATTATTTAAAATCCAGTATGTTTTCAGTTTTCACTGATTGTCTAAAAAAAACCTAAACCACAATTTTTAAAAAGAATAATAAAAGTGTATTTTTACAGTATTTCTCTAGTGCTTTTCAAAGTGGCTTCCATCATAATCTTGCTCCTTTAGAAATGTCATTGCTGGGGCACTAGGGTGGCATAGTCAGTTGACCATAGGACTCTTGATTTCAGAGTTGTGAGTTCAAGCCTCATGTTAGGCATGGAGCCTACTTTAAAAAAAAGTCATTGCTTATTTAGTCTCATCATCAGAGACCTTGAGAAATGGTTTTAAGAGACACTTAAATCAATTTGGGCACCTTAACTATGGTAAGGCATTGGCTAAAGAGCCATATGTGAGATATAGTAGACTTGTTAATCGTTTGACTTTTTAGTAGTAGCTAGTTAATGGTTTCACCTTAAGGACATATAATAAAACATTTGTGAATCCACTGGAACTTCTTAGTATCCTGTGCTTCCTTTTGGGGCTACACAAGTAATAATCATTTCACCTCTACTCTCAAAGGGGCTCAAAATGGCCTTACACTTTTTGCCTTGTTACTAGACATTTCTGTATTCATGATCTTTGCTGTGCCTTTGCCTTATTTGCTCACTTATTTCTCTTATGAGAAAGGTATTCAAATCTTCAGGTATATCAATCACAATTATCTGTATTGCTCTTTTATAAGATTGTGCTTCTGTGAATATTTAGGTGTCTGTATATGTATGAATACTGTTTATTAGACATATACTGTGTCTGTATATGTGTGAATACTGTTTAAGTCAAGAGTATTTGAGAATGTTTTCCAGTTTTTGTTGCACTCCATATCAAAAGTTTAACAAAGGAATAAATTATTTTAGAATGGTGAATCAATACTGAGCATGAATGACTACAAACTTCTCAATAGCAGAATCATCTCAACTTAAGTTCTTTCTAAGAAGAATAAGAGAAAATTTGCCTGAAAATTTAACTTAACTAAGGACCAAATAACTGAAATCAGTATTCTCACCATAATCATCTTCACTTCCCATCCCCCAAATTCTCAGAATGATTGTAGATAAATAGGAAAACTTGAAAAGAGCTGGCTAGGCTTGAACATATCCTCACTTCAAATAACATGCGTATAAATGCAAAATTCAATTATGTTGCAATCTATCGTTTCAGGTATTTCAACTGTCAAAGACAACTTCATACATATATAATGTATCAGAGAAAGGTCAGAAAACATTAGGCAAATAGACGTGTGGAGCATATTAAGCAAGATGAACATCTCTGGAAGCAATTGTGGAAGCCCTAGTTCTGTAGATCTATCTAATGACTTTAAGGAACTTTGGACAAAATTAAAGGAGTATCATGATAAAGAAGTACAAGGTAAAATCTTTTTTAAAAATACTTATGGCAGTATTCTATTGAGACTAGTAGTGATAATTAACTTTGTGTGACGGTTCAGAGATCTCATTTTTAAAGGACCTTTATAATTGTAATTTTTTGTGATCAGTTATGGCTGAGTTGTTGCTTTATAACTATAGACAAATGCTATAGGATGTAGTACCTGCACAATTTATAGTTACTTAGTTATGGTAATATATGTTGTTTGGTGGAAAGAGCATAGAAATTGTTGACTGAAGACCTGGATTTGAATTCTGAACTCATTTATCTATTTGCTCTATGATCTCAGCCAAGTTATGTAATCTGTAAACTTAAGTTTTTTCTGTAAAATTATTTGCAAGATTCTTTATAGACTTTGAAATACTACTTATGTTATTCTTCAAGCCTTTGGGAATATTTGCTACCAAGCACTGAGATATAAAAGTAAATGGTAATTTGCCTTCAAAGAGCCTATAGTCTGAGATGGAGTCATGTAAACAGATAATTACAGTATAATGAAATAAGAGCAGAAATGTTTATATGAGGGACGGCTGGGTGGCTCAGTCAGTTAAGTGGCTGCCTTTGGCTCAGGTCATGATCCCAGGGTCCTGGGATCGAGCCCCACATTGGGCTCCTTGCTCAGCGGGGAGCCTGCTTGGGTGTGCGCGCGTGCTCTCTCTCTCTCTCTCTCTCTCTGACAAATAAATAATCTTCAAAAAATGTTTATATGAAATGCAATGAGTATATAGAGGATTCAGCTATTACGGTTGGAATGAGTATATAAATATTTGTGATTGTGTTGAAATGTACTCCATGTAAAATAACTTTGTGTTAAAGGTAAACTCAAGTTTTGATATTAATACCTTTCTAGTTCTGTGACTTTAACATAATACATTTTCCCCATGCATAGGAAATGCTTAAATGCTTAGTATTACGTTTGTTTCTTGCAGCAGTTATAGATTTAATACTACAGTGCTTTATAGCTTTCACGTTACACTGGGGTGCCATTAAAACATGATCCATCTACATCTGAAGTATAGTATGTGGGTCTGTATTGGAACTTTCCTGTGGTAAATGTAGTTTCTGGTAGAACCTCATCATAATGGACTCATCATGAATTAATGGGTTCTGAAACATGAACCCCAGAAGTATTCTTGTGTGCCCCAGTGTCCTTGGGAGACACTTATTCAAGGGATGCACTTACCATATGCCATAACTTGTGAATAAGAATGAGTCATATATATTATAGTTCTAAGAGATTTTGTAGTATACCATGTTATCTGGGAACATACAGTAAAAACAGGGATGCATGTGAGACTTACTATCAGACTGGACTTTACAACTGAATTTAGCCTGATTAGCCAGACAAAGAAGATGGTAGGAGGAGGGAAGGGAATGTTTTAAGTAAAGAGAATAGCATGTGCAAAGGTTTGGCAGTTAACAGTGTGATTTTAATCAAGGAACTGTAGACAGGTTGGTATAGCTCACAGAGGGAATGAGGCGGGAGATGGGAGTTTATGGGGCAGGTGGATAGGAGATGATGCTAGAAAGGGAGATAGGCTCAGATTATGTAAAACATTGCTATGCTGAAGAGATTGTTATCATGCTTTGTCTTTAGGATTTAGTCTAAAATTTTCATCTGAAGTGCCTCCTACTGCTTGAGAGTAGTGCTATGCTCGGAAGGAGGTCATGTGATATACTTAAGGCAATGAGTTCTGGATGGAGGCTGCCATCTAAGATGCCATCTGAAAGCCATCTCACCACTCAAAGGTGGTAACTTGTGCAAGTTATTTAACTTTATAGTGCATCAGATTCCTTATCTATAAAATAAAGATACTATTAATAGCTACTTTATACTGTATTAAATAGTTTCATATATGTAAAGCATTTGGGAGGGTTTTAGCACACAGTAAGCAGTATATGTGTTAACGATCACATGTTAGATATTAGAATGCTATCCTTCTGAAGCAGCACCATTATATTATCAGTGCCTGCTCTGGACCGTCCCAGCTAGATACAATAAGATACTGTAAAAAGTTGTAACAGGTTTCACATACTGATTCCGTTAATTTCTCTCTTTATGATTTTTTTAAACTGCTAATTTCTAGAAAGAAACAAAAAGAATAGCCAAAGTAAACATGAGAAAACATAAATGCTTAAGAAATCTTAGAAATTCCTACCTTCTATCTCTTTTTGGCAAAGGGGAGTATGGGGATACTTACTTAAAAAAAAAATTGTGAAGTATACATAATTTTTCATCTTAACCATTTTCAGGTGTACAGTTCAGTGATATTAAATACATTCATAATGCTGTGCAACCATCACCATATCCATTTGCAGAGCTCTTCATCTTGTAAAATTGAAATTTTATACTTATTGAACAATAACTCCCCATTTATCTGCCTCCAGCGTTGGCAACCACTATTCGTTTCTCTCTCTCTGATTTTGACTACTCTAAGTACCTTATAAAAGTAGAATCATATAATATTCGTTTTTTTGTGACTGGCTCGTTTCACTTAGCATAATGTCTTCAAGGTTCATATTGTAGCATCAGAATTTGTTTCTTTTTTAAGACTAAATAGTATTCTAGGGCGCCTGGGTGGCTCAGTGGGTTAAAGCCTCTGCCTTCGGCTCAGGTCATGATCTCAGAGTTCTGGGATCGAGCCCCACATCAGGCTCTCTGCTCAGCAGGGAGCCTGCTTCCCCTTCTCTCTCTGCCTGCCTCTCTGCCTACTTGTGATTTCTCTCTGTCATATAAATAAATAAAATCTTAAAAAAAAAGACTAAATAATATTCCGATTTATATGCCACATTTTGCTTATCCATTCATTATTGGACATTTGAGTTGCTTCCATCTTTTGGCTGTTGTGAATAATGTTGCTCTGCACATGGGTGTACAAGTAGTCTCTTCAAGACCCTGCTTTCAACTCTTTTGGGTATCTACTTAGAAGTGGGGTTGCTGAATTTTATAGTAATTATATTTTTAATTTTATATTACTATACCTGGGCGCTGCGTGGCCCTGTCAGTTAAGCATCTGCCTTCTGCTCGGGTTATGATCCCAGGGTCCTGGGATAGAGTCCCAAGTTGGGCTCCCTGCTCAGCGGGGAGTCTGCTTCTCCTACCCATACCCTCTGCTTGAGATCTCTGTCTCTCTCACTGTCTCTCTCTCTCTCTCAAAAAAAATGAATAAGTAAAATAAAATCTTTAAAAATAAATAAATAAATAAATTACCATACTCTTCCATAGCAGCATTTTACATTCCCACTAGTAATGCATGAGGATTATAATTTCTTGACATTCTTACCAATACTTGTTATTTTCTATTCCTCTCTCTCTCTTTTTCAGATAGGAATAGCTATCTTAGTGGATGTAAGGTGATACTGTGATTTTGATTTGCTTTACCCAACGATTAGTAATGTTGAACATTTTTTTCATGTGCTTATTTATTGGTCATTTGTGTATCATTGGAGAAATATCTGTCTATTCAAGTCCTTTGCCTATGTTTTAATCAGTTTTGGTTTTTGTTATTGAGTTATACAAGTTCTTTATATAGTTTAGATAGTAATCTTTTTTTTAAGATGTATTTATTTATTTGAGAAAGAGAATGTGCTGGGGGGAGAGACAGAGGGAGAGGAAGAGAGAGAATTTCAAGCAGACTCCCCACTGAGTGCAGAACAAGATGCAGGGCTTAATCTTAGGACCCTGAGATCATGACTTGAACCAAAATCAAGAGTTGGATGCTTAACCAACTGAGCCACCCAGCTATCCCTGAATGTTAACTCCTATCAGATATATAATTTGAAATAATTTCCCCCATTCTGTGGGTTGCTTTTTCACTCTGCTTATATGTGTGTCCTTTGATGCTCAGAACTTTTAAATTTTGATATAGTCCAATTTATCTATTTTTTCTTCTGTTGGCTGTACTTCTGGTGTCTTGTCCAAGAAATCATTGCCAAATCTCATATTATTTAGCCTTTACCCTGTTTTCTTCTAAGCATTAAATTGTTTTAGCTCTTACGTTTAAATCTTTCATCCATTTTCAGTTATATTTTATATATGATGTAAGGGCCAACCTTCATTTTTTTATGTGTGGATATCCAGTATTCTCAGCACCATTTGTTGGAAAGACAGTTCCCCCCTTTAATGGTCTTGGCACCATTGTCAAAAACCATTTGATCTTATTGGGTTCTCTGTTCTATTCCATTGGCCTCTACATCTGTCTTTATATCAGTATTACACTGTTTTGAATATTGTAACCTTTAGTAAGTTTTGAAATCAGGAAGTATGTGATCTCTAGTTTTGTTCTTTTTCAAGATTGTTTCGGCTGTTTGGAGTCCCTTGAGATTTCATATGGCCTTAGGACAGATTTTTCTGTTTCTGCAAAAATCCTTATTGGGATTTTGATAGATATTAAATTGAACCTATAGATCTTTTTAAGTAGTCTTTTTGACATCCTAACAGTATTTTTTTAGTCTATAAACATGCCATGCCTATTTATTTATGTCTTCTTATTACTTTAAGGAATATTTTGTAGTTTTCTTTCTATAAATTTTTCATCTCAGTTAAATCTATTTCTGAGTATTTTATTCTTTTTAATGCTGCTATAAATGGAATTGTTTTCTTCATTTTCTTTTTTAAACTTTGTTAATTCTTTTTTTTTTTTTTTTAGTAATCTCTACACCCAACCTGGGCTCGAACTCAAGAGCCTAACATCAAGGGTTGCATGCTTTTCCAGCTGAGCCAGCCAGGCGCCCCTCATTTCCTTTTCTAATTGTTTGTTGTTAGCTTACAAAAACACTACTGACTTCTGCATATTGATTTTGTTTCCTGAGACTTTGCTGAAAATATTAACTGTAGTTTTAAATTATTTATTTTTTAGAGCTTTTGTTTACTTATTTGGCAGAGAGAGAGAGGGAGAGAGCACGAGCAAGGGGAGCGGCAGGCAGAGGGACAAGCAGACTCCGTTGAGCAGAGTGCCCGAGGCAGGACTGGATCCCAGGACCCTGGGATCATGACCTGAGCTGAAGGCAGACGCTTAACCGACTGAGCCATCCACGTGCCCTAATTGTAGTTTTTTTTTAATTGCTAGCTGAAGTAAACATTAGACATTCTTTTTTTTTTTTTTTTTAAATTATGAAAGGTTGGAGTTCAAGTACCTCTACTATATATGTATCCCTTACTGCTCCATTGGGCTCATTTTTTGATAGCTTATTCTGTTTCATTAAAGCCTGCTTTCGGCATATGGGATTGTTGATGCAGATAGGGTGTAATTTCATTTAGAAATCTAAATTTCATTTAGAAATTTACTTACTATTTTATCTATTGATTTCTTTTAAACTTTTTTCCTAAAAACATCAAAACAGAATGTAAAAAAAGTTAGCCCCCCAACACAAACTGGTAACTACTTTTATAATCTTTTTTTTAAAGATTTTATTTATTTGAGAGAGCACGAGGGGGAGGGAGCAGGCAGGGACAGGGAGAAGCAGACTCCCTGCTGAGCAGGGAGTCCACTGAGAAGCTTGATCCCAGGACCCTGGGATCATGACCTGAGCCAAAGGCAGACACTTAACAGGCACCCCTTTATAATCTTTGGTGTTTGTGTTCTCCTGTGTCCTTTTCTAAGGACATAAGTCTTCATAAAGATTTGTCTTTATGTAAGACATCTGTGTTATATTTGATTACTATATATGTTAATTTTTTAATATAGTTTTAGTTTGTGTTTCTCTTATGAGATTAAGCATCTTTGTTTATGCTTAAGGGTAATTTATATTTCTTTTTATGAACTGTTAAGTACTTTATTGCATGTATTTTCTGGGATTGTTGGCCTTTCAATTTCTGGGAGCTGTTTAGTTCACTAAGGCAGATTAGTTCACTTCAAATATTTGAAAAATTGGAAATTGGAATTTGCCGTTAGTGATAAAGATTAATTTTAAAGTGAACTATGCTCATAGTCATATGTCCAAGGATAAATATGAATATTTTACATTAATTCTGCTCTTCATTTGACTGTACTCTTTATCCCCCCAAAAATCTAGTTTAAGACATTGAGGAATAAAAAAAAAGACATTGAGGAATAATTCTGAATTTTGATACAGACTGCCATTCATTCAGTGAGTAGTAATTGGATTATATGCTAGGAATGATACAATTGCTGAGGATACAACAGTCAAGAAGACACGGTGGGGGCGGGGGGCGCGCCCGGGTGGCTCAGTCATTAAGCGTCTGGCTTCGGCTCAGGTCATGATCCCAGGGTCCTGGGATCGAGCCCCACATCGGGCTCCTTGCTTGGCAAGAAGCCTGCTTCTTCTGCTACCATTCCCTCTGCTTGTGTTCCCTCTCTCGCTGCGTTTCTCTCTGTCAAATAAATAAAATCTAAAAAAAAAAAAAAAAGAAGACACGGTGGGGCGGGCTTTTGTATTCATTTTTTTTTAAGGAAAATATTTATACAATATCACTGTATAAAGAAATAATAGCAAAAATAAGCCACACATTAGTAACAATGTAATCTGCTATAGGCACTACTTTTAAAACTGGGAAGGAATAAACAGAGTGTTCCAATTTCTGTTGAAGAACAGCAATATCCTCTTTTTAATTTACCATACTGCGACTATATGAGGTTTGCCAATAAGAACATAGGTTTACCAATAAGAACAGCTTCAAGTTTGTTCTAGGAATGTCACTGCTGCATGTTATAAAACTTATTCTTTGTGACCTGGAAGTGAAGCTAATACAATATTTTGAAATAATTGAAACAGGACCAGATATACTTGAATTGCTAGGTAGAGATAGAGAGTTGGCATTTTTGATAGTGAATTAGCATTGTGCCATCTTCAAGCATAAGGTTAAGTTCTTTATCCTTCACATAATTACTTTCTGTTGTTTTATAACTGGTTTGAAGAATATCATTAAGTTTTTATTAGGCAGAGTCCCTATCTTACTCATCTTTACATTCCTGTAGGTAAAAGTGCTTGGCACAGAGTAAAAAATTAATAAATGGTATCTGAATGAATTGCATAGTTTATAGCTTGGTCAATGAAATATTTTCTTGAACATCAGTATTTTAAATCCCATAATATATGAAAATATCAATATTTTATATCTGTTTAAAATCCTGGGGGCGCCTGGGTGGCTCAGTCATTAGGCGTCTGCCTTTGGCTCAGGTCATGATCCCAGGGTCCTGGGATCGAGCCCTGCATTGGGCTCTCTGCACGGCGGGGAGCCTGCTTCTCCTGCTGCCATTCCCTCTGCTTGTGTTCCCTCTCTCACTGTGTTTCTCTCTGTCAAATAAATAAAATCTTTAAAAAAAAAAAAAAATCCTGAAATACTTTACTACCAATTTACTTTAGAATTTCTGTTTTTAGATAATACTGTAGAAAGTTGGGAAAGGAAAAATAAATCTCCATTCTACAAGAACAACATTTGTCCTTTTTTGTTTGTTCTTTCCTAGTTTTGAAAGAAATGTGTGTAGCTTATTATATTGTTGTGATAAATATACATAGTGTTTTATATGTGGCTTATTTTTGTTATTTCGTTATTTAAACTGTACTTACTTTTCCATATTGTGCAGAATTTTAGAATTTTTGTATATGCCCATTTAAAATTGGGCCAGTTTTATTTTTAGGCTCTTGATTTAACCAGGGATAAAGTATCTGGCAGATCTCGTCTTCATGTGCCTCAGTGTTTCAGGGTCTTCAGGAGACCCCTATTTCATAATGAGGAAGAGTCAAGAAAATAAATAATACACTTTTTAATCAGAAATTACATGCCATATTCATCAGATTATAGAATGTATAAAAGTCACAAATATTACATGGCGGGTAATTCTTTTAAATTGTGTAGTCATAGCTATGCTCTAATACTCATCACACTCCCAGAAGAGAGAGTTTGTATACTCTGAAAATGTTAAGATGGCAGTTTTTAGTATATTTAGCTAACATCCATGTACTTTATGAACGGTAAGTATTAGATGTATGTATATGTGAACTGATGAGAGAATATAATTTCTGGTACATTGTAATAATAGATTGATCAGGGTACTTTTTCCAATTTTAAAAGTCATTTATGGTTTCTTAAAGGTATAAACGAATAAGCACTATTTCAAAAATTAATGTTATTTTTAAATGTTTGGGTTCAGTTGAGGGGCGCCTGAGTGGCTCAGTGGGTTAAATCCTCTGCCTTCAGCTCGGGTCGTGATCTCAGGGTCCTGGGATCGAGCCCCGCATCGGGCTCCCTACTCAGTGGGGAGCCTGCTTTCCCCTCTCCCTCTGCCTGCCTCTCTGCCTACTTGTGATCTCTCTCCCTCTGTCAAAGAAATAAATAAAATCTTTAAAAAAAAACAAAAAACATTTGGGTTCAGTTGAGGCAAATTTACTGAAAGCAGACTTTTTAAAGCACAGTTCTTTGTCAATGTATTCCACATAGTTCCATATAAAATTAGATCTTCCAACTGTGTGATAACATCAAAGACATGCCTGAAGGGTACTTAAAAAAAGTAGGGGATCCACTTGGAGAAACCAGTATAAAAGGCTATTTGAGAGACATCAAACATGGACTTGCCCGGACTTTGCAGGTTTTGAAGTATATATAGGAATCAAAATTGACTCATTACTTTTAAACCTTTGTGTCAGTTTAAAAAGAGAGAGAGAAATGTTTTGAATGGTGGTACTTGAAATATACAATTTTTACTTAGATATCCAAGGAAGTCTACCCACCCATAGAAAATTACATGCATCTGAATACCACCACTGTGTCTTGAGATTTTTTTTCCCCTCATTTGACCAAAAATAACAAAACGATAGCTAAAACATGCCATATACAAGACAATTTGTACACTGATCACAGGAACATATTAAGCCACATGCATTTCTTTTAAAACTGGGCATGAATAAATAAAGTCTCTCAAATTCTATTGAACAGCAATATTCAAATGAGACCATTTTTGTTGGAAAATTCTGGAGACATTTGTGACTGAGTTTTTGTATCTTTTATCTTTAGGGTAATCCTTTCATGATTGTTCACTCTACTGTCTTATGTTCCTTTTGTGACAAATGCTGCTAAACCTCAGAATGCCACCATTTTAATAAATGGTCTCTTATTCATGGCCGGGTTCTACCGTCAGCATCTCATCTAATAATGTTTTGGTAAATGAGGTGATCAATTTCTTAGAAAACTAAGCAGATTTTTCAGGACAAAATTAGAATACCTTTGAAGAAATAGGGAAATATAGGGTGCCTAACTGGCTCAGTCAGAAGAGCATGCAACTATTAATCTCATGAGTTTGAGCCTCATGTTGTGTGTACATATTACTAAAAAGAAAAAAAGAGTAATAAACTAAAAAAAAAGAAATAGGAAACTACAGAGGTTCTAATACAACAGGATAAATACTCCTTGATTCAGTTTGGGACTATTTCATTTATTTACTCAGTTGTTTCATCAAAAATTCCTAAAATAACATTCATATTAAGACTATATAAATTAATATAGTGAAAGGAATTACATGCAGTTTTGGTCCATAACATTGGTGTCATATTCATTGTTAATACTACCAGCAACTCTTATATCTATTACTTTTCCATTTGTATTAACATGTATAAGTTCAGTGGAGTGCACAAAAAGTAACTTAACCACTTTGAGATAATTAAATCTTTTTTTTTTTTAAGATTTTATTTTTATTTATTTGCCAGAGAGAGAGAGAGAGAGAGTACAAGCAGGGGGAGCAGCAGGCAGAGGGAGAAGCAGGATCCCTGTTCAGCAGGGAGCCCAGCGACACAGGGTCTATCCCAGGACTCTGGGATCATGACCTGATCTGAAGGCAGATGCTTAACCGACTGAGCCACCCAGGCATGCCTGAGATAATTAAATCTTAAGAGCAAATTAAGCATCTTATAAAGTCAAGAGTTTTCATTTTGGTATTGAAATAATTTATTAGGTCCTTGCAGAAATACTAGTGATTATATTTTGGTAGAAATTAAATTACTTGAGCTATGTACATAAAGCCACTATTTGTCAAGAAAGGTGTTACTAGGCTTACTCAAAATCATAAGTAACCTGTTTCAAAGTGACAGTATGTATACTATATATAGGTTGTTCTGGGTAGAGAACTAAAATAAGTAAAAAAAAATTAACGTAGTAGTGATTTTTATTTTGTTTATAATGTTTCTTGCCTCATTTCTAAATTCTTACTTAGTTTCATGTGTTAGAACTACTCATATATCCTCTTAATTGTTTCATTTCCTCCAATATTCTTACGTTCACCAGTGTAGGGTTAATTTGTAGTACAGTGCTTAGTCTTGTGAATGCTGTTTCCTCAATAAGTATCTCAGGTTGCCAGTGTTACAATCCCAAATACTTTGCTGAACAGACTACCTGTTCATACAGGAGCTGCATTGTTGTATAGCCTCATTCCTTCCGATGGGTGTGGAGCAGGATTAAAGCTCACTTTATAGGGGTTCTAATTGTAGATGCCTAATTGACTTGATGAATAGCAAATGCTAAAATTTAAACACACACACATACACACATAAACCTGTTTCAGGGCTGATCTGCGTGACAGAACAAATGCCTCACAGGTGTTGAATGCTTACAAGATAAAAGAGTACTCTTTCCATATTTCCCAAGAATTTTCTTTTGATGTTTATATGGATTTTCTATCTTATTGTTTCTTTTCTTAAAATGGTCATGGCAAGAATCCATTTCATGTTTGGCTGCACTGAATTTTAGAAGTCAGCTAAAATTAAAAATAAGAAAATCTATCAGTAAGTAAATTTTCACACACTTTGGGAAGGAGAGAGTGAAAAACTGCTGTCTTTAGTCTTTAGCCTAGTCAGGTCATAAGTTCTTTTCTTAATTCTTCAGGAATGATTTGATGCTTTGCTAAGTACCTTTAAGTTCTCATTAATTTGTCGTTACCAGAATTTGACAGATGGAAAGTTTTTTTTTAAAGAAAAGATCATACCAGTTTTAATTCCTAACATTAAGAGAAATATTTTCCTTTATTATGTTTTATATTTTAATAGTTTTCTAACACTTAGGGCAGATCTTTTTCCATAAATTTTTTTTAGCTTTTTATTTTGAGCTTATTGTAGGTTCACATGAAGTTGTAAGAAATAATACAAAGAATTGTCCTATAGTCTTGGGGCGCCTGGGTGGCTCAGTGGGTTAAAGCCTCTGCCTTCAGCTCAGGTCATGATTTCACGATCCCAGATCCTGGGATCGAACCCCACATCGGGCTCTCTGCTCAGCAGGGAGTCCGCTTCCCCCTCTCTCTGCCTCTCTGCCTACTTGTGATCTCTTTCTCTCTGTGTCAAATAAGTAAATCAAATATTTAAAAAAGAAAAGAATTGTCCTATAGTCTTTACCTGATTTCCCACTATGGTAGCATATTTTATAGATGAAGTACCATAGCACAACCAAGAAATGGACATTGATGCAATTTACCAACCTTATTCAGATTCCTCTAATTTCATATACACTCACTTGTATATGTGTACACGGTGTTTTCTATGTAGTTTAATCACATGAATTCCTGTGACTACCACCAAAAATCCCTCACATCAGTTTCTTCAGTTCCTGACCCCCTTTCTTCCACCCTAATACCTCCAAATTGTGGCTATCCATAATCTGTTCTTTATAATTTTTTCCTTTCAAGAATGTTATTTAAGTAGAATCACATAGGATGTACTCTTTGAGATTGGCTTTTTTTCAGCCAGCATAATTTCCTTGTTGGAAATTATGTTGTTGCATGTATCAATAGTTCATTCCTTTTTACTGCTGAATAGTGCATGTGCTATGAGTATGCACCACTTTTTTTTTCTTTTTAACAGTTGTTGAAGGATATCTGGGTTGTTTCTAGTTTTCGGCTATTATAAATAAAGCTGCTGTGAACATTTGATTACTTATAACTTTTTTTACTATTCATAATACTTGTTTATTCAAATTTTAGGGTATAAAAATAAGGGTAGGGGCACCTGGGTGGCTCAGTCGTTAAGTGTCTGCCTTCGGCCCAGGTCATGATCCCAGGGGCCTGGGGTCGAGCCCCACGTCGGGGTTCTTTGCTCAGCAGGGAGCCTGCTTCTCCCGCTACCATTCCCTCTGCTTGTGTTCCCTCTCTTGCTGTGTTTCTCTCTGTCAAATAAATAAAATCTTTAAATAAATAAATAAATAAATAAATAAGGGTAAAATTGTATCATATCAGTTGGACATTTCCTAGAGGTGAAACTTGAGAAATAGGGCCAAAGTCTAACACAAAAACATTGTCCAGGGCCTTTATTTTTCTATAATATCTAGATTGCCTAGCAGCATATCATTACTAATTGATGTAATAAGAAGAGGTGACTTTCGCTTCAGTATTTATAAGACTTTTAACTTCATCTCTAGTTAGCACCATGGAGGGGGATTGGTGGGGAAATGTATAAGTTTTTTTAAAACTCTTATTTGTTAAAAAAAATAAACAACAAAACAAAACCCTCTTGTCTAAATTATGTTGTTCAAACCTTGTCCTAAATTAAACTGATATTGAAAAGTCCTGTTCTTAAAAATGACAAATTTATTAATGTTACTATATATATTACATGGAAAGCTTTTTGAAATGTATGACTTATTAGAATCCATAAACTACCAAAAGCAGTTTTGATTTTTCAAAAATTAGTCAATTAATACCTATTTATTGGGGACTAATTCTACCCCAAATAAAATAAATTCTTGAAAAGATACAGAACTTCAAAACTTGCTAAGTATTATTTTTAAAAGTAAATAAAATGTGCACAATTGGGAAAATTGTAGAATAGTAAAAAGATTGATTTAGGAATCAGGAAAAGTAAACACAGAAACCTTTTCCTCCCTTTATGATAATAATGCAGAAAATAGAGGTCATAGAGAAAATAAGAAACCAAATAGTGTTGCTAAATAGACATTTTTTTTTTACTCTGATCTTAATAACTGTATTATTCTAACAAGTGTATATCATATTTAACGTAAACATACCTATTTTAAGCAATTCATATTGTTATAAAATACTCATTATTCTTTGTGACTGTGAGTTTCTCCATAATTTGGATTACATTCTTAGGTTAGAATCGAAGAAATGAGATCTTGATGAACGAGTCCTATTACATATTTCTAAATTGCTTTCCAAAAGAATTTTATCAATTTGTAGTATCTCCAGAAAAGTATAGGAATATGGTTTTACAACACTTTTATCAACATAGTGGATATTACGATCTTCATAATTTTGCTAAGTAATTGTTTTAGTTTGAATTTATAATTAGTTGCTAGTGATGTTAAGTAGATTTTCATATATGTTTAATGACTCTTGTTCTCCTTTTGTTAATTATTATTTCTAAAAATTAAAAATGTTACCCTATTTGTCCATATCCTTCCTTGCAATTTAAGTACCCTTCAGCCTACTTTCTTCATTATTAACTACTTGAGTCCCATAGGCAGTGGACTTCTCTTATGTTTCGTGTCAGACTCAATTAAAATTAAAAATACATATGACAGCTATCTTGAGTGTCCTTTGTTAAGTACTTTAGCATTAGCAGTTTTGCTCCTCATCCAAGACTTCCTGCCATAATCTATTTTAATCCCAGAATACTTAAGCCTACATAAGCATGATTGCTGTTAGCAAATGCAGAGGCTGTGTCAGAACATAGACCTCCGTTTATAGTGAACCTCTAATTATATGCTTGCCCCTGCTATTAGGAAGTAACTCACTTTAGGTGGAGAAAATTTTATTCTACTTAGCTGTCACAGACTAAAAGCAGTAATGTTGCAGATATACTTTTGTGACCTCAGGGTACAAGTAAGGGAAATACACTCTCCAAACTAATGGGACCTGGCTCATTATTCAGAGCCTAGAGTCAAGTGACTTAATAGTGTAGCATTAGACTCGTAAACTCAGATCAACTGCTTTAGAGATGGTAAATGTATAAATGAATACTATGGGTTTTTTTTTTCTTCTTTTTCAGGTTTACAAGTAAAAGTAACCAAACTCAAAAAGGAACGAATTTTGTAAGTATTAGTGTATAACAATGATTTCTTATGTTTAATTGATACTGATGTCCTGTTTGACCTCAATGTCTTATTTGTAAGAAATTAGCTTTACAGTGTGGACCTTGGATAGTTGACAATGAGTTTTTCAGAATTCTAATGTAAAAAGACTAACTTAATTTTGAGTATATTCTTAGTTAATATTTGCTTATATTTATATTTTAATATAATTTTTTATATGTATACATATAAATGGGTGTGTGTGTGTATATGTGTGGGTATGTATATATATATGTAATTTTTTTCCATCAAGTATTTATTAAGATGAGACATGGTCTATATATTCATTTTCATTTGTCAGTAGTATTCTTTTCTCAACTGTGATAACACCTAGAATTTAAGATACTACAAAAGGGGAACAGAATAATTCTGGGATTTCTGAACTGATATAAGAATTGGGAACAAATGAGACCCCTTTATTTAATCAGTTTGAAATTACCAAAGGTTCCCCTAAATTGTTTTGGTTATTAAGCCTAGAATCAGATCTGATTTTTCTGTCAGAAGCAATTTTATTCATGGTTCCTTAGGGCTTTTTTGAAGAGTGATTTTATGATGCTATTTAATTAGCAACATTTTTAAATGCTTTGTATTATTGAGAGTATACATATTCCTGCCTTACAGTTGTCATTTTAAAGATCTTAACCACAGAGTAATCCCTTTCTCTATTTCATATGTTTAGTTCCCATAATTGAGAGATGTTTCTTAACTTATAAGGAAATTAAGCGTTTTCTGAATAGTAAACTTAGGGTGTGTATCTTATTAGGTAGGATTTTACGAAGTTCTCAAAAGTATCTCTCCATGAGATACATACTAATTACAAAGGGCAAAATTATAATATTACAGCAGAGAAACCAGGCAGAATTCATCTCAATTAAACTCTCAAAGTTAACTAGAACTCAGATATGTCTGTCTCATGTACCTCCTGATTTGATGCTCTAAGAAGAGCACATTACGCCTGTTGTATTCTTACTAAAAATGCATAGCCCATATTTTATCATGGGGAAACAGAAAAACCCAAGTTGAAGGGCAAAGTAACTGGCCAGTACTTTTCAAAGATGTCAAGATTGTGAAAGACAAAGAAAAATGGACAGACTATCACAAATGGAAGGAGAATGACATTAAATGCAATGTAGGGTCCTGGATTAGATCCTGGACCAGAAAAATGACATTAGAGGGACAATTGGAAAAATTTGAGTGAGGTCTGTTAATAGTATTGTATCAGTGTTCATTTCTTGATCTTCATAGTTGTATTATGGCTATGTAAAACGTGAACATTTTGAGAAGTCGAGTGATAGATATACAGATATTCTATTCTATGTTTTTAACTTGTTTATAATAAGTCTGAAATTATTTTAAGATGAAACGTTAAAAAAATTGAAAAACAAACTAACATTCATCCCGAGTCTAGAAAGATCATCTTCTCTTCAAACAGCTATTGGATATTGAAGAAATTCAGTATTCTTTTAGCAAGGAATGAGAAGGAAATGGCCTTTGGATAGGCGATCAATTGAAGAAATTCAGTATTCTTTTAGCAAGGAATGAGAAGGAAATGGCCTTTGGATAGGCGATCAAAAACGTCACTAGTGGGGCGCTTGGGTGGCTCAGTGGGTTAAAGCCTCTGCCTTCGGCTCAGGACATGGGATCAGCTCAGGATCCTGGGATCAAGCCCCACATCTGGCTCTCTGCTCAGCGGGGAGTCTGCTTCCCCCCCCTCTCTCTGCCTGCCTCTCTTCCTACTTGTAATCTCTCTTCTTTCTCTCAAATAAATAAATAAAGTCTTTAAAAAATTTAAAAAAAAAGTCACTAGTTAGATTAGTCCTACTCCTACAGAGCTGCCCATGTAGCTCTTGAGGCATGATTTCCTTTTATGGCACAAATTAGCTTTTGTTTCTGTGGCCAATAGGGATTTCAAAAACTCTGCACCCTTTTAGTGTATTGTAATTAGTATTGATGGTATCACCTTATGTTTATGTATATCAGAATTAGCTGCATAGTTGCAGAAGAAAATTCTGTATGTAAATTCTTCCTATGATAAGAGTTATGCCAAAAGTAAATATATTGAAACTGTGTCAGTTGGATGAGGAAAACAAGATCATTCTCTTGGTTAATAAGTAAAATTTCTCTTTCTTAATCCACTTGAAATCAAAAAGGTGAAGCATCTTAGTTTTACTTAGGAATAAATATACTTCTTTTCAATGATGAAAATATTTTGAGTCATTTGAGATTTAAAATTATGAAGTGTACTTAGTCTGTTGTTTTCATCTTTTTTTTTTTTTTTAAAGATTTTATTTATTTGACAGAGAGAGAGATCACAAGTAGGCAGAGAGGCAGGCGGGGGGGGGGGGGGGAGGCTCCCTGCTGAGCAGAGATCCTGATGCAGGGCTCAGTCCCAGGGCCCTGAGATTGTGACCTGAGCCAAAGGCAGAGGCTTTAACCCACTGAGCCACCCAGGCGCCCCTGTTGTTTTCATCTTCATTTTTATTTATAGCCCAGCTAGTGTTGGTTACTATAAAAATTGCTAATCACAAGATAAGTACCATACCAAACTTATTCCCTCTGGCCCTTTTTTTTTTCCGAGAGAGAGTACTGGCAGCGCATGAGCAGAGGGTGGGGCAGAGGGAGAGAGAGCATCTTAGGCAGGTTCCACCTCAGAGTGGAGCCCAGCTCTCAGCTCCGTCTCACCACCTTGGGATCATGACCTGAGCTGAAATCGAGTGAGATGCTTAACTGACTGAGCCACGCAGGCTCACCCCCTCTGCTTTTCTACTACCAAATGTGTCATGTTTCAGAGTTGATTAGTAGTTAGACAATGAGTTCTTTATATTGTGCTTTGGTTCCGTGTTGATTAATGATCTTCTTAATGCTATATTAACAACCGTTGATTAGAATGACATCCTTTAATGAAAATATTGGTCACTTTTAAGAAGCAACACTGAGGGGTGCCTGGGTGGCTCGGTTAAGCATCTCCTTTCAGCTCAGTTAAGTATCTGCTATAGAGCCCTGCATCAGGATCTCTGCTCAGCAGAGAGCCTCCCCCTCTCTCTCTGCCTGCCTCTCTGCCTATTTGCGATCTCTCTCTCTGTCACATAAATAAGTAAAATCTTTTTTTAAAAAAAGATGAAAACAACAGACTAAGTCCTGGGATTGAGCCAGGCATCGAGCCCTGTGTCAGGCTTCCTGCTCAGTGGGGAACCTGCTACCCCCTTTCTCTCTGCTGCTCCCCCCTGCTATGCTCTCTTGCTCTGTCAAATAAATAAAATCTTAAAATAAAAAAAAAGGGCCGCCTGGGTGGCTCAGTCATTAAGTGGCTGCCTTTGGCTCAGGTCATGATCCCAGGGTCCTGGGAACAAACCCCGAATGGGGCTTCCTGCTCGGTGGGAAACCTGCTTCTTCCTCTCCCACTCCCCCTGCTTATGTTCTCTCTTTCTCTGTCTCCAGTCAAATAAATTAAAAAAAAAAAAACAAAAAAAAAACAGTACTGAAACCCAGAAATTACCATGTTTGCTATTTGCACATTTTAAACTTCATTCACTACATATTTTTTTAAAAGATTTTATTTATTTATTGGACAGAGAGAGATCAGAAGTAGGCAGAGAGGCAGGCAGAGAGAGAGGGGGAAGCAGGCTCCCTGCTGAGCAGAGAGCCCGATTCGGGGCTCGATCCCAGGACCCTGGGATCATGACCTGAGCCGAAGGCATAGGCTTTAATCCACTGAGCCACTCAGGCGCCCCTATTCACTACATGTTTTTAAGGGAATTTAGTTTTATTAAAATGGATTCTTCATTTAGATCTAATGATTCTATTTTCTACAATATTACTATTTTAAATGATAGATTTATAACTACAAGGTAGTATTTCCTCTTAGCTTGAATCAGAATATTTCCCTGCAATTGAATCATGACACATAATTAGAAGCAATCTAGATTTGCTTATCACAAGTATACTTTTTTATTACAGACTTTTTACACAGAACCTATTTCTCCATACCTATAACCAATCAGGGACATGAAAAACTTCTTAAATTTGTAAATGACTGCCGGATTTTACTCTCTCAAAGACCATCTATAACACTTGTGATTTTTTTTAAAAGATTTTATTTATTTATTTGAGAGAGAGAGAACAAGCAGGGGAGAGGTAGAGGGAAGAGGGAGAAGCAGACTCCCATCTGAGCAGGGAGCCTCATGTAGGACTAGATCTCAGGATCCTGGTATCTTGACCTGAGCCGAAGGCAGATACTTAACCAGCTGAGCCACCCGGGTACCCCACACTTTTGATTTTTAGAGTGGAAACCCAGCTGGTTTTTCAGTCGCTGATAATAATGCCTTACTTGCACTTGTAGTTTACAGAGTCATTTGATCCTCCTAGCAACCTTCTAATATATATTGTAATTGCTTTGTACATGTGTACATCAGGTAGCTTTGGGTTGTACATTTTGGAAGCACGGGTAAGTAACTGAATTCCCTTTACTTTTATTGTGTGTATTAGCATAATCCCCCTCTGTTAGTATATTTTATAGTATACAGTTAGGGTGTAAGAATAATCAGGATGTTTTGTTTCCATATTGTTAGAATAGCTGTATTGATAAGGTAAGGATTCCCTATCCTTAGCAGTTCCCCACCTGGAAGAAGTAATTAGAAGAGGAATCAATAATTATACCATATTTTGTCCATCACTTGCTTGTTTCAGCCCTGTGTTTAGATGATAGTTGTCTCTATACATGGTTAATGCTTTTCTCTTACACAAATTCATTCATAAAATTAGACATGTAAAAACATTGATGACTGAATATTATGAGATTTTTTTGAAAAGTTATACTTAAGCAGGGTCTGCCTGATTTTTTTACCTGCTTGTGAACATGGACTACATGTGTTTTTGCTAATGTATATCCATTACTTACCAACTGATTGACTGTCTTAATGGCCAGTTAGTGAATCTGATCATCCTATTTGCTTGCCATTCTTTAAGAAAAAAAATAAATAATAACTTCTTTAATTTCCACTGAGGAGATATAAAGATAATATTTATCATTTTCAGCCATCCAGCTTTATAATAGTCAATATAATTCCCTTTTAGCTTCCAAGAAATTTAAAAATTCTAAAGTATAAACTACCCACCTACAAATAAGCCCTTCTAAATTATTTTTTTAAAGATTTTATTTATTTGAAAAAAAAAAAAAAAAGATTTTATTTATTTGAGAGAGAGGGAGCATGAGCAGGGGAAATGGACAGAGGCAGAGGGAGAAGCAGGCCCTCCACAGAATGGAGGGCCTGACCAGGAGCTCAATCCAAGGATCCCGGGATCATGACCTGAGCTGACGATAGACGCCTAACCAACTGAACCACTTATATGCCCCTTAAATCATTTTTCAAATTAAGAAATTTTAAAAATTACAAAGAAAAAAATCCTGCAGTTGTGCAGGACTATTTTCATACTTTTAATTCCTTATAATAAATAAAGTTTATGGAGAGTATAACTTGAACACATATAATTTTCTCCATTTATTTATTTATTTATTTATTTATTTATTTATTTATTTTAAAAGATTTTTTTTTAATTTATTTGACAGAGAGAAACACAATGAGAGAGGGAACACAAGCAGAGGGAATGGTAGTGGGAAAAGCAGGCTTCCTGCCCGATGTGGGGCTCGATCCCAGGACCCTGGGATCATGACCTGAGCCAAAGGCAGACACTTAACGACTGAGCCACCCAGGCGCCCCTTCTCCATTTATTTTATTCATAGTAGTACCTATGTCTCTCACTACAGTGCTTCTCTATCCCTCCAGTATATGACATTGATTTTAAAGTAATGAGAAGACTGGCCTATGTAGTATGTGGGCTTGTTATCTATCATTTTATAGTTACATTTTCTTTTTTTTTTTTTTTTTTTTTTTTAATTAATTTTTATTAGCATATAATGTATTATTTGCCCCGGGGTACATGTCTGTGAATCATCAGG
>CM053616.1:60668908-60692148 GCA_028646535.1 Procyon lotor | reverse complement strand
TGATTTTCTGCTCCTAGAATTGCTGTTCTTATTCTCTTCTCTCTGCTGTTGTGTTTGCCGGCTTTTAGAGTGGTTTTCAGCCTCTTTCTGGATCCCATTGCTCTCCGTGCCTCCTACACCTCCGCCATCTTGTCTTGGTCCCCCCTATAGTTACATTTTCATGTACAAGATTTATCCACTTTTATATGCCAGTTATTATTTACATGCCATTTATTTAAAATGTGCATTTATCAGGGCGCCTGGGTGGCTCAGTTGGTTGAGTGTCTGCCTTTGGCTCTGGTCATGATCCGGGAGTCCCGGGAAGCCCTGTGGCTCCCCGCTTCTCCGTCTGCCCCTCAGCGTATTCGTTGCTCTTTCTTGCTCTCAAATAAATAAAACTTTTTAAAAATATATAAATAAATAAAATGTTAATTTACCTCCAAAAGGCAGAAGGCTATCTACTAGGAAAATGATACTGAGTCTCCAGTAAAATGTTGCCTCTGGAGGTGCCTGGGTGGCTCAGTGGTTAAGAGTCTGCCTTGGGCTCAGGCCATGATCCCAGGACTGTGGTATGCATCGGGCTCCCTGATCAGCCCCACCTCTCCTGCTTGTGTTCCCTCTCTTGCTGTCTCTCTGCCAAATAAATAAATAAATAAAATCTTTTTTAAAAAAAAGCCTTTCAGGGGATAGATACATTGAGATTATCTTAGATAAGTGAGAATGATTATTTACTTTTGTTTTGATTTTTAAAGATTTTATTTATTTAAGGGAAAGAGAATGAGCTGGGGGGTGGGAGGAGGGGGAGAAGCAAACTCCCCACTGAGCAGGGAGCCTGATGCAGGGCTCCATCTCAGGACCCTGGGATCATGACCTGAGCTGAAGGCAGATGCTTAACTGACTAAGGCACCCAGGCACCTGAGGTTTGTTATTTGTATAGTAGTAACTAACTTCCTTTGGTTGAGGTCCAAGGTAGACCTATCTGACAATATATTTCACTCAGTTTTTTTGAAAGTGCATGACTGGTTTTTGTACCATTTAGAATTCATCAATTTGCCTTCTTAAGGAATTTGTAATGTTATTCCTGTAATTAGTAGAACCCCGTTAATGTTTAGCACGCAGTTGACATGAATATTTTGTTAATTGAGGTTAGTTTTAATTTGAACTTAGGCCATAAGTCTGTTTGGTTTTAAAACAAACGCTGTTATGTTCTGAATCATTCTAAATAGACAGGAATAGAATATGTAGATGTAGGGGGCGCCTGGGTGACTCATCTGACTTATCTGTTAAGCATCTCCCTTCGGCTCAGGTCATGATCCCAGAGTCCTGGGATCAAGCCCCATGCCTGACTCCCTGCTCCGCTGGAAGCCTACTTCTCCCTCTCCCACTCTCCCTGCTTGTGTTCTCTCTCTCTCGCCGTCTCTCTCTCTGTCAAATAAATAAATAAAATCTTTAAAAAAAAAAAAAAAGAAAAGAATATGTAGATGTAGGAAAATCAAACATCACCTTACTATTACAAAGTTTTCTCTTTTCATAATTAAAAAAAAACATTTTGCTATAAACTTTTCATTCCTTTAGAGAGAGTGTAATTCTTCAATATATGATCTGGAATATAATATTTGATTGTTATATTTTTATGATATAGATTATTTAGATTAATAAATTCAAATGGGTGCTGGCAGCTAACAGTCTATTAGGAAATGTGTTTAATTTTCCCCCCCAAATTTAGATAAGTCCTTACTTTGGTTATACTTGTTTGCAGAATAGGATCAAAGTGAAAGCTTGGTACTACCTCTGAATTAAATACATTTTCAAGAACTATTAATAGACAATCTTTTTTTAATTAAGTGGAAACAGCCAAATTAATGCATTTCAGCTGTCACTATATTATTTCCAAAATTTCAGATATCTACATACACTACCAGAACTATATGCAGTAGGCTGTTACTCTTAGATGTATTGATTTTTCATTTTTCATTCAATATTAATTATTCAGCCAGTATGTACAAAGAACCCTCATTTTTACTTAGTTGTTTGACTCTTGTTTTACTGCCAGTGATATTACATTTTAGCCATTTTGACACAAGCATTTTGACATCTACTTTTTGTAGTGGATTAGTTGTCATTTGATATTTTAGACCCTTGAGGGGACTGGGGAAGATGTTTCAACCACAGTATTATCTTTTTCATCTTTAAGACCACAGAAAAAATCCCAGTCAAATTTCTAATGAGTTTTCTTAGAATTAAATTATATGCATACTTTATGTAATAATGTGATTTTTTAAAAAAAAGATTTTATTTTTTTGTCAGAGAGAGAGAGAACACAAGCAGGCAGAGTGGCAGGCAGAGGCAGAGAGAGAAGCAGGCTCCCTGCTGAGCAAGGAGTGCAATGCAGGACTCAATCCCAGGACCCTGGGATCATGACCTGAGCTGAAGGCAGCCACTTAACTGACTGAGCCACCCAGGCGTCCCAATAGTGTGATTTTTTAAAAAAATATGATGGAGGGGTAGAATATGACACTACCTTTGAAAATAATCAGGTAATCTACTAGAAGAAAATTTTAGATGTTTTTGTTTTTTCTTGATTGTAAAATCACAATGATAAGCACGTAAATAGAATTTACTAAGTGCTTATACTGTTCTGCATGCTATACATAAATTAGTGTTTAGTGCTTGCAAATGCCTTATTAGATAGATGCTAATATATCCACATTTTTTTTTTTTTTTTTTTAAAGATTTTATTTATTTGACAGAGAGAAGCACAGCGAGAGAGGGAACACAAGCAGAGGGAGTGGTAGCGGGAGAAGCAGGCTTCCTGCCAAGCAGGGAGCCCGATGCGGGGCTCGATCCCAGGACTCTGGGATCATGACCTGAGCCGAAGGCAGACGCTTAACGACTGAGCCACCCAGGCGCCCCTAATATATCCACATTTTTTGAGGCACAAAAAGTTTCGATGACTTGCACTAGGTCACACAGCTGCCAACTGAGAGCTGAAATTCAAAACTAGATGTTAGGATATAGGGTTCGTGTGCTTCCACTCCACTATTAGCTCTGGCTTAAAAGTAATACCAAGTAAGTTCAGGGAATACAGAAATCGATAAGAAAGTATAAATCTCCCATGATTGGAATAGAGATGAGTGGAGATATTTGTTACTTACATTAACAAATGTAGACAAAATAATAAAAAACAGTTTACAATTTAGTAGCATTTTTGACAACATTGAATCAATGACAGCATCAGAATCCCCTCCTTCCTCTGTGTTCTAGCATTGTATAATAAATGACTGGTACTGCAGAACAAATTCTGGTAAATTTGAACTATGATTAATAAGATATTTAAACTTTACCTTTGAAGTTATTCATTTTAGTACAAGAAATACATGTTATGTGGAGACTATACTTTGGGGTTCTTATAGTGAAATTATCCTGTTATGATAAGATCCTATTAGGATTTTTTTAAAAACTTATTTCCTGACTTTTAGAGACGCACAGAGGCTGGAGGAATTCTTCACGAAAAATCAACAGCTGAGAGAGCAACAGAAAGTCCTCCATGAAACCATTAAAATTTTAGAAGATCGGTGAGTCTGGTTCTTGGGTATTCTCGCGTAAGAGGTGATTACTTCCTGCGTAGAACATGGGTTTTAATTTATAAACAGTTCTGGGGTTAAAAGTGCCCTTTCTCAACCTGATGTCAACTTTAGATAAATACTTCATGAAATAAGGATCTACACTTAAAAGTTTGGTTTTTTTTTATTAATTATAATAATCTCATCAATTTAGCCTTTAAATAATATTTCTTTATCTGGTGTTTGATACAGGACGAGCTTAAGAGTAGCTCTAATTAATTAGAATTAATGTTCTAATTCATTTGATGGCTTAATTCCATTTTTACATCTAAGTAAGTGGAAACTGCTTCACAATCCTCTTTGTCTTCATATTTCTGCCCTTTTCCCCCCTGCGTATTTCTTTATTTGCAGGCAGTCTAGGGATTCTTCTTTCTGAATATTTCTAAGATAATGCCTATCACTTACTTTACTTCCATATAAATATTTTTCACTTTTATGAGATTAACACCCTAAATTTAGAAAAGACTTCCAGGATTTGCTATGTGCCCCCGTCTGAAGTGTAAGTGCTATTTAAGACCTTGAACTACCTATATAACAAATAATGTTTCTTGGATTTACAGTTAATAATTTTGTTATTATTTTGTATATGTTAGAGAAGGGCTGGTGGTCGAGTTGGCCACTATACCTTTAGTGGTGGAATAATCTACTCCGCATCTGGGCAAACTGCAATTGTATACTTGTCTCCTGTCAACTGCTGTCCCAGAGGAGGCACCTTTACTGGAATAGGCAGCCTGTTGTGGTATGAAGCTGCATATGCTTCAGAGTCATAGCCCTGGATTTGAATTTCAAGCTTATACTGTGCCCTTAATTCAGATTCATAAATATTTGAGTCTTTACTTTGATCTAGGTGTTGCCGTTAGGTAGGGATAGTACTGTCCCTGGTATGTCATGGAGCTGATATTTAATTTTCAAAAGTTTGAAGTGAGTCATACAAATAAGATGATTTCAGATTGTAAGTGCTATGAAGAAATAAAATTGAACGATAGAAGTAAGTGATCATAGACATTGATTGGGAAGTGAAGAGATGGGTGCCAGGGATGGCCTTTCTGAGGAGGTGCCATTTGAACTAAGACCTGAATGATACAGATAAGAGCTCGTCGCTTGAAGAACTGAAGATAAAAAGAGAACAAACAAATGCAAAAGTTTTAGGTAGAAAAAAGTTTTGAAACATTTGAAGAATAGGAAGTCCACTATAGTTCTAACGTAATGAATAGGAAGGTGAGTGATAGGAGATAAGATTAGAAAGGTGGGAGTAACTAGATTATGTAAGGACCACAGGCAAAAAGTTTGGATTTCAATTGCAGTAGAAAGCAATTGGAGGGTTTAAGCAGGAAAATTACAAAGGGATATGAGCAGGTATTGACAGCATCTATTATATCCACGTGGAGATATCAAGTAGATAGTTGTACATGTGAGTCTGAAACTAACTAGAGAAATTAGGGTTAGAGAAAAGAGTTTGAAGGTCATCCTCTGCATATAAATGGTATTTAAAATGTAGAGACTGGATAAGAGATCTAAGGGCATCTTAAAGGGTGTTGGAAGAAAACTGGAAGAGGTTTTAGGGCTGAATCCTTGGACATACTAATTAAGGTTTAATGAAGACTAAGGGCCCGGCCAACAAAAAAAAATTGTGAAAGAAAAATTATCAAAGTGGAAGAAAAGCCAAGAATATATGACATGACACTAACCGTACCTTCTCCAAAGGGCTACTTTGATGATTACATGAGATTAATACAATTAAAAGTGCATAATAGCAATTTTTAAAAACTTACGGTATCCCTCCTAATTGGTGACTATGGTTCTAGCCACTTGCACTCCAGTCTGTACTGTGTCAGAGCCAGACCCAGTCTGTGTCCAGCTGAGGACTCAGGAAGCTAGTCCAGGATCTTCCCCTGTCTAGGATCAAAAAGGAAATCATCAGGGGTGGCAAGGTGGCTCAGTCATTGAGTGTGTGCCTTCGGCTCAGGTCATAATCCCAGGGTCCTGGGATCAACCCCCGCATCAGGCACCCTGCTCTGCAGGAAGCTTGCTTCTCCCTCTCCCTCTTCCACTCCCCCTGCTTGTGTTCCATCTCTCGCTATGTCTCTCTGTCAAATAAATAAAAATCTTTAAAAAGAAAAAAAAAGGAAATCATCAGCTACTCTTCTCTTAGTGTGGTAAGGCATTTCCTTGCTTTCTCTGGATATGTAGTGGAGCATTTGGGAGGAATAGTGGAGAGCACATCTTTCTTGGGCTTTAACTCTCCAGCGACTGATATGTATTCAGGGCTCACTTTGTACTCAGACATCTAACACCTAATCTTCATACTAATGCTGTAAGATGGATGGTAAAACCATTTTGCATGTGAAGAAACTGAGCTGGCAAAGATTTAAGAAACCGTCCCTAAATCACAGTTGATGGATAATTAGGTTAAATTTGACCTTGCAAACCCCCTAGTTTCTGTTTTCCTGAAGCCTTGTCTGTATGTTGTCTTAATTTTGTAAATGTTACATAAATGACTGATCATCTCAAAGTATTTATACTTGAACTAAAGTTACTGAAACAAATACTCTGAAATATTAATTCCCCAGCTTGTCCATTTTCTAGTCTGGCTTTTTCGGGATTTTTTTTGTTGTTGTTATTTCTCTTTTAAATTGCTACTAATTATGTTCTGCCTTTAAATGTCTAAGTAGATAACATTTGGTAAAGCTCTGCCTTACTTAAAATTTCATTTTAGTTTTATGTTGTATGAGAATGATATCTAGAGCAAGCTTTAAAAAGCTATAAAAACTTATGTTTTGCTAAGACCTTTAAAAAGCAAAATGTGTTTTGTTAAAATTTCTAAACAGTAATTCTGAAACTTGCTGCTTTTTCTTCATAGGATGAAACAATTTTTATTTTTATGCTAACATTGTGAAAACATTGTGAAATGTTTAGATGAGAGGAATTACTCAGTAAAGGTAAATTAGATTATAAAAAGTTATAATTTTATGTGGCTCCTTTATGTTCTACTACTGCTATTATTATAACAGACTTTCCTTAACGAAAACAAAGTATTTCACTAAATCTAAGAAATAGTCACTATGTGGAGAAGTAGATAGAATGCATTAAAAAAAAATCTGAACGGAGCAATTAAACCATGATTGTCTAATAGATTTTAATATTTTTAAAAGCATTTTTGGCAGTCATAGGAATCTCATATTTCATCTGTCATCGAAGGGGAAAATTCGTACTTATAATCAGAGGACTTAGGGTTGTGCAACTATTTTTCAAATACTAGACTTTTTGTCTTACTCATAGGCTTGAATTTAAATATATTCTTCAGGAGATCTTCTCTGACTGGGTTTAGTTCTACTGGGTACTTTCATAGTACTCCATATTTCCACTGTCATGATTTTTTGCCATAATTTTTTATTGCCCCTTTTTCTAATACACTATAAATTCTTTAAAAGAAAAGACATTATCTTGGCCACTGCTGTATTTCAGCACATACAGTACTCATTGTACGTGTTCAGCAAATCCTTTTGAATGAAAATGAATAAATTTGAGGAAATCTTTTCAGGGTATAGCCAACAATTGAGCATATTTGTTAATCTGCTAAGTTTTCCAATTGCAAAATGAAAGGTTTTACTTCTTCATTCCTATGAACAAACTGGAGTATAACACAATGTTTGTTACTTTCTGATCTTACAAGTAGAATTACTCTTCTTTCCCTGTTACCTGTATATAGCGACTAAAATTGCATTCATTCTCCTGTGAAATTGAGGCTGTTTCTTTCTCTGACAGCATCAGTGGAAAACAGGCAAGAGGAAAGCAGTGGAACCTTGCTAATGGAAATAGGAACTAGCATATTTTCTCACATCCATTTAAATTTAAACTAGGATCTGGAAGCAATCAAGAGTTGATTCTTTTCCACAGATGTTGTTATCAAGAATGGCAGTTATTGGAGAAAACTAGAAGTACTAAACAAGCTAGGAAATATTGTTTCATTTTATAACTGCCTATATCAGTGGCATTTTTGAACTTGGAAACTAGGGATTCCAAGGGATTCTTTTTGATAATACATCATGACATTTTAATGCATTAGATTTGATTTCTTAGAAACAATAGTGTTCAGTTTTTACTGACAAACTGACTAGTAGAATGTCATTGAAATAATTCATGAGAATTGTCCAATGCCATTTACCACTTCCAGTGTTTTTCAGTGACTTTTCTTTTTCTGTTTTTTATTTTACTTTTAATTTATTTTTTAAGTAAGCTTTATGCCCAACATGGGACTTGAACTCACTACACTGAGATCAAGAGTCACATGCTCTACTGACTGAGCCAGCCAGCCACCCCTTCAATGACTTTTCAATGGTCTCTTTGGCCCTTATGGCTTATTAATTCTGTGTATAAATTATTTACCACAGTCGGGTCAGCTATTTCAATGTTTATTACATGGACCCTAAGCTATTAATTAGAACAACTTTTAAAAAAGAAATGTAAATATGAAATGTCAGGTACTTTAAGCAAGTAGTTAAAATTGAGTTGCCTCTTATAACAGTTTAATAGTGTCTTGGTTTTGGAATAGTTTACAGAGACTTATTTTCTTTGGAATTTTAAAAGCATAAATAGACTTTACCGTTAGCTTTAGAAATGCTTGAGAATCTGAAAACGTATGTATTATAGCAGAAATACAAGAAAGTGTATATCCTTTTTAGTACCTTAATTCTCAAAAGATGTCATATAAAGTATACTAGAATATAATGTTAAATTAAAATGCTGTGGTGAAAGGAATATACTATCTAGCTTATTTTATGTTCCCCCTTCTGAATTTTTATTCAAGTAATGCATGTACATTATAAAGATGTATAGTTACTATAAAAAAGGTTTTTTTGTTCCTCTCTTTCCCATCCGTCAGTCCCAGTTCTTAGTTTTCCAAAGTTCTAAATGATGTATTTGCTTTTTTTTTTTTTTAAGGTTTTATTTTATTTGAGGGAGAGAGAAGGAGCACACGAGCAGGGGGAGGAGCAGAGGGAGAAGTACAAGCAGACTCCCCCACTGAGCAGGGAACCCAGTGCAGGGCTCCATCCCAGGTCCCCAGGATCATGAGCCAAATTCGGGCACTTAATCAACTGAGTCACCCATATGCCCCATCAATGATGTATTTTTATTTTAACACTTGATTTATCAATTTGAGACAATATCTTTTTACTTCTTACTATGAAAATGAGAATACTTTTTATCTCTCTCATATTTTTGAATAGTTATTATTTTAGTTCTTCTATTTTACCTTTGAACCTTAATACACACATTTACATAAAAGTATGTCTTTACAGGAATATATTTGAGAAAAATGTCTCAACAGTCTCCTTGAACTCACCACTATATTTGCAGGAGGGTATTGATACTTCAACCCTTCCCTGTGTCATTCTTCCTCTCTTCTGCTTCCCATCCTGTGTTCAGTTGAACCTTTACATGTAAATATTGACAAACTTGACAATGGTTACATTGTTTTCTGTTACCAGATCTCAGTCTTTTGTGTCTGGTTTGTAAGTTAATTATAGAAGCTGAAAAATGTAAATAGTGTTTATTTATTGATTCTGTAAATACTCTCTGCTGAGCCAGGACAACATTTCCTTTTCTACAGATCGATGTCTTGACCTCCGTGCCACTCAAAGAGACTGTCTCTAACGTCAAGCCCCGTAGATTCTTACTCTGTTTCAAATCAGCTGCTCAAATTAGTACCTCAAATCAGCTCATAATTATGCTGTGACAAGGACATGTTTATATGAGTTTGCTGTGCTTTTCCTAGAAGTTCTAACTAGTTTTTTATGTTGAGATAAGAAACATGTTTTCCTTATTAGGTCATTAATATTATGTATTGTGTTAGTTATTCTGCTTATTGATTATCTTTTCTGTTCTTTTTCTTGGAAGGCATATTCCTTGCACTGAAAAACTTTCTGTACTAATTTGGGCCATTTACTTTCTAGGTTATTCTACGACTGCCATTCTGGAATTTCTCTTCACTGGATCCCTACATTAATTCCATTATTTTTTTCAACTCATTTTAGTTAGCAAATAATTGTGGGGCACCTGGTTTGTGCCAGACACTATTTTAGACCTTAAAGATATACCAGTGAACACGGTTGATAAAATGTGGGCCTATTTTTCCCTTTTATTGATTTTCCGTGCTCATTTTGTTATAGCTCACCCTCAAATAACTGCTGAAAAATATACAGGAAGTAAATTTTCAGAATCCTTGCATGTCTAAAAATGTTTTTTTACTGTTGATTTAGATGATATTTTGAATAGATATAAAATTCTAGATTCAAAATAGATTTCCTCCCAACTGAAGACATTTTCTCATTGTCTCTTAGTATCCAGGGTTGATAAAACTGGTATTCTAATGCTATTCCTTTATAGGTAATGGGTTTTTTTTATTTCCTGGAATTTAAGTCCTTTTTATTATTCTGAAATTTTGTGTGTGTGTGTTTCCTTCAATGTGTTGGACACTCAGCCTGTTAACCTGAAGGCTGGTATCTCTTAAGGTCTGGCAATTTTTTTCTGTTATCTCCCCTCTCCACTTTTGTATGTTTTCTCCTTCTGGAGCACTTCTTGGTCATAAACTGATTCTTTATAATCTTTTCTCTGATTTCTGTTACTTATTTTTTTCCCTCATGTTCTGGAAGATTTCTGTTTTATTTTCCAACCCTACTACTAAAGTTATTTTGATAATCACGTATTTAGTATTCGAGAACTTTTTGTTTATTGACCACTGCTTTATATATGCATGTATGCTATAGCCTATTTTTATACTTTCCCCTGTGATCCTTCTTTAACTCATTGTTTATTTAGGAGTATACTATTTAAGATTCACAGATTTGTGGATTTTCCAAATTTTCTTCTGTTGTTGATTTCTAATTTAATTCCATTGTGGTAGAAGAACATGCTTTGTATGATTTCAGTGCTATTAAACTTATTGAGACTTGTTTCGTGACCTAGGAAACGGTCCTGGCAAATGTTCTGAATGTGCATTCTGCAGTTGGTGGTGGTGTGTTCTGTAGATGTCAGGTCTGGGTGGTTGGTTTTTTCAGGCCTGTTATATCTATGCTGATTTCCCGTTTCACTTGATCTATCCATTATTGAGGGTGGAAGTCTCCAACTGTTGTTGTTGAATTTGTTTTTTCCTTCAGTTCTTGGTTTTTGCTCTGCATATATTTTGGGGCTCTGGTGTTAGATGCATATATTTATAATTGTTTTATTTTTGTAATGAATTGACTGTTTTATTACAAAATTCACTGTGCTAATAACACTTTATCTCACAGTCTATTTTGTATGATATTAATTAATGTAGATGCTTCAGCTTTCTTTTGGCTTTGTTTGCATGGTATATTTTTTTCCATGCTTTTACCTTGAGCCCATTTGTATCTTGGAATCTAAAGTATGTCTATTGTAGAGGCACCTGGGTGGCTCAGTAGTTCAGTTCAGGTCATGAGCTCAACATGGTAAGAACAAGCCCCACATGGGGCTCTGCCATCAGAGGGGAATTTGCTGAAGATTCTCTCTTTCCTTCTCGCTCTGCCCACCCGCCCCCCACAGAGTGCATACACCATTTCTATCTCTAAAATAAAAAAAAATAAAAATAAAAAAAAAGATTTGTTTATTGTAGGTAGCATAAAGTTGATTAATTTTTTTGTTCTGACAGTTTCTGCCTTTGGTTGGCGTGTTTTATCAATTAATAATGTAATTATTGATACAGTTGGATTTATGCCATTTTGCTTTTCCTATATTTCTCATGTCTTTTTTGTTCCTCCTTCTCTGCGCACCCCTGCCCCAAAACTTGCTTTTTCTAGAACTCTTATTATTGATAGGATAAACATTCTAGGATATTGCTCTAGTTTTCTTTTCTATTTTCTCTTCACTTTTTGGGGAGATTATCTCATTCTCACCTTATGTTGAGTTTGGGTTTTTTTCCTGCTGCTATATTTTTAATTTCTAGGATTTTTTTTGTTTTGTTCTCAGAATATTTCCTTTTATGGCAGTCCTGTTTTCATTTCATAGTTTGGTTTCTTCTTTATTTCTCCTGAGAATATTCTTTTCTTTTAAAGATTTTATTTGCTTATTTGACAGAGAGACAGATCACAAGTAGGTAGAGAGGCAGGCAGAGAGAGAGGAGGAAGCAGTCTCCCTGCCAAGCAGAGAGCCGGATGCGGGGCTCGATCCCAGGACCCCAAGATCATGACCAGAGCTGAAGGCAGAGGCTTTAACCCAGTGAGCCACCCAGGCGCCCCTCCTGAGAGTATTCTTTACATTTTGACGATGGTGGTGTGTGTTTTTTTTTTTTCTTCTGCCTATGTAGCTTATGTTTTGGTTTTTTTTTTTTTTTAATTTTTAAAGATTTGTTTATTTAGCAGAGAGAGAGCACACATAAGTGCGAGTTGGGAGAAGGGGGAGAGAGAGAGCCCGAAGTAGAGCTCAGTGCAGGAGTCATCTCACAACCCTCAGACGACAACCTGAGCCTACATCAAGAGTCAGACATGTAACCAACAGAGCCACCCAAGTGCCCCTCTTTTTTTTTTTTTAGTGTCTTGTTTGCTTTAATCTCTTTTACTTTATAAGATTTTCTCAGCTGTCTGTTGATCTTCATTATCAACGTGTAGATGTAAGAGAGGTGGATAAAGTTGACTGGAAGCTCTGTATCACTGATAATTTTCTAATGTCAGTATCTTTAGATCTGATTTCCTAGAGTGGGCTCTTTCATTCTGCTTCCTGGAATGTGTAATAGGATTGGCTACCAAAGTTGTAGAAGCCAAATAGATGATGAGGGCCTAGGCTAGGGTCTGAGAATTTGGCATGCATAGACATACATTTCATTATTGTACTCTAACCCTTACCTGGACCTCATATCTCCAAAACCAGTGTCTGTTTTACACCCTCTAGAGACTAAACTTCCAGTATTCTGCTGGGAATGGAAGGGATGATCACTTGAGTGCTCAAAATATAGGAGAAAATATGTTGGTATGATGATTTCTTGAAATACTTTATTTTTTTTTTAATTTTTATTTTTTAAGATTTTATTTATTTGACAGATCACAAGTAGGCGGGCGGGGGGGGCGGGAAGCAGGCTCCCCGCTGAGCAGAGAGCCCGATGCGAGGCTTGATCCCAGGACCCCGAGACCATGACCCGAGCCGAAGGCAGAGGTTTTAACCCACTGAGCCACCCAGGCGCCCTGATTTCTTGAAATACTTTAAATCATTCACTCTGAGTACCAATCTTTTAACCTGCAAATTCCGTAGTATATATCAGGTTGGTTTTAGGTCAGTGCTGTCTGATAGAATTTTCTGTGATAATGGAAATATTTTATATCTGCACTAACACAGTAGCATCTAGACATGTGGCTTTTGAGTACTTGAGCATAACTGAGTTTGATTTTAATTTTAATTTATTTAAATTGAAATAGCTATATGTGGCTGTGGCTACCATATCGGACAACATAATTCTAGACTTTTCCCATCATTGGCTTAGAATTCAGCATTCTCAGGGGAGTTTCAATTTTGTCCACCTACTACCTAGCTTTAAGGTTTTTGTTTGTTTTCTCTCCCACTAGGCCTGTCCTGGTGGGTTTGTGTTTTTAGAAATATACATGTATCTTTACTGTATTTTTTTGTTGTTGTGTTTTGTTTTGTTTTTTTTAAGATTTTATTTATTTATATAACAAAGAGAGATGCGCAAGAGAGGGAACACCAAGCAGGGGGAGTGGGAGACTTGACTGTCCTAATTCCTGTCTTTGGCATATACTCTAATTAAACTGTGATGTCCAATTCTTTATTTCTTCATTCTAGGAATTCTGATTTTATTAATGTATCCTATCTATCATCTCTAATCTTTATTTTTTACATCCATATCAACGTTATTGATAAGAGTTTTACTTTCATATAAAAATCTCTATGTTGTTTTTGCTTGTTTTAGTTGTACAGTTTTAATTTTTTATCTCCTTAGCTTGTAAAATTCATGGCTTATACTACCATGCTACGACTTCCATAGACATTTAAATGCTTAATATCTTACTGACAGGTTATCAAGTTAAAATTATTACCTCAAATTATATATTTCCCAAATTCCTAACATGGGGTATATGTCTCCTTTTTAACTATTTTTTTTTCCTGATTAACAAATAATAAAATTAGAGAAATTTTGAAAAAGAGAAAAACACTAAGAAAACAATCTCCTATAATACTGGTACCTACAACATAACTTTTATCAACATTTTGAGGTACACCTTTCTCTTTACCACTCCCCATCCCCTGTGTGCAAGATATATATTGCCCTCTTCCCTTCAGCATTAACAAATAATCAGTGAAAGCTATTTTTAAGATGTTTTTTGCATAATGGTATATTGTGAATTTTTCTAGCATTGAATTTTTTTAATGCAGAAAGGAACAAAATTTGAAGTACTTTTTTTTTACTTTGTATTCTTAGACCTTGTATTCATTCAGCTAAAAAAGTTGAACATTCATTAATATGTTTGTTAAGACATAATACATCATTAAACTAGTTAATTTTCTCCGTATTTGCAAGTCAGTTCTTTAGAGCTTCAAAAAGCATAAAAATCTTGGCTTTCAAATATACTAAAATATCTTTTAGTAGTTGAAAAAAAAATTTTAAATTTCAGCTTTATGGAGGTGTAATTGACAAAATTGTAAAATAAAGTGTACATCATGGTGATTTGGTAAACATATACATAGTGAAAGAATTTCCACTAATTAACACAACCATGATCTCACAAACTTATTTTCTGGTGAGAACATTTAAGCTCTATTCTAAAAATATTTTGTCTTTGTTTCCTAGGTTAAGAGCAGGATTATGTGATCGCTGTGCGGTAACTGAAGAGCACATGCGGAAAAAACAGCAAGAGTTTGAAAATATCCGGCAGCAGAATCTTAAACTTATCACAGAACTTAGTGAGTTTCCTTTCTTCATTCATTAAGTATTTAAAGTATAATGTACTCTTGTTAAAACCTATTATTAAAATGGTTGCAATCAAATGAATTGTTTACATACATTACATACATGTAGGCAAAAGTTCAAATGTCTTTTATTCCCTTTCTGTAGATTTAACTTCAAACTTATTTTAGTAAGAAATAGGGCACAAAAAGGTGGGATAACTACTGTTCATATTGGCCTCAAGTCCACTAGCTGTAAAGCAAGAGGGAAATTTCCTTCCATTATGTCCATATTTACTTCTTTAGTTTTATCTTTATTTCATATAATTTAACTAGCATTTAGTAAAGTTAAATACAAAAAATACAATTTAGTGTTCTACAAAAGTATGTACTTCCTTTGGTTTTCATGACATGCTATTTCAAGTGTATCATTTTCAGTTGAGTCTCCTTACACATTTAATGTAGGGTTTCCTTACATTCTTAGCCTTTTCTTTCTTTTTTTTTTTTAAAGATTGGTTGATTGATTGATTTATCTATTTATCTATCTATCTATCTATCTATCTATTTATTTATTTATTTATTTGACAGAGAGAGAGAGAGAGATCACAAGTACACAAGTAGGCAGAGAGGCAGGCAGAGAGGGAAGGGGAAGCAGGCTCCCTGCCAAGCAGAGAGCCCGATGTAGGGCTCGATCCCAGGACCCTGAGATCATGACCTGAGCCGAAGGCAGAGGCTTTAACCCACTGAGCCACCCAGGCGCCCCTCTTACCCTTTTCTTAACCTTCTTTTCTTCTAATACGTCTCTTAACCTTATTCTTTAGTAACGCTTCGTATACTCTCTTAGTGACCTTTACCTTGATCCTCTATAAACAACTCACAATCAACACATCTAAGATCTAATTAATTTATCTTCTTTTCCAAACTAAGTCCATCTTCTGACTCTTTTTTTTCTATTATATTGCTATCCTCTGGTTACTCAAGCAACCCTGAGATCAAGAGTCACATGCTCTACTGACTGAACCAGCCAGGTGTCCCCCTCTTCTCTTCTCTTAAATTTTAATGGGAGCATACCATACTTCTTATTCTGACATGTGTTATTTCATTTTAGGCTATGACTTAGAAGTCTTTATATGTTAATTTGTCTGTAGATTCGGAGGTGTGTATGTGTGAATGGATACATATGTTTATTTAGGAATATAAGAGTATTATCAGTGAGTAGACAACTATTATATCTCAATAAACATAGTTGAGATCTATATTATTGTTATATTAAATCATATATAGTTAGTATAATAATAATCTCCAGTAATGTCTGCGTACCTAATAATCAAATTACCAACAACTTTGGCTATCTGAAAAATAACCAAAATCTTCAAAGGAATAAGACATTGTTCTTTTTCATGGCTGCATTATATTCTATGGTGTAGATGTCATTTAGCCATTCTACTGTTGATGGACAGCTTGATTTTTGGTTGGGGAAGGTGTTTGAAAACATGCATTCCCCAGCATCTTCTTCAGCTTTGAGCAAAAATATATTAATTAATAATACCCAATCTTATGGGTAAAGAATGATACCTTCTTTAAGTTAGCATTCTCTTTATAACTATTCAGGGTAATAAGTTTGTTTTTTTTTTTTTTTTTACATGTTACTCAGCTTGCTTTTCTTCTTGGGTGAATAGCTTGCATATCCTTTGCATAATTTTCAGTTAGATAAAATACGTCATGAATTCACGTTTAAAATGCAATTTCAAGACTATAGATCTGTCGTTAACCTTTTCTCTAATAGCATCTCTTATCTCTAATAGCATCTCTTCTTCTCATTCCACACTGAGAAGCCTGGTTCTCAAAGACACGGGGATGATAGAATGAAAATATCTCCCAACTAATTTTTTAAATCTCATAAAGCACAGTAGTCCAGAATTGCACCATTAGTAATACTACCTGTATAATTACCGTAAAGCTTAAGAAAACTAATTTTACATTAAAATGAGCAAAAGAAAAATTCCCAAGGTCAGATTCCCAAGTTATAAGAATAAGCACACCAGGGCCCTTATATATATGATTTGTTTTCATGTTTCTGTTCATTGCTATTTTGTTTTCTTCCTGCCTTTTCTTTCTTTTATGTTTTTATTTTCCCATTTTTGTTTTTTTTTTTTTAAGATTTTATTTATTTATTTGACAGAGAGAGAGATCACAAGTAGGCAGAGAGGCTGGCAGAGAGAGGGGGGAAGCAGGCTCCCCGCCAAGCAGAGAGCCCAATTTGGGGCTTGATCCCAGGACCCTGAGATCATGACCTGAGCTGAAGGCAGAGATCATAACCCTGAGATATGACCCTGAGATCATAACCCACTGAGCCACCCAGGCGCCCCTGTTTTTATTTTCCCGGTTATTGAATTTTGAGGATGTCTGTCTTATTTTATTTTTATCTGATATTCTACTTTTTGTTTTTTAATTCTTTGTATCTTTTTGCTCAACCTTGAAAACAATTTTTTTTTAAGTAGGCCAACGTGGGGCTCAAACTCACAACCCCAAGATCAAGAATCGCATGCTCTTCCGACTGAGCCAACCAGGCACCCTACAACTGTGAAATTTGACCATGCGTTCCTAAATATAAAGTTAGAATCTTGACTGTCTTCAAGTAATACACAGACCTTAAAACACCTGAACTCTGCTTACATGGTGTTTATACCTAACATTTTATTTCCTTTTTCTTAGTCTTCTAGATTAGAAACTTTTCTAAAAATGACTTTACTAGGACAGTTTTTTAAAAGACTTTTAACTATATGTTTTATCAGTTTCTTGGCTTACTAACTTTTGCACCTCAGTTTCCTTCTGGGATTATTATCCTTACTGAGATACATCCTTTAGAAGGTATTTGTTGGTTTTAAACTTAGTTTTTATCCACAGATGTTTTTATTTTACTTTTACTTCTATAAGGCTGTTATTTCAGGGTATCAACCATTTTTCTGTGGCTGCTGCTAAGATTTTTTCTTTTGTTTTTGGGGTTCTATAATTTTAATTCAGTTTTAACCAATTTTTTTTTTAAATTCTGTTTAGTATATATTATAAAATCTATGAAGCTACATCTTTTTTTTTTTTTTAAAGATTTTATTTACTTATTTGGCAGAGAGAGAGAGATCACAGGTAAGCAGAGAGAGGGGGGGAAGCAGCTCCCTGCCGAGCAGAGAGCCCGATGCAGGGCTCGATCCCAGGACCCTGAGACCTTGACCCAAGCTGAAGGCAGAGGCTTTAACCCACTGAGCCACCCAGGTGCCCCTGAAGCCACATCTTTAATCAGATCTGGAAAACTGTCAGCTACTAGCTTTTCAAATATTGTGTCTTCTCCATTCTCTGTTTTGGGATTCTGATGAGACCTCATCATTCTGTCCTTCATATCACTTGATATCCCTTTCCTGTTTTCATCCTCTTGATTCTCTCTGCAGTGTTCTGAGTGATTTCTTCAGCTCTCTTGTTCGTTATACTAAGTACTTCAATAGTTCTCTTGTGCTGAGTTATTTTATTTTAGTAGCCAAATTTTTCATTCCTAAAAATTCTATTTGGTTCTTCAAGTCTGCCTAGTCATCTTTTTCTCCTTCTTTTTTTTTAAAATAAGCTCTGTGCCCAGCGTGGGGCTCAAACTCATGACCCCAAGGTCGGGTTGCATGCTTTATTGATCGAGCCAATGAGGCACCCCTTCTTTATTTTTTTTAATGAAATGTTTTTAAAAATGCAGAAAGGTAGGGAGAGTAGTAAAGAACCATCATACACAATGCATTTGTCATTTCAAAATCTGGAATAGTTCCCTTTCCTATTTTTTTTTTCCTTTCATGACATTGGCTTTTTTTTTTTTTTTTAGAGATTATTTATTGATTTGAGAGAGGGGAGAGTGCGTGTGCACAAGTGAAAGGGAGAACATGAGCAGGGAGGTAAAGAGAAGAAATGGGAGAAGCAGACAACCTGTTGAACAGGGAGCCCAACACAGGGCTCTATCCCAGGACCCCAGGATCATGACCAAATCTTAAGTAGACTCTGTGCTGGGTATGGAGCCCCACACAGGGTTCAATCCCACGACCCTTGATCAACTTGATCAAGGGTGGCTTGATCAACTGAGCCACCCTCATGACATTGGCTTCTGGAAGTAGGGTCATTTTCCTAAAATTTTGCCACCTTCTGGATTTTCTTTTTAACATTTTATCTTATTCCTTTATTTCCTATAGAATAAATAATGGATCTGAACGCGTGATTAGGTCTACATTAAACATTTTTTTGACAGCAGTACTTCATAGTTAAAACTGTCTACTTCATATTGCATCATTTCAGGAGATAGGTATCAGGTTATTCCACTCTTAGGGATTCTAAGATTGATCACTGGGTTAAGGTGATGACCACGTTTCTTTATTAGAGAGTTATATTTTCTCCACCAAATAATCTGAGTAGGGGATGGATGTGTGATACTATGAAATCTTGCAAAAATTACAATTCTCTCTTAGTCTTTCTGTAATGGTTTTCACATCTGGTGAGCTTTGCCTGAATTAATTATTTAGAGATTATAAAATGCTAAATTTTCATTTCTGTTCTTTCTACATTTATTAGCTGCGTTCTTTGGTAAACAGGATTTTACTCTCATCAGTTGGGACTGTTGGCTACTTTGGAATATAGTTCCTACTGGAAAGGCATGGTACATCTTAATTTTCTCCCTTTAATTGCTAGTTTTCAGAGTAAGGTCTTCTGTAATAGTTACCTGCCGTGGTGACGAATAGGTTTATGTGTGTGTGTGTGTGTGTGTGTGTGTGTCTGTGATGTTTCATTTTGTTTTTGATGAAAGTGGGGCTTTCTCTTTTTTGAGTATAGTACACCCATAGGACTTTATATATTGAATGTGTGTCACTCAGTTATGTTCATTATTATTGATGCTCAGATTATTTCAATCTTGTCTGCCTACCCATTTTTTTGTAATCACTTCTAGTATGTTCATTTTGGACATTCCATCTTTTAAATCTTTAAACATTTCATTATTATATATTTCTATTATCTGAAATACTTGGGAATCCATATAGGAGTTATCTTCTGCTGACTCTAGTGGTAAGGATAAAGTTTACTTTGGCTCCATTCCAGGAGTTTGGCCTTGAACTGGAGATCTCAGATTCAGTCCACTCACCAGGACTGATACAGCATCTGCTTACCTACACTGCTCCGGTTTTAGCTCACAGTTTTGTTTTGTTTTTGTTGATGATTGTGGTGGGGGTGTGGGAGTCCCTTGAATTTCTCTTCCTGTGAGCTCAGCAGTTTAGTAAAAATTATGTTTTTATAGGTTCTAGTTTTTTGTTTGTTTGTTCCTTTCTATTCTCTCTGTTTCTTCTTCTAGAACTCAGATTAACAAGATGCCAGGTCCTCCCATTCTAATTTTTCTTTATACTGTGTAACTTTATTCTCTTATGCTGAATTCTGGGAGTCACTTAGGTAGATATTCTGTCTTCATTCACATTTAGTCTGTTTGCATCCCATTTATTATGCTTTTAATGATTATGACTTTTTGTTTCTTTCATGGCCACCTGTTGTTTGTTTTTAATGAACCTATCAGCCTTTGAAATCTGAAGATATCATCAGATATCTTTTGTTTCCTATATTAAAACTATCCAGAGGCTAATTTTTTTGACTGGTTTTTAATTCTTTTTCTTTTTTAAAGATTTATTCATTTTACAGAGAGGGAAAGAGAGAGCAGGGGGAGAGGAGAGGCAGAGGGAAAGGAGAGAGAGAATCTTAAGTAGACTCTGTGCTGGGTGTGGAGCCCCACACAGGGTTCAATCCCACGACCCTGAGATCATGACCTGAACAAAAGTCAAGACACTCAACTGACTGAGCCACCCAGGAGCCCCAGTTTTTAGTTCTTTTTAAAAAATACTGTGTTTAAGTTTTTTATGTGTTTGTTGATCCTTGTCTATGTAGATGTCTCTAAATTAATGCTTTTGTTAAATGTAGCCTTACTTCTTTAGCTCAAGGAAGAATCCCTGCTTTGCTAATAGTGAATGCAGGTTCTGATTTACAGGAGCCCTACTTCAGTGGCAGAAGGTAGGAGAGAAGGAAACTTGACCGGAGAGATTTTCTGTAGGGTGTATGGATAGTTTGTCTTCTAGGCACTTCTGGGAGTGCCTTCTGTAGTGATTACTGTAAGTTACTGCCCTGATCTCCTTGTCTTTGTATTTATTAATGGACTTTCCAATGTTAATACTTCTGGAAATCTATTCTCATGGCTTTAGCCTAAGGGCAACTGTTTGCTCATTCAGCAACTTCTGGAATTCTGCGTATACTGGAATTAACGTGATGTTCTGCTGAAAAGGCTCGCTTATTTAAAGAAGCCTTTTCTTTGGTTAGATTTTACCATCAGTCTGAGCCTATCTATTTTTAAACTATTAGTGAATTTTTCATAGTTCTGATCTGCTGGTGGCACCCATTCTGGCTTGTCAGTATTGCAATTGACTTATTTTTAGAGTTGCTTTGTCATTTTCTTGGCATTTGGAGAGGGAAGGTCAGGTAAAACCATCTTCATTAGAAATTTAAGATCATCTTTACTTCTCTCACCTAACAGAGGATTACTTACCAAATAACTACTGATTCTAACTCTGTAACAGCTCTTCTGCCTGTGCTCAATTCTTATTTCTGTACCTTCCACCTTAGTCCAAATGCTCATTTCTTATTTTAAGGATCTCCTGACTTGTCAGTGCTTTTTTTCTCACCTTGACATAGGCTGTACATACAAATCAATCTTCCCATCATTCATCTATGAAAAATAGATGAAAATAACATGTAGTAACCTTTTAAAATGAAGTTCAGATTTCTTAACTTGGTTTTGAAGGCTTCCTACCACGTATACCCAATCTTTCTAACTTTTTTTCATTTATTCTCTGCATAGAACTCTGTCCGTGGGTGCCTGGGTGGCTCAGTCATTTAAGCGTCCCACTCTCGATTTTGGCTCAGGTTGTGATCTTAGGGTCCTGAGAGGGAGCCCCATGTCAGACTTCATGCTCAGCAGGGAATCTATTTGAGATTCTCTCCCTCTGCCCCTCCCCCCACTCAAGATCTCTCTCTCTCTCTCTCTCTCTCTCTCTTTCTCTCCCTTTCTCTCTCTCTCTCTCTCTCTCTTTCAAATAAATAAATCAATCTTAAAAAACAAAAAACTCTGGTTTAGTTGTCCTGTCTTTGATGAATCCTTTCCTCATCTTCTCAAGAACTCGGAAGTAACCTTTTTCTCCTTGAAATTTCCTTTAGTTCTGTGGCTCTATAATGTCCTTCTTGCTTTCAACTGTACAGAATATGTTTATGTAATATCTGGTCTCTCATTAGGCTGCACTTTTTTTTAGATCACTGTCCATATCTTAATTTTTTTAAGATCCTCCATAGGAGGTAGTTTAGTAGCCTCACATATTATAGATAGCCAAAAATTTTTATTTACTCAACAAAGGAAAATATGTTTAGATTTATAAACCACTAAATTATTACAAATCTTGAGAAGATGATTAACTTTCTTTTGTAGAGTTTGGTCATATTTACTGTGAGCTCTTGGATATTCCTCCTAGTGAAGTACATGCTTAGCCAATGACAGCATACTAAGAATTTATAATAACTTTGTGCTGACTGAAGTAGAAATTATGGCCCAAAATTGAGTTTCTGCTTTCTAAATTAAACAAACACAGATAGGAAAATTTAGTCAAGGTAGATTCAAACTAATACTATTTCAGTGGATATATTTAAATTACTGATGCTGTAATTATGAAACCGAGTATGATTAAGGAAGAGAATTTGACTTAAATGTGCTAATGTTATAAAAATTATACTGCTCTTTGGTGTTATTTTACTTTTAATATCAGATTTATTTCAAGATAAAGGTCTTTTACTAAAATGGTATTTGAAATTAGGAGGACTGAGTAACAGATGGAATGATCTCTTGACCTCAGTAGGAATAATTAAACTGTACTCCCCAGTACATGAGGTACTTTTTCTTTTTTGCCCACAAGCATAAAATACAATTATCAGTTAATCAGTTACATTGAACTGGCACAATATGAGATGTAGTAATCACTACCTAGTAACAGATTAGTCTTGCACAGTAGCATTGACTCTGACTAACATTATGGCTTAGAATTAGAAATCCTAATTTCTCCATAATTATTGATATTATTGAAAAGGCCTAACATACATGTTAATATAGCTATAATATGTGCTTGTTTTTCATATTATATTTAAGTGAATGAAAAGAATACTCTCCAGGAAGAAAATAAAAAGCTTTCTGAACAGCTGCAGCAGAAAATTGAGTAAGTATCTTTCCTTAATTGAGCATCAGAAAATTGAATATTTTCCCTCAACTTTTCTTTATTAGACTTAGCTATACAAACTGTGAAGATATCAAGAGTTGCAGATTTCATTTTTAAAAATGGTATAGTTTTCTGTAATAATATAAAGAAAATCACTCTTTTGGGAGTATACATGAAGAGTGTATATGTATCTATTATGTTAATATGTACATGAAGAAAAAACATTTTAACGAAAAACATTTTAACTTCTATAATTATTTATTTGAAATATTTATATTTTATTTTTTTAAAGATTTGTTTATTTGAGAGAAAGAGGGAGAGAGCATGAGCCGGGGTGGTGGGCTATTTGCAGGGGGCCCAAAGTGGGTGGGGCCTGATCTCACAAATCTGAGACTATGAACTGAGCCAAAGGAACACAAGC
>CM053616.1:60647118-60668408 GCA_028646535.1 Procyon lotor | reverse complement strand
CCCTGGGATCTGACCTGGGCCGAAGGCAGCCGCCTAACGACTGAGCCACCCAGGCGCCCCGAGCAATAGTTTCAGTCTCTGTTTGAAAACATTTTTTCATTCTCATTTCTGATTTTTTTTTTTTTTTTTTTTACATTTTTGGTTTTGGGTTTTTTTTCTCATGGTTGCTCTAGGGATTATAAATTCCACTTAACCTTTCACAATTTACTTAAAATTAATATTGTGCTACTTTGTGTTTTGTGACTGTGCTTTATATCATCATCACTCACGTCCACATACATTGAAAACTCCTCCAGTGTTACAATTTTAATTTTTTAAAACTATTTTTGCTATAAAAATCACTCATTAAAGTGTACCAGTTGGTTGTTTTGTATACACAGAGTTGTGCAACCATCACTATAGTCTTAAGTTTAGAACATTTTTATCACCTCAAAAAGAACAGTACCAAAAAAAAAAAAAAACCAGTACCCATTAAGTTAATGTCCAAAATATGTGAAGAACTTATACAACTCAATACCAAAAACACAAATAATTCAATTTAAAAATGAGCAGAGGACTTGAACATTTTTTCAAAGAAGGCATACTACTGCCAACACACAAAAGATGTTCCACATCACTAATCACCAGGGAAATACAAATTAAAACCACAATGAGATAGCACTTTCTACCCGTCAGAATGGCTGAAAGCAAAAACACAAGAAATAATAAATGTTGACAAAGATGTAGAGAAAAAGGAAGCCTCATGCACTGTTGGTGGGAATGCAGATTGTTACAGCTACTGTTGAAAGCAGGACAGAGGTTCCTCAAAAAATTAAAAATAAAATTACCATATGATCCATTAATTCCACTACTGGGTATTTACCCAAAGGAAATGAAAATACTAATTCTAAAAGATATATGGACCCCTGTGTTTATAGCATCGCTATTTATAATAGCCAAGATATGAAAGCAACCCAAGTGTCCATAGGTAAATGAATGGATTTAAAAGAGATGTGGTGGGGTGCCTGGGTAGCTCAGTTGGTTAAAGCCTCTGCCTCCAGCTCGGGTCATGATCTCAGGGTCCTGGGATTAAGCCTCGCATCAGACTCTCTGCTCAGCAGCGAGCCTGTTTCCCCCTCTCTCTCTGCCTGCCTCTCTGCCTACCTGTGATCTCTCTCTCTGTCAAATAAATAAATAAAAATAAAAGAGATGTGGTTGTGTATATCCAGTGGAATATTACTCAGCCATAAAAAAGAAACTTGTCATTTTGCAACAACATGGGTGGACCTAGAGGGTATAATGAATGCTAAGTGAAATTAGTCAGAGAAAGATACCATATAATTTCACTTATACGGAATTTAAGAAACAAATAAACAGAAGAGGCAAAACCAAAGCAGACTCTTAAATAGGAAGAATAAACTGATAATTGCCAAAGGGGAGGTAGGGGCTGGGAATATGTGAAATAGATAAAGGGTTATGCTAAGTGAAATAAGTCAATCAGAGAAAGACAATTATCATATGATCTCACTGATATGAGGAATTTGAGAAACAAGACAGAGGATCATAGGGGAAGGGAGAGAAAAATGAAACAAAGTGAAACCAGAGAAGGAGACAAACCATAAGAGACTCTTAATCTCAGGAAACAAACAGAGTTGTTCTAAGGGAGGGGGGTCGAAGGGATGGGGTGGTTGGGTGATGGACATTGGGGAGGTTATGTGCTATGTATGGGGAGTACTGTGAAGTGTGTAAGACTGAAACAAGTAATACATTATGTTAATAAAACAAATATAAGAAATAGATAAAGGAGATTAAGAGTACACTTTCTTGATTAGCACTGAGACGTGTATAGAAACGTTGATTCATATTGTATATCTGAAACTAATATAACACTGTATGTTAATTATACTTGAGTAAAAAAAAATTGTTTTCTAAGCATGATACCCATTAGCAATCATTCTGCATTCCTCTCCCTACTTCCCCAATCCTAGGCAACCACTAATCTATCCTCTGTCTCTATTGATTTGCCTATTCTGGTGTTTTCATATAAATGGAATCATACAATATATGATTTTTTTTTACTTTCACTTTTTTCACTGTTATAAATAATGCTTGCTATGAACGTTGATGTACAGTTTTATGTAGGTGTATGTTTTCATTTTTCTTGAGTTAGGAGTAGGAGTAAAATTGTTGGACCATATGCTAACTAACTCTCTCTTTTTTTTTTTTAAAGATTTTATTTATTTATTTGACACAGAGAGAGATCACAAGTAGGCAGAGGCAGGCAGAGAGAGAGGGGGAAGCAGGCTCCCTGCTGAGCAGAGAGCCCAATGCGGGGCTCGATCCCAGGACCCTGAGGAGATGACTTGAGCTGAAGGCAGAGGCTTTAACCCACTGAGCCACCCAGGTGCCCCACTAACTAACTCTCTTTAACCTTTTAAGGAACTTTGTGTTTTCCAAAATGTCGATGTCATTTCACATTCCCCCAGCAGCACGTGAGGTTCCCATTTCTCCAGGTTCTCATCAATACTTGTTATTATCTGTCTTTTTGATTCTAGCCATCCTACTGGGTATGAAGTGTTATCTCATTGTGGTTTTGATTTGCCTTTCCCTGATGGCTAATGCTGTTGAACATCTTATCATGCGCTTATTAGCCAGTTCCCTTCTTTGAAGGACTGTCTATTCAGATTCTTTGCTCATTTTCAATTGGAGTATTTGTCTTATTATAAGTTGTGAGAGTTCTTTATATGTCCTAGATACAACCCTGTTAGCAGATAAATGATTTGCAAATCTTTTTTCCTGTTCTGTGGATCCCATAATGTGTTCAAGTAATAAGAATGTTTAAAATACATTTTTAATGGTATTTTTTTTTCTCCTTATTGAAGATGTATCCTTTGAAAATATCCAGTGGAGCATAGATCCAGGAGCAGACCTTTCTCAATATAAAATGGATATTACTGTAATAGATACAAAGGTAAGTTAGAAAGTAAAACCAAGGTCCATGTGGTTATTCTAGTAAGTTGAGTCACCCTCCTTCCCTAACTCACTCTGTGACCTTAAGATAATCAAATACCTCTTAAAACCTGATTTATTTATTTATTCAGAAAACAAAGAAATAAAAATGCTTATTCTTCTAACTTCATGATATTTTTGAAAGGGTAATAATACCTTCTGACTTTAAAGGCCTGTACTGGGACACCTGGGGGGCTCAGTCAGTTAAGCATCTGACTCTTGATTTCAGCTCAGGTCATGATCTCAGGGTCATGAGATTAAGCCCCATGTTGGGCTCTGCACTGGGTGTGGAGCCTACTTAAGATTCTCTCTATCCCTTTCACCCTGCCCCTCCTCTCTCTTTCCCTCTCTAAAAAAAAAATAAAAAATAAAGGCCTTTGCTGGAAAATATTATTATAGTTTTTAAATAATGAAAAATTCTAATTATATATTTTAATAATTATATAATTTGAATATGTATATATATTTCTTAAAGATTTTATTTATTTGAGAGAGAAAGAGCGAGCATGACCAGGGGGTGGGACAGAGGGACAAGCCAACTTCTTGCTAAGCAAGGACCCCAACACAGGGCTCGATCCCAGGATTTTGGTATCATAACCTGAGCTGAAGGCAGACACTTAATTGACTGAGCCACGCAGGTGCCCCTTAATAATTTTATATTTTATCAGAATAATTCATTATATGCCTTAACTTAAAATAATGTTACTAGCAAGAAAAAAATTTATTTTCCTAGTTGGCTGTTTTTTAAATACTGTGTATTTCTTTAAAAATTAAAATTCCGGGGCACCCGAGTGGCTCATTCAGTTAAATATCCAACTCTAGATTCTGGCTCTGGTCGTGATCTCAGGGTCATGAGATTGAGGCCCACATTCAGCGTGGAGCCTCCTTAAGATTCTCTGTCTCCCTCTTCCTCTCCCCCTCTCTGCCTCTTAAAAAATAATAATTAAATTAAAATTCCTAGTGGAATTAACTCCTTTGGATGGTATTTAGGTTCTATATAGTTTGAAAAGTTCTCTTTCAGTTGGGATGATACTAATGAAGTATTTAACTTGCTACACTATGAAATTTGTCCTTTGTGTGTACACTGACGTTCATTATTGTGAGGCCAACTGGGGAAGAAAGGGAGGAGAAGCCCAGGGAATTCAGTGGTCCACACCTCCCCCTTCCTTGGCAGCAGTCTTTCTTTTCGTGGGCTTGAGAGAGGATGGTTGTATACTGAAGCTAAAATGTTTTACAGGCAATAAAACCTAAATTTATATATATTCCTAAGGTAAAAGTAAATATAACTTAATGCTACTAAAGTGTACACTTAAACTATGGTAAAAACGATAAATTTCATGCTATGTATATTTTACCAGAATTTCCAAAAAGTAATATATAAGGCCATGTGAGATAATTGTTAAAATTTTTGAATTTTTAAATATTTAGGATGGCAGTCAGTCAAGATTAGCAGGAGGAGAGACAGTGGACATGGACTGTACATTGGTTAGTGAAACTGTGCTTTTAAAAATGAAGAAACAGGAGCAGAAGGGAGAGAAAAGTCCAAGTAAGATTTAATTTTTTTTTAATTTACTAAAAATGTGGAGGGACGTTTATAGTCATACCATTGCATTGATGACCACAAGTGACCTCTTCACCATAAATCAGGTTTTTTTTTTCTTCTGAGAAATTTATTTCTCTTAGTAAAGCTCAGTTTCAGTATTTCAAGGGGGGAAAAAACCTTTAGCCAAAGTCTTTTTTCTTCCAGGAAAAATTCACATTGTTTGCAGGATTCAGCAACCCACAGCCCGCTGCCAGTTTTATAAAGGTTTGTTGGAACACAGCCTCACTTATTTGTCTCTGTGGTGCCTATGGCTGCTTCCATGGTACCACAGCAGAGCCGAGTAGTAGCTGCGGATCTTATTGGCCCCACAGGCCAAAAATATTTCTGGACTGAGCCTTTAAGAAAAAGTTTGCTGATCCCTGGTATTATCCCTAGATAATTTTCTGTAAAAGGGAATCTTGAGAGTCCTACTTTAGCAATAGGAATCTGCAAAGCAATTTGATAAGGTGAAAAGGGGAGATTCTACTGAGAAGTATTCGTATAGACTTGTAAATTAGCAGTAAACCAAGAATAACAGTGTCTGTGCTGCGTTACTCTGCCATATTCCACTTCTGCAGAAAAGGGAATTTGGCCTTTTCTGGTAACAGACTATTAATTCTTCATCTAAAGGCTTGATTTTCCAAAAGAAGCAGGAACAGTGGAAGGATTTTGGTTGGCACCACATTAGGAACATCCCTAACTATAGAGGCATATGGCATGAGATCAAGTAGCTCAAGAATAGTGTCACTTACACCCTTAAGTTGAAGGGTTAGGACCTGCCACAGGTGATGGCAGTGCCAAAAGCAAGGACATTTTCCAGTGACCATCTGTTAGAAACTGAGGACAATCTATATGTACATTCCCTATCTTGTTCTGAATATTCCATAGCCTACCTGCCCAGGGCTGAAACCAATCATGTTCCCACTTCTTTTGAGACACTACCTTGAGGGGCCTGGGTGGCTCAGTCAATTAAACGTCTGACTCTTGGTTTCAGCTCAGGTCATGATCTTAGGGTTATGGGATTGAGACCCATGACAGGCTTCCCTCCTCAGTGAGGAGCCTGCTTCCCCCCTCACCCCCTGCATTCTGTCTCTTTCTCTCTGACTCTCCCTCTCTCAAATAAATAGATCTTTTTAAAAAGAAACACTATCTCTTGCTGCCCTAATTGCAGTAAGTGAGGAAAAGCTGTAGCAGTCTTTGCCTTAATTCTTTGTTCTTTAGGAATGCGTAACCATACAATCCAGTAGCTGGCTGCCCACAGTTGAAAGGAAATTAAAGGAAAAAACCTTAAGAGTGATTTATTGGCCTTTTATAGTGAATGACACTTAAGTAACTTTCTTCCTAAGAAGGTACTTTGCTTTTAAGATTATTTTGTCTGGTTACCAGCTCCTGATAATGTTTTCCTTATTTCTGTTAAAAAAAAAAAAAAGAAAGAAAGAAAAGGTAAAACTAAAGTATGACTACTTTAGCTTCAAGTTTATCTAGTGAATTTGAAAAATGTGATGGTTTCCCAAATGTGTTTGAAGCCAGTATCATGTGGAAATGAGGTTAGAATAGAACTGATGAGTGGAGACAGTTTTGGCTACGTTAAGATATTGTGAATACTATTGCTATATAATAAACGACTCTAATAATTTAAAGGATTAAAACAACAACAGTCATTTTCTTAACCTTCACAGTTTCTGTGGTTCAGGAATTCAGGAAGAGTTTGGCTGGATGGTTCTGTCCCAGGGTCTCTTATGCAGCTGTAAGCAAATGGTAGTTAGAGCTGGGACAGCAGAGGGGTAGACAAGCTGAGGGTGCTTGGTATCTCTCGTCACTCAGTTTCAGGGCTTCTCCATACGGACTTTCCATGTGGGCGAGTTTGAGCCTCCTCATCACGTGGAGATGAGGTTCCCTGAGTCGGCATCCCAAAAAGAGTAAGGCAGAAGTGCGTGGTATTTTTATGATCTGGCCTCAGAAGTTGTATAGTGTCACAAAGATCTACCCAAGTTCAAAACAAGCAAGCAGCCCTTCCCACTCAGTGGAGGGGTGTAAGAGCAGCACCTGGGATAGAAGATATTCTTAAAGCCGTGTGTGGAAAAAGACAGTCTGTGCATTTTACCCATAAGGTAGATCTTTTTAATACTTTAATATTTTAATAATTAATACTTTAGTATTTAATAATTAATATTAGAATTGGGTAAAAATGAATCATACCAGTAAAATCCCACAGTTACTACTAGTATTTCAGTTCAAAAATGTGTTTTATATTTCTACTGTGTATTAGACTTCCCAGATGCTATGATAGAAAGCTTAATAAAGATATAGTCTCTGCTGTCAAGTATTTCAGTCAGACATCAGACCAACAAAAACATAAACTAGTGGGGCACCTGGGTGGCTCATTGGTTAAGCATCTCAGGATGAAGGGATTGAGCTCTGCGTTGGGTTCCATGCTGGGTGTGGAGTCTCCTTAAGAGTCTCTTTCCCTCGCTCTCCCACCCCTACACCTCCCTGCTCATACTCTCGAATTAAAATGAAAATTAAAAAAATTTTCTTTTAATTTTTTTTTTATTTAAAAAGAAAAACTGGGGTGCCTGGGTGGCTCAGTCGTTAGGCATATGCCTTCAGCTTAGGTCATGATCGAGTCCTGGGATCGAGCCCCACATCAGGCCCCCTGCTGGGCAGGAAGCCTGCCTCTCCCTCTCCCACTACCTGCTGCTTGTGTTCCCTCTCTCACTGTGTCTCTGTCAAATAAATATACAAAATCTTAAAAAAAAAAAAAAACAAAAACTAATGATTTAACATTGTGATTTACTAACAGCATATACAGAATACTTTGGGAATGCCTAGCACACTGCCTAGCACATATGTATATTATTTACAAACTTGATCCTCAGTGTGAAAAAAACCTAATATTTATAATCGTTCAGTAAATACTGAGCTTCAGTTCTATAAAGGGAAGTTTCAGGAACTGGAAATAATGAGTAAACAGAACAAAAGTACCTACATCATGGAACTTACCTTCTAATTTAAGGGGAGAAACAATCAAATATGTGGTATGATAGATGATGTTAAGTTCCAGAGAAAAATGAAACAGGGTAAGGGTGCTAGAGCACCATGGATTGGGGGAGGTAGTAGTTATTTTATAGAGAAGAATCCGAGCAGATGTGTTAGCCAACTGGATCTATTTCTGTTTTTTAGTAAGCTGCTGTTTTTCAAAGTGTGATTATATATCAGGAAATGTAGTTAGTACTCTGAGGATGAATTTAGTACTTAATCTATCAAATAAGGAATTGAATTCATTATTTCTATCAATATGCAACTACCAAGTGTTAATGATGTTGTAAGAAAATACCTTTTTTGTTACCACATTAGAAAAATAAGCAGATGAGCAAGATTCTATAGATTTTAATGTCAGTTATTTATACTCACTTTATTTAAACTTAGTATTTTTCATCATTCATTATGATGCATTTTCTATTGCTCACAGTTTTTTGGTAGGACTTGTTTTATTGTAGTATGAATTACACATGAGCTAATAGGGAGAAAAAGATTTTTATGTACGTAATGACAATAACGAAAAGTAGCATTTTCTGCACATCAATAAAGGGCAGTTAAAGCCCTAATCGTAAAATCTTCGTAAATACAGTAACTATGCTTAGGGGGTTACTGGTGCCTCATATATATCCTAGGCAACTGTATTTTGTGGCAGTTACTACAAGTTTCATATTGGTCTGCATAGAAAGTGAAAAGCTTGCTTGTTGCCTTATGCCAGTGCTCTTTTACATAGATGGAAAAATAAAAATGAATGATAGCTTGGAAGATATGTTTGATCGGACAACATATGAAGAATATGAATCCTGTTTGGAAGACAGCTTCCCCCAGGTGGCAGATGAAACAGAGGGATTGTCAACTACCACAAAGAAACCAAACAGTAAGGCTCTTTTCTTTCTAATTATGGCTTCTCAGTTACACTTCAATCAGTAAATTAAGTCAATGAGCTATTTAACAGAGACTTGAAGTCTATATTAACAATTAAAATTTCATATTTCTTGTATAAGTGTCTTTTAGACAGTGAGATAATTTCAGTGTAATAAAAGAATTACATGAAAATAGCTCATAGGGAAAAAAAATTAGTCTCTTTCATTCAGCTTCCCCTTATATTACTATATGACCATAAAATAATCACCAAAACTAAGAAATTAATCTTGACTGAATACACAGATTTATTTGTAATTTGCACATAAAGTTTGTTAAAAAAAAAAAAGTTTTGAGGAGATTCTTGGTTAAGTAATAATCATTGCAATAGAGTTGGAAGGAAAATGTTTTGCAAAAAATATAGACTAATTTTCTGTTTGAATGCTTTACCTTCCCGGATAAAATAATGTAACTCTATGTATCAGTCTTTTTTTAAATTCTTTTCAGGGTGCCTCCATGGCTCAGTTGGTTAGTGTGCCTTTGGCTTGGGTCAGGATTCCAGAGTCCTGGGACAGAGCCCTGCCTTGGCTCCCTGCTCAGTGGGGAGCCTGTTTCTCCCTCTCCCTCTGCCCCCTACTCAGCTCTCTCTCAGTCTCTCAAATAAAGAAATAAAATCTTTTTTAATATTAAAAAATAAATAAATAAAGTTATTTTCAATTAGAAGCAGTAGTTTATAGTGCAGGGTAGCAATCAGAAGAAGAATAAGTGAAACCCTTGACTAGATAATCTGAATTAAAAGTTAAAATTCTTGCTAAATGTCTTGTTTTCTTTTTTGTGAATAAAAAAGTAGTCTAGTGCAAAGGTTATATATGAGCACACCTTCTGCTATGGGATAGTCCCTCTTGATTATGTTTTCCTCATACTTCCCATTAGGTTTTAAAAAAATATAGCCCTTATTATCTCAGAGTGAATGAGACCCTAACCAAAGGTACAGAACAGGAGGCTTTTCTTGCTTAGTCCGTAGCAAAAACTTGACCCAAGCTAACTTTTGTGATAAAAATTTACAACTATTCAGTTTACTCCCCCCCTCAAGAGGGAGGGGAATTTTGTTAATTATTTTCACTTAAAGAGGGAGGGATATTCTTTCACAAGATATAATTATTAATTTCTGTCCTTTTTTTTTTTTTTTTTTTTAAAGTTACATCTCACATTGACTGTCCCAAAATTTCTTCTCACTTATCTTTTGTGGCAGTTCTGCACTGTTCTTTTGATCTCTGGAAACTTCTGCTTCCTAGAGCATCCCAAGAGTGTTTTCTTCCTCACGAGTACTTTTCTCTAGTGCCTCTGTTAACTACCTCTGCATCTCTAATTTGTCTTCTCTGATGAATCCCAGTCCTGCATTTCTTACAGGAAATGTAAGAAATGTAAATACAGGGGCACCTGGGTGGCTCAGTAGGTTAAAGCCTCTGCCTTCAGCTCGGGTCATGATCTCAGGGTCCTGGGATCGAGCCCCACATCGGGCTCTTTGCTCAGCGGGGAGCCTGCTTCCCCCTCTCTCTCTGCCTGCTTGTGATCTCTCTCTCTCTCTCTGTCAAATAAATAAATAAAATCTTTAAAAAAAAAAAAAGAAATGTAAATACAAATGCTACTTTTGTGTCTTTTCAACAACTTAAACTTAATATATCCAAACCAGGTTCCATTTATTTCTCATCAAATGACCTTTCAGGCTTTTTCATTTTTCCCAGTCACCTGGGCACATAGTTGAGGATTTTATTGTCCATTTATTTCATGTTCTTGACCTTCATATCACAAAGTTCTACCTAGTCTTTCTTCATAGGAAAGAACAGATTTCAGGGAGTTTATCAAAAGCTTGGTTCTACACATGTTAATACTTACTAGACAATCAAGTGGAAATGTTAGTAGGTAATTGATATGTGTTGAGTTTGGACAAGACATCCAGAATAAAGAAATGATTTAGGCAGGAGGTCAACAGCAAGTAGATGAGGGTATTTAAGGCCGTGAAACTGAGTGAGATCCCCCAGGTATAGAAAAGAGAAGCGTTTCAAGTTCTGACCTCTGGGGTATGAAAACTTTGAAAGGTTGAAGAAAGAGAGAGGAACTAGCAAAGGAAATTGAAAAGAAGCTGGAGCCAGTGAAATAGGAGGGAGACAAGAGTATGTGCTGTTGTGGACGCCAAGTGAAGATGTTTCTATATATTCATTATTCCTAGCCTTGTCCTGTCTCTTCTGAACCCCAGACTTGAATCCGGCTACCTATTGGACATCTTATGAGCATCTTGAACTTAATACATTCAAAATAGAAATCTTTATTTTCTTACCCAAATTTGATCTTTCCCTGCCTTTCCTGGTCTCTGTTAAACCTCTGTATCTATCCTACCAGTTATTAAAGATAGAAATTTGAGAGTCTTGTTTGGCTTCTTTCACCTCTTCATGCCCAGTCTGATACCCTGGCAGTACTGTCTCCAAAATGTGTTTCATATCACTTCTCTCCGTCTCTGTACCCACTGCCCTAATCTAAACCACTCTTCTCTCCACCTGACTGGTCTTTTATGACAGTTGTTCCTCCACTCCAGTCCTTTCTCCACAGAGACTCTAAACTCATTTATTTTAAACTCTAGAGTTTAAATGTTTAAAAGTTTAACTGTTTAAAGTTTAAACTTTAAATGTAAACTATGTTGTTTACATTTAAAAACCCTCAATGAAAAGGTATTTGAATGGCCACTAAGCACGTGTAAATATTCTCAACTGAGATAACCACTTCACACCCACTGAAATGGTTAAAAAGATTGGCGCTAACATTTAGCAAAAGAGTGAAGAGCACCTGGACCTCTCATACTTTGCTGATAGGGATATAAAATCGTACTGTGGAAAAGAGTTCAGCAAGGTTTTTTTTTTTAACAGCTTTATTGAGGTTTGTCAGATTTTTATAAAATTATGTATACACCCAGCATAGTACCCAGCAATTCCACTCCTAGGTATATAAAGAAAAGAAATGAAGGGGCGCCTGGGTGGCTCAGTGGGTTAAAGCCTCTGCCTTCGGCTCGGTTCATGATCTTGGGGTCCTGGGATCGAGCCCCCCCACATCGGGCTCTCTGCTCAGCAGGGAATCTGCCTCCCCCTCTCTCTCTGCCTGCCTCTCTGCCTACTTGTGCTCTCTCTCCTCTCTGCCAAATAAATAAATAAAATCTAAAACAAAAAAAAAAAAGGAAAGAAAAGAAATGAAAACATGAACACAAAATTGTGTTCAAGAATGTTCATAGCAGTGCTATTTGTAGTAGCTTAAAACTACTACAACCGTTGGGGCGCCTGGGTGGCTCAGTGGGTTAAAGCCTTTGCCTTCGGCTCAGGTCATGATCTCAGGATTCTGGGATCGAGCCCTGCTGGGAGCCTGCTTCCCTCTCTCTCTCTGCCTGCCTCTCTGCCTACTTGTCATCTCTCTCCCTCTGTCAAATAAATAAATAAAATCACTTAAAAAAATTAAATTAAAAACAACCCAAATGTCCATCAATAGGTGACTAAATATGAATTGTGGTAAACTCATATAATGGAATACTACTTGTTAACAAAAAGGAGGGTACTAGACTCAACAATGAATCTCCAAAACTCTGTTGAGCTAGAAAGATCCAAAAGATGGAAAATTTTGTAATTCCATTTGTAATTTGTAATTTTGTAATTCCATTAATACAAAGTTCTAAAACAGGCATAACCTAAGCTGTGGTGGCAGAAATCATCCCTCCATATAGAGAGGGGAGAGAGATCAGAGAACATTCATCGGTTTGAGAAGCAGAGGAATAGGAGGAAACTTCCAGCGGCCATGAAAGTTCTCTCTCTTGATTTGGATGCTAGTTACACAGGAGTAGACATTTGTCAAAATTAATTGTAGTATACTTAAAATCAGTGTGTTTCTTGTATAAATTATCCCTCAGTAAAGTAGATTCTTTTCAAAAGTCTTCAGTGGTTTGCTTTTGCATTCAAATTCCTTTCGGCCTCCAGGGCCCATCATGATCTGGTGTTTGCCCACATCTCCAATCTCATCTTTCCTAATACCTTTCTTCACTCAGTCTCAACGGCACTGGACTTCTCTTAGTTCTTATAATATATCAAACTTTGTCCCATCTCAGGACCTTTACCTAGAGCATACTCCACTCCTGCTTCTTGTGGCTGACTTCTTTTTATTCATCAGTTACCACCTCAGAAAAGCCTTAGCTGTCAACTTACTTAATGTCTGTTTCTCTCACTGTGGTATAGACTCCATGAGGACAGGAAACCTGGTTTCTCTTCTTGGACATTGCATGTCCAGAACTTAGCACCATGCATGATAAATTTTGATTATTTGAATACACAATAGCAGTTGCCTGTTTGGGTCTAGACAACTCGGAATTTGGGTCCATAAGCCTTTGTTCTTATTTTGTCACCAATTTTCTGATAAAATTCTTTAACCTCTATTTCCTAGTTATTTTATGTCAAAGACACATTATAAAATTCAGCAGGACTGGGTACCTGGCTGGCTCGGTCAGGGAACGTGTGACTCTTGATCTCAGGGTTGTGAGTTTGAGCCCTACGTTGGGCATAGAGCTTACTTTTAAAATATCAGCAGGACTGGGGCACCTGGGTGGCTCAGTCGTTAAACGTCTGCCTTCGGCCCAGGTCATGATCCCAGAGTCCTGGGCTCTCTGCTCGGCAGGAAGCCTGCTTCTCCCGCTGCCATTCCCTCTGCTTGTGTTCCCTCTCTAGCTGTGTTTCTCTCTGTCAGATAGATAGATAGATAGATAGATAGATAGATAGATAGATAGATAGATAGATAGATAGATAGATAGGTGAAATAATATAAAATAAAATATCAGCAGGACTAATAAGTGAAACATATTAAAAGCTGCTTATTGTTGTTTGGTGCCAAATGATAATAATGGGCAGCAGAATAATTCTTTTGAAGTCTAAAATAATTTTATATATAATCTACACATACGTACATATGCTTTGTATATATAGTTTTTAAATCTAAAATAGTTTTATAGGTAAGATTTTTATCTCTAGTAATTCTGAGGTAAACAAGATAATCAGCACCCATCTCATTATGCTAATGAAAAAGAAAGAGAAAATTAGTTACAGAAAATTTAAACAAGTTGCCCAGGAGCCTAGAGTATGAAATCTGAAAAGAATTCTGATATAGGTCATTATTGTTATGTTGTTATTGTTATTGTTATATCGTTATGTTATTAGAAGTTCTGATATAGGTCATTATTGTTCCAAAAAAGCTATTTCTCAGTTCTGCATTCAGTTCGTGGTATGTGTTTTCTTTACAGTTCCTGGTGATAAACAAGATAAAGTCAAACAGAAAGCATTTGTGGAGCCATATTTTAAAGATGATGAAAGGTAAGTTGATCCTGATTAATACCAGCAATGTGATTGGAAGTACAACAGAGCTGTCTTTGTCAGAGTACCTCTGACCTGTTAAATTGCTACTTTGATTAAAATCAGGTTCATATCATTAACGTTATGATCTTAACAAAACAGAGGGACTTAAGCATAAAAATGACAAATATTACAAATAAGGAAATTTATATCATCACTACTCTTTTTTTGACAGTGGCAATAGTTATTTTCTCTCTTTTTTATAACAAATGTTTTTATTCTTGTTCTTTTTTATTATGGACTTTATATGAACTTTAGGAATTTGTTACATACGTAACCATTATATAGTATAAAACTTTAGGTGGCAAGCCTTAGGTTATGCTTGAGAATTAGTGCATGAGGATTTTTAAACCTTAAAAGATAAATTGAGCATCTAATGCTGCTTTGTGCCTTTTATTCAAAGATGGCAATTCTTTTTTTTTATTTTAAGATTTTACTTAATTGAGTCAGCACAAGCAGGAGGAGGGGCAGAGGAAGAGGGAGAGGCAGCCTCCCTATTGAGCGGAGAACCCAATGTGGGGCTCGATCCCAGGACCCTGAGATCATGACCTGAGCTGAAGTCAGATGCTTAACTAACTGAGCTGCCCACGCTTCCCCAAAGTTGGCAAATTTTATAACTTTTAATCATGTGCTATTCATTCTAGAAGTGAATTTAGGCATAGTAATTCAATTCAAAAAAAAAATTTTTTTTTTCCTTCAAGTTATGATGTTAGCAAATTGAGTCACTCAATAAGCAAAGTTTATTTTATACTTATTTCTGTTGAGAATTTTAGAAATCTGACAGGCCAAAATAAGTTTTTATTGATGCCCGTAAGACTCTAATAGATATGAGCTGTTTTGTTGCTAAATACTTAATTCTTTTATTTACCAGTTCTCCAAAGAAATAGTACCCTAGCATCCCAAATGTGACTAGGGGGTTTTTATTTGTGGGTCATTATGAACTCATGGATTTAAATGTTTCATGTGTTTTAGTCTAACCCCTAGGGTTGCTCATTTCCACAATCATTGTTTCTAGATGTTTTAGGTGGACAGTTAGGATTAAGGTTTTTGTTTTATTTTGTTTTTTAACATAACTACACTTTTTCATATTGATAGCACCAATTCCAGTTCAGAACTTTTTATGTAATAACCTCTTCTGTCTCACATCTTCCCTACTTCCCCCTAGTGAGAATCCCACTTCACAGTGCTACCAACATAAGTTCTCACTTAACTTTATTCTTTATAGAGCAGTCTCAGAATAGTATAAATTATCACCAATAATATGATTTATGAAAATGGTTTAAGATGTCATTTTTGGGTTTTTTGTTCTTAAGACATATTCTATTAGAACAACCATGTTATCTGTATCTTTTCATAAAATAAAAATTCTGAAAGTGAAAAGGAAAGGTATATTATAAATATATAGTCCAGTCACTGTGTTTTAAAGCCATTTGGAATAAATATTTTTTGTGCAGGTGTGCCGCTGACTCAGTCCCTACGTTTGTTTTATTTTGCTTTTGAATTTTGTAATTGTTTCTTTTATCTTTAATTCTTTTTTTAAATTATGTAAAATACGTACATGGCATCAAGAGCTATAAAACAAGGTATATTCAGATACATCTGGTTTCTATCATTGTCCCCTCTACCATATTAGCCTCCCTTCCCCTAAAGATGGTAACCATTTGTTAAAAAATAGGGTTTTCGATCCATTTAAAAAAATAAAAGCCGATATCTATACAGAAATGTATTATCATTCTCTCTCCCCTTAAACAAATGGCAGAATGCTACATATACTTTCTTCTGTTTTGCTTTTGCTTTTTTCATTTAAGTATATATCCTGGAAAATCACTCATAATGGCACATAGTGGTATTTTGCATTTCTCAGTTTAGTTGCACAGTACTTTATTGTTTGTACCATAGTTTATTCCTTAGTAATGTGTACTTGGAGTGTTTACAGTTATGCTAACATAGAACACTGCAGTGAATAACATTGTACATTTTCTTTTATATTGTTGTTTATCTGGGATAGAGTCCTTAAAGTAGGATTGCAGAGTAAGAGCTGTCATTTCAAATGTTTCATATTGAAAGTTCACTAACTTCTTAAAAATATGAGTAGTTTTATATTATTCTGAAACCATTAGATAGCTGGAGCCACAGGAGTTGGGTATAAGGCATGAGAACAGTAAAAATCTTAAAATTAGCACTGTTCCCTTCCCCAGAGACAATACTAGCAAACCCTGGGAAGATGGGTTTTATTGTATGAGGGACAAGAAACTTAGTAATCTCTTTGGTGACGCTTTAAGGTCTAGTACCGATGTCAGTCTGCTAGCAGATTGCCTGCAGCATTAGAACAACACTAGCAGAATGAACAACACTCAGAGGAGGGGATACAGCTAAAATGTATTCTATATAAGCTTTTAAGAGTCCATAAACCAGGGGCGCCTGGGTGGCTCAGTCGTTAAGCGTCTGCCTTCGGCCCAGGTCATGATCCCAGGGTCCTGGGATTGAGCCCCGCATCGGGCTCCCTGCTCGGCAGAAAGCCTGCTCCTCCCGCTACCATTCCCTCTGCTTGTGTTCCCTCTCTCACTGTATTTCTCTCTGTCAAATAAATAAAATCTTTAAAAAAAAAAAAAAAAAAGAGTCCGTAAACCATTTGAAAGAAAGCAATTGTTAATCTGTCCTTTTAACTTACAGATTGCTCTAAAGTTGAGAGTTCTTGGACTTAAGCCCCCACAGGACCTATAACCTCATATACTTTGACATAGAACAATTAAAGCTTCCTTTTGAGAGAAAGCGCTTGCCAACTAGAGGGGCATGGGATCAGAATGCCTCAGAGGAGTAGATAGGGTCCCAACAAGTGGTTTTACAAATCAGTTTTTGTGAGCCAGGCTCCTGAAGCTCTCTGGGGATGTTTCTATTACAAACGAATATGTATACCATCTCTTAAGTCTTCATTTACCTATTTTGTAAGTTTGGACTTTTCTGTATTGAGCTTTAATACTTAAAGCAGGATACAGTATATTAAAAACTTCTGTACTTCCTGCTTGCTTTTTCTTCCCAAAGCACCCTATACCTCATTAATCCATACCTCAGTGGCTTTGACCCTCCCAGGTTTCCAGTAGTTCTTAGTAGGATCTGATCCATTTAAGGACAAGTGCAAATAATTGTCCCTAACATTTTGAAGACTCCAGGGAGGGTGGAGGCAGCAAAAGAAATTTTTAGAGAAAATGACACATGACATACAAAGTGAAGAATCTCTTTTTTGGAGGGTTAGGAAGTGGGTTAGCCCAGAAATATAGGTTCTTAAAGAAAACTGAGTTAACAGATGCCCTTTTTTTTTGTTATGTTACAGAATACCAATTCCTGGCTTTAATAATACAGTATTTCTTTTTAAATTAGATTATTTTAGGGGCACCTGGATGACTCCGTCAGTTAAAACATCTGACTCTTGGCTTTAGCTCAGGTCATGATCTCAGGGTTGTGAGATCGAGCCCCATCAGGCTCCATGCTCAGCTCAGAGCCTGCTTGGGATTTTGTCTCTCCCTCTCCCTGTCTCTCCCCTATCCCCCTACTCTCTCTCTCTCTAAGTAAATACATAAAATATTTGAATAATAATAAATTAGGTTATTTCATATATTCAGCCAATCAGAGGCAAAAATAAGAAGTAGTAGTTATCTTTTCCACTTAGAGAACTGGATTTTTATGTACATAAAAATACCTGACATACAATAAGCATCTAGTAAGTATTTAATGAAGAATGCATGAAAAAATTTGTTTTTCTAACATACTTAGTAAATATTTCAAATTAAATGAATGAATGTTTGGGGGTTATTTCTCCTCTGGGCCCTCACCTTCATTAATTAAAAATCTAAACCAGGGCGCCTGGGTTGCTCAGTCGTTAAGCGTCTGCCTTCGGCCCAGGTCAGATCCCAGGGGCCTGGGATCGAGCCCTGCATCGGGCTCTCTGCTCTGCAGGAAGCCTGCTTCTCCCGCTACCAGTCCCTCTGCTTGTGTTCCCTCTCTCGCTGCGTTTCTCTCTGTCAAATAAATAAAATCTTTAAAAAAAAAAAAAATCTAAACCAAAGGTCTTTATAGTAACAAATGGTTTTTTAAATTTAATTCATTTTTCTTCCAGAGAGACTGGCTTACAAAATTTTCCTCATATTGAGGTAGTTCGGAAAAAAGAAGAGAGAAGAAAATTGCTTGGACACACATGTAAGGAATGTGAAATTGTAAGTACGAATGTGAATCCTGTCCAGTGGGTTTTTTAAAATATGACTTTATATATCAGAAATGTGTGATTTAAAAATCATAGAGCTGTATTTGTATCTAGAAACCTCATTTGATCCAGGAATAGCAGGATAGATAAGTAAAGAGCACACTGGCTGTGACTTGGGGGATCTAAATACTTGGAAATGAAAGCCCTCAGTCTCAGATTTTCATTAAGTGATTCTGGAACGTAAGCCTTCTTTTTACCAACTTAAAACATTTGTGCCATTTTTCTTCTGTGTTTATTTGTATCTGTTTTTTTTTTTAAAGGTTTTATTCATTTATTTGACAGAGAGAGAGATCACAAGTAGGCAGAGAGGTAGGCAGAGAGAGAGAGGAGGAAGCAGGCTCCCCACTGAGCAGAGAGCCCGATGCGGGGCTCGATCCCAGGACCCTGAGATCATGACCTGAGCCGAAGGTAGAGGCTTTAACCCACTGAGCCACCCAGGCGCCCCTGTTTGTATTTGTTTTCATTTCTTTCCCCTGGTGTTACATTACAGCAGAGGCCCTCTCTTATTCATATACCACATACCATTCATATACCATTGGGGAAAATTCTGATATTTTAGTAGGATCCCAGCACTCTCAGGAAATGAGATATATTCATGATTGGTTTTTTCTAAATAACTGGTATAACCATAATCTCTTAATTTTTTCCCCAAACGCTCCTTCCTAGACACAATGCAATGAGCAAGCTCTATGTCATCCTTAGAGCACAATTTTATTTTCCTTTTATACATTGACTATCTTGGACTATTGAAGTAGAAGTAGTAGTAACCGTCCGATCCCTAAATATCTCAGGCAGGTTCTATGTTTCTTGAAACATGTTTTTTTCAATTTCTTCCTTGCTGTTTGTTGAGTATTATTAGATGCCTGCCTCTAGTGATTGAGTTCCCTTTTAAATTTTCTTTTTAACAGCTATGAGCTAGAAAATTTAATAACCAAGCAGATTAAAGTTATTTATGGATAGCTTGTGGCATTTGGTAAGCATTTGGTGAGAAATAGGTTCTAACAGTGGGAATGTAAATGGAGATCATGGTTTTGAAAAGCAATTTGGCAGTGCTGCAATGTGTATCATGAGTTTTCATAACACAAATTGAACGTATCATGATTTCTTAACTAAATATGGTCAAGCCTCCAGTTTTTAGTTAAAATCATAATTCTTTACAATCTGGAACTAACACCACCAGTTAGAAAAAAGCTCTTGTGCTTTTTGCTTTTGCTGTGCTTTTGCTTTTTCTCTTGTGTTTGTTTCTTTTTTCTCTGTATTAATTTTCTTACCTTCTCTCAGGAATCATTTCCTATACTGTCATTCAGTCTCTAAAAACCGTTGTCCTGGGGGCGCCTGGGTGGCTCAGTGCCTTCAGCTCAGGTCATGATCCCAGGGTCCTGGGATCAAGCTCCACATTGGGCTTCCTGCTCAGTGGGGAGTCTGCTTCTCCCTCCCCCTCTCCCTCTGTGCTTCCCCTCCCCTGAAATAAATATAATCTTTAAAACTCACTAAATAAAAACTATTGTCTCATACGTTTTATTTGAATATTTTGTTGTGTTAGGAGGTAAATCTGTTCCCTATTAACTCTCTCATGACCAGGAGTGAAAGTGCCAGTCCTGTGTATTTAAATACTATATGCTTACAGTTCTTAAATGTATCCCAGTGTCTTCCACCTGTGAAATATGTAATACACATGTGGAAGTGTGATAATCATCTCACATTTCACCATGTCCAAAAGCAAACAGTTTCTACCACTGATTCCCAAACCTCACCTGAGTCTCCTCGATGTCCATTCTTCTAGCTGTTTAAACCAAAGTTCTTACAGTTACCTTCCCTTCTTTCATATCTCAGTAATGGATCTATCAGCAAATCCCATCAGTTCTATCTTCAAAGTTATCCCGTTTCCATCCACTTGCTGTCACCACCACTAACCCCCTGGACCAAGGCACCGTTTCATCTTGTCTGGACTATTGAAATAATTTGCTTCTAAGTGCTTTCCTTCTGTTGTTTTAATCAACTGTTTTTGGAAAAAGTAGTGTTAGATCCACAGCAAAATTGAGCAGAAAGTACAGACAATTCCCATATACCTCTGTCCTCATTTTTCTTTTCTTTTTTATACTTGTCTCTTCACAGTATATGTTCTTTCTTTTTAAAGCAAGATATTTCTGAGATGTTAATGGTTTTTATTGCCCCCGGTGGGGAAATTGGGATTAAAGGTCCTTCTGTCGGCACTAAGTGCTTCAGTTCCTGGCCTCCCTGCCAGAGAGGTTTGGGAATTGGATGTGGGGTGTCAAGGGCCAGGACAGGGCCTGAGAGCAGCAGCACAGAGCGGCTTGGCTAGGACAGATATCTACTTGATTTCTCTCTTCACTGTGTGCTTTTAACACAATGATCTTTTGTTTCCTAATCTTTTTTAGAATAAAAATTAAATCATGGGGGCGCCTGGGTGGCTCAGTGGGTTAAAGCCTCTGCCTTTGGCTCAGGTCATGATCTGAGGGTTCTGGGATCAAGCCCCACATCAGGCTCCCTGCTCAGCGGGGAGCCTGCTTCCCTCTCTCCCTGCCTGCCTCTTTGCCTACTTGCCTCTCTCTCTGTCAAATGAATAATAAAATCTAAAAAAAAAAAAGTCATGTCATTTCTCTGCCCGAAACCCTTAAATGTCTTCCCATCTCAGTCAGAATTAGAACCCAAAGTCCTTATCAAGGATGGCAAACTCTGGCAGCCCACTGTTGATTTGTATATGTTGTAATTTGGTAGCAGTGTTTTTCTAAATTGATTGATAACCGTGATTCTCTAATTAGGGTCATCCCCTGCCATGTCCAGGCTAAGGTAACAAAGGCTTGTACTCACAGCAATGAGAAAAATGAAAAAGATGACCCCAAAAAAAGTTGTTTCAGAGGTATTCAAAAAACCTTTCCTTCAAACTTAAGTTTTAGCCCTTAGTCTGCCACTTTTTTTAAAAAAAGATTTTATTTATTTATTTGACACAGAGAGAGAGATCACAAGTAAGTAGAGAGGCAGGCAGAGAGAGGGGGAAGCAGGCTCCCTGCCGAGCAGAGAGCCCGATGTGGGGCTCGATCCCAGGACCCCGAGATCATGACCTGAGCCGAAGGCAGAGGCTTAACCCACTGAGCCACCCAGGTGCCCC
>CM053616.1:60617925-60646618 GCA_028646535.1 Procyon lotor | reverse complement strand
AGCTGAAGCCAAGACCCAAAGCATCCCATTTTCACATCCTTTTATACACGGAAAACAGGCCCAGAGTTGCTGTTCAATGATGGTGGTTGTTATTTTGTGTTTCGTTGTGGGGAGACTGCACTGAGGGACTCAAGACACAGTGTTCTTTCCGTGTCTGCACTCTGCCCTGTAACTTTGTTGTCCTTCCCATCCAAGGATGGACTCTACTTCCCAAACCTCGACTTTCATTTAGGCTTGTTTTTGCTTGACCAACAGAACACAGCAGAAGTGACATTATACCTTACCTATGCCTAGGACCAAGAGCCCTGTGCAATATTGGCTTTCCTCTAGGAACAGTTCTGTTGCCCTATCAGGAAACCTGTGGTTAGGATGAGAGAGCGTGTGGAGAAATACCGAGCCAGCCCAGTTGTCCCCGACAAGTGAGATGGCCCAACCAAGATCAGCAAAGCCACCTAGCTGACCACAGGGACATGCGTGAATGCCACTGTACTCAGCCCAGACGATTGGAAATGCCCAGCTGACCCACAGACGTGTGATTAAAAAATTGTTAGGCCATGCCACTGAGGTTTTGTGGTCCCTTGTTATGTGGCATTATGGCAGCAGTGGGTAGCTGATACAATTGCCGGGGGAGAGCTAATGAGAGAGTTGTGTTCGAGAAGGGCCCTCTCAAGTACCAGGTGACAAAGCTGACTGCCACCTGGGCCTCATCATGTGTATACCTCTCTCCCAGAGGAAGAGTGTTTTCCTTCCTTAGACATACTCAGCTTCGGCCCAGATAGATTCCTCCTGGGCTTGTCAAAACTTTCCAGAACACAGTACTGCAAACAGGGCTTCCTTTGGCAGCTTGTTAGGATAATTGAAATGTGGGTGGGAGCTCATTAAGCTCCCCTTCGTCAACATTCTTCCTTCCAGGCTCGGGGAAGCTGCGAGTTCTGTCACATCCCATTAGCACCGTGTCTGGGTGGTTTCCACACCTTTCTAGGCAAATCAAACACACGGGGTCCACATTCAAGGGAAAATGCATTTATTCCCACAGAGAGGGGTGTGTTTATGGAAATTTAAAGATGGATACATCTGGCTGGGCTCGATGATGAGAACGAGAGTGAGAATACCTAAAAAAATGCTTCGGAGGGATAAGGAATGCACTCTGCTATTGTACATATTAAAAAGTGAGCACCTGAAATCTTCTCTGGACATCCCTAAGTCCCCCTTCTAGTCTCATATGCTGGCCTCTTACAAAACCCTATTTTATGGAAAGGATTTTCGAACCCAAAATGTGTTTGTTCTCATCCTGACTGGGTCCCAACAGTAACAGCAACAGCGATGTTAATTTTTACTGAGCACATTTTCTTTGCCAGGCTCTATGCTAAGACTTTTATGCCAATAATCTCATTTAATTCTGGACAGGAAGCTCCCTGAGGTCAGAGATGATGCCCATTTTGTTCCCTCCAGTATGTATCAGGCATGCAACACAATTCTTGGCATTAGATGTCCAATACATGTTTAGCAAACAATGAAGGACAGTCTTGGGGGCGAGGGGTAATCACTCCCATCTCTAAAAGACAAAGACATGGAAGATCCAGGACGAACTCTAGCTCCCGTAGCCAGTTAAGTGGTGGGAAGGGTCTAAGACAGGAAGGCTGTATCTTCAAGGGTTGTTCTTGTGACAATGACATGAAGCAGAGAAGATAAACATGTGGAAATTACCTGGTACACAGAGCACAGAAGTTAGGTTTCTAATGTTGTTTGTTTTATTTTTGTGTCTTTGTTTTCTCTATGAAAGAGGATATGAAGAGGGGGGTGGTAGAGACCCAGAGGGGGCCTTGTGGCTTCACAGAACCAGCACAACCTGGGTTCAAATCTTGACCCCCACCACGTAATGGCCGCATCATTTGGCTGAAGCCGTGTGAAATTCAGGGGGTCTGATATCCTGCACGGTGTTCCTGCAGCCATGGCGAGAACTCCCAGGAATGTGGGGGCATGAAACTCAACAAACTCATCATTAAATGCTTTCTACCAACAAACACCATATGCTTGCACAAATCAATCAACAATTAGTTTTTTTTTAATGTAACAACAGGAAACCTGCCTTATATGATTGTTTTCAAGATGCAATTAAGATAATGCTCAACGATGCCTAGCACTTGGTAAGTGCTTAATAATAATAGCGAATAATAAGGAATGCTTACTGAGCATATACCATGTGCCCGGGGTTTAAATGCATCATCTCATTTAATGTTCTTATCAAATTGATGAGGTAGATACTGTTAATTGTCCCATTTTACAGTTGAGCAAACGGAGGGACAAAGAGGTAAATAACTTGTCCAAGGTTAAACATCTAGTAGGGAGGCTAGTTTGTCTTTGGACTGGACACGTTCTTTGGAGGAGTGGTGGGAGGCCAGAGCCCAGAGCCATTCAGAGCTGGCAGCAAATCCCAGTCTTCTGTAAGCCTGGGCTTCGGGGGTTTCTGGCTTGAGAAGTTCTGGCATTCCTGGTATTTGTAAGAAGCTACTGTTGTGGTCCATTGGTTACAAGGTCTGAACCCCCTTGAAAGGGGTACTGTGATGATCTTCAGTGCAGAGGAAATGTTACTTCACCAGCATGATCCTTAAAGGGGCACTGTGTTTTAGCAACCACAAGAAGAAAATCCTTCGAGGAGGATTCTTTAAAATAACTGTGCTCTAATCAGTTAAATCTGGGATTGGCTAAGTTTTATCATACTAGTCAACCCTGTTCTGTTGGCTATAACTGGCTGGAAGTCCTTATTGGAGAAGGATTTTGGCAAAGATCAATGTGTTTGATTAATAATGTCTTGTTGTGGGCAAGGGCAGGAGGATATAGATATCTATGCCATATATTACCGACCCTGCATCATTTATAAGCTTTGAAGGGGCACCCTAGGAGGGCAATCACACTTCCCTTTGTCAGAGTTTCGAGGGGTGTACGTCCTGGGCGCAATTACATATTTACACAAAGCAGTCCTGCTGTGTCATTTGAACAGTCTTTTTATGAGTTTTATTCAGACTTGTCATTGAATCTCCACAACATGAGGAAGTCTTTCTCTAGATCTTTTCCTTTTATTCTCATATTGGGTAGAAATTATCTCCAGTATCTAGAAAAGGAAACAAAGTTTCGGAGAAGTGAATGAGCTTGCTCAAAGCTGCACAGCACCAAAGGCAGTTGTTAGTTGTTGTTGGTTTTTTTTTTTTTTTTTAAGATTTTCTTTATTTATTTGTCAGAGAGAGAGAGAACACAAGCAGGGGAGCGGCAGGCAGAGGGGAGAGGCAGGCTCCTGCTGAGCAGAGAGCCCAGTGTGGGACTCGATCCCAGCACCCTGGGATCATGACCTGAGCCGAAGGCAAATGCTTAACCAATTGAGCCACCCAGGTACCCCACCAAGGGCAGTTTTGACACCAAGCCAGCAACTGATAAGTTACACGTTGATCCATCAGCTAGTAAATAAGTGGCAAAACCATTTAGGCTGTAGGTTTCAGGCTTTGAGACTAATGCTTATTCTTTGGCACAACAGATGCCTCTGATGAGGGCCTAGGGCTGTGCTCAGATGCCATGGTAAACACAGAAAAAAGCAGCAAACTGGATGCTCAAAGAACCTGCACTGTCTTTTTTTTTTTTTTTTAACTGCATGGTCTTATAATCTCTCTCTCCTCCCTTCCAACCCTCAGAGACAATTCCAAATCTTCTGGAAAGAGAAAGAAGGGGTCACTGCATTTTATTTGGCTACAAAGCACTAAATGGTAAATTGCCTTTCCATTTTAAATTGCCGGCACCATCAGATTCACTATGAATATAAGTGCATCTTCTGGGGGTAATAGCCATTTTTATGCTGCTAATCTAGAAAAAGGAAATACGGCTCAGAGAGCAGGCTGATGACAAGTTGGGTAGCAGTCCCAAGGCTGATGTGGTCTGGAGAAAACCATGAGTCTCTCTGGGCCTGTTTCTCCATCAGAAATTATATTCCTTCTGTGTCTTGGTAACCACAGCAGGGAGAGTTAAGAAAACCTAATAAGGAATCTCCTGGCGAATTTAAAGTTTCTGTGCAAAAAACACAATAATGAGAACTCTGCATGAGAAAGTCCCTTTGTGTTAGGAATACGTCCTGTCAATTTATTCAGTCCCTAAAGCTCTTTCAAAGACCTGCTTCTCACGTGATCGTCCCAATGAACCTGCAGTTGGGTGAGATGGTGGGCGGAGGGGCTCAGGGAAGGGAAAAGATTTGCCCGGGGTCACTCAGCCAAAAGGGGGACAGAGCCTAGTCTCTAGTGCACACCTAGCTGGGGCTCGGTTGCAGCAGTGCATTACCGAGAAGGAAAGCAAGGGTCAGGAGCCACCCACCCCCCCAACAAAGGGAGTGTTTGTTGAATGAACACAAGTGCTTGAGTAAGACAGTGGGTGAATGAGCCCTTGGAAACCTTTCTGGGGCCAGTTTTGCTGAGTGTTTACAACACCTTAAAAATAGAAATTCCCTCTGGCACCATTCATTCTCCTTCTTAAGTATTCCTCCCAAAGAGAGTTGCCTTCGGCTCAGGTCATGATCCCAGGGTTCTGGGATTGGACCCTGCCTCGGGCTCCTTGCTCAGGGGGATCCTGCTTCTCCCTCTGCCTCTGCCCGTCCCCCTGCTGGGTTCCCTCTCCCGCTGTCTCTGTCTGTCAAATAAATAAATAAAATCTTTTTTTAAAAAAAAGAATTTATCCCAAGGAAATAATCAGATAAGTTATGAAGATGTATATGCAGACATTCGTATCGATATTATCTCTAGGAGCCAAACCGTGCATATGACCTAAATCTCCAGCTGTGGGACATCGGTTTAAATAAATGAATCAACAAATACATAATTGATGACATGCCTGTATTCTGGGCTTTAAAACTGTGATGAATAGAAGCAAGAACATGTGCAATGGCTTAGTTACAGTGTTGTTTGTTGCAGCTTTAAATGAGCAAAAAGAATGTAAAGTTAAATGTCCAACGACAAGGTTCTAGGTCATACTGGAATATACAGTTTTTTTTATAGTAACGGTGTGCATGGCTATTTATGGACATGAGAAGAGGTTGACAGTATAGAAGTTCGGTGGGCGATTCAGGGCAAAGAGTATGATCTCTCTCTTATACTCTATGTATCTGTAAAGGTATATGTGAATTTGTTAATAGGGGTTCTCTTTGGACGATAGGGGTACACTTTTAAACAATAACTAAAGGTGCTTATGATGTGATAATAATTCTTATCATCGTGTTCCGACTATGACTTGCAAAGCTCACAGAACTGACCCGTTCTAAACCCAGCACAGGTGTTCCTGCATGAAGAGGGTAGGGACCCCAAGCCCGGGGATGGCCTAGAAGGATGATACAGAAGGGACAGGAAGGTGCCTCACTTTAACACACACCCACTCTGTGCCAGGCATAGCGTCATCATCGTCATCGATCATTTGATGATCACACATCATGGATGATCACACATCATCACAGTGAATTTTGCACTGATTATTCAGAGTGCATTTTACCTCCCACTCACCTGTGTAAAAACCGAAGCTCAGGGAGGTTGGATAACTTCTCTGAGATCACCCAGCTTGCAGGCGGAGCCTGTTTAGCTCCAAGATACACGCATACTCCCCACCTTGCTGTATTGTTCAGAATACTTCCTCTCCTGAGCAACAAGGCCATGGCCAAACCCACCCACCAGCAGAGGCCGAAAGAGTTTGGTAGGGCCTGTTTGTCATTAAGTCCTGTCTTGCTGTGCAGTGAAGAGGAAAAGACTGGTGTGAGATCTTAGTATGTATCCTCGTGCCGAGCCCAGCTTCGTCTTCTGGGACAGGGGTATGTTGGCAGCTCTCCAACCCTTGCCTTTGACTTTGGAAATGGAGACGGGGCAGGGGGCAGTTACACCAGCTTTGCATAACTATGAAAACAGACCTTACCTCTCGGCCCCCCACCTCCCCTTCCTTGCGGCCCCCTTAAAGTAATCACTTTACCTCTCAAAGCCTCTATTTCTTTACTTGTAAAGTGATGTTATAATGCTCATCTTTATAGGGGTTTTCACGAGTTCAGACATTATGTTTGCAAAACACCTGGCACAAAGTAGGCAACATGATTTACCTTTTTTTTTTTTTTTTTAACTCATCCTAAAACTGTAGGGTGATAACACTCAGGGAACGTATACCTTCATGAAACTAGCGAGAGGCTAGGCAGACATGCATGCATTTGGGATCCCCAAGGAGAAGCACTTCAAATCTTCTCTGCCAAATGAAAGTCAGTTCCACCTTAAAATTTCCCTCTGCGAACGCTTGCAAAGATGGTATTTAATTGATCATAACATCCTCAGACTCTCAGGCAGGCTCTTTCCTCCTCTTGCTCATCACTGCTGATTACTCGAGATATTTTATGTAAACAGAAAATGGTTCCTGCATAATTAGACTCATCCACCCTTCCACTTCCCCGTTTGCTCTGCTTCTAGCTTCCTGGAGCTGCCCAGCCACCTCTGAGGCTCATCAGTCTGTAGGGGCTGCGGAGCTCCGAGGATCCCAAGAGACACTCCCTGGAGGGGCTGTTGCCTGGGGCCACAAAGGCTGCTAATAAAGAGGCAAAACTCTGCACCCTCTGTTTCTGCCTCTGGGTTCTGTCCAGGGCCGCCACCACGCCACCGCTCCCTGGGCTCATATGCCGCCCATTGTACGTCAGGAGAGACTCTCTTTGCAAACACAGCTGTCCTGTGTCCCCCTCCTCTGACATTCTGGGAGGTCACTGCAAAGGAGAAAGGGTTCATCCTGAAATGAGTGAATCTCTCTTTGTGGATTCCATCTAGGTGATGCGTTCTTCCCATAGTAGCTTCTTGGGGCATACACAGTAGTAGAATTCCTTGTTTCCATCATGGTCTCCCTGGCCCCCACCACCCTGCTAGACTGTTCTGTAGACCTCATGATGTCATGGAGGATGGGGAGGGAGCTGTACTGTCTCCTTCATCTCCAGGGCTTAGTGCAGTTCTGGGGATTACTAGGTGCTCTGTTTGGGGACTTGCTGGAGTTTAGTCAAGAAGGTGTGGTCCACAGAGGTAAGTGAGATCGGATTGTTCAAAGGTTTGGGCTTCATCTTGAACCCCCTGAGGAGTTTTTCTGGTTGTTGTTTGTTTGTTTGTTTGTTTGTTTGTTTTTAGAGAGGGAGGAGGGGAGGGACAAGGAGAGGGAGAGAGGGAATCTTGGGCCCCATGCCCAGTCCCATGCAAAGCCGGACTCAGGGCTTGGACACGTAACCACTGAACCACTGAGGCGCCCCTTAAGCCCCTGAAGAGTTTTAAGGGGGAGGGACATATACCCAGACTTGTGTTTTGGGAAGATCACACTGGCTGCCCGGTGGAGAGTGGACAAATGGAGCCACGAGGACAAGGAGGTCATTACCATGATCCCAGAGACTGTGCCTGGACGGGGCGGGGGTCCAGGTGCAAGCACTGTCTCCTCCAAGCTTGGCAGCCTCCTGTGCTCACTCCAGGCAGATGCTCTTGGTATCCACCTGTGCCCCTAGGCTTACCCCGTAGACTGTGCGGTTTCTGTGAGCTCTGATGACTTCCTGGGTATCTCAGTCTCAGGGGTGTCCTCTGGCTATGGCAGTGTGCTGGGTATCCCTTGGAGGAGGCAGGAAAAGCCAGAGGAGAGGTACCTCAACCAGTGAGGAACAGGAAGAGATGGACAAACACCCCCGCCCCCATGCCCCTCAGTGGGACAGTTGGCAGCAGGTTTGCCCTGCCTCCTAGAAGTCCCCACCGGGACCAATCCCCGGCAGCCCACAGTAGGAACCAGCCCATTAACGCACTCCGTATTGGCTGTCTTCCCTTCCCTATCTCCTGTGCCCCACCCTCTTTTCTCTTTGCACCTTCTGGGATCACCCCCAAATCAACTCCTTGTACCCACATTCTCATCTCAGGGCCTCTTTTTAGAGGAACCCCAAATAAGACAATGGTATTTTATAATGAATGGGTAAATACCCATATGCTTTCATTCAGTCAGTCACACTTTACCACAGTACCTATATTTTAACATCTATGATTCCTCTAAGAAGAGTACCTAGCTCTCTGGGACCCTAAGACCTTCTCGAACTTTCTCAGGTACATTTCATCGTTAACACCATTGCCGTGAACAGACCCCAAATGCCAGGATGAGGCCTAGAAATGCCCCTGGTTTTAAGTTCTGAAAGTTAAGATGTTCAAGGCTCAGAGGAAATAAATACCCACCCCAGGAGGCCCTGTGGAGAAGCTAGGGGAGAGCAGGAGCAAGGACCTGTTGAAGGTGCCACCATATAGCCTTCCTTCTCTTGGGAGGACACAGATGAATGGTCTAAAGGGAGTGAACTTAATGGGGAGCTGATGTTACTTCCCTTTCTTAGAAAATATCCCAGCCTTAAAAAACAATGACTTCAGTTGCCCCAACTTTAGTGGCAAAGGGATGCTCTGTGGTTCAAGTTTATTGGGAAAATTTGTAGGACTGGGATAAGAACATGTCAGCTAGCCAGCCAGAGTAGCCTGTGGCTCAAGGAGGGATGATTTTGCTGCCAGGGGACATTTGGCAATGTCCGGAGACATTTTTGGGGTCACAACCAGATGGACGTGCCGCTGGCATCTAACCCTCCCGCAAGACACAGGACAGGTTCTGTAACAAAGGATTATTCAGCCCCATCGGGCAATAGTGAGAGACCCTGCTTCAGAGGAACCTCTGCATCGCACCTTCTAGTTTTCCACACAGGCCTGGGGAGGGAAGGACTGAAATATCAGGGCATTTCTGGGGATGCCAGCGAGGGGAATCCTCTGTGTCTGCTCACAGCCTGGAGTGTTGGGGATGGGGGGGGGGCGGGCAGTGGACACAGAGCCCGCAATGATGCTAAGGGCCTTGTTTCAAGTTGGCCTCAACTGGGGGAAGATTTCATAGCGACCAAAGCTTGTGATAAAAGGAAATGTGATATCACGACCATAAATAAAAAAAAAACCCAGAGCCACTTGTTGTGATTAGAAGGTAATTGCAATATGAATCCAATGCAAGTCATCAAATATCATTGAATATTGGGGAACTGAGCAGGATGGGAATCAAAAAGCCTTGGGAGAGTCTTGTTGCCATTCTGGGGTTCCCTTTGCTCAGCTATAAAATGGGATTTGGCCAGAATAGTGTTTCTTGAAAAGTGGTAAGGAGAAAACATTTTGTGCAGAGGAGAGAATTTGCGGTTATACACGGAGGCAGTGTTAAATAACAATGAATTGCTTGAAATTAATCCCTTTTTCAATTTCCTTTCAATCCATCTAAACACAACAAGAAAAAAAAACCTCAGCTTTGGTGCTCCTGTTTCTTTAGCAATTTTTAAACACTTGCTAATTTCTCCTTTCATGAAAGACAGAGGAGTAGGATGATGGGCAAGTTACAAAACTCAGAATTTATTAACATTCTATAATTTCATTGTATTTATTTTATGCTTACCTTCTATCCATGTAAAGTGGTGCTGGTTGTCCATTTAGAGAGAATTATAGAAGTTTCCCTTTCAGATACATTTATTTAATGAGTGAATCAATTTAAAAATTTAATCAATTTAAAAATATTAAAATAAAAATGAATAGATAGTATGCAACAATGGAAAAGATGGTAAAACCAGCAGATTTTGTCATCCAAGGAAGTCAAGCCGTCCTTCTAGGGATAACCTTAAAATGGCTCTACTTTTTAATTTCAAAGTTAATAATTTGCAAATAAAATGCAAACACCTGTGCTTTAAATATTGTCTTAAAATTGCACAGGACTCTTGAAATGAGCCAGATGCTATCCATGAATGTTCTAGCTATATTAGCCACCCACCCTCCCTGGACTCATTCATACATAGTCTTTTTTATGGGCAGTGTTTTTTCCAGACCTAACACCATATTTGGCACACAGTAGATGCTTAATAGGTGCCTGTTAGGAAAAATGCACGCAACCCAGGAATTGAAAAGGAAGCTTACAGTTACTAAGGACAGAAAATCCACCTCCATCTGGTTTAACAAAAAAAGAAAAGTGTTCAGAGGTAAGGTGGACTGTGGCATGTTTTGGTCCAGAGTTTCAGGGTGTGAGGTGGACTCTGACTTCATTTCTCTCTAATTTTCTCAGATCTGCCATCCTCCGTGTCCTGGTCCTCAGGAAGGCTTGCCTCATTACAGCAAAATTAGCTGCTGCAGAATCAGATCTCATACCCACACACCACAAATGGGTGCGGGAAAGGGGAAGAGAGCATCGTTTCCCCAGCCTTCCAAGGCAGTGTTTTGAGTTTCATTCCATTTGGCCAGTTGGACCATTTTGGGTCACATATCAACCCTGGAGTCAATGTCTAAGGCCAGAGGGATGAAATTCACTGATTAGCTTCTCTTAGGTCACATGTCCTATGCCTATAGCCAGGAACGGTGTTATCCTCCCCAGAGAAACATGGATCCCAAAATGGGAATTAAGAGCTGTTGGAAAGAAGTGGGAGGAGGAGACAGATGCTGGGACAGCCTGGCCATGTGATGGATGCCCACTCCATCCGTGAATGGCAGAACACACTGATAGAGAGTACACTGGTTCATGAACTGTTTGTTATTTGCCATGAGAAGATAAACACAGAAATCAAGGATAAGCATTTAGAAACTTATAGAGCAATTTAACATTTTTTACAACATCCAAGTGTGTGATAGGTAGATTCATCTTATTGAATAGAGTATAGACCATACGTCTTGGCTTATGAAGGATCAGGAAAACTAATTAATCTTTCATGATAAGTTGAGAAGCATTGGTTTAGAAACTGTACTTTGTGGGTTGACCACTCAGTTAGCAGGTTGGAAAGTCTGAGCTGAAACTCTTAAGACTCATGTAATACTAATGGGTGTAGGACATTGGGAAATTTGGGGTTGAATGAGCCTGATGCAGAGATGTTATAAGCGTCCTGCCTCATCTGGGGATGTTTCCAGACACCAATAGGTAGGTCTGTGGATCACAAGATGCTAAAGACCTACAGGAAGAAAGCATCAAGGAATTGAGAATGGGAATGAAGTCTAGATTTTTAGGCTAGCTCCTTTTGTCTCTTCTGACTATGTCCTGACTACTTATTATGGGTTGCTATAGTGACGGGAGATGTAAAAGAGACCGTGCAAGGTGGCATTGCAGATTAAGCTTCACCAAACTTGGTTTAACTTTCCTTGTGGGAGTTTAGATTTAAACATCTTGTTGCCTGCTGCCATGATACCATAAGCTGAGGACAGTAAAGCTTCCAAAAGTTGTGCTAGCAAGGTTTCCTTTGTCCTCATTCCTCAAAGAGCCATACCTGGTAAGGACAGGTCTTGGTTCTGCTAAAATGAATTATTATTTCCCTGGGGCTAATATTCCAAAGACTGTTCCTTGGATTGAGTCCAAAGCCATGGGTGGGGTTGGCTCACCATTATAGAAGGAGACAAAGAGCTACTTCTGAAACCAGGGGTAACTGAAGAATAAAAATCGCCCACAATCTTGAGTTCCAACCAGAGAGATTCCTCCCATGTGCAAAGGCGACATGTCAGAAAGGGTTTCCTATTTCCAGATAAAGTGATCTGATGTCAGGTATTTCCTTGAAAATCCTCTGGAGAGTGGAATACAGATGAAACAAACTTGGCTAAAATATGATGGATACATGGGATTTGTGATATTCTTCTTTTATATATCTTTGAAATCTCCATAATAAAAAGTTAGAAAAGAGGTTTTAAAATTCCAACTTTTCACTAATATAAACAATACAGGATTTAATATTAGTCACTCAACAAGTAATTGTTGAGACTCAACTATGCACCGGGCCCTTTGGTGCCAATTGGGTGACACCCCCATACCACCAACACACACACCTAGAAGATGGGATTGATTCCTATCTGGTCACCTTTTATAAAGTCCACAGGTTGAAAAATCCTGTGAACAAGCAAGAATTCCAATTGGCTTTCTAGTTTTTTTAAACTGATAAATGTGTTACATGACATTACATGTCAAGACATACAATGATTGGCCAACATTTAAGAAAAATCTCTAACATGAGTCATACAAAGTTAACACACAGAAATCAGAAATTGGATGAGAACGGAGATGACAGATGAACAGAAAACTAAAGTAAAGCAAAAAGAAAAGGAATATATGAGATCCTTTTTGAGTTCAGAGAAGCTATTATATCCATGAAACAAGAAAAGGATACTATCAAAAAGGACAGTAAGAGTTAAGAAAGAGTCATTAAAATAATTTAAAAGAATATGGATATTTTTTGATAAATCACCAAGGATACATCATTGTTTTGTATACTTTTCAATATGTATATTATATTTTACAACTTAAAAAGATTAAAATAGAATAAAATAAATTATATGCTAAAAAAAATCAATACAGAGGTTGTGAGGGGAAGTTGAAAAAAATATCTACCATAAGGAGGACAAAAAGATGGAGATCTGGAAAGTAGGAAGGGAGAGGTAAGGACATGAGAGATTTGGTGTAAGAGGTTCAAAATCTGAATAAAAGGAGTTCTAGAAAGAGAATATTTAAAACACAGAGGCAGTGAGATCATTAAATAAACAGTATAAGAAAATGCTCAAGAACCACAGGATATGAGATTTTAGATTAAGAGGGTCTTTTGAGTGATCTACATCAGGAAAGGGAAAATATATCCACTCTAAGGCATACCACTGTGCTGTTTTAAAATGGAGGGAATAAAAGGAATATCATAAAAGCATCCAGAGGGGAGGAAAAATTAAAGTACAGGTTACATGCAAGAATCTGAATGGCATCTCTTAGCTAACAGTAATATTAGAAGATGGAAACAAATGCATCAGTGCCTTAAACTATTATATATATATACATATATATTTACCCAAATATACATATCTGTAAATATTAGAGAGAGATATAGAGGGTGTCATCATGACATGAGAGAATTAAATTCTTGTTGTTCATAATAGGACTATAATAGTGCTTACAAGTGATAACCCAGTAAATAACAGTATTGGTATGTCCCTTAAAATAATGGAGCTAAGTTCCAGAAAAGACAGCCCAGAGTATTAAAGGTCGTTGCCTTGGTGGAGCAGGACGTGGGAGAGATGATGTATGAGGAAGCAGAAGGGACTTTTGAAAGTTTGTTATTACTTTTATAATAAACTTGGACTTTATGTACAGGCATTATGTTTGTTAAAACAAGAACCAATTTAATTTTTAAAAATCCCCTCTAGCTGCTGTGGGGACCGCGGGTTGCAGGCAGGGAAATAGAGGCAGGGAAACCAACTGTCATCCAGCCATTCAAACCATCACTTTGAGTCTTTTGCTTTGCCAATGAAAACATATAATCTCTTATCCTTAGTTGCTGTTGTTGTTGTTATTGTACTTTGTGGCTTTGTCACTTAACCAGGAGGTGGATATTGCAGAATTATTTCATCTGCTGTATGAAAAGGCTCGGTCCTTTGCTGCCTTGGTCAAATCTGGGATCCTGCCATTACTGCGTTTTCTTCTCTCTTGCTCTTCTCTCACGTTCAGGAAAGAGCCCTGCAATGTGAACAGAAGGAATTGAAATTCCAGTCGTGTCTCTCCTCAGTTCGGTCTGATTTTCAGAAATTGCAGTAAATCAGTGGCACTGAAAATTGGCCTATTTTTTTTTTCCGGGGGTGTTGGTTTGGCTTGATGAGAAGGCAAAAACAAATGGAGTTTATAAATGTAACTAATCAGGAAGTTAAAGAGAGGTTAAACCTAATGGATTAATCAAGTTTTTCTGGGAAGTGGGAAGGAAAGGTGGGAGGGCGGGGGGCGGGGGTGGGGAAGAGAGCTATGGGGCAGGGTTTTGTCCAGACTGATTGAATAAGCTCTTCACTGGAATCAGCTCTTGGAGTGTCCTGGTTTCTCTCTATCTATCCTTTCTTATTGGAGAACAGAGAGGCACTCAATGGTAGCAGTCTGGCGTGCTGGGTGCAGATAACAGGGTACCACCTGCTAGGAGACTCAGCTCTGATTTCTGATTCTGCCGTTTACCAGTTCTGTGACCTTAGAGATATCCCATCACTCTTTGAGCTGGTATGATGCTTACTGTAAAATAGTGTGAATAGTCTCATTTTCCAACATTGTCAGGCTTGTAAAGGTCAACAGAGGGTAATTCAGTAGAATGTGAGAGCTGGAGATGGAGGAGGGGGACCGGCCAGCACTCACAAGGGCCTTGGGCAGAGACGAGTGTGTCCTTGGTCTGGAGAGCAAAGGGGTAAGTGGCGTGAAGCAGCCGGGGCGGGGAAATGACAAACTGATGTAGATGACATGAAGGATTTTCACCTTTGAGAGCTGGGAGAAGACTGTGAACTACTTTGAGGATGGCGAGGAAGTTCAAGACCATTAGGTTTGCTTTGAGATAATTCATTCCATATGTCCTTTCTGTCCTAGTGGTTCTCAAATCTTTAGCTCTGGTTCAAGTCTTTTCCCTTCGTTTCATGCTTGTGTATCCAGCTATCATCCAAATCTCATGGTTATTCCCCAGGCACTGAAACTCAGCATGTCCCAAACTGAACTCTTTATTTTCCTCCCTATTCTGACTCTCCTCCATCCCCCTCTACCTCCTGGTGTCTCATTGTCAGTGGAACCCATGGCAGAAACTGCTAGTTGCCTCCCAATGCGCATTTTCCCTTCTTCTTCCTTAGTAACAGAATCCTAAGCAGTATGCCTAGCAACTCACTAATTACTACATTTCTCCACTTCCCTCACAGGTAGGTGTGTCCAAATGACTCTATTCTATGGTGAGATACAAGTGGAAACTTTGCTTCCAGGAAAGCTCTTTAAGGGGGCTCTGTTTACACTTCCACTAGTTCTTCTTCATATACTCTAAAATACAGGTGTGATGGCAGGAACTCCTGCAGCCATTTTGGACCCTGAGGATAGAACTAATGTGATAGGGTGGTGGAACAGGTAGAAAAAACCAAGTTCTCTAAATATTGAAGAGCTGCCCAAAACCCTTGGACTGTCTGTCCCCAGATGTCTTTCTCATGAGAAAGAGACATTCTTCTTTCTTCATTAAGCCACTATAATTTTGGGTTTCCTGTGACTTGCAGCTGAACCTGATCCTAAGTGATAGCCAGAACCCTGGGATTTCTTCCTTACATCTAATCTTATACCAAATCCTAACTTCTGGCTCTCTCTCCAATCCATCCCCTTTTCTTCTTGTCTGAGCTACATCGTCTCTTACGGGATGACTACAACAGCTTCTTCACTGATTCTCCATTTTAACCTCTCCTCACTGACTCCCATGCCCAGAGGATTTCCATTTTTTTAAAAGTAATTTTTCTAAAACCCAAATATAACTACTTGGGAGTCATGGAATTATAGACACTTAATGTAGAGAGAGCTTAGAGGGCCCTTAGAGGTCATTTAATCTAGATTTCTTATTGGTTTGGCTTGATGAAAAAGGCAGAGAGAATAAAATTTTCCATGGGCCTTCTGCAATAAAATATATACTATTCCATATATAAAAAGTAGAAGTGCATTCCTCTGGAGAAGACCCAGAATTGTCAGCAGCTTCTCATAGGTGTTCACCAAAAGTTAAAAATCTCCAGTAAGTCTAACTGCCTTATTTTGTAGATAGGGAAACTGAGGCCTACAGAGGTTAAGTGACATGCGCAAGGTCACAGAGAGATTCAGTGGCAGAGCTGGAACATCGTCTCATGCTCTCTACTTCAAACAAAGCTGCTGGCTGGCAGTCAGTGCAGATGTGGAGTCTTCCTATTTCTCTCCTCAAGGATGGGGTGTCCATTTTCATGCAGACCACTCAGATTAGACTCACATCAGTAAGGACTGGGTTGTAGTTAGTACCCATGAATAGAAGAAGACTTAAAGAGTTATTAATTACATACATTTCTGTTTACAGGAGAATAATACTGTTAGCCCCATTAAGCACCATTATCAATGTGTGATCTAATAATTTCAACATAATGAAACTAATATATTTCAGAGGAATGGGAGGAAATACTCCATATTTCTGCTGCAAATTGGATTATTCGAGCTAGGAAGTCCTTGAGGCAGTGACAATAATTGTTCTGATTTTCGTCACATCTATTTGGTACAGTGCTTTACAGTTTACAGATCATTTTCCATACCTTATTATCTTATTTTGTTCTTACGGAAATTTGGCGAGGGAGTAAGGCAGAGAAAACAGCATTCTAGTTGGGAGTATTTTGGTTACAAGCAACAGAAAATTCAACCTATACTAGCTTAGAGAAGAAAGAAATTGGGGAGGGGGCTGGGAAGACTGTTGGCTCATATAATTGAATTGCCTTGGGATGTTCTCATTCAAGAATAGTTTGATCCTAAGCTTCAAGCTGTCATTAAGGCTCTGGCTTTGTTTCTGGATAAGTGCCTCTGCTGCCTCATTGGCTTCTTTCTCAGGTTGATTCATTGTGGCCTCCAATTCTTTTTTTTTTTTTTTTTTAAGATTTTATTTATTTATTTGACAGAGAGACAGAGACAGAGAGCACAAGCAGGGGGGATAGCAGAGGGAGCGGGAGAAGCAGCCTCCCCACTGTGCAAGGAGCCTGAAACATGGCTCAATCCCAGGACCCTGGGATCATGTCCTGAACCGAAGGCAGATGCTTAACCCACTGAGCCACCCAGGCACCCCAAGGCCTCCAGTTCTTATATCCTCACATGGAAATGCCCCAGAGGAACACAGATGAGGTCTACTGATAAGTCTCATGTAGAACAGAACACTTGTCCATCCCCCAAACCTCAGAAAACCTGTCCTCATGTCTTATTGGTCAGAGACCTGACCTTCAACCAATCACAGTGGATGACAGACTAATAGGCATTCATTGACTTAAGCCAATCAGAGCCCACCATAGAGCTGACAGTGGGATCAATCCTCTTGACAAGGGAGCTGAAGATGGTGGGGGTGAAATTTTTATTTTCATAAAAAATGTGAATGTTCTGGTGGAAAAAGGGGAAGTGGTCTGGAGAAACAACCCTAAGTATCCTCTACACAGTAGCTCAGAGAAGTTAAGAGGCACATCTAAAATCACACAGATACCGACTTTGGGGACTAAGATATAAATTCAGGGTTTCTGTCTCAAATCTAATGCTATAAATGCCAGGCTTCTCTAAAAACCTGGAGAATTAGGGACTGAGCCTATGGCTCAGTTGTTAAGTGTCTGCCTTCAGCTCAGGTCATGATCCCAGGGTCCTGGGATCAAGCCCTGCATCAGGCTCCCTGCTCAGCGGGAAGCCTGCTTCTCCCTCTCCCACTTCCCCTGTTTGTGTTCCCTCTCTGGCTGTGTCTCTATCAAATAAATAAATAAAAATCTTAAAAAAAAAAAACAAAAACCAACCTGGAGAATTATCCAACAACCCTTCATACTTAATCTACTAGCTCTGTTCTTAAAAAAAACACCAGAAAACTCCTGCCCATCATCCAAGCCAGGAACTTCCTGTCCATGCCTGTTCAATACAGACAGCCCAACTCCAGATAATAAAGGAAGCGATCGTACTTGGCATTGTCTTGAGTACATAGGAATATCAGTGTTGTTACGGGAAATAGCTGTATGGAAGCAAGTTTCAAGTACTTTGTTCAAGGCCCTGCACACACCTTTCTAAGTCAAGCTGACTTAGGTGTAAAGGTACGCAAGTGAATTCTTATGTCAGAAATCAAATCACTGTGACTCTCACTTCCCCACCCTGGCCACACGGCTTTTTCCAGCATTCCAATTCATTTCCATAAAATTGTTTATGCCTACAGTGCCTGGAACTGGCTAACAATACATCTAGCTGCCTATGAGGTAGGCATTTCTATTTTATAAACAAGGGCACTCTGACCCAGAGAGCTGAAGTAGCCACTCCAAAGTCACTGCATTAAACCAAACCCAGTTTTCCCCTCCTGTGTGTTTCCTTTACTACTCACACAGGGCCACACTTCACCTCAGACACTTGGGGTCGCCAAACATGTGGAGCGTTTCCCCCACACCAAGCAATTCTCCACAACACGGGCTGGGCGTCCTGTGACTTAACTCTATTCTGACACGATCTACTTGAAGATAGTATCAGATCCCACAGGTTAAGGGCTCAGTCCCCCAAGACTGTTCCCCAACCCCTTCAGATGCCAACCGCAAATAGTAGGTCCCCAGGTTACCCACAACTTCTGTCAGACTTGGCCACAAATCAAAGGTTCCCATGACCCCCTCCTCAGGTTCTATTAATTTGCAGGACTGGTTCACAGAACTTGGGGAAACCCTTAGGTTTACAGCTTGTTAGAGGATATGATAAAAGAAACGGAAGAAGAGCCAGATGAATAGATACCCAGGGCGAGGTCTGGGAGGATCAAAGGCACAGGGGCTTTGTCCCTGGAGTGTTGGGGTACGTCACCCCAGTCAGTTTGTGATGTGTTCGCCCACCTAGAAGCTCCCTGAACCCCATGCTATTGGGATTTTTATGGAGGCTTCCTCCCATAGATGGGATTAATCATTAACTCCATTTCCAGATGCTTTCCCTTTGCTAGACATGGGGGCTTGGGGCCGAAAATTCTAAGCCTTTAATCATGGCTTCGTCTTTCTGGGACCAGCCCCCATCCAGAGTCACCTCATCAGAGCAAAAGATGTTCCTCATGCTCTTAGCACTTAAAATTACAAGGGTTTTAGGACGCTTGCGTCAGGAACCAGGGCAGAAGCCAATATATATATTTTTTTCTATGACCTCCTAGCCGCTCAACTACTGGATGTTGAAGGTGGGATTTAAGTTCACGTGCATGGCTCTCAGGTGCTCGGCTCCTCACCAGGTGCCCAACGCAGGGACATATCTTGGTCTCATGTGGAAGCACACAGAGATGGTGGATTGCACAATTCTCTCCTGCCTGGCTTTGACCTCAGAAGGGCCTTTCCTGTTGCCCATCACTAATATCCAGGAATAAAAACTGACTGAAAGGCTTGTCCCACAATGCAGCCTTAACAGGCTACCCGCTCAGGATGCAGAAAGTACGGACAGGAAACATCTGCCCTGGAAATACTGGAGCTTCTGTTGATTGAGACATGCAAACAGAAAAGCTGTCCTTGCGTCCAGGGACATTCTGAGCTGAGACTGTGGTATGATCAGCCATATCCTGCAGAGCTGCAACGGGAGAACCTGGGGGGTGAGACGCATCTCCCAGGCCAACTGGGACCCTCTCGGTCATAATAACAGTCAATCGCTGACAAATATTGTTCCGTGAAGGAGTCTGAAGGAGCCCCAGGTAATTGAATTCCCATTGAATGGAGCGGCGATGGCTTGGCTCACCCCACTTTGAGCCAAGGGTGGTGGTCTTTGGCTAACCCATGCAAAAAAGTCAAACCAGCAAAGCATTTTTGCCTGTGTGTGTGTGTGCGTGCATGTGCACTGAATCATATCATGGAAAGACTGTTCATTTCATGTAAGAATTTCTCACAAGATTCTCTAAAACCTTGACTTTCCCCTGCGGTACTTTGCATAGAATTTGGGTTACAAAATCAACTGGGGTTGAGTCATCTACAAAACTGTCAATAGTAAGCATACCAGGTGGACTTCCCCTTCCATCCCTCATCCTTCCTCTCCCCGTCTCACTTCTTCCCTTCCTCTTATTTAACAAACTTTGTTGAGCACCAGTTGTGGGCCAGATGCTGTGCTGGGTGTTAGGTAGTCGGAGATGAAGAAGTCTTCATGTGGTGGGGATGGGCGGGCATCTATAGCCATGGTTTTCAAACAGGACTGATCCCCCACCCTCCACACTGGGAAAAGTCTGGAGGCCTCTTTGTCCATCACGACTGGGAAGAAGGTGCAACTGACCTCTAGTGGGTGGAGGCCAGAGAGGCTGCTCACCATGTTGCAATGCACAGGACCGTCCCACAAATGAAGAGTTATCTGGCCTCCAATGTCAATGGTGCCGAGGTTGAGAAATTGGATCTACAATCCAGAAGGAAGAAATGGACTCCGTTGTGTTCAGCCCTGGCTCTGATTGTTGCCAGAAGGAGGACTTGAGTGAGTCCCTTGACTTCTTTGAGTCTGTTTCCCATGACTGAAGGGAGTTTGGGTATGAATCATGCCCTTTGTTACCCAAGAAACAATAGCCACTTGGCTTCTCTGAGCCCAGGCCTTCATGGACCAAAAGCTACCAGTGGGCCCTGGTGAAAGTGAACTCTCCAGATACCATTTATTCCAAGAGGATACGCAAGGGACTGCCATGTTCTTTTCCCTTCCCGGCCTCATCGCAACCTGTACCTCTATAAGGATTTGTGCACCTCATGGTTTCATGCCCCTGACTTCTGGTAGAACATAAGCTCCATGAGAGCAGGGACTGTGTCTTCTGATCTTCCTTCCTGTATTCCCAGCACCCAGCAGGGTCTGGCCTCTGTTCAGTAATGGAGCCAGAATGCCTCAGTTGAAATCCTGGCTTCTCCATCCCTTAGCTGTGTGACCTTGGGCAAGTTATTGAACCTTTCTGTGCCTAATTTTCCTCCTCTATAAAGTGGGACTAGTATCTCCCACCAAGGGTGTGGGGAGGGTTAAATGAGCAACTATTAACCAGTGAAGGGCCTGGCACTTGGTTAGTGCTTGTGAGTGTTCATGATTACCACCATTACTTAGTGACTGTCTTAAATGTAAGTAGTAAGGCTGCTCTGTTTCAGGATGCCTGCACGGCTCACAGGCATGGGCCTGCCTCTGCCTTTGGGGAGCATTTGTTTCTGTGAATCATTTGGAGAAAGATCCAAGTTTGCAGAGAGGCCGCCAGCTCACCTAAGCAGAAAAGTAGAAGCCAAAGTGATTTCTTGCTGGAGGCTCACAGGGGCCTCCTGGGTTACCAAACAACCTTTCTCTCTCGCCTGGAAGAAATGAAAATTGATTTGAAGCTTGTCCCATCTGAAAAGGTCTGTCGGTAGCCAGCACCGGTGCATGTTGTCAAGGATGCTTCGGGTTTCTGGCCTAGGGAGGAAGTGATTCACGACGATTCGCTTTTCCAGGGAGTGAGGCAGACCCAGCGGAGACACAGAATGAGGTCCCAGGGGTCCGCTGGGCTGGCCTGCTTCCCTGAGTAGCAGCAGGAAAGGAAAATTGAAGGGCTGCTAGGAACTGATAAACAAGGAGAGGAGACCCATGGAGAACAAGTTCAGGGGATAAGGGGGGCTTGGAATATTGTGCAGAGAGGATAGGATCAGAGAAGGCCCAGGACAGTGGGACAACAACAGTGACACAGAGAATAATACTTCCCACTAACTGAGTGCCTACTGTGCGTCCACATTCATGCCCTTTAGCCCAGCTCATGTTCTGACGACACTTTGAGACAGCCTAGCCTGCCTGTGTCAGGCCTCATCACCTTGTGGATGATCAAAAAGGTCACACTTTCTGTATTCATTCATACATTCCTTTATTCATTCAACAGACATTTCCTGGGCACCCAGCCTATGGCAGGCACTGTTCTAGGTTCTGGGGACCCAGCTGAAGAGCAGGCAGACCAGAAGACCACACTCTGCATTCTCGAAGGCTCTGGGTCCACGGCTGCTAACAAGTAAGTCCATCTGCTGTGTCAGACGAGGAGTGCTGGGAGAACGAGGAGTGCTGGGAGAACAAGAAAGCCTGGGGAGGGGGTGGTCCGGGTGGGGAAAGGTGAGCTTGCAATGGTAAGAACTGTGGTCAGGAAAAGCCTCCCTTGAAAAGGTGACATTTGAGCAAACACCTGAAAAAAAGCCAATTGTTTGGGTTTATGTGGCAATTTCACCGTGTGTGGTTGGTGGCTTTCCCATACCACTTGATTCTCAGACACCAGGAGGGTATCTGAGAATTCAACTTAATTCTGACGCTGTCTACCAGGGGTAGCATCAGATCCCACGGGTTAGAGGTTCAGCCCTACGAGACTGCCCCCCAGCCCCCTCGCTGGACTCCAGGTGCAAGCCCAGTTTGTTACCTGTACTTCCGGTGGGCTGGCTATAGACGGGACGTTCCCAAGACCCCTCCTTGGGACTGATTGAGGTGCTAGAGCGACTCACAGAACTCAAAGATGTTTTACTTACGAGATTGCTGGTTTATTATGAAAAGATATAACTTGGAACAGCCAGCGGGAAGAGATGCATAGGGCAGGATATGGGCAGAAGTTGTGGTGTTTCCATGGTTTTTCCAGGCATGCCACTCTCCCCAAGTCTCTGTGTGTTCCCTGACCTTGAAGTTCTCTGAACCCTCTCCTTTTGGATTTTTACAGAGGCCTCACAGCATAAGCACAATTGATCCACGCATTGGCCATTGATGATTGATTCAAACTTCAGCCCCTCTGCTTCCAGAGGTCATGAGTGGGACTGAACTTAACCCTCTGATCACGTGGTTGGTTCTCCTGGCAACCAGCCCCCATCCTTAGGTGGGGGCAGTGATAGCCAAAAGCCATTCATTAACATAACAAAAGCACCTGTATTGTTCTCATTATTTAGGAAATTCCAAGGGTTTTAGGAGCTCTGTGCCAGAAATGATGAAGACCAATATGTATTTCTTGTTATAAATTACAATATCACAGGCAAAAAGTGAGCTGTGTGCAAATTTTAGAGAAGAGTATAACAAGAAGGGAAGAATAGCAGGGGCAAAGGCCCTGTGGTATGTTTGGAGACCAGAAAGGAAGCCAGTGTTCAGGAGCGTAGTGAATGAGGGGGAGAGTAGTGGTAGGTAGGAGCAGAAAAGGCATGGGGGATGGATCATGTGGGCCTCGTGGCCATTGTAAGGACTCTGGTTTTTATTCTGAGAGAAATGATGGTCCACTGCAGAATCTGGAGTTGAGAAGTCATTCTATCTGACTTAGGTTTTGACTCTTCTTCTGGCAGAGGGTTGAGCAGTCTTGGAGGCAAAAGAGGAAGCAGGGGACTAGTCAGGAGGCTCCTACAAGGATCTGGATGACAGACAATGGTGGCTCAGACCGGGGGGCAACAGTGGGGCTGGTGAGAAGTGGTGGGATTCCATATCCACCCTGGGCTGGCATAAGTCCCAGCCTGCTCACGCAGGATAGAAGGCCCCTGTCCTGTGTTCTCCAGCTCTCGCCTGGGTCCAGAAGCCCAAAAGGCAGGTGCACCCAACACATGCCCTGAGGCTGTCCCATTCCATTCTGGTTCCACCTGTCCTTGGTCTCTGAAGGCCCCTCGGAGTGGTGACACAGCCCCTGCAGTGCTCATTACGAGAACACCAGTGTCGGTGCCAGGGAGGCACCGCAACACTGATGATCTCGGGGGTGTCAGGAGGGTACCACATACCCCGTGGTGATAAGGAGAAAGGCCTCTGCTATTCCGCTTGTGTCCATGTGGCACAAAGACTCCCGTCAATGTTTCTATCAGCTTCGGGCTGGCTCTCACTCCCTCTCTTGCTTGACCTAGTTCATTCCAGGCCTCGGGTTCCATTTGCTCCCTCTTCCTCCCCAGTTAACCTCGTCCTGCTTCCCTGGGTGTGACCAAGACAGATCCTAGAGGACAGCAGAAGAGAGAGAGAAGGGAGGAGAGGGAAGATGCACGAGTCGAGTCGTGTGTTGGGAGCTGAAGACAGCTGGGTGTGCCAGGTCGGCCTTGAGCTCAGCTCTTGTCCCAGTTTACAGGGGAACAGATGGAAGCTTGGAAAGGTTAAGTGATTTGCCCCAGGCCATCTCTTGTGCATTCAGGCTCTCTAGTGCTCCCTTTTCTTCTGCAACACGAAGACCCTGGCCAGTCATGCTCATTCCCATCTCCCCTCCCATCTAAAAGGGCAAAATACGCCTTGCTGCTCGAACAGAATATTCAAAATGGAGCATTTGCATTTCACACCTTGGGCGCCCTGTGGCTCCGTCTGGAGCAGCCATTCATTAAAGTGAGCCAGCCTGGAATCACCTAGAAAAGGATATTTTTCCAACATGAAGAGTTGAGATCCATGCAGTTCATGGGGGTGGAGGAGGGGCAGGTTTTTTTGGATGATAAAACAGACTATTTGACATTCTAGAAAAACTGGGGGAAGGATGTTTGGTTGCCAACTATCCTGTCCACTCATCAGACCGGACCTGCCAGGAAATTTGGGGATTCAGGTCTGTCATCTCAACAGACCATAAACTTCCCCAGGTTCTAAACGATGCCTTCAAAAATTTCTTTTCCCTAAAGGACCTTGAAAATAGTTAGACACTTTATACAGAGACAGGCAGACTCCTGTTAATACTGACAGCCAATGTTTACTGAGCACTTGCTGTATTCCGGAAACCACGCTAAGGGCTTTAGTAATCATTACCTCAGTAAATCCTCAAAAACAAAGTGAAATACAAAGCCCAGATGGTAAGTGCTATGATAATTTTATTTTATTATTAGCATTTTATAGAAGATGAAATTGGGGGCTCAGAAAAGTTGAGTAAATAAGGCCCAAGGTCACAGAGGTCCTAGAGGGGGGATCTGAACCCAGGTTTACAGGGCCTCCCCTCTGTTATTCTGACGGAATGCTGACCTTGGAGTCAACTAGGTTTGGGTCAGAGCTCCCGCCCTTTTACTCGCTGTACTCAAAAATACCAGACCCTTCTTAACACTTAACCAAAATTGAGAGAAGAAAGATTTCCCCTTCCCAGCATGCAGAGAGTTAACTTAGAACCTTAGGCTGTTAGCATTTCTGTGATCTTGGTACTAATTATGTACAGAAATCATTTTACTTCTGCCACGTATAATGAAAACGATTGTACAGAAATGGAATTTATCATGCTATGTGTTATGAGAGGTTTTGTTTTTTTTTTGAAAAAAAAAAAAAATACTACCTCCATTTACCCCACTTTTCTTCATTTCCCCCTCTCCTTGCCAGATAATCAAATACAAAAGTTATATTAACCTCCCAACCACTTCAATTAAAATGCTCATCCAAAATTTGAAAACAATTAAAAAACCCATTATCTCAGATTTAACGTTCTCTGATTCCGTGTCTATTTTCTGCCACAGCATAAACGGCAGGTAACATTATCACAGTAGGTACCTTCTAGAAAGCAATGTCTCATTCTCTGCCAGTCGGTCCCGCGGCTGCTCTCCCGACACAGGCCTTATTAAAAACCCACACGCCCTGGTGTACTTTGTCATGTCCAAATGCATCAAAATAATTGATTGTTTTAATGAGCCCTCCATCTGTCTTATTTTCTTCTGTCTTTCTCTACCGGTAGTGAGTTGCAGGGAAAAGAAAGGATAGGCTCCACTCTTGGGTGGCCATGGACTCAAAGATGGGAGGGTCTCTGCCTCTGATCTGCTCCCCAGGGGTTTCACATTCGCTGATGAAATTAAAAATGGTTTTCCCAGAGAAGACCTTGCCAGGAAGTGTGTTAGGGGCTGTGTGGTGGCTGCAGAGAATACAAGAGCCGTTATCAACCGAGTTTGAAAGAAACAGGACTCTTCAATCACTCCTTGTGACTTCAGTTTGTGTCAACAAACATGCATTGCTGTATACCAAGACACCATGCCAGACAGTGGGGATATGGTGTCCAAGATCTGGTACAGCCGATGAAAATACGACTTGGGTCAGACACATTCATAGACCACTGGTGGGAATATAAATGTTTGCAACCTTCCTGGAGTGCAATGTAACAATATCTATCAAAAGATTTAAGAGATGTGCATGCCTGTTCACCCAGCAATTAGCCTTCTAATCATTTATTATAAGAGGATAATCACCTAACGTGTTTGAAGCCTTAGCTACAGCTGTGTTCTTTGCAACGTTATTTGTAAAAGCAAAGGAAAAAAAAAAAACACCTTGAAAAACCTAACCGTCAATGTCAAGGAATTACATAAAGTAATGACAGCATATCCTTCGAATAAAATCATTCAAAAGCATATTTGAGAAGAGTATGTATTGAATGGCAAAAAGTCTACAGTACATTGTTACGTGAAAGAAACCAAATAGGATAGCAGATAGTATGATCTCAGTTTTATGGGGGGGGGGGAGAAAAAAATATATATAGCATCACTCTGAGGAGATGAGAATGAGGGTTATTTTTACATTCTTTTCTGAGCTTTTTCTGTTCTGATTTTTTTTTTCTGTTCAGAAAAGAAAAAGTTATTTCCAAAAGGGATACGTGTGAATTGCAGCCGGAAATGGAATGGGAACATTTGGGAATTGAAGCTGCTTTAGGAACTAGCTGGGTTTTCTTCGGGCATGGCTTTTCTCTGGGTTCTTCCGTACTCACCGTGCCTTCCGCTCACCCACAGTTTTGCTTCCTCAAAGCCTCTTCCCGTTCCTGGTGCATCAGAACCTCCTTCGCTTGAGACCCACCCCACTACTTTAATGCCAGTGTCTGACTATTTTGGTCTCTGGATATACCTGTGGTATATCCAGTGGTATATCCTGTGGTCTGGCTCATTCCTTTCTCACCAGGCTGTGGCCTGTGTCATCAGCCAGCCTATAGGATCAGGTGAAGTGGGACTAATCAGGTGTGGTCCAATCAGCACTGCGCCAAGATCAAGGTTGCCCTGGGGCCATCTCTTAATCAGGGCACGGGGAAGAGGCATTTCCCTTTCTGAGGCTCTATGGCTGGAGAGTCAAAACGATAGACATCCTCAGCATAAAGGTCCAATCGAAGAATTTGAATAATTCAGAGCCCACGTATCCACACAGGACCAGATCCTATGTCTCCGTACTCTGCTTTGATCAAATAAATTAAATCATTGTTGATCCTGATGTTCTTTGGACTGACATCATGGCTCTCACAGTTTGGGGGAGAGGGGGTGTCAGGCAGGACAAAGAAATAAAAGGCACTCAGATCGGAGAGGAAGAAGCAAGCAATCGTCATTTATAGTCAATGGGATCATCTATGTAGAAAATCCTATGGAATCTGCAAAAAAGCTACTGTATCTAATAAGTGAGTTTAGCAGTGAATTATTATTAACAGCAAAGAATTATCTGGCCCAACATGCCAATAGTATGAAGGTAGAGAAACTGTTCTAGAAGAATACGTAAGAGGAAACTTTTGTGACCTTGGTTTAAGCAAAACATTCATAGACATGACATAAAAGTGTGATCTAAAATGAACAAATTAGACTTCATCAAAATTAAAATCTTCTGCTCTTAGTCTGATGGGGCAGCTACAACAAGCTACTACAGACTGGGTGGCTTATAAACAACAGAAATGTATTTCTCACCGTTTTGGAGGTTGGAAGTCCAAGATCAAGGTGCCAACAAAGTCAGTGTCTGGCGAGGACCCGTTTCCTGGTTCACAGACTGTACATTCTCATGTGTCTTCCCACGGTGAGAGGGCAGAGGGAGCTCTCTGGGCTCTCTGATGTAAGGACACTTATCCCATTCAGCAGGGCTCTGTCTTCCTGAATTCATCACCTCCCAAAGGACCACCCCCCCTTCTAATACCATCACCTTGATGCTTAGGGTTTCAGCATGTGAATTTTAACGGGACAGAAACATTCAGTTCGTTGCACGTTCTTCAGAGGCACAGTTATGAGAATGAAAAGACAAGCCAGAGACTGGAAGACAATATTTGCAAATTGTGTACCTGATAAAGGTTTTGTACCCTGAATACATAAAGAACGCTCAAAATAATCCTCAATAATAAGGAAAGAAATAATCCAATTAAAAATAGACAAACTATTTGAACAGACAACTCACCATGGAAGCTATGGGGATGGCAAAGAATCATAACAAAATATGCTCAACATCATTCGTTATTAAACTAAAAAAACCATGAAATACTGTGACAGAACTATTAGAATGACTAAAATTCCAAAAACCGACCCTACCAAGCACTGACAAGGACTGAAGGAATTGTAACTCCTATATGCTGCCTTTGGCAATGGAATATTGCACAACTGTTTTGGAAATCAGTTGGCAGTCTTAAAAAAATAAATGATACCTATTGTACGATTCAGCTATTGTTCTTCTAGGTATCTACCTGAGAGAAACGAAAGCATGTGTCCATATGAAGACTTGCACACAATGCTTGTAGCAACCTTATTTGTAAGAACCCTAAACCAGAATCAGCCGAGGGCTGGTTTTTCTTCGGGCATGGCTTTTCTCTGGGTTCTTCCGTACTCACCGTGCCTTCCGCTCACCCACAGTTTTGCTTCCTCAAAGCCTCTTTCTGTTCCTGGTGCATCAGAGCCTCCCTCGCTTGAGACCCACCCCACTACTTTAATGCCAGTGTCTGACTATTTTGGTCTCTGGATATACCTGTGGTATATCCAGTGGTATATCCAGTGGTCTGGCTCATTCCTTTCTCACCAGGCTGTGGCTGGTGAGAATGTATGTTCTCATATATTATATTATATATTTTATCATATATATATAATTATATATATATATATATATCATATATATTATATGAATCATATAATTCACCATTCAACAGGTGAATGGATAAACATACTGGGGTATCCATATGATGGTATGCTATTTAACAATAGAAAGGAATGAAGTGTTGATACACCCAACACAGATGAATCTCAAAATAATTGTGCTGAGTGGGAGAGGTGAGACCAAAAAAAAAAAAAAAAAAAAGGTATATGCTATGTGATTCTTTATATAAAATTCAGGAAGCAGGGGCGCCTGGGTGGCTCAGTTGTTAAGTGTCTGCCTTCGGCTCAGGTCATGATCCCAGGGTCCTGGGATCGAGCCCCGCATCGGGCTCCCTGCTCTGCGGGAAGCCTGCTTCTCCTGCTACCATTCCCTCTGCTTGTGTTCCCTCTCTCGCTGTGTTTCTCTCTGTCAAATAAATAAAATCTTTAAAAAAAAAAAA
>CM053616.1:60597584-60617425 GCA_028646535.1 Procyon lotor | reverse complement strand
TTCTTTTTTTTTCCCCCCTCATTATTTTTAACTATATGAAAATATTTCTTGAAAGAGAATCAGAAACAGACCAAAATAAAAATCACTCACATTTCCCCTTTCACAGGAGGCAACTACATTATTTTTATGATGTTATTTATTTATTTAAGAGAGAGAGAGTGCGCAAGAGAGAGAGCCCAAGTTGGGGGGAGGGGTAGAGGGAGAGAGAGAAGCAGGCTCCCCACTAAGCAGGGAGCCCAATGTGGGGCTCAGTCCCAGGACCCCAGAGAGATCATGACCTGAGCCCAGACAGATGCTTAGCCAACTGAGCCACCCAGGCGCTCCAGGAGGCAGCTACTATTACATTTCATTTGTTTCTTTCTCTTGAACATTCACATATTAAATATAGAGACCTTATCACTACTACTACGATGATTATTATTTTACAAAAATGGCATCAAGCTTGGCTTGTACCCTCTTTTTTATTTTTATATATCATGAATACCTTTTCATGCCAATAAACACTGACTTCGTTTTTAACGTCTGCCTATCCTATAATTCCATTATATGGATGTCTTAAAATTTAAGCTCACTCCCACTGACACACGCATAAGTTATTTCTAATTTTGTGCCATCTGGGATAGGGCTGGGACACAGGAGGAGAGGAGGGGGTGGAAAGATGCAAGGGAATGTGAGCAAGGGGAGAGAAGGTGAACAAAAGCCAAGGAGAAAAGACATAGCTGAGTGGGATTCTAGAGGAACTCAAAGGAATAAAATGGAAAAGCCATTTTTGCCTCAATCTCTGGACTCCTCATTTGTTTGAGACCAGCCTCCTCACATGTGATTGTGTTCTTTTTATACCTGTGTGCCCTTCCAGGTGCTGTGAGGTTCAACAGCAGGATAACTTTCATTGAAAGGCCACCATTTTGCCAAGGTCTCTGATTTTCTCCTTCATCTCCAATAGCAACCTTATGAATTTGGTTGAAGAAGAAACTGAGATCTTGGCAGATTGAGTAACTTTCCCAAAGCCCCGTGGCTAGGAAGGAGGGAGGCAGCAAGATGAAAAGGTGGAGTGAATGGGATTTGGAGCGAGGATGCTTGGTTTCTGTCCTGTAGTAGTTTTCTACTGCTGGAAAGTAAATAACCTCAAACCTGGAGACTTAACCCAACACACACTTATTACATCACAGTAGCTCAGGAGTCTGAGAATAGTCTGAGCCTAGCTAGACTCCACTTCGGAGTCCCTCATAAGGCTGCAGTCAAGACGTTGGCCAAGGCTGGGATCTGACCTGGGTATTATAAAGGACCTGTTCTCAAACCCATGTGATTGTTGGCAATATTCAGTTCCCCAAGGCTTGTCCCGCTGATGGCCTCAGTTTCTTGCTATTTTTCATCTAAGCCTCTACAACATGGCAACCTGCCTCTTCAAAGCCAATAAGGGAGAAAGTACACTAGTGGGATGGACGTTATGGTCTTATGCAACATAACCACCTTTGTCACATTCTGCTGGTTAGCAGCAAGTCATGGATCCTACCCACACCCAAGGGGAAGGAATTACATAGGATAGGAACACCAGGAGGTGGCATCACTGATCAGAGGAGGCCATCTGAAAGCTGTCTGCCCCACAGCCTCACTAAACTTCTCTCTGATAAATAAATCAACCTTTCTGTGTCTCAGTTTCCTTACTTGTAAAATGGAGACCCTACTTCCATAAGCCAACCTCATAAAGTTGTAACAGGGATTAGATGTGCTCACTCACCTTCATAGAGTGTTTCAAACAATGCCTAGTGCATAGATAACAACACACACACACACACACACATACAGAAAAAAAAAGTCTGTTAAACTAATAAATACCAGAACTAGAACTCAGAGCAGATTTGAAGGCTCTGAAGGCCATGCTCTGGATTGTTATACTTTTGAAGAGATATTAGAAAATACAGAGTAAGCAAAATAAAGGAATAGTATTCCCATTCAAAATCCCAGCAATCCAATCAAAACCCCAGCAAACTATTTTGTGGCTATTGAGAAAACGATTCTAAAGTCTATATGGCAAGGCAAGAGACCCAGAATAGCGAACAAAGTATCAACAGAGAAGATGGAAGTTGAAGGACAGATACTACCTGACATCAAGACCTACTACAAAGCAACTATAAGCAAGACAGTGTGGGATTGGTGGAAGAATAGACAAAAGATCAATGTGACAGAATAGAGAGCCAGAAATAGACTCACACAAATATAGTCAACTGATCTTTGACAAAGGGGCAAAAGCAATTCAATGGAGAAAGGCTAGTCTTTCCAGCAAATGGTGCTGGAACAACTGGACATTCACATACGGGAGGGAAAAAAACCACAAAGATTCCAAACATAGATAATATACCTTTCACAAAAATTCACTCAAAATGGATCACAAACCTAACTGTAAAGTGCAGAATTGTAAAACTCCTGGAAGATAAGAGGAGAAAATCTAGAAGAACTTGGGTTGGCAATGACATCTGAGATCCAATCTCAAAAGCATGATCTACAAAAGAAATAAATTGCTAAGCTAGACTCCATTAAAATTAAAAATTTCTGCTCTGCAAAGGACATTGTTAAGAGAATGAGATAAACCACAGATAGGACAAGATCTTTGCAAGGCACATATCTGGTAAAGGGCTGGTATTCAGAATATACAAAGAGCTTTTAAAGCTCAACAACATGAAAGCAAACAACCCAAATAAGAAATGGACAAAAGATCTAAATAGACACCCCACCAAAGAAGATATACAGGTGGGATCTAAGTATATGAAAAGATGCTCAACATCATAACTTATGGAAGATTACAAGTTAAAGCAATAAGTAGATACCACTGCATACCTAATAGGATGGCTAAAACCCAGGACACAATCAACGCCAAATGCTGGTGAGGATGTGGAGCCACAGGAATGCTTATTAACTGCTGGTGAAAATGCAAAATGGTACAATCACTTTGGAAGACAGTCCTGGAGGTTCCTAAACATACTCTTACCATACAATCCAGCAATTGCTCTCCTTGATATTTACTCAAATGAGCTGAAAACTCATCTCTACAAACAAAAAACAAAAACAAAACGTGCACTTTATAGCAGCTTTATTCACTACTGCCAAAACTTGGAAGCAACCAAGACGTCTGTAACAGGTGAATGGATAAACAAACTGTGGTCCATCCAGACAATGGAATATTACTCAGTGCTAAAAAGAAATGAACTATCAAGCCATGAAGAGACGTGGAAGAACCTTAAATGCAAAGTAAAGAAGCCAGTCAAACTGTATGTCATTCTGAGAAAGACAAAACTAGGGAGACAGTAAACAGATCAGTGGTTGCCAGGGGCTTGGGGGGAGAGAGGGAGGAAGGGAAGGATGAACAGGTGGAGAATAGTGGATTTTTAGGGCAGTGAAAGTATCCTGTATGACACCATAATAGCAGATATATGTCGTCGTACTTTTGTCCAACCCACAGAATGCACATTAAGAGGGAACCCTAAGTAAACTGTGGACTTTGTTTATTAATAATGTACCAGTACTGGCTCATCGACAGTAACAAATGTACCAGACCAATGTAAGGTGTTAGTAATAGGGGAAACTGTGGGGGAGGGGTACTGGAAAATCTGCACTTCCTGCTCAGTTTTTCAGTAAATCTAAAATTGCTCAAAAATTGTCTATTAATTTTGAAATATATATCCTTAAATGCCCACCACCTGGAAACGACCACTGTACAGAGTTCCATGGTTAAACTTCCAGTCTCGTTTCCAAGTGTGAATATATTTATATATTTAATGAGAGCATCTTCAACAAGGGAATGCACATTTTTAAATTTCAATGCAAGTAGCCAAAATTTTCCTCCAGAGAGGTACCTATTTCCAACAACCCCAGAAAATGTGAGTGCTCTTCTCCCTGAACCCTGAGCCAGGTTCACAGGTGACCATGAGGCTTCTGGGGTTAGATTTCTTCTCCGTGGCAGGTGGCAGGTCCTGGGGACGCCCTGCCTGCTGCCTGTTGTCTGTTGTACTAGCTGTTCAAGGAGGACGCAAGAACAGACCCGGCTGCCTCCCTGGGCTTCAGCTCAGAGAATTTAAGAAGCAGAGTCCAAGGAACCTTGAGGCAGGATGAGATCTGGCTTTTTGCCAGGATAAGATTTGTCAGTAACTGTTGAAAAGTCTTGTCAAGATCAAGTCTAGACCTCCCCAACGCATCCGCCCCAAACTCTGGCCCTCTTGGGACAATATCAATCAAAGTACATTCTACAGAGTCCTACACACAATTCCAGCCCGAGGGCAAGACAGCCCAAAGGACAAGAGAGCTAAACCTAGCAAGCCGAGCATCAGACTGACATTTGGAAGTTGCAGACCTAACTGTAGGTGACCTTAGTCTGAACCCTTAAGATTATTGTTAACAAACCTAAAACAGAGGGATTTAGACTACTAGCTCTAATGCTGGCTTTCAAATCCAGACCTGACTCTAAGTAGCTGTGCCGCCTGAACAAGTTACTTAACCTCTCTGAGCCTTGGTTCCCTCACGTAGTAATGCTGACATCATAGGATTCTTGTAAGGATTAAATGAGATGACCCTTATAAAAAGCTCAGCACATCATAAGCCCTTCCCTAAAAGGAAAATGTTATTAATATTAGGGACCAATGAATGTCTCCCTCTCCCCACTGGTTTGCCTATGGGGTGACTGAAGCCTAAGAAGGAAATGTCTTGCTCGAAGTCACGCAGTGAGTCACTGTTCCTGCCTGGAAGTTTGGTATTGGAAGCTTCTAAGCAATGAGCTTTATGCTAAACTCCAAAGAACGCTTGTAGAAAGCAAAGTGCTCAGACTGTCCCCTCTGCCCCCTTAGTGGGCTCTATTTTCGCTTGGGAGCCCTAATGAAATACAGGGCAGAAGCAGTTGCCTGGCATCTCAGGCAGCAGGTCTCTTGCAGAAACTATTTAGGACCTGAGTCTGTTCAGCACCAAATGTCATCATTCCATCAGTACTATGACACAGTTTGTCAGAAAACTGGGGACTGGCCAGAGGGCACCTGGTTGCCAACAACGCTTGTATTGGTTTGCTTCGTCCTTTGGATCTTAAAGAGCCAGCCTCAAGGTGCAGCGACAGGGAGATTCATTTCCTGGGTGGGGCATCTAGTTTCCAACTAACAGCAAAGTCCCAGCCTTCATTTGCAAGCATCTCATTGTTCTCAGAGAGGAAGGATAGCTCTTCACAATCCGTGAAGATCCCCTGTGTGGTCCCATGTCTGTACCTTCCATCACTAGGGACTCTCACGACCCCCAGCCTGGACAGTCATTCCCCACCAGGTGTTTCTAGCTTGTCTCTCTGCTTCTACTCTGACTCCTTCCTCCTCTGATCCACAGGATGACTCCAAGATCCCCCTCAGGCTCATTTCCCAAGCATCGGTGGAGAGCTACCTTGCCCAATGTCTCATTCCCTTTCCAAGACAGCTAGTGTAGAGACTGGTCATTGTCAGAGCCTAAAGATCCAGGCTCTTCACCCCAATCTAATATAACTTGAAGGCATGAACATGTGAATCCAACAAAATCCCTGTCCTCTGGTGTTTATATTCTGATGGTGAGGACACTCAAATAAATCATACACATACCACAAATACACACACACATATGTAATATATGATGTATGTGCTATGATGGTAAGTACTATGGAGAAAAATCAGAGGAAGGGCATTAAAGAGAATTGGGGTAGAGTTGTCATTTTAAATGGACTGGTGTCAGTCAAGGAAGGGCTGACTGATGAGAAGGTGGCATTTGAGTGAAGACTTAAGGAAGTAAAGGGATGAGCCACATGGATATCTTGAGAAGGAATGTTTCAGACAGATAGTTCAGCAAGTGCAAAGGCCCTGAGGTAGGAGTATGCCTAGCATTTTTGACAGAGGGTGGCTGACTGGAGGGAGTGATAGGAGATGGGGTTAGAAGTGGGTGAGAGCTAGGAATCATAGAGGGATTAGTAAGCAATTCCAAGGACTTTGACTTTTACTCAGAGCATATGGGAGGCCACTGGAGATTTTTGAGCAGAGAATAACATGTTTTTCCAGGACTTGTGGTTGTTGCTTTCAGAATAGACTGAAGAGAGCCAGAGCGCTGGTGGGAGACTATTATGATAATCCAGGTAAGAAGCTATGGTGACTCAGACCAGGACTAAGACTGCAATAGATACTGTCAGTTTTCTAACAAATTCCATTCTCCCTTTCTTCCACGGCAATACCTGAGTACACGGCTGTTCAGCTGTTCAGGACTACATTTCCCAACCTCCCCTGGGGGCAAGATGGGCCCTTGTGACTAAGTTTTAACCAATGGAACGCAAGTGAAAGTGATGTGTTTAGCATTGCCCCATTTGCTTCCAAGAGAATTGTGCATCTTGTTCTTTTTCTTCCTTCCCCTTTATACAAAGGCCTAGGGATGTGCTCGGATGCAGCTGAACCATGCAGATAAGGACGAAGGTTAGGAAGCTGGTTCCCTGAGCGAAGATATAGAGAAAAGCCTCACATTCCAGTTACCACTCACCTCAGGACAGCTTCACAAATAAGAAATAAACTTCTGTCTTCTTTAATCCTCAGCATTTGGGGGTTCTTTGTTACAGCAGCTTAACCTTTACCTCAACTAATACGAAGACTTTTATGGAAGGTTTAGTGATATCAGGAGTCAATTACAGTGCAGTGTGAAAGAAGAAACAACCTGAAATGTTAGCACTCAACATCTTCGTTCTTAAAGCTCCTTAAAGTCCCACAGACTGTCCTTCCCCCTTGGTCCCTGCCTGATACCTTCTCTGTTTATGCCTTCTCACTCGCCAGATAGGCATCCTTCTCTAACTTCCCTGTGCCAGGGCACATCTGCAAAATTGTATTCTATTTAGCAAAGCAAATGAATATTTTTCCCTGACCTTCGTCACCCAACAGCTCCAGGACCTTCCGTGGCATTATTCAAAATTCTTGGTGGTTCATCCTCAGAAAAGAAGGATGCACCTAACCCAGGTCTCCATCCTGACACTAAGCATTAGCAGAAATTTTGAAATCATGTTTTCCTTTCCCTCTATGAGCAGAAGGGAGGCGGGGCTGGTGGTGCAGAAGGCAATATATTTTCTTAGAAACCTTAGGGTTTGCTCCTGGGGTTTTAGATTCCCTCTCCCACCTACCAGATAAAAATATGCATACAATGGGCACCTGCAGAGATGCGTTCGCATGGTTCTTTCTCATGTACACACACTCAGGCACTCACGGGCACACAGACTGCCGAGTCGAGAGGGAGGACCCTGGGTTTGTCCATTCTGTTCCTTTCTGCTTTCAAGCCCCAGTTCCCAACAACACTGACACATTTTGAGTGTTTCACCAAAATTCACAGTGGGGACATGCTGTTCTCTCATTTCCTCCCTGCTCTTATGGTCTGTTCTATTCAGTAACGACACTGGCAAGTGAGTTGTAGAATGAACCTGAAACAAGGCCCCATCTCGAGGCCTCCAGAAGCCAAGCGTGAGTTTGGCAGGCAGTCAGACTTTGCTATCACGTCATCTTTATCCCCAGAACAAAATGAGACGTCCAACAGGGCTCCCTCCTCAGCGAATGGCTGCAGTCAGCTGCGTGTCCACACCACCCCTCCGTCGGCAAAGTCAGGGACAGAAACGCCACCCAGATCTGACCAGAATTAAGCCCTGCTGCTCCTGGGGTGTGAGGGGAACAGAGGGGAATTAATGAAGGATTATATGTCTCTTTCTGTGTCTCCTTGAGGACAGACGTCAATGCACCCTGTGTGTTAACCGGTTCAGCTGCACACATCCGAGGGTATGCTATATTCTTACATAGACACACGTGTTGATCTCTGTATGTTTCTAGGTTATTGGTCCCACCTTATTTTTCCAGCCCATTTCGCACCATTCGTCCACCATTCTATGTTCTAAATACATGCACTTCATAAACTCCTTAATTCTCTCCAACGCCTCTCCCTCTATGTTTCTTTCACTATTCCTGTCCTCTTTCTCCCCTTGCCTCTTACCCTGCTTCTCCCTTCCTCCCTCTCCCTTCCGTCCTCCACACACTAATTTCTTCCACTGAGCCGGTCACCCCTGGCTAACTCCTACCTCCCCCTCACGCCTCAGCTCTCTGCTGAGTGAGAGCCCCCAGGCGCCCTCCCTTCCCGTTCCAGAACCTTCATCCACAATATCGCCACTTTGTTTGCTACTCTTTGTCTTCCCTGTCTGCAGTGCTTTGGTATGGTGTCTTCTTAGTAAGTGCAAGCCTTTTCCCCAAATGCCCTCCCCTGTAGGGGTCTGCATTCAAGTTGGCCACGAGAAATTTGGGTGAGCTTTGAAAGGTGGACGTTGTTAAAGTCAAACAGAGACAGAGAATTCCCTGAGCAAACAAAAGCAGTTAGTCGCACCAGCACAGCTTAATTCAGATTATTTTGCAAAACAAGAGGGGTTGGCTTGACCTGGCTCACTTCTGGTTTATGCCTCTGAAAATCAGATGCAAAACTTAAATAGTTCCCTAAAATTGAAAGGAGGTCCCCACTAACCAATTCCCTTTAAGAACATTCTAATATTGTCATTGGTCACGGTGTAGAATGAGCACTCACTACCTAAGCTGTGTGGTAACAATGTGTCTCTGAGCCTCAGTCCATGTTTTGGGTTGACTGCTTTGGTGACTGCACAGTAAGTTTTAAATTACTATTACTAAATTACTATGTAATTGATGGGTTTTACTTTTTTTTTTTTTAAAATGAACCTTGACAACAGGAAGCCCCAGCCGGCCACCTTTATGCTCGGGGGTCAAGGTAAGTTCAGGTGCTATCACAGCTTTCACCCAAGTCATGGATCAGGTGGCCCATCTTGTTGGAGGTTTGGGGGTAGCACACAGGCCTATGGCCTCTCCATCTCCTGCCAGATCTTCTCTTTCACCTTCTCTAAATCCCAGGCCAGATCTGGGTGTAGCTCCGTGGTCCTGCTATAGGTCAGCATCACTGACGTCTGCAGGCATACGTGGGTCCCAGGGAAAGACAGATGGCGGTTCCAGCCCATCTTCACGTGTTCTCCTTTGCTCTTGCTGTCTCTTATTCATGTCCATATGTTCTGAGTGGCAGCCTGCTGACTCCAGACTCGGCATCCAATGCAGGGGTAACAGATTCACATGGGCAGCCCCCCAGTGGTTTAGCTCTATAATAAAGCCCTTTGACCACTCACCATGGGTCTGCTTTTCCAACCTGCTGCAGAGCCTGGAACTTCTCTGGGGACAAGACTCCAGCTCTCAACTTTCAGGGGAATGTGATTGATCATTCACTGCTGAATCCCCAGGGCTGAGAGCGCACCCACCGCTTGAGAATAGCTCAGTAAGAAAGCTCCGGACTCATTCACAATATTGATGTACTCTCATCGTGATGTATGCACACACAAGGATTTCTGTATCACTCTGATTAGATCAGCCGTCACAGCCTGGCAGCCTGGGATTAAATATGTCACACTTCTGGGTTTTACTAGGTCCTCGGTGCTTTCAAAATTTTTAATTAGTCATTAACATTTAGGAGTCAGATGACACACACCAAATCCAGGATTTAAGCTTCTCTTAAAAGATCAAAAGATCAGGCAACATTGACAGCACGTGGGGCCTCCTGACAGCAATTGGGTGAAGCTGGGTAACCATTGCTTCCTTTAGATGTTCACGTTACCTCCTGGCCCCCGCACAACTTCAGGTTTGGACTGTTCTCCCTCCGGGCTTCTTTTTTGTGAAAGGGGCTAATCTTTTAATGTGTGCTAGCCAATATCTCTGTTTCTCGCCGCCAAATGGAAATCCTCAGTGATGCAACGGGCACCAGCATATTGCACTATTAAGAGTGGAAGGGGAAGGATATATACTACATGATCAACACCTTCCCATAAGCTAAACTCGCAGATACCCTGGATCCAAACAAACACACAGGTCCTCTTCACTATGCTTCAGTCAGGCATTTGCACCTGAACAGAGTCCCCAAAGGGTGGGGAGACGGGGTGGCTGTTCACCTCTATTTCAATCATCCCCCTCACTCCCAAATGGCCACGGGATCTTCACTGTAGACCCTTGGGGCTCCCCGTCTCCTCTTTGGAGACCTCTCTCCCTCATGCCCGCCGCTGATGTTGTTAGTACCCTGCCCACCGCACCATCACACAGCAGCCCAGGTGCCAACCATCTACCACAGATGCCAATGACTCAACATGAAGGTGCCTTCTCCGTAGCTTGGCTTCAGGATGGAGCCAATACAAGATAATTGAGCCTCTGGTCTGGCCACACTGGGTCCCTCTTAGCATAGCAATCCAGAGGAGACCCTGTCTCTTCCTCTGCCTTGAGTTATTTTATCAAGATACCCCCTTTGTGGGGTGCTTGGGTGTCTCATTCGGTTAAGCATTTGACTTGGGCTCAGGTCATGATCTCAGGGTCCTGGGATCGAGCCCTGCATCCAGCTCCCCGCTGAGCAGAGAGCCTGCTTGTCCCTTTTCCTCTGCCTCTCCCCCTGCTTGTGCTCTGTTTTTCTCTCAAATAAATAAATAAAATCTTAAAAAAAAGGACACCCCTTTTGTGCAGACAGCTTTATCATGTACCTGATATTGTTTCTGTATGCATATTTAAATACGTATTCATTTCTATTTGCATACTTCCTTCTATAAACACCTACGGGGTGGTGTTTCCCATAGTATGTGCATTATGCGATCCTGAGTACACCTGTGTGACACGATGTGTATGTGGATGTATTTATGAGAGGATACCTACATATTAAGGTGCTTTGTATAGGCCTGGAACTAGACAGGACTCCTTAGGAGCTCATTCGATTTGCACTGCCCCTTACAATACGATAGTACTAGCCTCATCTTATACAGAGAAATTTCAGGCTGAGAGGGTAAGGTCTTTCAGCCAACGGGACAGTGCGACAAACTGTAAGCTCGTCTGTGCTGCTGGTGCCCCCCTCCGGCCCACCCCCCGACCCCTGTTACCAGGGCACCCATCACCAACCACTGCCAATGGTGGTTGCTAACATTTCACACCTGCATGCCTTGCTCAGAGGGGCCTGGAAGCTTGTGTCCCTTTTGCAAGGGAAATTCTGAGACCACTGCCTGACTGGTGTTGGGGGGAACGAGAGCCCACCGGTTACTTTACAGGAGAAGGAGAGTGAAAGAAGCAGATCAGGGCAAAGGAAGGAGCTAAGCAAATGTGATTACAAGAGAAAGCTAGTCTGATTTCCCATCGTTGGCTCTGCTTTTGGGGATCCTGAGCTAGACCTCACTGGACAGAGTGGGAGGCTAGGCTCTGTCTAACTAAAAACCTGGGGATTTTTGCTCCATACCACACTGTCTCCTCCCTGGATGCGTGCAACACGATTCATGCTCCTCTGGGTTGATTTTCCCACACATTTCTCCAGAGGTAGTCATGAATAGGAATTGTTTGTTTGTCTAAAAGCACAGTGGAAGCTAACTGTTTTAGACTGTGAGGCAGTGTAATGGACACTGTGCCTGTTACATTACATTTTATGGTTTTATAGCAATTACACTGCATTTTATGGTGTCATAACATATTACACTTTATGGCTTAATATCAGCTTTAATACAAGACACCGTGGTCCAGAATTTTAACAAGAGGAAGCTTCTCCTGGTGGGATGGTAATGGGCTTTCCGCATGACCACACGCCTTCCAGCAGGATGCCGGGGAAGGGGTAGCTGGGACGAGGTCTCCCTCAAACCTCAATAGCCACCCCATCCTGTGCCCCCTCAGTCAAGCTTGGCTTTCTCGCTAGGGGTCCTTGTGCAAACTTGTAGAACAGATGCTGCTCTGGGCCTCCAACCCCACACTCCCATCTTGCTCCCTCATCTCCATTTTCCTGTTCACACAAAAAACAAGATGCTCCTTCTGTTGCACAAGGCTGATCAAGTAACTGCCCTGCTTCAAACCCAATGACACATCTTCCCACTGCCTTCGGAGCCAAGTCTAAACTCAGGTCCAAACTCAGCCTCTAATTCAAGGACCTTCCTATTCTAATCCACAGCCTTGACCCATCCATCCCTGCCATGGACCCTATGCTAAAGCCACCGTGAGTTTCCTGCCATTACCAAGTGTGTTGTATATTCCTGCATTCTCATTCCTTTGCACATGCTGTTCCTTCTGCCTGGAATCCCTTCCCAGATCTTTATTTTTCTAGGCATTTCGTTCAACAAATATTTATTGAGCACCTGCAATGCTGGGCATTGTTCTGACCACCAGCCTCCACTCTCATGGAGCTTACTTACTGATGGGAGGAGGTGACACTGTATTAATCCTCCAAGACTCAACTCAGGTCCCTTCCTCCAGGAAGCCTGCCTTGAGGGGCCCAAGTAGTGAGACAGCATTCCACCCTGGGTCATAACACTGATCATTGCAATTGTAGTCATCTGTTCCTTTCTCTGCCTTCCCCAAAGGGGAATGCCCTATCCATCTTTACTTTTGTTTTCCCAATACCAAGCAAAATCCCTGGCCCTTGAAAGTGCCCAGAAAGATAAACCAAACACTGAGTGAATAAAGCAAGAGAGAATAAATGATTAGTGTGATTTAGGGGTACTGGTGAGATTTCACGCCCATCACAAAACATCCCCAGCACAGAGGCCTCCAATCCTGCCACCGGAAACTCATTACTTTAAGTTAAGCATTGCTCACTCCCAGCAGTGCTTTTGAATGCAAATGGCCCTGAAAGAAGACGTTTGCATGAATTATCCACCAAGGCTCCTGGAAGCTGGCTGGAGAGGACAGGACTTAACTGAGTGGCTCACCTGCCCTGGAAGATACAGAGTGAAGGAAAGGAAGGTTTTGTACCAGACACCAGCCTGAACCCAGGAAATTGGTTGCAGATATTGACAAATACATTGACTAAAAAGCCTTGGGTGTCATAGCCTGTTAGAGAGGTCCTGGAGGGGAATGAAACCAGCTCGAGGTTAGGCATTGGATTCTTACCCTGGCTCTCCCACTGACTTGCTGTGCAACCTTTGGCAAGACCCCTCAGCCTCTCTGGGCCTCAATTTCATGAACTACAAAATATGGAGGTTGGACAAGATATGATCAGTGCCTCTAATGAGTTACCAGAGCTGACTGTCTTCACCAGCTGTGGCCTCAAGAAAGCTACTTAATTAACCCTGTGGGCCTCTGTTTTCTCATTCATAAAATGGAGCTGGGTGTAAAAATACACATTCCTCAGTGGTTGGGGGAAGTACTTAATAAGTTAATACAAATGAAGCAATTAGCACAGAACCTGAGCTATCAAAAGCACCCAATAAATGTCAGTTACTATTAAATGAACCAAAGGGCACCTGGGTGGCTCAGTCTGTGAAGTGGCTGACTTTTGATTTCAGCTCAGGTCACGATCTCGGGGTCCTGAGATCAAGCCCCATGGCAGACTCCATGATGGGTGTGCAGCTTGATTGGGATTCTTTCTCTCTCTCTCCCTCGCTCTGCCCCAACCCTTGTTTGCATGCACATGTGCATGCTTTTTCTCTAAAAGAATCAAATCAAATCAGTCAATCAACCAAAGGGTCAACACTGGAATCTGCAAACCACAGAAGGCCAGAGCTGGGAAAGACTGATAAAAACGACAGCAGATAATTCGCAGGGACTCACCATGTTCCAGGCTCTGTGGCAAGTGCTCCAGGAACCGCATCTCCTGTGGGCCTCAGAGGCCCTGTGGCCCTGCCCTTTGGTGAAGCTGGACTCCCACAAAACTCAGAGCAGGTGACTAATGTGCCCAGACTCACACAGGGGCTGAGTGGTATCCCTCGGGCTTTAAACCAGGAAATACTCAATGCTGAAGCTTTTCATCTAATGTGGTAAATGTTTAGCCATTCTTTCTTTCCATCTTTCATCCCATATTTCTCTTCTTTCCCTCAAGGACTCCACTTAAACATATCTCAGGCTGTTCAAAGTTGTCCAGCAGCTCTCTAAAGCTCTGTTCATTTTTTAAAAATTCTTTTCCCCCTGTGGGTTCCACTGTGGATAATTTCTATTGCTGAATCTTCAACTTCATGAATCTTATCTTCTGCAACATCTAATCTGCAGTTAATTGTGTTTGGCGTGTTTTTCATCTCATACATGGGAGTCTTCATCCCTAAAAGGTCAGTTTGGGTAAAGGAGCAAGATGGCGGAGGAGTAGCAGACCCGGGTTAACAGGGGGTCTCAGGAGTTCTGCTAGATAGTTATCAAACCATTCTGAACACATACAAACTCAACAGGAGATCGAAGAGAAAAAGAGCAGCAATTCTAGGAACGGAAAAGCAACCACTTTCTGGAAGGCAGAACATGCAGAGAAGTGAATCCATGATGATAAACGGGAAGACAGACCGCAGGGGGAGGGGCTGGCTCCCAGCAAGTGGTTGAGTAGCTGAGCACAAAATCGGAACTTCTAGAAGTCTGCTTCACTGAGGGAGGTTGCTCCAGAGGCTAAGCAGGGGGTGGAGTCCTTGTGGGGACACATTGGTCTCAGGACCTGCAGGGTCACAGAAGACCAGGGGTGTCTGAGTGTGGCAGGACCCCCAGGTATCAGAGGGGGGAAGCCGGCTGTATAGATGGAGCCAAGCAGTGGGGTCTCAGCTCAGGGATACCTTACACTGTGACCCGAGGCACAGTCAGAACACTGCTCTTTGAGCAGGGACCCCTCAAGCAGCAGATCCGGAGAGACCCCCTCCATCCTCCTCCTGGAGGAGCGGCGCGGAGCGCGCTGCAGGGATCTGCTGGTTTGGAGACTCCAAACAGGGCCGAGCACCGGAGACAGAAACACCGGGTCACAGGCCGGGTGAGCTCAGAGCGCGGGTGTGGTTGGAGACCAGGGAGATGGGAAGGACTGACTGCTTTTCTCCGAAGGCGCACTGAGGAGCAGGGCCCTGAGTTCTCAGCTCCTCCGGGCCAGAGACTGGGAGGCCGCCATCTTCTTTTCCGGCCTCCAGAGCCACATGGGAAAGCGTTCAGGGAACAAAAGCTCTGGAGCACGGAACTCACGCAGATTACTTAGCCTGGCCCCTGGCAAGGGCGGTGCAATTCTGCCTCAGGCAAAGGCAATTGAGAATCACTGCAACAGGCCCCTCCCCCAGAAGATCAGCAAGAACATTCAGCTGAGACTAAGTTCACAGATCACTGAGAACTGTGGAACTGAGATAGGGGAAAGCAACACAGAGCTCATGGCTTTTTTCCCCGTGATTCTTTGGTCTTTCAAAGTTAAATTTTTTAAATTTTGTTTTTTTCTTCTATTTTTTTAATTTTTCCTCTTTCCTATTTTAACCTTTTTAAACTATTTAATCTTACCCATACCTTTTAAAAAACTCTTTTTAAATTTTCATTGTTAGAGTCATAGTCTTCTATTTTATTTAAAAGAGAGCGAGAATGAGCAGTGGGGTGGGGCAGAGGGAGAGAGAGAGAAAGAGAGGGAGGGAGGGAGGAAGGAAGGAAGGAGAAGCAGGTGCAGGCTCCCCACTGAGCAGGGAGCCCAATGTGGGGCTCGATCCCAGAACCCTGGGATCATGATCCGAGCCGGAGGCAGATGCCTAACCGACTGGGCCAACCAGGCGCACCGTTAGAGTCATATTCTATCCCTTCATTGTATTTAACCTTATTTTTTGTGTACATGTGGGTTTTTCTTTGTTTAAAATTTTGGGATACAGTTTCTTCTAATGGATCAAAAAATACCCTAAATCTAGTGTGTGGCTTTGTTCTAGGTTCTAGGCATTATGCGTTAATAAAATAAGTAAAAATAAATAAAAATGAAAATGAAAAAATAAAAGGTTAGTTTGGGACTTTTTTTTTTATGTCTTCTGTATTTCCACCTAACATCTGAGATTCATGCAATAACAGAATGCCAGTTTTAAGGTCCTTGTTAGCTAATTCTAACATAGCTGTCTGGTCTACATTCGTTTCAAGTGACTGATTTTTCTCCTCATTGTAAGTTGTATTTTCTTGCTTCTTGCCATGCTCAGTAACCTTGCACTGGATGCCAATCAGGAGTAGTCGTGTGACCTAATTTTGTCTAACAAGCACTGGTCGAGGCCAATAATAGAAGTTCTATCCCTCTAGCAAGTGACTGGCCTGGGAGTGAGCACATAACCCAACTCTGGCCAATGAACCATAAGGGACAATCTGCAGGGAGACTCTTGGAGAAGGTTTCCTCCCACGTAGGAAAGAAACCAGCTGCTCTGGATGTGACCATTTCCAGATGGAGGCCTAGCAACTGCTACATTTACTGAACACTCAGAGAGTGCCAGGTCCTGTGCTAAATGCATCCAGTCGTGTGACCCTTACAACACCCCTTTGCAGTATTCATTACCATGAGGATCATTTTACAGATAAGGAAACTGAGGTTGAGAGTGGCAAACACCCTTTTCCAAGGTCACATGGGAAGAAGAGGGCGGAGGTGGAATTGAAAACCAGCACTGCAAAAGTGCTGACCATAAAATCCTACTCTATACTGTCTCTGTGTTAAAAAATAAATAAATAAGAAATAACAACACCCTAATCCACATGATCCCGCTCCTCTCACTGATCCATATTCATGCTGCTCAGAGCCAGGTAATTGGGGCTGCCAAAGGGTGCCGAGACACCATCCTAATGAGCTTTGCTCAGCTCCTCAGCTGAATCTGCAGCCCCTGCTGGGTGGTGGGGCCTTTCCTGTCAAAACTGATGCCTCTTTGAGACACTCAGAATCTGCCATGGTCGGAGGAGCAGCTGCCGAGATTTAAAAAAAAAAGGGAAAAGAAAAAATACAAATGCCCTCAACAAGACCTCGGCATAGCAGACATGGTACATCCCTGGGCATCTCGGGAACCCGGGGTGGAAAGGGCCAGAGCGCATGCCTGCTGACCTGCAAGGTGTGTGGCCAGGCTCCTGCACCCAGGGTCTGCTCACTTGCCTGTCCAGCACACCGCGGAGCTCCAGGGAAATCTGCTCTGGCAAAGGGATGATGCCTCCTTGCGCAGCATGCCCTGGGGCAGCTGTGATTTTAAGCTCCTGGACCTGCTCACGGGCCCCGTCCAGCCTGCAGCCCGCTGGAGAGACGAAGTCATGACCCAAGAGGATGTGTCTGGGAGGAAAGAAATCAGGGATTGGGACAACAAGCTCTCCTTTTTGAGAAGGACAATGCAATATCAGAAACACTGGTTGTAAAGTCAGATGGTCCGAGGTCTGAATCCCCTAATAAGCGGCAAGTGGGATGTGTTCACTCAATAATTATCCATGCATCTGGAGGCAATGACAGTCCAAGGTCACGCGATGTAAGTAAAATGCCAAGCATACAGCCTGCACCTAGTGTGTAAGAAATCCAGGAACTCCAGATGGATCATGCAGGTGTCACCAGCCTGTGGCTGTCTTGTCCAAAGGGACAGTAACATGTCTGCATGAGACCAGGCCTGGAGACAGCCTTTGTGCTCCAGCCCTGTCACCGACTGTCATGCAATCTTGTGTAATTACTCCGTGTGATGTTTCCTTTTATGGGTCAACTTGACTGGGTCACTGGGTGCACAGGATTTTCACCAGACATTTTTCCAGGTGTATCTGTGCGGGTGTTTCTGGATGAGATGAACATTTGAATCAGTAGACTCAGTTCAGTAGATTGCCCTCCCCAGTGTGGGTGGGCCTCACTCTGTCAACGGAAGACCTGAATAGAAGAAAAGTCTGTGTGTTAGAGGAAACTTCTCCCTGCCTGACTGCTTGAGTTGGGATATTAGTCTTTTTCCAGCCTTCAAACTCAGATGGAAACAGCAGCTTCTCGTGGATCTCAAGCCTAGCAGCTTTCAGGCTAGAAATGTATCATTAGTTCTCCTGGTTCTATGGCCTTCGGACTCAGACTGGAATGACACATCGGCTCTCCTGGGTCCCCAGCTTGCCAACTGCAGATCCTGGGACTTCTTAGCCTTCATAACTGTGCAAACCAATTCCTTACGGTATCTATCTGCCTATCTTCTTCTGGTTGTTTTACTGGAGAACGCTGACGAATAGACTCCACTTCCCTAATTCTATTTCTTCCACTGGCAACTGATAATAATCCATCCTACTTAGTGGCAATTACAGTATACATTACAGTATATATTACGATGTATTTTGCTGAGTGCTATGAAATGGGTAACAGTAACAGGTTGCTGGGGAACCCAAAGGAACACATGATCCAGTCTTAATGAATATCTTCTTATAGGAAGAGAGTTAGTTGATACCAGAAGAGGGTATGGAAAGGAATTTCAGGAAGACCGAACAGCATGTGCAAAGGCCCAGTGGCCTTCTTGAGACACTGAACATAGTTCAATATGTCCAGTGCCAAAGCATGGGGCAGTTTTGCATCACATTAATAGCCTGGCATTTGTTTTGAAGGCAATGAGGAGCCATTGCAAATTTTTTAGGCAGCAGTGACATAAACCTATGGGACTTTAAACAATTCATTTTGACCTCTCAGAGTATCAGTCTCCTATGACTAACATCAAATAATTCCACCTGCCTCACTGCATTTTTGTAAAGCTCAGCTGAAGCTATGTATCATAAAGGGCCTTGTAAATCATTGAGTGCTTGGCAAATAGAAAGCAGGGTTATCAGCCAATAAGTCAATATTGTTATATCAACTTCAAGGCTTTTGTGTCCTCGGCAGTTTCTGTAACCAAAGCCACAAGTCAAATAAGATATGGGGGAAGAACTTACCAAGGAAACCCTAGAACTTTCGATTAAAGGCAGAGATCTGTTGGGGTGGCTCCGTTGGCTAAGTGTCTGCCTTTGGCTCAGGTCATGATCTCAGGATTCTGGGATTGAGCCCCACATCGGGCTCCCTGTTTGGTCGGCAGCCTGCTTCTCCCTCTCCCTCTGCCAGCGGCTTCTCTGCTTGTGCTCTCTCTCTCTCTCTAATAAATAAATAAAATCTTGGGGAAAAAAAAAAGAAAGAAAAGTCAAGATTTGTTAGTTGCCTCCCTGGCGCTTGTGTTAATCGAGGTCTTCCAAAAAAACAATGCTAAAATGGGATCAAACATGCAAGAGAATGTATTAGGGGAAATGGAGGGGGAGGCCAGAGAGGCCAGGAGAGGCTGGGAGAGTCATCACCTTGATACAGGTCAGATGCCAAGTGAAGTGTGGAGAGGAGGAAAGAAAGAAGGGTATGCGGGAAGATCTCACATTGCAATGCAAAGCCATTCAGCGAGGTCCCTGGGGAGTCCTTGAACCAGAGGCATGTGTGACTGGAAGCCTGTGTCTCTGCGGAATGGGCCTGACTTAGTATTCCTTCCACACTCAGCTACTGGCTGGGAACAGTCCCAGGGAAACATGACCTCTCCACCAACAAGGCAGTGAGTTTCAGAACACAGCCACTAAGGCCCCCATCCATCACGCTTCCTATAGCCAGAGGTCTTATCTCCATAGTCTTCATTGCCCTTCTTGTGACCACAGTCCTGAACTGCTTTAGAAATCTGTCCCCTTTCTGCTCTTGCTCCACAGAACTTGGATCTGAGACATTCTGAGAATTGCAGTCCCTTGGCTGCAAGGCTGGTGTGTTCATGGGCATGTGACCTAAGCTGGTCCAATTAAAGTGAGTTTCAGAGTTTCAGGAAGACCACTGGAGAAAACATGCTGATTTATTTTCTCTGGATCTGAACTGGATTTTATCCAGTTCTCTGTTTATCCAGTTCTCTGGATAAAGCCCAGGAGTCATGGTAGCCACGTTGGCCACATGAGGAGGGCACCTCTGGGAGAGGCCACGCAATGAGAGAAAGGGAAATTACACAAAGAAGATAGCTTGTGAGCTCCTTTTCTTTTTTTTTTTTTTCCCAGACACTCTTGGAGCCAGAACTACTCCCTTGACTGTTCAATTTTTTCAAATCTGTGTATTCACACTTTTTCTTTTTTTAA
>CM053616.1:60581849-60597084 GCA_028646535.1 Procyon lotor | reverse complement strand
TTTGTCTGTTTGTTTGTCCCGTAAGCATGTGTCCCATAGACACTTAGAGCTTAGATCCAGCTATGTTATGTTCCTGAAACATAAAAAAAGCTAAGCACGAAGAACTGTGGTTAGAGCAATGTTAGCCACTGGCAGGAAGCTTGCACGGCTTCCAACCGCAACTTTATAGAAGTTTTCCCAAATACTCACTTCATTGTTTCCAGGGGAAAAAAAGCCCTTTTATTTTTGTTCTTTATTATCCCAGTAAGACACACACTGCATGTATATTGCTGATAAACAAACAAACAAGATACATAGAAGCTAAAATAATAAAATAAAAATCACCAGTAAATCTTCCCTTCCCTACTCCAAAAAAATCATTGTTAATAGTGGATATATTTTTCCCCCCAGGGCTGTTGTTTTTATGCAGTTTTCAAATGGGATCATCCTGCATGCTATTTCATAACCTGACTCCCTTAATGTATTATGATCGTATTCATAAAAGCAACTTCACGTCTTTTTTATTAATTGCAGATTTCTGCTCACTGATAATCTAGTCCCTGTCCCCAGAAAGGTTAGAGATGGAGAAACATTTGGGTCTGCCTGGTGTTGACTTGCAGGGTCAGGGACCCTCAGAGAGGACGTAAGAGGGCTTTAGTAGGCAGGTCTTTAACGAGGGGCCACCTGCAGTCTCTCCCTGGCTAGTCAGGGCTCAGGAGACTGCTGCTGGGGAAAATCTGGGGAGCCCTTAGAATAATATTACGCCAGCATCAGGAGGCTGTGAGCAGGTGCCCTCACCTTCATAGGCTCCTCTGTCAAGTGGGGTTGTTTTGAGAATTGAATGTAATAAGCCTGTTGGGTGCCCACACAACACCTGATCCTTCTCCCTCTGAGCTCCATGGATCTGACACAAGATACCTCCATTGACACTGGCGGGTCTGCAAGCCCCTCCCAAGGACAATGAAATTTGGTATCGTTTATTCCAAGACAATAACATTTGGCAGGGAGCAGCAGAATTTGGCAGGACAGCGTCACTGGGCGCCTCTGAATGGTGGGAACGTGCCTCTGAGGCCCTGTGCCCTGGGTCCCAGCATCCTTTCTCCCCACGGGCTGGCTTTCCCAGCCCTGGGTCCTCCTCTTCTGCTTCTTGCTTGGTGTCCCTTCATAGTTCGCAGCTGTGTCTTTTTGCAGAGATGCACCACCAAGGGGAGAGGCTGGAGGCGGTGGTTGCTGCTGCTGCTGATGATGGGAGGTTGGTGAAGCCCTTGGGTGGTGACCTGGGGCTGGACCACCTTTTCCTAGACATCATTGAATATTTGAGAATAATTGCAGAGAATGGATATCCTCCAAGTAGTCCTCTTCCTATGCAAAAGAGACTCGGCAACAATAACTTCTTTCTAGCCAGTTAGTGAGATAACATATACCTAAAATATTCCCCCCAGTGCCCAGAGGAAGCACTCCATATGTGCTATTACGATGCATTATGAACCCTTGTAAAGTCATAGAAAAGCATGAGGACCCCGCATCTGGGCCCTGGTAGGGGGTCTGAGATAAACACTGTTCCTGCAAAAAGACTCTCTTCCCCCTCCCGCCGCCCCCGCCCTGGAACCAGCCCTGGGCACGGAGCATGCTGGGGAGTATTTTCGTAGCCCCTCGCCGCCTGAAGACAACCAGGGTGTCACAAGGCAGATAAATGGGCTCATCCTCTCCCGCTGAAATTGGCACGTCCGGCATGGAGCGTCGATGATTTATTTACCAGTGACAGTTCTGCTCTGGGGTGGAAGTGCCCTGGTTTGCTGAGTGGTTCATTCATTTGTCTTTGTTGGCAGCGCGGGCCCGTGGGATCCCCATCTCGGCTCCCCACCAATGCCTCATTCCTTCCGCGTCTTGCTGCCCGCGCTGAGGGGGGTAGGTGTGAGGGGCTCGTGGTGTGCTTGCCTTCTCACCTGCAGAAGCACCCTCTTGGGTCCACTTTGGGTGGTGGGGGGAATCCCAGGGGATGATGCTGGAGGTGGAGGGAGGGCAAATGTGACCTTAGAGAAACCATCTCTTACAATCACGGACCTTTTTAAGATGCCATGGGAATCAGATAGCTCTGGGCTCAAATGCTGTCTCTGCTGTTTATTAGTTGTGTGGCCTCAAGCGAATGGCCTGACCTCTCTGATCCTTGAATTCCTCATCTGTTATGAGGGAATAATAACACCCATTTCCCCACTCTGGTGAGGATAGAATACTTATAGCACCTGACACATAGTAAAGTGAGCCTGACATATGTAGGAAGTTCTTAATAAAAGGCAGCAATTTTTCCTATCTTTATCCTCATTATTATTCCCCTGGGCTCAGAGCTGGTCCCCAGAGAAGAAAGAGTGTTCTCTTTAGGCTTTTGAGATAACAGAGCTAGAAACAACTTAGAGGAAAAGCCAGATTGCTGGGTTGAAGCTCTGACTCCCTACACTTCCTCTGTGTGAGCTCTTGGGGCCAGGTACTTGGAGCCTCTCTACCCCCGTCTGTCAAATGGAAAGTATCTGGCTTCAAGGGCATTCTCAGAAGATCAATCTTCTTTCCTTGTGACTTACAAAATGTTTTATGATTTACAAAGGGTTGTGATCATCATTATGTGACGTGGCTTCTCATCAGGGACTCTCTAGTCTCTGATTCACAAATGGGGTAACGGGCTGAAGAAGTGCAGCAACTTGTCCCAACTCATATTCATTCATTTAACAAATATTTATAGAGTGCCTACTGCATACCAGCTACTGTTTTAAGTGCTTCAGATAGATTGATGAGTAAGACAGGCAAAAAACATCCATGTCCTTATAGAGCTTACATTCCAGGGGTATGACACAGATAATAAACATTGGAAATAATACAGAAATTATATAGCATGTTAGAAAGTGCTAAGTCTTATGGAGAAAATAGATCATGACAAGGGGGCTCAGGAATGATGGATGAAGGGGGCAGCCTCAGTTTTAAAGACGGTATTCAGGATGAGCCTCATTGAGGTGACAGCTGAGCAAATGCTTGAAGGAGAGAAGAGTGTCAGCCAGGCAGATGGAGGAAAAGCATCCCAGGCAGAAAGAATAGCATGTGCAAAGGCCCTGAGGTTCACAGAACAGAGCGGGGTGGAGTGGGGGAAAGTGGGAAAGGATGAGGTTGGAAGGCCTCAGGGGGAATGCAGTGTGTGTGCAGAGAGAGTCCTTTAGGGTTTTGTAGCCATAATAAGGACAACAGCTTTTACTCTGAATGAATTAAGAAGCTCTAGGAGGGTCTGAGTAAAGTTGAGTCATGGTCTGAGTAATATTTTCCCAGCATCACTCCGGCTGTTGTGGGTGAATTGACTGTGGGGTATCCGTCAGCCGGTGGATGTATGGACAAAACATGGTCTGTCCATAAAAGCATGACGTTTTGACACCTGCTAAGACATGGATGAACCTTGAAGACATGATGCTTAGTGAGAGAAGTCCAACACAAAAGGACAAATACTGTATGATTCCACTTTTATGAGCTGTCTAGAGTAAGCACATTCACACAGATGGAAAGTAGGTTAGAGATTCCCAGAGACTGGGGGAGGGAGGAGGGGGAGTTTTGTGCTTAATGCCTACAGAGTTCCGTTTGCAGTCATGAAAAGGTTTTAGAAATAGCAGCGATATAGTTGCACAAGTTGTGAATATCATCATTGCCAGTGAATCATGCACTTGCAAAAGAGGGGTTAAATGGGAAATTTTATTATATATGTTATTTACCACCATGAAAGTATTTTTAAAAAATTAACAGTGGGGACAAGGGCAGAAGTGGCCTCTGCCGTGACCTCTGTGGGCTCAGATCAAGGTGGAGGTAAAAGAGGTAAGAGATGCTCAGATGCCGGCTACACTTGACAAGTCAATTCCTGACAAGCTGCAGGTAGAGCCAGTGGTTCCCAGGACCATGTAGGAACCTGGGTCTCTGGAACCTTCCCGGGGACCCCAGGATCACACAGAGAGCCCTTCCAGCTGGCCAAGGCTTCCTGTCCTGGTCGCCCTGCCAGGATCGGGCATTAGATTCCTCTGGTCCTTCGGGGCACATGGTGGTAACTACGCAGAGTGGAGGTTCTGGGCTGGAGCCCTTGTGGATGTCAGTGCCCTGAACCACCGGCGCCTCCTGGGCTGGCACCACCAGTCCTGCCCTGGAGACTCAGCTCCAGTTGGCAGGGCCCCTCTGTTTGTTGCATCACTCTGGTTGTCTAGGAGATGAGCTCCAAGGTCGTGAGCCCAGATTAGGAACTGGGTGGAGCAAGGTGGTGCAGATGAGCTCATGAGCAACACTGTTGCTGTTTGCACAGGGGACCTTAGTAACCAGCCAGAGACTGGCCCAGATCTTGCACCTCCTGAATTCCGGCACCATGGACAGGGGATCCTGGGGAACTGAGCATGGGTTATGGGCTCCGACAGTCCTGGATTCAAATTCCAACTCTGCCTCCTACTTCCTGTGTCACTTTGGGCAGATTGCTTCCCTTCTCTGATTCCCCATTTCTTGCAGCTGGGATGATACTACCCACATCCGGGATTTCTAAGGGTTAAGTGATAGATGAAAGAATGTTGGAAAGTGACCACAGCTAGACAAATAGGACTCATATGACAGAGGATGTCAGAGTATGGACAATGCCTGGTGACCTGCTGACAAGGAGGGGTGTATACTAATGCCATGTTCTAAAGAGGCAGAGAAAAGGAGGGAGCAGTTTTTGCAAGAAGAGATACTGAATTCTTTTTTGCACACGTTGAGGTTGAGAAGCCCCTGCATGGAAATGCCCAGGGGGCATTTGGAGCTTGGGGGAGCTGATCTGGGCCAGAGAGAGGGATTGGGGGTGTTAGCTTAGACAAGATGACTAGTGGAGCTATGGGATGTGTGTTCTGATTCCAGGGAGATGCACGGGGAGCTCAGGACAGGGTTCCCAGTACCACTGCATTCATGGCATGGTTCCGGGGGACCGAGGATCAAAGGAGGAGGTGGGAGGACTTGCCCGGGGTCCCAGAAGGACTGAATGTCCAGGAGTCACCTTATAGGTGTCAGGGGAGATGCTGCTCTGCCCCCCATCTGTCCTCCTCCGTCCCTCTCCCTCTCTCGCTATAATAGCAGCTCGTGGTTGTCATTTTCAAGTGAAAGAGATAGACTTTACCTAATTTAGGGGAAAAGGATGTGGTATAGCTCATATAATTGAAAGGAAAGCTAAGCACTGGACCCCAAGAAGGACAGGAATGGGGCCACTCCAGGGATCTAAAAAGTAAGAAAAATGAACATCTCTTCGGGGATGAGTCAGTTCAACTATTTTCCATCCCTGAGTCTCTGCAGAAGTTCCAGATTCCCACGAGGGAGGCCCTGATGCCTGTAGCTTGGGACAGGGCCCTTTGATGGAAAAGCCCCGTGAAGCTGCACATAATGGGTAGGGAAACCGCAAAGACACATGCAGGGGCTGAGACGAAAGGAAAGGGATGGATGCTGTCAGGCGGAACCCATAAGTATGCACCCCTGAGACCTGCACGGGGCTCTCCTGGGCTTTCGAGATGGGGCTCAAAGGGCATCCCTGGAGGAGGCTAGACTCGAGCACAGATGAATGTGATTGGGCAACCTGGTTCATTCATCACTACCTAGTTACTCCTGGCAGGATCCCAGAGGGACGCGATAGAAGGTGGGACAGGATAGCTAGGCGATACACTCTCTAGGAAGAATGTTTGGACCCCAGACATGCACAAAGGAAAAAAAAAAAGACCTCAAACAGCTACCTTCTTTAGAAAAATAACAACTTTTATGCAAATTTATAACAATTTTATATTTCTTTTAAATGGGTGATCATACATTCAGATTATGCGAGGCCAGCTTTTCCCTTGTACTGTTTCTGTGACACTACATCATCTTCAGGAGCATGAGAGTTAATGACCGCATACTTTTGCCCATTGTGTGGAAGTACCATCCCTCGTCCAGCTAACCCCATGTAGTTGAGCCATTTTGTCATTTCCAGTTCTCTGGGAGTATAAAGGCAGCAGACACTGCAGCGGTCTGCTCAGACTTTTTCTACACCTTCAACCGTCTGTGCACACCTCCCCTGGCTTCTGGGTGGGTTCGTATCTGTGACTCTTAGCAGAGCCACCCTGGTGGTTCTGAACCACTTAGAACCCATTTGCTCACAGGGTCAAAGAGCCTAATGTCTGCACCTCCCCCTCCCGCTCCAGCCCGAGCTCCCATCCTTAGGCAGACCTTAGCCAGTGAGGGTCAGGGTGGAAGAATCACAGCCCAGATCCCTTGACTAGGTTGGCACATTCTGATCCGCTCCCCATTCCTATACGGTGCAGCTGACCCATAGCCTGGAGCAGAACGGATGTCCTGCCATTTTCAAGGCTAGCTCACAAAAGACGTGACAGACGTGCCTTTGTCTTATGCTGTCTCTGGTGTCCCTTGCTCCAAGGGAAGCTAGCTGCCATGTCGTGAGGACATACAACCATCCCCCTGGAAAGGCCCGCATGGTGAGGGATGGGGCTCTCCATCCCACAGCCATGAGCGTGAGCTTGGAGGCAGGCCCTCCAGCCCTGGTCAGACCTCCAGATGACCACACCCCTGGTGGACGTTGGGACGCCATAGGAGGAGACACTCAGACCAGCACCACTCAGCTGAACTCAGGTGAATTCCTGAAACCTCAAAACTGTGCCATAATAAGTCAGTACGTGTTAGGGCTCATTTGTTAGGCAACAAGAGCTACCGGTGGCCCCTTCCTTTTGTGGGTTCACGATGCACATTGGCAGACTAAAAAAGGCTGCGTAAGTTGGCCAACCCTGGCATTTTGCAAAATTACTTGACTATAGAACCCACACCTGCCCCGCTCCCTTTTCTCCTTATGGAACTCCCTTTGGGAGCTGCCAATCTAGTGTGAAATCGTGGACATCCCCAAAGATTCTCCATTTCTGTCACTTCTGCAAAGACACGATCTGTCCTCCAACGACTGTGTCTGCACCGGCTCAGATCTGAGGGTCTTGCGGGCGTGAGTGTGTATGCACAAGCGTGCACGGCTCTCGGCGGTGAGCTCTGTCATCCTGTCCGCTGTGGATTTTATAAGCTGTCACTGTTAGAGCCAGAACAAGCCAGTCTGTCACGCAGCTCTGACAGAGCACAAACAGGCAGAGGAAAAATGAAATCGTCCCATGGTCACGGGTCACAAGGCATCGTTTCCAAGACAGCGGCCTTTGCCTCTCTTCTGCTCCCCTCTGCTTTCCTGAGCTGCGGAGGTGGGGTCTTCTGTAGTTTCCAAACTTTTTGCTCCTCTTCCCAGCCACCCAGACATTCAGGGTGGCAATGAATGAGTCCCCCTTTAGAGATGGAGAAAATTATTCCCTTTGCCAGGAACAATCCTTCCCACCCCACCTGCTCCCTGGCTTAGTAACACGGTGGTCCAGCACCAGTCTGCCTGCTGCTTCTCAGCTGTGGGACCGTAGCCTATTTCTGGATCACTGCAGTTTGGCTACAGGTTAAATAGAACAATGGCTATGAAGAGCAGAGACAATAAACATCAGATAACACTATTAGTATTAATACTGATCCTTCGGGTTTCAACTTGGACATCATTTCTTCCTGGAAGCTTCTGGTCACCACTCCCAGCCTATCTGGGAGGAGTCTGGGCCTCCTCTTCCCCCTCCTTCTGCTCCTCCAGGGCAGCCCCTGACCCAGGGCCCGGTCCTCCAGTGGTTCCTAACGCTGCCTGCAAATGAGAATCCCCTGGGAGCTTTTAAAAAATATCCCTGCCCAGGTCCACCCCCCCCAGACCAATAATTCCAGAATGTCTTGAAATATTTCTATAATTTTTTTTTAAGATTTTATTTGTCAGAGAGCAGAAGCAGGGGGAGCCGCAGAGGGAGAGGGAGAAGCAGGCTCCCCACTGAGCGGGGAGCCCAATGTGGGGCTCGACCGTAGGACCATGGGATCATGACCTGGACTGAAGGCAGATGCTTTACCCACCAAGCCAATCAGGCGTTCCGTCTTGAAGTACCTAGAGCATGAGCTTACCCCTACCCTTCCCTCGGGCCACTAAGGGGTGCTGAAGGCTGGGTGTCTGGGCCCCAGCCTGGGGGAGAACCACCACACCTCTGTCCGGCCGCTGGATGGGGAAGAGCATGAACCCAGCCAAACAGTGTGGCCCACCTTGTGTCTGTCCCCAGTTTCCAAGTCTTTCAGGGAAGGAAATGCTATGGAAATGCTACAGTCAGGGTGTTCTCTGCCCCCTTCCTCTGTCCTTATTGTCTTTTTTTTAACTTTTTTCTTTAAATGAACCTTTTGCACGGTTTTGCAGGTGATGACAATAGCTGATATTCTGAGCACTCGCTCTGCCCTAGGGACTGTGCGGACCACTCAGGGGCTACAACCAGCCTCCTGTTTCATTAAAAATGACATAATTCAAATTTTGAAGTTGCATTGGCAGGTTTCTCCTGAGATACAATAACAGATTCCTTCTTGGGGAGGGGGTGGGCCTGGCTACTAAGATTATGGAGATTCGGTGTCTCATTACCTCTAGACCTCTGACAATGGAAAGCAAAATCCCTTCAATGCCCCTAATTTCTGCTTTTCTTCTCCCTGACGGAGCCGCTGGGGACTGGGAGGCAGGTGCAGGGAAAGTGTCCACTGCATGTGCAAATCCCAGACTCTCCCGTGGCTCAGTAACCCACTGTGGGTCCCTGGAAGACCCTGGACTCAGTTTTTCAGGAGGGGATGGATTTTCAGGAGGGACCCTCCACTCCTTACCTATTGTGGACTTCCCCTGTATTAGCACGGGTGGGCTGAGCGTTTACACACACACACACACACACACACACACACACACACATGCACACGCACACACACGTTAATCCTCATCTTAGCCCCGCATCACCACCACTCACTTCTGTGGATAAAGAAATGAACACTTGCAGACGTCCAGGGACAAGGTCACATAGGTCATGCAGCAGCAGACCTCTGCTGGGGTCAGAACTCAGACCCCTGCTGGCCTCACTGCTTCCTGATCTCAGAGCCCCGTGCTCAGTCCTGTCCTGGGACCTGCCATTTTCTTCTTGCCTGAGACCCCACTACACCCATGAGGGCAGATTCCCACATCTGTCTTGTTCTCCAGGGGCTGGTGTGGTACCTGATACAGAGTAGGCCGGGCAAGGTGAGGTGATATACCAAATCTTTCACAAACAGCAGGGCCAGGACACTGACTGTTCAGAATGGCCATGAGTCCAAAGGCACCCACTTATTCCCAGAGGGACCGGCAGGGGCAGGGGAGGGATCTATGTTTTGGAGTGCAGGTTTCTATTATTACTCAGTTATGGCCAGGATGAAAGACCAGGAGAGATAGATGACTGCCATTGATAAAAACAGCCCAATTTTATACTCACAGATCCCAAGAGGAGAGGGCTCACCCCATTGCAGGGGGGCCCCGTGGAGAAGCACGAGAGGCAGTTACGAGGCAGAGGGAATAGGCAGAAAGGGGAGCAGGAGCCTCGGCGGTGGTTTCTTTAGGAAGGAACAGGTGAAGCAGGGTAGGCAGGCTTAGAATTAGCTAGTTGGAATAATTGCGGCCAGCTTTGGGGCACAGGGCCTGTCTCCTGGCGTCTGGCACCTGACCTTGGATCATCAGGGCAGGAGGATAGTGGCTCAGAGAGTTGAGTGTGTGATGAGAATGTGGTTGGAGCGTGGGCTCTGGGTCGGTTGCTTTTCCTATGGAAAGTATGCCTGCAGCTGAGTCCTTTACTATCTCTAGGAATTAGCCAGGCTTTGGAGGAGTGGTCCCTCCAGGGTCAGCAAGCCCCCAAGTGATCAAAGCCTCAGAATAAAAAGACACGTTTAATACAGGCGAGGACAAGGGGGTCACCTTGGAGGCTCAGGCAGTGTTACTTATCGAGCGATAAATACTGAGTATTTTAATATTGGGACACCTGGCACCAGTGTACCTGGGCATACAGTTGAATTGGGGCCGAGCCTAAAGAAAGGCACTCAGTAAATCTGCCTTAAATTGCTCAGCTCGGAGGTGGGGGGGGGGCTGGGTCTTCAGTCTCCCCCTCCCCAAATCTCAGTTATCTGTGGAGAATGGCCACGGCGACTCTGTTGCACTTGGCGACCCTTCTCTTGCCCCCAGGAGCCTCCCAGGTAGCTCACTTCTGCTTGCACCCGGGAAGCCTGGAGCTAGGGAGTCAGGCGGATTGACCCTGCTGCGGACAAGGGGACTCAGCTGGCCCTCAGCAACCAGACAGCAGCTCCTGCAGCCGGCCTGGAGCCTCCCACCCCTTCTGACAACTCCCGGGCTCAGGACAGTGAGTGGGAAGGGGCCTCCCAGCAGCCCACACCCTGCCAGGTCCAGGTGTTGGCTCATTTAAGAGACAGTATTGATTTTCACATTATGATGCACAGCTCATGAGGCCCCGGCTGGGGGGTGGGAGGGAGGGAAGCCAGCCACTGATTCCCAGAATTTATTTCGAGACACATTAATTTGTTTCCTTCCTTCAAGGTCAAATTAAGGCACCTCCATACATCACCACTGGCAGCTGCTGGCTGGCAGGCAGTTGGGAGGGGGCAGAGGTGGACTGCGAATAAGACTTTCTGGGGAGCTGGGTCAAGCGAATGGGGTGGGGAAGCAGCTTCCCGGCATCCCAGGTCCCAGCATCATCGTGTAAGTGAGGGCTTGGGGACAGTGCCCTTTCATTTGGTTGGAGACCTCCCACGAAGGGCCAAGTCATGGATTTTGATGGCAAGGCTTTCGTGTTTAAGCTGGAAGTGCTCAGAACCAAAAGGAGCCAGATTTCCAGGGTTTGAGATGGTGCCTTTGGCTTAATTTTCCAGGGTGACCCACACTTACCATTCAGTCACTCAATGCATATTTATTACTTGATGTACCAAACATGATAGACCAAACATTGCACTTAGCACAGCCCACGCAGACGATGGGCTTACCCTCTCCCCACTTGGGGGCTTACCATTCATAAGCTCAGAGGTAGCAAACATGGAGATCATAGCTTTCTCTCTCTCTCTCTCTCTCTCTCTCTCAGCTGACCCTCCCAGTGTAAACACACGGGATCCAATACCCAGCACAATGCATCGTACCTGGGGGAGACCCCATAAATATTTTGTTGGACAGACATCAACTGAGTAGGAATTTTCCCCCTTGACTCGAATGATTCCTTCTCCTACCCTTGAAAGCAGGGCAGTCCAGGTCAGTTTGGGTTTTATGATTGTTATGATTTGTTCTGCTGCACAGATACCCAAATTGTTACATGATATGCTGCCTGGGGACAAGAGTTAGTGAGGGGGGCTCTGGCCGCCCTGCTGGGAGTCTGAGCTGAGACCCTGAAAAATGAGCCAGTGAGGAGGGTCAGAGAGTAATCGTGGAGAGAGAGAACAGCGTATCCAAAGTTCTGGTAGCAAGAGAGGACTTGTCTGGTTGGAGGAACCAGAGGGGAAGCTAGGTGGGGTTAAGGTAGGGTGGAGAGAGACAGCCCGAGGACAGATCCCATAATGCCTTGCAAGTCTCCCAAAGAAGCTTGTACTCAATCCTTCCTGACAACGGACAATGGGGAACCATAAAAGGATTTTAAAAGGGACGCATCTTTCACCTGGTCTCCTGTGTTTCCTTCTGCCGGTGAGGCCCCCTCCCTCCCCCTACTTACTCAAGTGCTACAACCCCGTCCCTCTGCAAGTCTGACCAGAGCACCGCCCCTCTTTCTGATAAGCCATCATCCCTACCCCCACGCCCCTGTAAAGCCCCAACTTGAAATGCCATGTCTTTTCTTCCCACAAGGTGAATGGACTCACTGAAGCCACGCTTAGGTTTTCTTTGTTGAGAGAAAGGCTAAACAAGGTCCTATTTCATAGTTGAGTCTGGAGTCAGATTGCCTGGGCCCCTTGCCTACCGGGTGTGGGATTTAGGGCAGTGCCCTTAACCCTAACCCTTCTGTGTCTGTGTTCTTATCTGTCAGCCGGAGATGAGAGCTGAACATACCTCAGAGAATTGCTGAGCAATGGAACTGAGCCCTCGTGTAGCGTCCAGTACATGGAAGCCCCTAAGTGAGGGTCAGGCCTGCTTTTAAATCTGCCTGTTCCTGTTACGGGTCTGGGAGCTCGTCTGGGCAGGAATTGTGGCTCATTGTTCACTATATCCTTGGCTTCTAGTGCAGGACCCAGCAAGGAGATGTTCAGGAAATAGTCACTGTCTTCTATTGTCATTTGGGGGTTCAGAGATGCCCTTGAAGATGCCTTTGCAGCCCAGAAGCCCCTCATGAACTCTTCCAAAAGCAAACGTCCAGGTGCAAGTCCTGCTGTTGTCCTGTGACTTGCCACTTAGCATCAGCTTCTTCACTGTAAAAGAATGTCTACTTAGGGTGTCATGGGGATTAACTGAGATTGCTCCAGGGACAGAACATGGGGCCCAGTTCTGCTCCATGAGATAAAAGGGGAAGTCTTCTAAGAGCTTCTGTAAAAGATCTTGTTCACTGAGAAAAGGGAAAGCCAGATGAGAAGACTTTTTACCCCTGCCTTCTCCTCTGGTACGTTGTCATAAAGATGAAATGATCGGAGCTGCTGCAGCTATCTTGCGAACATGAGGACAGATCCTGCAGCCGTTGTCGGAGATGGCAGAGAAAAAAGATCTCTGGGCTCTTGGTGGCGTATGAACTGAAAAATAACTCTGAAATCACTCATCTCTACACTTCTTGAAAAGTCACACAATAGATGTTTATGTCATTTAAACCACTATTTGTTGCATATCATTATTTGTAGCTACAAGCATTCCTAATTGATATCCTGTCTCTAAAGGGTAGAGCATTCAGCATTCCCCATCAAAAGAAGCACACAAGGCTAAGAACATCAGCTCTTTTATTATTATTATTCTTTACTGTTATTTCCCCCTAAACAACAGCACAATTCAAATAACAATGACACACACGTCCCACTCATATACATGACACCACTAGCCTGCTGGCCAGTCTTTCTGGCCCGTTGCTTGGTTCCTGGTGGAGCTGTTTGGAGACAGCCCACTCTGTAAAAATCCCAAATTGAATGTAGGAGGCACAAGAAAGGGAGAGAGGGGACTTTAGCCAGAGAATAAATGGGTTTCTAAAGTCCCCAGGGAGTGCTGGCTTGGGAACATGCTACATAAATGCTTAGCTGAAGAGCAGAAGGCACTGTTTTCAGGTGGCTGTTGGATAAGACCTAGCTACCTCCCTTGGTAGGCCCGCGCTGCAGACACAGCAGAGTGAGCTAATGGGCTCCATCCACCAAACCGTGGGGCAGGCATGGAAAGTAGGAACCCAGAACAGGAATCCGGGTGACAGAGAGGTCCCCAGAGAGAAGCAGCCCTTGCATTCACCGCAAGGGAAGATACAGTGTGAAATGTCGCGTCCCCTTCTATCTGTTTGGCAACTACAGAATGTGCTACATTTTCATCATGAGAGAAAAGGTAAAGAAAGAGAGTCTCCCAGCATTTTGGCCTCAGGTAGCTGAGCATGATCTGCCAATTGCTCCATCCTGTGGAAACACCTACTATTACCCTAGCCAGGGAGTCCGTGGTCAGCGCATCCCCACCCCGAACATTTTAATTACGCTAAATCTACGAATTCAGCTAAAGTTATGTACTCTGGAATCAGAGAAGCCCTGGGGTTGGGGAGGGGCAAAGATGGGCCAAGACCGGGGTCTCAGGAACAGGTGACTTCCTGGCTGTCTTGGGGAAGCTCGTTGTTGAAACTGCTCTCTCCAAATGATGAGTAAGGGGGGACCTGGGGAGCTTCGATGATCAGCAGGCCCTCCGGGGAAAGCGAGGCAAAGACTGTCACAGGGTCCACCTCTGCGGGAAGCCTAGGAGAAGCACAAGGTATCATTCATGTATTGCGTTTCACATAGCTTATGCAAACTTCTGTGCATTTGGAAGAAAATAGCTTTGATACGAGTGTAGGCTCTGAGGGCATACAGCACTGGGTTTGAATCCCAGCTCTGCCCCTCTCTAGCTGTACAATCTTGGGAAGGTCATTCAATTGCTTTGAGTTTATGCCCTCATCTGCAAATGGAGATAGCAATATAAAACTTGTAGAGTGTTTGCAGGGAGGCAAGAGTCTGAACAGCTTTGCAAATGGTAACATGGTGTTCCAACAGTAACTTACAAGATCCCTGTGGCCCAGACTTTGGTCTTTGGTGGAGGTCTCTGCCCAGGTTGGACCCCCAGGACCATCAGCCATCCCGTTAAAGAATATAGTAAGGCGTGAACTCACAGCAGGTAACACGGTTCCACTTGCCGTGTGCAGGTCACAGTGCTTCGCTACAGAACACATCACTGGTGAATTCCTGCTGGGACAGGCTGGCCACCTGGCAACATTCTCTTCCATGCTTACAATGAGCCTTGATTTGGGCCACCGCTTAGGTATCTCTTAACAGGTCCTAAGTGCTTGGTTCCCAAAACACATTTATAGGAGAAATGACCTGGCTAGAACTTTATAAAGAGCCCAGAGTGGTTCATAGGCAGGAATTAATATGCCCATTGCACAGAACAGTTAACAGGGACTTGGGGAAATCAAGTGGCAGGCTCAGTGAGTGGGAACCTCAAAGGGATTTCTGAATCCAGCTCTGGTTCCAGTTCTGAAATTATTTTTTTTTAATGATTTTTTTTATTGTTTTGGGCGAAAGAGACAACCTGGGACATAGTTCCTTCAACTAACTACCGTAATGGTGAGAACTTATCCATGACCTCACTGGGATGCCATCATTAATAAAGATTATGAAAACTATGACCTTCTGAGCACTTTCTACATGCCCGGTAGTTCACCTCGTTATCATCTGCTTTAGTTGTTAACAATAGTCCCACCAGGTGAGTCTGTTACTGTCCCCATGTACAGACAAGGAAACTGAGGCCAGAGAGGTAAAGTGACTTGCCCAACCAAGGTCATGGTGCAGGAAAGAAGCAGATGAGAATGGAATTGGAATCTTGGCTTCCAAACTCAGAGCAGAGGATCACGATGCTCTATTCCCTGCCCCAGCACCAGACTTTTGAACAAAAAGGGAAACCAGGAGGGTTGATCAACACAGATCATTCCACTGATCCAGGATGGCCCTGCCTTTTAGAAATGCAGAAGTTTTGATGAGAGAACCAGGCGAGGAGGCAGACCCATTCCTGGCCAGGGCAGGATCCTTCCTAGAGGGGGTAGGGAGTCTCTGCTGTGAGTAGCAACATGTAACCACATGAGCGGCACCGACCCAGGAGACTCTTGCTAAATCAGAGCCACAG
>CM053616.1:60495496-60581349 GCA_028646535.1 Procyon lotor | reverse complement strand
TAAGTAACAACCACCCCAACCACGAAACAGTAATGGTCCCACCATTATTTGAGACCCCCTGTGCGCCAAGCTCTACTAAATGCACTTGATGCCTTACCTCTCTTCATGGTCATGACAGCCCTATGGGGCAGGAGCATATTGTTAACCCCATTTTATGATTTTGTTTTGTTTTGTTTTAAGATTTATTTATTTATTTATTGGACAGGTCGAGAGAGAGAGAGAGAGAGAGGGAGGGAGGGAGCACAAGCAGGCGGGGCAGGAGAGGGAGAAGCCAGGCTCCCTGCACAGTGGGGCTCTATCCAGGGCTCTACCCTGGAATTATGACCTGAGGCCAAAGGCAGCCACTTAACTGACTGATCCCCCCAGGCGCCACAACCCCATTTTATGTTGAAAAGGAAAAGGTGCAAAGTCAGATCTCTGCCAGTGGCTAAGCCTGTTCTCTTCGCTGCCCAGTGGGGAATAAGGGCTCTCCCAACCCAAAGGGTCCCAACGGACCACAGCTGACCTTGGGGGCACCAGCCCACCTCTCCCTCTACCCCCTTGCTGGGCTTGGAAACTTCTTTTGGCCCTTGCAGCCTTTCTCAGGAGAAACAGGTGACACCAGGAATTTAGTGACATTTGGGGGCCTGGAGGCTGCCTGGGACAAGCCCTCACTGTGTCAGCCAGAGGGATCCTTATGTGTCACTCATGCAAAAGCTGCTCAGAGCCGGGCCAGGAGCCAGGGGTTCAGTGGACCCAGTGGGAGTCAGGGAGTCAGTAGGGGCTCCTCTTACCTGCATATGTCTCTGGGAGAAGGGAGTCCGGGGTCAGCTGTGGTTGGAGACGCTTATCCCAACCCCCTCCAGCCATCTTCAAAGAGGGACACCCGCAGCCAAGGGCTCTCAGGGGCCCCTCTACTTACTTCTGAGCGTATCACAGTTTCCGAAATCCCCTCTCATGGCCCAAATAGTTATTTTGCAGCGAGGGAAATAATATCTCAACTAACCAGGTCTTTAAAGAAATGATAGTGTTGGCACTTACACTCAGACAGACAGTAAAGGGGCGCCTGGGTGGCTCAGTCGTTAATTGTCTGCCTTGAGCTCAGGTCATGATCCCAGGGGCCTGGGATGGAGCCCCACGTCTGGCTCCCTGCTCAATGAGAAGCCTCCTTCTCCCTCTCCCCCTGCTTATGTTCCCTCTCTCACTGTCTCTCTGTCAAATAAATAAATAAAATCTTAAAAAAAAAAAAGACAGGTGGATAAGGCCTGGTGGATAAGAACTCGAACAGACCCGCTGTGCTGCTCTGGGTCAGTGGCCTAGCCTCGCTGAACCTGTGCCTTGTCATCTGTAAAAGGGGACAACAACAGTACCTGTGTCACCAGGTAATTGGCGTGGATCGTGAGGTGGGAAACGGTTGGGGCGGTGGGCATAGGTCGGATGGCATAGGGCCTTGTGGACCCCATTCAGGAGTCGGGCTTTGTCCTGAGCTTTTGAGGACCCATTGAACTGTTTGGAGAAGGAGAGTGGTGTGATGAGATCTGAGTTCTAGGAAAATCACCGGCCGCTGGTGGAGAGTCCACTGGGGGACAAAACTCCAGGGAGACTAACAAGGGAGATTGTCGCAGGGTCCAGGGAAGACGGCGGCTTGGGCTGGGTTGTTGGCCGAGGAGAGAGAAGTGTGGGTATAATCCATGATGTATTAAAGAAGCAGAAGCTTTTTGACTGAGGGGTGGGACTGGAGGAGAGGAGAGGGCACATTGGGTGACCACCCAGTGTTCAGATGTGGGCAACCAGGGGGGATGGTGCTAGTCAATGAACATGCGAGGAGTGGGGGGACTCCATTCACTATTCATTCATTACATATTTATTAAGTTCTTATGTGCAAAACACTAGCCTAGGGGCTAGAGATGTGACAAAAGTCGCTGTTCTCACGTCTGTCAAACAAACAGTCGAATCAACAATTAAAACAATTTTAGAAACTGAAAAGTTTCATGAAGAACAGGAGGCTGCTGGCTACCTTTCTGATCGGATTCCGGGCTGTCATCCACTGCTCACTTACCGTGCTGCAGTCTTGTGGTTTCTTTCTGTCCTTTGGACAGAAAGGCCATGCCTCTTCCTGTCTGAGGACTTCTATCCTGCTGTTCCCACAGCCTGTGACACTGTTCTCCCAGATTTCCTCACTTCACTTGTGTCTCTACTTAAATTTTACCTTCCAACCATTTGATCTACAGTCAGGTTCTCTTCCGTCAGCTGGTTATATTTTATGCCTGGATTATTTTTTGTTACCTGTTTCTTCCATTGGAATGTCAGTTCCATGGGGGGTCGAGGGTAGGGACTTCGGTCTGATTGTTTGAGGCTGTGTCATCGGCACCTAGGACAGTGCCTGGTGCATCGCTGGGACTCAGTACAATTCAGGGCACGAGATAGGAAGCCGTGCTCTTCTTGCTGCCGTTGTGGTTTGGTTCAAAGCCATGTAACCAGTGTGGCCAATGAGTTGTGAGCAGAAGTGCGGTCTGTCACTGTCAGTAAGTAGCCCAGGGGAGACCTCAGCTCCACAGGGGGAGCTGAGGGAATATCGCTTCCTTCTGCACATCACTGATGTGCAGGAATATGATGAGGGAATATCGCTTCCTTCTGCACATCACTGATGAGTAGAGTGTCCCCGCTGGCTCACTATGGACATGGATGAAAAATGAACCTTTATTCTCGTAAGATTCTGCAATTTTGAATTTGTTTGTCACTCCATCATAATGCAAACAATTCTGACCCCTAGGCTTCCAATCCTGCCCTTTTGTGGTTGTTGGTATTATTTCAAAGGCACCTCCTCAATGTTAATTTCATTCTAATAAACCAGTCTATCCACTTCTCTGCCGAAGTCCCGGCTGGGAAAGTGGCACCTAGTCCTCTCAGTCTGGGACATTTAGGTAGTGCCATTGGAGGCACTTTTGCAGAGGGGTGGTTCTGAGGTGGCTCTTGGGAGGGAGGGAGAGTTGGAGAGTCTGTAATCTTGAGGCGCCTCTTCTCCACGAATCTCTGAGGTCAGGGAGGGAGCTGGTTTGACCAGTTGGTGTCCAAAGGCAACTGCTTTGGAAAGTTGTTTTTTTGTTTTGTTGTTGTTTTGTTTTTTAGGTCTGGGAATGATAACTCCTAGGAGGGTTTAGTCGGAGAGGGTTCTCATGGTTCGTGCTGGAAGGGGAGGAAGGGTGGAGGAGCTGGGGGGATGTATAGAGATGGATGAGGGGAGCTGTAAACAAGGTATCTCCTGGTACTGTGTTAGTTTCACCATGAGTGAGTTAGGGTTAATTTTATTTTATTTTATTTTTTATTTTTTATTTTATTTTACAGAGAGAGAAAGATCACAGGTAGGCAGAGAGGCAGACAGACAGAGGGGGAAGCAGGCTCAGCAGAGGGGGAAGCTGAGCAGAGAGCCCGATGCAGGGCTCGATCCCAGGACCCTGAGATCATGACCTGAGCCAAAGGCAGAGGCTTAACCCACTGAGCCACCCAGGTGCCCTGAGTTAGGGTTTATTTTAGTTTTGAGCAACAGAGATCAAAATCACAATGACCAAAAAAAAGGGGAAATTTATTTCTTGTTAATATAAGTCCAGAGTTGTTCTGTCTTGTTGCCGGCATGGTGCCCCTGCTCCACGAAGTCCTAAGAGACTGAGACCCTTCCATCTTTTTCTGATAATTTTTTTTTTTTTTAGGAGATCCTTCCATCTTATTGCTTTGTTTATATGGCCTCAGTTCCCAAAGCCACCTCGTGGACCAGGGAGCCACTTGAGTTCCAGCCATCATGTCTGCATTCCAGTCAGCAGGAAGAGAAAAGGGATAAAGAAGAAGGGGAAAGCACACGACAAATCACTTCTATAGAAATATTTGGAAGCTACCATGGAAAATTCTGCCTATATCTCATTGGCCAAAATTGGTCACATGGCCATAGCTAGCTGCAAGGAATGCTGGGTAATGCAGTCTTTATTCTGGGTAGCAATGAACCTAGTGAAATTATTACTCTGGATGAAAGGGCAGTGGCTATTGGGAGGCAACTAGAAACTGCCGTATCTGGAGAGAGTATAGACAGATTTTGCTGAAGCATCCCAGAGGCTTTAAGTTGGGCTCTGATGGAAAACTAGTGGGGAATATATCCTTCTCTGCACTAATGTGTTGGTGTTTCCATACGTAAAAAATTTGCCTGGGATTTCAAAGGATTCACAGACTCTCTGAAGCCCAAGCATGGGAGGCCACGGATTCTGAATCTAGAAATAGGGTTCAAGGTGAGGGAGACTGAAGGAAAAAACCAAACTCTGTGTGTGTGTGTGTGTGTGTGTGTGTGTGTGTGTGTGTGTACACGCACACCTGTTCCAACCCCTTTCCTTTTGGCAACATGAGTCTATATGATGTGGTTGGTGTTTGTTTTGGGTTTAGATTTGAGAGATTGTCAAAGGCACCCAGTGTTACACCTTGAGAAAGCATCTGACTAGTTTCACTGGCAAAGGGCAAAAAAACAGAAAGACAAACTGTCATGAGTCATCCCATCACGGGGCAGCCATGGCTGTAGAAGGCTTTGGAACCAGCATTCAGAGGCATGGAAACCCTGTGGCTGTGGCTGGAAAGGCCTGAACAGTGCCCCTGTCCTTCCCCCTAGTAGATTGATGTTAGAGCTACTCTGGTTGAAAATGGTGATGAAATAGGGTGGAGATACACCTGGGGAAACCGACAAGTTCTTGGGAGACTCTAGATTCTTCCAAGTGGAGAAGAGTCTCATGGAGGGAGGCAGCTGGGAGTACCTCCCTTGAGAATTTGGTATTTGAGGTGATGAAAGGTGAGAGAACATTGGACCTTTGCCGAGGTGACCTGGACCCCTCCCAGAAACTTGTCTTGAGCTTATCGGCACCTGAGCCTACTCCCCACCCACCCACACGCTCTTTTGGTATCAGTAACATTGATATTAAGTCAGGTGTTGGGCTACGTACTTTACATGTATCGTATCCTCATGGCACCCTTATGAGATTGATACTTTTATTTATTTGTTTTTTGAGATGGATACTTTTAGTATCCCCATTGGAAAGATGAGGAACTGGAGGCTCAGAGAGGTTAAGCCACTTACTCATAGACACACAGCTAGGAAACAGTGGTCAGGCTCAAACCCAGGTCTTGTGACTCCCAAGTCCTTGCTCTGAGCCACTGCCTTTTAAAGACCACACCCGTCTCAATCCTGGGGACTGTTCCCCCAAGCCTGGCACAGAGCTGGATGGATGGTAGGTGTGCTGGCATCTGTCTGCCTCATCCCCGTACTGCTTCCTCTTACTCTCAGGGAGGGACACAGCTCCTCAGGGGTAGAATGTGTGCCTGTGAGATCCTCAGGGTGCCGGCGTGGGACACGCCACTGCTTTGCCACAGTTCTCCTAGCCTCAACCTAATGTAAAAATTAACCAGTTCCGAAACGCACGGGACTTGGAAGGGGGCGGAGCTGGCAACCCCAGGGAGATTTAACCATCTGACAGACGCCAGTGCTGGGTGGCACGCCCTCTAGGCACACACGGCTGGGGGATGAATGAGGCAGACAAGGCTTCTGTCCTCCTGGAGCTGGGCAGTAAACAAGTAAACAGACCAGTTGTGGACGGTAATGGCACTATGGAAGGAATGCACGGGGTAGGCGGGGGACCAAGAGCCTGCTTTGGCAGGTGGAAGTCATTGCTCTGGTCTTGTACACAGTGTAGTCGTCCCTGCCTGGGACCCCCAGCCCTCCTTCCTCTTTCCCGAGCTCTCTTTCCTGGCCTGACCCACTGCTCATTTCCCGGCCATCAGCCAAGAGGTCAGTTTTTCTGGGATGCCTTCCTTGAACCTCCCGGGTGGCTTTGGGCGTCCCTTTGGACTCAGTGCATCCTGGGGTCAGCTGTGCCACTTCCTAGCCGTGTAAGCAGGGCTGCCAGTCTGTGCCTCAGTTTCTGTATACGTAAAATCAGCATGGAAATAGTCCCTGCCTCCTAAGGATGTTGCAAGGGTGAACTAATGTGATTTAGGTTAATGTACATACGTCAAGGGCTTGGGATCGTGCCCAGCACACAGCAGGTCCCACGTGCGTGTGGGGTGTTGCTGCTGGTGCTGTCATCACCATTCCGCGGCCAGGGCCACACTACACTCTCACACCGAGCGGCACACGGCCTTGAAGGTCTCATGTAGTCCAGTGGTTCCCAGTCCTGGCTTCCTGTCTGTGGGACCCGAGAGGCCTTTGAAAACACTGCCACCTGGCAGCCCCCCTCAGCAGCCCTCATTATTGGGGATGGGTGGGACTCCAGTGTGTGTGGCTTCGTACACTCACAGTTCCTTCTAAGGCCTAGCCAAGCTTTAAGAATCACTTTTCACAGGTGACATACCTAGGATCCAGTGGGAGCGGGAGTTTCAGCCCCAGCCTCCTGGGAAGCTCGATTTTCTGATGTCCTCCTGACTGCCCTGCTTGCCTGACGGCCTTCACCCTGAGGCTGTGAGTGTCCCCGGGACTGCGGAAGGTAAGGGCGCCCGCTGCGTGCAGCCGCTCATCTGGCCCGAGAGAGGGGCGTCTCCGAGGCAGCTCTCCGTCTTCTGCAGCCCGCACGGAGGAGGCCGGGAGGGGAAGGGCTGCCTCTTCAGACCACGAGCCAGAACGACACCCGATTCCCGTAACTGGGAGCCGGAGCAGGAGGTAGAAAGACAGAGGCCTCTTTCATGAGTCACGGAGGCTGGCCTCACAGACTCCTGGCAGCCACATTTTCCAGAAAGAGTCATGGGGGGCCCTTATGAAGGGCTAGCTCTGAATTAAGGGGCTCCCACCTGCAGATGCAAGGGGGTGCAGCAGAAATGGTCCCGGAGCTCACAGACCGAGATTCACATGCCCTCTAGCTATGTGGTATGCCCTCTGTGACCCTCAACTTTCTCGTCTGTCCAATGGGGCTAAACAGGGCTGTTATGAAAAGGAAGTAAATTAAGGCATAAAAAGGGCTGGGCACATGATCGTTGATCCATAAAAGGTAATTTTTACTATTACTACTACTATTATTTATTGATGAAGACTCACAAGGGGACACGGGTGCTGCCTTTCCCTAAAACCTGTTTGGGAAGAAAGAAAGCGTGTGGGCTGGTGGCGGCGGCTGTGGTCCCAGTGTAGAGCAACGGATTTACCCCAGGGAGGTTGTCCCCTTCAAACTATTTTGAGGGCGCCTGGGTGGCTCAGTTGGTTGAGCATCTGCACTCGGCTCCAGTCACAATCCCAGCGTCCTGGGATTGAGTCCCACATGGGCTCCCCGCTCAGTGGCGAGTCTGCTTCTCCCTCTCCCCTGTGTTCTCTCCTCGCTCTCTCAAATAAATACAATCTCCAAAACTGCCCCTTCCAGAGGGGCAAGATCCAAGGGGAGGTGAGAGTAGTAACCTATTTTGTTTGCTTGCTCTCTCCTAGCTGAGAGCCCAGTCAGGTGTAGACAGGACTCTCCGGCCCCTGGGATCATCTACATTTTCCGTGCATGTGTTTGTATAATTTTTTTTGACTTGCATAATGTTTGAAAAAAAAAAAGCATGAGTTATGCACATTTTAAAAATCAGTACCTTTCATCTAAAAACTCATCCTCTTGAGAAATGGAGAGATGGGGCCACACTGAGCTGAGCCAGTCACCTGGTCATGGCCCCATGACTCCCTGGGGCCCCTGCCACCTCCCTCACCTGCCTGCCCCGGTGGGTGTTTTCAGCCTCTGTTCCCCACAGCAGGGCACTCTGAAACGGGACACTGAGGACATTTCTGGAGGCTTCCACGAGCCTTGCAGGAACCTCACTGTTCCCAGTTGGCCACTTACGGCTGTCTCCATGCGCCCCGCTCCCCTAACTCAGTCTCAGGTTAGGGAAGTCATGCTCAGGAGTAGTCACGCTAACGTTCACGGAGTGCTTCCTACGCATCATTTTTTTTTAGAGCCACATTCCAGTTAGTTCCCACAGTAGCCCAGGGAGAGAGCTGTTGCCTCTATTTTACAGATGAGCCACCCGAGCCCCAGTGGGGTGTCGTCCTTGCTCCTTGCGAGTAATGGCAGGGTCTGTCTTGAACTCCTGGTCTCTGCACTCCCCCATCTGTGCCCTGCTGCACACGAAACTTCCTCCTGCCTGTGAAGGCCTGGGAGAAACACAGCTCTGCCAGAGGGAACCGCGTCCTCTCCGCGTTAGCTGAAGTGTCACATAGCAGAGCACTGCGTCGTCAGCCATCGGCCCGTCTGGATCCTATCACTGACACCGCGGCCTGGGCAAGTGACTGCTTTGCAGGGCCTCAGTTTCCTTTTCGGTAGGAAGGAGATTCCAATGCCTACCTCCTAGGGTTGTGGGGAATATTAAGATATATGCATGTAAAATGCTTGCGGAAAGGTTTCCCCCGAGGCATTTGTGGATGCTCTGAATGTCTATGGAAATAGACAAGGCTTGTTTTGAAGACTGAAGAAAGGAGGTGAGCCCTGTGACTGTGTACACAGTGTGTGCCAAGGGGTTCTCTGGCTCCATCTCCCTGCCACACCTCCCCTCTCCCCGCTCTGGGCACCCCATGCAGACAGAATGCTGGGCCACGAACGAGAACACCATACCATGGAACCTTTTATTAGAACAGAGACATGTTTCGTCCAGGCTGAAAAATCAGAAACCCCGGGAAGGTTATGTTTAGCTGTGGACAACAGAAATCAAACAAGCCACGGCCGCTGTGTCACTGGGTAGCGGACAGGGTCCCGGGATGCTGGAGGACACAGGAGCTTCTCCCTTGTCTGATGTGGACGCTCCACGCAGATGCTGGCTGCTCAGGCTGAGCTGGGCTGGTGGTGAGGCCCCTGACTTGGAGTTTTCCAGATGGGAATTCCAGGCCCCTGATGTGGAGACCCAGGCACCTTGGGGTGCACTAAGCCTGCCGGTGGATGCTGCTAGGTCCTTGGCCGATGACTGCATCAGGGAGCAGCCAAGAACTGCGAGAGAGAGAGTCCTGCACAAAGTCCTCATTGCAGGGGCCTGGCGAGGAAGAGCTACCGAGAGAGTGGAGCCAGGAGGGTCTCGGCATCCCAGGTTCCCCCCCCTTCCCGGGCCTCAGTTTTCTCATCTGAAAAATGGCAACGTGACCTCTGTCACTGGCTTGTTCAAACAACCGTACAAAATACGGCCTGACATGATGAACAGTGGTGAACTCCAGAGAATAGTGAAGATTTCTTGGTCTCTCCTTTGATAACTCTGGACAGCAGGGCTTGGAGAGAAACTCAAGCTAACAAAGAGGGCTTCTTCGACCCAGGCCCCCAGAGTTCTGTCAGGTGGCAGTGCCTGGAGGCCTCCTGTTTTTGACTGAAGGACTCCCTGCTATTCCCACCTCGCCCTACAAATGAAGTCCGTGCCCTGGTTTTTTATTTCCTTCCTTGGGAGACATCCTTCGACCTACAGTTAGCAGAAGACACCAGGAACCATATACATGACAGTCTGGAGCTCAGAGCATCAGAGTTGGAACCCCTGCCCTCTACTCTGCCAAGAACATTTAGGCCAAGTCCCATTTTACAGATGGTAACACTGAGGCCTGAGACCCTCTCTATTTCATCCAGACAGACAGACACAGGCCAGAGAATCACAAAGGAATGTTGTTCCAGTCTCTTTGGCTCAACTCGTTAGAAGATGAGGCATATCTTTTCTCAGCCAGAGAAAAGGAATTACAATTTTGTCTCTCTCTCTCTCTCTTTTTTTTCCCAAGGAGTTGTGACTTTTTAATAGAAATTGGTTCGTGCACAGGCATTTTATTCCGCAATTAATTTCCATCAAAATGAGGTTTTCCCGGAGCTAACCAGTGTTTTAGTTCCATTCGAGCTTAATTTGTATGACTGAAGACTCCGTTTCTGCCAATTCCAATTTGCAAGGTGATTCTGGCACTCATTACCTGGGCGACAATGCCCCTTGCTGCAGACAGCTGCACCCAGAGCTGGGAGACGGACCAATTTCCAATAGCAGTTCAGGGGAAGAGGTGGTCTCTCTCCTCTCCCCATACCACTCAATAAATAGAGAATAAATTATTAAATAAGCCATGTTCTGATGAGGGAGCCCCCATCATGGTATTTACAATGCAAAACAACCACTCCCCCCCCCCAAGAAAAACCCTCAATAAATAAAGAAAAGCCCGAAACAACAGAGGGGAGCCGCCAAGTCTACCCGTACCACAGGTTCAGGGGTGCAGAAGCGAGGGGGAAGATGGTGCAGTAAAGCTTCGCTCCTTGGCGCTGCAGGTGGCCGGCTAACGGAGGAGGGAGCATTTTGAGGAATCCCGGTTTGTTTTTTACTCAAACTTTTCTATTCAGCTGGGGAGCAAAGCAAGGCAAGACACATGCTTGGGAGACTATTTTGACTATGCGTGGAAAATAATACGGCAGAATAAATGATGAAGTGGGACTTAAAAAAAAGTGCTTGGGAACCTTTGGGAGCACCCGAAACGTTGGCCCTCTTCAAACAAAGCCTTTGAGAAAGAGGATGGTTCTGAGCTAATGGATGGTGGGGGCTCTCTGAGACCCAGACCCCTGTGTCTTTCAGACATCTTAATTTCATTTGGCTTCTGAACGACTGCCTTTCCCTCAAGGAAGGGAAGGAACAGAGACAGGAATGCAGTCGGACCTCAACGAACTAGAATGTTCCTGAGTTTGATGGGGGCTTTGAGGGAGTTCGCCTTTCTTAATTTAACTGAAGGGAATTCACGTATGGCCTTAAGTTTTACTGTATCGATTGAGAACTTCCTAAAAAATTTGAGGCTCTTTTCCTTCTTCTCAATCCTGGTGAATTCACTCTGTCTTTGGACAATTTCCCAGGCCTCAGGTTGACATTCTGGATTATAGCTCAAAAACTCCCCCACTTCTCAAAGGGGGTAATTTTTGGCCTGCAAAATTGGAGTGGTCTCTCCAGGTTCATTCGTCCAGGAAGGCTGCATGTTTGCTGGGCCTCAAGCCGTACCCCCAATGCTGGCTTTTAAAGTAAGTGTACACCACACACAGGTTTCAGGTGATCTGTCTCAGTCCCTGAAAGCAGAAGGTAATGTGGGCAAAGAAGGCACAGGAACACTGATGCCAGGAACTGGGGGCTCTGGTTAAGCAAGGTTACCAACACCCCAACAAGCGTTTTAGTTTTGGATGCGTAAGAAAGGAAATGTAAGGGAAATTCGAGAAGCACATTGAGCAAGAGGGAGGGACAGAGATTCCCTCCCTCACCTTCCACCAGAGGAGGCATTTAAGCAGCCCTCTTGCAAAAACTTTCCCCTGGCTGGGGCTTAGAGCTGGGTGAAGTCACATTGCCAGGGAAACCACCAGGGATGCTGCAGAAGTCTCACCAAACTCAAAGCTGGGCCAGATGAACCAGTGATTTCAAGGCAGTGAAAGGTGACTTTGGAAAGGGTGGGGGCCCTCTCTGGGAAGCAGCGAGACCCTGCTGTTAGAGAGGCAGGACTGCTAAAGGCCTCTAGATTCGGGCTCGAGGGGCCCTGCAATGACCTTGTTGGGGGAAACTTCTGGCTGCTCCTTTCATCTTTTTTTTCCTCCCCTTTCTCGAATTTCTGCAATAGCTTTGTGCTCGCCTTTGACGGAAAGCAAGAGATCACCATAAAAGGCTTCTGCTTTGCTTAGGATGGTGGACACTGCCTGGAACAGCCTCAGGGGAGGGGCAGAAACGAGATGCCTCACAGGCCGAAGCATGTGTGATTTACACGAAGCCAACCAGGTATGCTCAGAGAGGTGAGTGAGGGGGAGCCCATGTGCGTCTTCTCTCCCCTCAGTCAGCTCAGTTCTTGCCCTCCGCTCTCCTTGTCAACTCCAAGTTCACTCCAGGTGCTGAACCAGACATCACTTCACCCACTCTACCCGCCCAAACCCAAGGCGGCTACCTCAGTAAGTACTGAGCAAAGGCTCCTCAGCGGGCAAGAGATGGATCGTACTGCTGTCTCCCAGCAGGTGCCTCCCCACAGCGCTCATGAGATTTCTGACTCTGCAAGTTTCGCCTTAGTCAGGTTATGCTAACTTTAGACTCCAACCCCCACGTGAGCTGTGACTCCACTGGATCATTTCGGGGCCTTAGCTCACAAGCCTCGTGGCTGTTTTTCATCTTTCTGATACCTCAGTAAGGCTGCTCGTGGGCAGGGAGCTGGGGCGCAAGCCTGGACCTCCCAGGACAACGACCTGGGGTCTGCAGTGCTCCCCCTGCCCCCCACGCCAACTCCAGGATGTCTGGACTTAGAGCTCTGCCGGTCCCCCCTGCAGGGACAAAGCCAATATCCCTACTCAACACCAGACCTCTCAAGAGTCCATCCACAAAGACACGAGGGAAAAAAGAGATGTGCAAAAATAATCTAGAAGCCCCCCCCCTCAAACACACCTCTCCATGTAAATAAATAATTGAATACTGCTAATGGCAACTGAGAGAGAGAGAGAAAATCATCACATAAATAAATAAATAAACATAAATAAATAAAATAAATAAGAGGTTTGCTAGGAGCCCCAGGCAGAATGGTCCCCTAGAGTTGTCTGAAGGCCGTGCCGGGAGGCCGCGGGGCCTCTCCCGCTGCTGTCCCGTTACGGAGGTTCCGTGGCTCCGTGATGGGAGATTGGAGCCCAGTCTGTGTTCCTGGGCAGGGAAGAGGGTTATTTACAGTTGCTGTACATGCCCTCCCAGGGCACCTGCCCCTGTCCCGGGCACCTGCCATCTGGCCTCCGCGGTGACAGCATCGGCATCTGTCAGTCCGGGCGGGTAGGGCCCAGCGCAGGGCCAGAGGCATCGTGGGAAGGCCGGGTCGTCCGGGGCTGTCTGAGGTGCCTCGCTCTGCTCTCCTGGTGGAGGAAGGCCTGGTGGGTGATTGCACGGGCTGATGTGACGGGAAAGATTGGGGGGCGGGGGAGATGGGCCACTGCTTTCAAGAAAAAGGATCTTGTTTTGTTCAGACGTCGTCCCTGGGGTGTGAAGGATCGAGCGTTCGGTCCCTGCTTCCCCATGGCTGGCCCCAGTATCCAGAGCCGGGCACTGTCCCCCCACACTATCTCCCTCCGTGCCCTGTCCGCTGCTGTTGGCACCGCAAACTTGAAACTCACTCCCAGGCTCCGGAAAGGCCAGTCAGCTGGTGAGGGGGATGCCCGAGAGTTTATTTTAAGGATCCTCTCCCGCACACCCGTTCTCAGTGCCTGCTGTGGGTGAAGCAACTGGTGGTATTTGTGGGGTGGGGATCAGCTTACTCGTGCTGCCCAGCCCTGTGCAGGCGGAAGCCAGGGGAGGGCAGGAATGAAGGTGGGGCCCGAGCTGTCAGGAAGCAGGCAGAATCCCAGGATATGGAGGGGCCAAGCCCCTGTCCCCTTATGCTCTCTGGATTGGGGTCGTTCCCCCCAAAACCTGAGCTGCTGTGCCCCATCCTGGCAAAATTCCTGAGAGGCAAAGGGGGTGGCTGGGCTCCAGGCGGGGGAGGGGGCAGGCAGGCACCAATGGGAGGGTAAGGCCAGGCTGGCCGGCACTGGGGGCTGAGGCAAATCTGGGCTGTGGGGCTGTGGACCAAGCTGTCCCGACTGTCCACAGGGAGGTTCAGGGGCCCTGGGAACAGCCAAGAGGCTGCTTAAGCCATGTGGGGGGGGCCTCTCCATTGCTAGAACTTCAGGGCTGCTTTTCCTGACCACACCAACATAATGGGGGGGGGCAGCAGAATGACCCCTGCCCTTTGGCATTTAGACTCGAGGAGAACCCACTTCCTCCCTACTGAAACGTCACGATTGATCCCTACTCAGGTCCCCTTCTCTCCCTGCTCTGATAGCCTTCTAGCCTTTTCTCTGGCCTGTCTGGGGAGGTGAAAGGCCTGACCCCCTTCTCCTGGGCCTGACTGCCTTGGGTTTCCTCTCCTCCCTCCCACCTCATGAGGGTCCACACGGGCGAGTCAGGAGGCCGAATGAGGGCAGGTGTGACCCTAGCCTTCCACAGGCGTCCTGGGAGCAGTGGGTGCGCAGAACTCTGCTTTCCTGGCCAGGGCCAAACACTGGAGTCACAGACCCATCGCTTCTTACAAAACCTTGAGGTTTTTGGTGCCAACAGAGGGTGGTTCTCTGCATACGCCCAGGTCCGAGCTGAGCCCCAGGGTGGTGCTGGTGGAGGCTCCGAGCAGCTTGACACAGAGGCTGAAGGCCCCGTACCCTCTTTCCTTCCTCCCCAGGAGAGCAGGAAGGGCAGGGTCCAGGAGCCCTCGAGGTCCATCACCAAGGAGAAGGCAGGGTGGGCAGGGAGGGGGACAGGCTGGCAGAGTGAAAGGGGCCCCCCTGCAGGCAGCTGGCTCAGGCGAGGGCCCTGGCTTAGCGCCGCGTGCTGGAGTAGCTCTCTGCGGAGCTGTAGCTGCGACTGCGACTCCGGCTGCGGGAGCCCAGGCTGGGGCTGCGGGAGCTGGAGCTGCTGCTCGAGCGGGTCCGGCTGCGGCTGCGGGTCCGGCTGTGGCTGCGGCTGCGGCTGCGGGAATAGCTGCGGCTGGCCGAGCGGCTGCTGCTGTACCAGGAGGAGGTGCTGCTGAGGCTGCTGGACGAAGAGGGGCTGGGCCGGTAGTAGGGGATGGGGCGTTTCCGGGCACTGCGGAGAGCAGACGGCGCGCGCTGGGGGGCCAGGCTCCGCCCAGCCGGCAGCCCGGGGGAAGCGGGCTCCTTCCGCTTCCCAGGCCCTTGGGAAACCCTCCCTACACGCTCCTTGTGCTGCCCTGAGACCGTCCCAGCCTAGTGCTGGTGTCGGGGGAAGGCACTGATCTCCCTTCTTGACAGAGCGAGCGGGGGGCTCGGAGCCTCCAGCCGGCAACAGGATCTACATCTAGACTTTAATTGCCGTTCCGTTTTGCTATTTTTACTTTGACTAGAACCTTCTATTTACGGTAAAGAGGCAGATTTCCCATGTACTGTAGTTTACTGTGGTGTATTCCTTTTGAATTAAATGTATGGACCTCTAAGAAAGCATATCTATGTAAAGAAAATTAACTACAGTACACTTACTAAACAGACAAGGCAAAAGTGCTCAGATGCTGCTGGGTGACGTTTGGGAAGCACTGAGGGGGTTCATCAAGATGGACTATTTGAGGTTGACTAAGGAAACGAGAGCCTTTAGAAATGCCGCTTTATCTCAGCCTCCCTCGAAGTCAACCCCAAGGCCACCTCTGGTCAACGCAGGGGTTAGGACTTCCTGTGTGCCAGGGTGTTCCGTGGGGTATCTGAGAAGGTGACGCTGTCACCCCCATCTCATCGTTTGGGGTACAAGTGCTTTTTCGTCCTCCAGGTCATCTCTAGGGAGGAGGCACTAGGCAGCCAGGAGGACACCTCAGCCCCAATCCCGTGAGGCTCTGGATGGAGTGGCTGACCTTTGGCAGGCCAGAAGGAAGAGTCCAACTGATTGTCAGGAGCCAATTTTAGGGCAGGACTCAGCCATTCTTCCTGCTTTCAAGGTCTGAGAATACGTGTCCACTCAGAACTCAGGCTTCTTTTCTAGGGCTTTTCCATCTAAGACCTCACCTGTCACAGGAAACCTTATCCACCTAGTCTGACCGTTCAGTCCGTGACAAGGACACCCTGAGGGTTCCAGTGTTCTGCATTTCGGTTTACAAAGTGGGTTCCCATCTCTTTGCCCCCTTGCATTTCATCCTCATGATACTCCGGGGAGTTATTTCCTTCCATGGTACATGGGTGAGAGCTGAGGATCTGGGAGGTGAAGAGCCTTTCCCAGCTTACCTGGAAAGTGGCACAGCCAGGATTCCACTCCGGAAATAGTGCTCTCTCCCTCACCAACCAGGGCTCCCTCTCTGTCCCCGAGGCACCCAACGCTCCTCCTTGCCCCCCTCCACACTCGGTGCAGGTGTGATGGGGGTCTATTAAAGCCTGCTTGTGGGTCTGAGTGGGATCTGTCTCCACCGGCCGGCTCCGCCCCCAGGCAAAGGCCTGCCCCCCTGCTTTGGCCCCAGTGGCCTGGCTGCTACCTCCCCGTCCCCTCGGCAGAGCCGGGCCACACCCCCTGGGCCCACCCCCGCCCCAGGCACCCATCCTAGCCCTGCCCCCTCCCAGCGGGGCCCACAGTGTGTCTGAGCTCCCACAATCCTGAAGTCCAGCTCCAAGGGGCCAGGGCTAGAACCCGGGGCCCCAGCAGGTGGGAGGGGTGGGAGCGAGGGTGGAGGTGGGCACCCCCGGCCCTCTTGGCCTCACCTGGTTATCCTCCGTGCCTCCAAGTGGCTCGGGGAGTCTCTCCGGCGCTTCCGCATGGGCGAGTAGGACCGCCTTCTCCGACGCGCTCGCTCGCGCTCCCGCTGCTGCGAGTCCTTCTCATTGTACTTGGGGTCCCGCTCCCTGAGGGGGTGCGGGGAGTTACTGGGGAGCTGGCTTTCCCGAGTGACCCGGGGGCACTCACTTCCTCTCCCCTGTGCCCCGCCCCCCCCCCCCCCCCCCCCCCCCCCCCCCCCCCCCCCCCCCCCCGCCCCAGGGAATGCGGGAGGGAAGAGGACAGAGCTGTGGTTCAGTACTGTCGGGGGGAGGCCGCGCGTGTGTCCCGGCGTCAGCCTTCCAGGGTGCGAAGTACAGGGGCGCGAGTGCTGAGGGGCGAGGATGTGAACGTCCAGAGGGCCCGGGTGCGTGTGCAAGAACTGGGGGCTCTGAATGTGGGGATGGAGGGTGGTGCTAAGTGTGCGAAGAGGCCGAGGGCGGGGATATGAATTCTGGGGTGTATATTAGGACTCAAGGAACCATACCCCCCCAGCGGAGACCAAGAAAACGACAAGCATGCTGGGTGGTCTCCCCATCCCTACCCTGCGTGCTGGCGGGCTGTGGCTGACACTCCCCAGACGTGAGAGGGGAGGAGCCAAGGAAGCGGGGCCTGTACCTGCTGGGGCTGTACCGGGAGTAGCTGGGGCTGCGGCGCGACCGGGAGCCTCTGCTGGGCGGGCTCCTCTGGCCGGACTTGGAGGAGTAGCTGGAGGAGCGAGAGGAGGACCTGCGGGAGAGGAGACAGTCCCCAGGGGCCTGCTGGGCTCCGCAGGGGGCGGCCCGGAAGTGTGGGGCTTTATTCAGCGGGTCCCCCAGGGAGACCTTTCTCTGTCTGGACGCCAGGCCGAGGAATCTGGCCCTTTCCCCCAGAATGAAATCCCCTCGCTTTGGGGCGATTAGTTTCCACAACTTCTTACTGCGTTCTTACCATCTAAGGCCACTTACTACTGTGTTACCTTGAACAGGTGATTTCACTTCTTTGGGCCTCTGTTTTCTCATCTGTATAATGAGGGTAAATAATCATACCAACCCTATAGAGTTTTAAATTAAATGAGTAAAGTAGGGTCAATCACACACCTCCCAGAGGCAGCACAGAGGAAACGTCAGCTATGATTGCTGGGTATTTTATTACGTGTTGGGCATTGAGCTAATGCTTTGTGTGCGTGATCTCACTGACTCCTCGACACATCCTAGGGTTAGGTACTGTTATCAATCCCATTCCACAGATGGGGAAACTGAGGCACAGAGAGGTGAATGCTTTCGCTGTGCAGATAAGGAAACTGAGGTTCAGAGAGGTTATCTGAGGCCCGGGGCCACCAGCTAGGAAGGGGTACTGCGGACATTCAGACTCAGGTCTCTCCGACTCCTTTCCCCCCGAAGCCACATCTCCAGGTCCCGGGACGAGCTCCCTGAGGAGGAAGGCACTGTGGATCAGAGGTCAAAACGGCACTCACCTTTTTCCGGACGAGGTGGATCGGCTTCGGGTGTACCTGGGGGAGGCCCTGGGGTTCGGGGAGCGGGAGGAGCGGCTCGAAGAGTGGGTGCTGGCATAGGAGGGGCTGCGGGAGCACGTTCTCATGGGGGAGCTCCGGGCCGTAGACGGGGCCAAGCTGGACTTCTTCCCCTCCGCGCATTCCAGACACGGCGACTGAAACCCTCTGAAGATGTGGGGAGAATGCCAGTTAGCAATGGCCTGCCCGCTGGTCTGGAGGCATCTGGAGCTGATACTCCTCTCCCTACCTTGGCCGAGGCGGTGGTACTCTCAGAAACCCCCTTCCACCTGCTCCCATCTTACGGCCTCTGGAAACTTCCCAGGCCACAGGTGTCAGAGGATTAGGGATAGAGGGGGACGCATCCTACGGGGGGGCGGGGCACTTCAGAGCATTTTAGGTCAGTGCACATGGGCATAATGGTAAATAACACCAAATCACATAGAGACTTATTCCCTTTTGAGTCTTTCCTGGCCCTTCTGATTACATTAATGAGAAACCCCGGGTTGGGTACTAGTGGGTTTCCACCATCTCTTTAACACTGGCAATCTCCCAGACTGGGTACCTTGGGCAGGCACCTGTTGCTAACCAGAATTACATACACTGTCTTTACGTATTTTCATATATAAATCATGTATTTTGCAGGTGCTTTCTACTTAGGACGAGGGCTATGAATTTTCTATGTAAGATAGTGGCGTAAATTTCCTTATATTAAAAAAATGAGTTTATTAAAGTAAGAGTTGCCAGTAATACAGGGATATGGTTAAAATCAAGAAGGGGCCATATAGGTGGTTTAAGTCTGGGAAACTTTGCTGTAGCCCATTTGAGACTCAAAGAAGAGTGAAGGCTTGCTCAGAATCACCCAGTGACAGGGTCCTGTCTTCTGTGTTCACACCCTGCCTAGGGCCGTGGGAAGTTCCTCTTGGGTTCTCAGTAAGGGCGTGTTCCTTTGGTTTGGGCCAAGATTCAAGCTGCGATCACCTTAATACGGTTCGCATGCTCAGGATGGTCTGGTCCCCGCTGACTCCTCCAACCTCAGCTCTTGGCACATTCCTCCCTGGACTGCAGCCACAGTGGACTACTTGTTCCTCCTGGAATACCCCTGTTCCTTCCCTGTTTCCAGGCCTTAGAACATTCCCACTGCCTGGAACCCTCTTCTCTCCCCTCCTCACCTGACAATAATAACTACTTACGGTTCGGGCTTTAGTTTGACCTCTCCTTTTCTGGGACGCCTTCCTTGACATCTCCCTGAATCTAGCTGGGTGACCCTCATTGTTACCACGGCCCCCCTACACATCCCCCGTCCCTAGAAGGACTCACTTGGTCTTACGGTTGTTCTTCCTCCCCCAGTCCCTGAACTACTACTTGGGGAGAGGCCTCATGGCTCTGGCTACTGTATCCCAGCACCTCGGACAGAGCCTGATACATCTGTCCTGGGTGTATTCACAACAAATAGTTGTGAAATAAACATTTGAGCTTTTCAGTGTCTTGGGGGCTTCACAAGCATCATCTTGTATGGTTCTCCCACCAACCCTCAGGAGACTGGCACTATTCTCCCTGATTTACAGGGAAGACCCAGAACCGTTAGTTACTTCCTCAAGGCCACCCAGAGTCTCAGACCCTGATCTGTCCAGCTTCAAAGCCCATGCCCCTGCCACCCCACCAGTCCCCCACCTTCACTGTCGAAGGTTCCCTGGATTTAAAGCTGATGATGTCTCTTCCACTCGGCCCTCTGCTCACTGCTGACATGACATAAACAGCCATGAATTTAGAGATCATTTATATTTCAAAATGAAAGACTGGGTCTAAATGATTTAATCTGGTCGTCCATAGAGATCAAATGAAGCAGGGAACCGCTAGATGCCACTCAGACTTCGGCTTCAGTGCTGTGACAGATCTGTGTTTTAACCCTTGCGCCGGCCCTTATGATCCTGAGTTTCTTAACTACTCTGAGTCTCAGTTTCCCCACCAGCTAAAGAAGGTCCCTGATAATATTATCCCATAAAGGTTCTACGGGCATTAAGGAAGATGATCCCTGGCAAGCACTTGGCACGGCACTCAGCAGATAGGTGGGGCTCGGCACACATTAGCAGTCGTCATTACCACTATTGCTATCCTGGCTCTTTTGGTGGTTGTTTTCTGCCCTGGAGTATGTAAGTAGACACCTGTCCTCCCTGTCTTATCTGGGAATATCACTGCTTGCTCTGGGGGACACTGACATTTGCTCTGACCCAGCCCTGGCTCGCAGGCAGGCTTGGGTGCGAACCGAAGCCGGGAACGTGCCAGGCCAGGCAAACCGGAGGCTCCATGTGGATGCCACGTTGTTTGTCCGGAACTGAAGTGGGCTACGTGTTGGGGACAAAGGGCGCTCTGTCCCTGAAGAAGCTGTTCCCTGTTTCTCTGCTAAGGCTTTGCTTATCATCCTGATATCTTGGCCACTTTGAATAAAAGCAGACTGCCACCCCCAGAAGACCCCACTGTTATTAGCATGGCAGAATGTACCAGTAAATCTCTTCTACCCGTCCTGCATCTGCCTCCTTATATGCTCCTGAGGAAAAGGACCGTGCCATTTTCATTTCTCCAGCACCAGGTTGAGTGGTTGGCTTCTAGGAGGTGCCTGGTAACTGGGAGAGGGATAAGTAGCTGAACGAATGATTGAGAGTCAATGATCAGCGATTTCTACTCACTGTAATTGTGACATTATCTTCAGCGCTTAGCATTTTGCTGTGATTTCTTGAATGAGAGGGTAAGGGGGTAATGAAGTAGGGTTTACAACTGGCTCGTCAGCCACTGCATAGAAGGTTCTCTGTGGGAAAACTGCATCTGGCAAGTGTGTGAGGACACAAACACTCACACACTGGCACAGGCACACACACACACACTCTGCAGGTGTGTGGGAACCCTCTGTCCTCTCCACACCCACAAGCTCCCCTACTCTCCACATCTCACTTAAGAGGGAAACGTTTGTTAGCATCAGTGGACCTCCACTGTCATATCATCACCCGGAGTCCGTGGTTTCCATTAGCCATTCACTCTTGTGAAGTCAATGGGTTTTGACAAATGGAAACTATGTATCCACCCTTGCAATATTCTCCTCATCCCTGTCTACCTCCTGCCCCTCTACATCTCTCTACCCGCTGATCAGCTTGCTGTCTCTTTGGTTCTGCCTTTTCCACAATGTCACAGAGCTGGAATTGACTGGTTTCTTTCACTCATTTAAATCTCCTCCATGTCTTTTCATGGCTTGACAGCTCATTTTTTTTTTAGTGCTGAATAATATTCCCCTGTCTGGATGTACTACAGTTTATTTATTCACCTACTGAAGGATGTCTTAGGTGATTCTAAGTTTGGGCAATTATGAATAAAGCTGCTACAAACATCAAGGAGCAGGCTTTTGTGTTGACACAAGTTTCCAATGCATTAAAATGTTTTTACATGACAGCGACTTTAAAGGAATTTAATATTAGACTTTCTCCTGAGATGACTGGTAAAACTGACATTTGTTTTTGCCTGCCCGTCTCATCTTTTCCTTCAGAGAACCAGACGTCCCCCAAGTTTTGTGTACGTGGGAAGGCTACTCTTTAACCCCGCGGATAGCATGTGGCAAACTGTTGCCAAGAGCACAATATCTCCTGGGCTTGAGGGTGGGCAAATGATCCCAGATGGGCCGAGCATAACCATGAGATTCTGCCCTGGTATTCTGCTGCAATTTTTTGGGAAAGGGGCATTTTCCTTCTAATGGCTGGCTGAACGGATAGAAAGGTTAGCATATGTGAATGCTGTTGGCATATATGCCCATGTTTTGGGAGTGTCTGCTTGAGGATGAAGCCAACAGAGAGGGAGGCAGAGATGAGAGATGGAATGGGGAAGGCAGATTCTCAACAATGTGTTTTTGAGCCTGGATCCAGCTGTACCTAAAGCTGAGGCAGGGTTCCCTTGGATTTTTTTTTTTTTTATCCCCCAAATCAGGCCACTTTGGGTTTTCTTTCTCTTGCAAATCAAAGGGTCCTGGGTTAAGGTGGGAAGTGGGTGGGTAAGGGCTAAGGTGAGAGACTGAGATGGCAGAGCTAACAGCCTTCCCCCTCCCCCACCCCTCCTCTAGCCCAGGGGCACTGACCTTGACTCTCTGCCCCTGCTGGTGGGGGAGAGATTCTCCAAAGTGGCCCCCTTGTTCTGGGGTGAGGAGGTGGTGAAGGAGTTCCCTGAATCGGAGGTGTTGCCACAGTTGAGCTCCCGGCTTCTGGTGAGGCCCCCACTGGGGCTCCCCTTCTCTTGACCCCGCGACCTGGCTGAGCTGATTTGCGTGGAGGGTGGTGAAGAAGTGTCATTGCCTGAGTCATACTCCTGGGAGGCGGTGGGCGGGCCGGCTGTTTTGGTAAAGAGGTCAGCTGCGGACCCCGACCCAGTGATCTGAAAGCAAAAACACCCGTTGGACACCGCTGACCGCGGGGCCCGTGCTCTGTGTCTAAATAACCAAGAAATGTTTACCGTCATGATGCACTGTAACGAAAGGAAAGAGAGAGAGAAGAGGAAAGAGAGACGCCAAAAAAACAAAAGCACAAATTCCTGAAAGATTTCCACAGAAAGGAGATTTTTTTTTTTTTTTTTTTTACCCCCTGCTAGAGTAACTGGAAGATTTAGGTATCATGCAGAGAAAAAGCATGCGATCCAGATTAAACCAAAGAAAAAGAAAATTATACAAAATTTAATTTCTAATGAGTTAACTCAAACAAAAGTGACAACTCAATCGAAAGGGGGGTGTGTCACACCCTTAACCTAAAACAATAATAAAAATAAAGGAAGGGGGAGGGGAAAAGAAATGGGACAATGGGCATGAAAAACATAGATCTTTTAACTTAAAAAAAAAAAAAAAAAAGAGAGATAAAGCCAAAATTTTAAACTTCAACCAAATCCTCAATGAATTTGACTTGACTTTTTTTTTTTTTTTTTTAAGAAAAAGTTCCCTGAATAGAACCCTAAACAAATATCGCATGGGGAAAAGAAATGAAATAAAGAGAGGTTTTTTTTTTTTTCTTAAATATAAAGTCAAGGTCACAAAATGACATTTTTGTAGTTTTCAACTAAAGGGGAAAAGAAAGGGGGACAAAAAAAAATGGAAGTCAAATAGTCTGACTGAAAACAAACGAAAAAAAAGCTCTCTACGGATATTTGTGTGTGTCCTTTTCCCCCTGGAGAAGGTAGCTAAGGCTCTCGAGTGGCTTCTAATAAATTCTCTCATGTCTTTGCGGATTATATCCACTTACCAAGCAAGAGCTCCTCCTTTAGTAGGTAGGTAAGGTGTAAGAGAAAGGGAAGAGCGGGCAACGTGAGTCCATCATTAGAGTCGAAAATGACAAGAAAAAACACACACCTTTCTGCACACCCTCACACTCGGCCCTGAGCTTTGAGTTTCGGTTTTTCAGTGTTCCTGCTAGGCGAGGCATCAGCTCTGTTTGGTTTTCTCAGCAAGGGGACCTCAAGCCATCGACACTAACCTCATCAGTCCCTTGGTGCCCGAGCTGGATCAAGAAACCCTGGCTGAAAACACAGTGGCGGCTAGAGCTTGCCTCCCTGGAGGTATCAAGATCATGAGGATGTGCTTGGGACAGAGGGCGTTGGGAGGGGCTGGGACATTTGGCCCTGGGGTGAGTGGGAATGGGGAGGTCTGATCTGGGACAGAGCGGGGAGGAACGAAGTTGAGGAAGCCCTTGGGAAGGCAGTGGTATATTCAGAAGCACAGCGGATGGTGTTCTTTAGGCGTTCAGAGCAGTGTCACGGCTGTGATGACACAGTGGTCCCTGCCAACAGGACCGTGCTCATGTAGCTGTGGGCAAGAGGGACTCCTGCCCTGGGCCTCCTCCAGCAACAACCATCCTCACATGGCAAGAAATTAGTGGGGCCGGGAGGACGCTACCTGGAAACCACCTTCCCTGAGACCACCTTATGGGTCTCTGAGATCCCAGAATTCTGTTTAAATGGCCTCTGAGCCCCCTTCCAGGGTCTCTGCAGGCTCATCCATGGATCTGTTCTCCTGGGGACACACCAGACTTCAGGTATGCATGCTCTCGGGTCCATGGGTGGCCATCTGGACACGGCTTCGATGTTCAGGCTGAGGCGCCCACGTGCACGTGTGGGAGGCCCACGGAGTTGGTTGGTGCGAGCGGCAGGAGGAGAAAGGGAGGGGCCGGAGCCTTGAGGCAGGGTTCCACCCCCCCAACCCCCCACCAAAACACACACTGCCATGATGTGGCTTGGCCGCCCCGAGGGATGTGAGATTCTAAAATCAAACCCAACTTTCCAGATCATTTTTGCGGTATGTCTGCCAAGACAGGAGAACATACTATGTTTCTGTCTGCTGGCTTGATTTACAGACATTGAGACATATAGTGTGTGCGGCTTCTTCTCTACTCTTGTCTTGGGCCCCACGCACATTAGTGAGGTCTCACCATCAAGAGGCTGCTTCCTTCCCGCCCCTTATTCCTTCTACCTTGGATGCGAAGAAGTGGGACTCTGGGGCTTTCTTAGAGACCCATTTCTGCCTTCGTAGCAATTGGTCATGAGGATGAGACACAGAGACACCAGAGCTGTGAGGGTGACAGCAAACTCTGGCAGCTCAGGATGTCAGCTTCCGGGGGTGGGGTGGGGGGAACGTCCTTGGTGGATCTCCCAGGAGGCTTTGCGCACAGACAAGGTGATGGTGACGGTCCAGCTTTACCAAGTTCTCCTCAGCATGGCTGCAGCTTCATCTGCCTGATGACCTGGCGAGCTTTGCTTTGGGACAAGGGACCTCAAAAGAATATTCCTCAAGTGGAGTTTTGTTGGGTGAGACTTCTTTAAAAACAATGGAAAGGCCCTGTTCCCATGCAGCTCCTCCTTTTCGTCTTCCCATCTGCAGTATGGATGCTGTGTTTCCCCCGCTCTCGGAGCTCAATGGCAACATGTGTATTTCTACCACCTCTGTCGTGAGTGAGAAAGCATGGGGTCTGATGGGCGCTCAGACTGGGCCTTGGTCCAGATGGGTACAGATAACTCTGCCTCAGAGATGGTGACGGTGTGGTGGCCAGTATATCACAAATGAATCAGGCAAGCCGTTTTTTGGAGGGAGCCAGGCCGGAAGATCACTCTAAGAAGGGGCCTGTGAGTGTAACGGCTTCCATTATCCATCCATTCTAAGTGACTCACTACCTGGGGGCATCCAGACTGGCCTTCCTCTCCCCGGGTACTTGTTCCCAGCCCTCACTACCAGTTTCAAAGCATTTGCCCATGGCTCCCCATGGGCAAGGATTTCCTGAGTGTCAGGCTAGTGGCTACAGAAGGGAACTTTGCCCTGTTTGACTTCTCATCCTACATCCTGAGCTCACAGACACACTTCCAGCACGTCTCCACCTGACTACGACCATTATCCACATGTAACTTGTATAATTAGAACTGAGAACTGCACCAAACGTCATGCTTTTCCATCCTATCCAGAAAACAGCGATAAAGGTCCTCTGAAATGTTCTCATTGGGTTGACCCTCGTGCCTGAAAATACCGACATCTCCTGCTTATTTAAAAGTCCCATTTCTTTGGATGAATCTAAATACTTGGACGTGGTTGACAATATCCTTTACAGCCCAACTCAGAGTATTTGGCAGGTCTCCTCTCTTCCACATACCCCCACTGTGGCCCCACAACCGAAGCCGATCGGTTCGAATTTTCTTGGTCCTGCCGCCACATCCTGCTCTCCCAACCTCAGGGCATTCACACATGCCATTTCCTCTGCCTGGAACATTCTTCCCCATCACTCCACTTCATACGGCTAAATTTATACATCCTCCAGGTTACATATCACCTCCTCTAATCCCCCAGGTCAGGATGGCACAACACTCCACCCTTCATCCATTCATTCGATCTTTCATTTATTTACTCCTTCAAAAATGAGTGGCTTCTGTGTGCCACGGCACTGTTACTCAATGGGCGAATTGCTTTCTTTATTGCCTGTTTCCGCATCTGAGTGGGACTTTGTAGAAGGCAGAGGTCACGCACGACCAGTTCGGTACTGTACCCCAGGAACCAGCAGTGCCTGGCACAGAGTAAGTGCTCACTAAATCTGGCTACATGAACACAGCTGCCCTACAGGCCCTTACAAGCCTGAGCTTGGAAGCCTGGGCCCATCCTAACTTGATTCGGTGGTGAAGATGGCTGAGTGACCAGGCCCTGGTGAGGTCCAACTGGGTAAATGCCAACTTTAGGCTTTTTAAAGGAGGGACTGGCCCCCATCATATTCAAAGTAGTTCTGAAAAACTAGGTGGATTCTTGGCTGAAGGCTGGTGTCTTGAGACCAGCTCAGGGATGGTTGTGTGATGAACAGATAACCTTAGGCACTGAGTTCCAGGGCTGTGGCAGAGAAAAGGAATACTGTCTGTTCTTTCTCTCCTTCCTGGCCCAACTCAGACCCAGCATCCTTAGAGAAAGCACCCAGAGGCTGTGTCTACACATTCTCAATAGCTTAAGTTCCAGGCTGAGGTGAGAAGCTCTAGATCTGAGAAGACTTCCAGATGAGATAAGCTATGCCTGGTCTCCTTACTTCCCTTCCACTCTCTACTACCCTGGGAGGTCAGCTTAAAAAATAGGCTGGGGCTGGCCACTGCACATAACAGCGCTATTAGCCTGTACTTTGTTCAGATTATGAAAAGGTGCTCCTTCTGGGTCAGGAGCGAGAAAAAGACGCCCCCTCTGGCCAGACAAATCTGGATAGTTTAGTGGCTTCTTCGTTTCAGACTCCATCTTCTCCAGAGCTCTCTATTCACCCTCCGCAAAGAGGAGGAAAGAGATTGAAGGGAGCCAAAGATTGAATGCACGTGCGCGTGACAGCCATAATGCGAGGGAGACCCTCATGATAGGCAGACAACAGAGGCCTCTGTGTTCCTGTCTCTGCTCCTTCCTAGACAAGTACTCACTCACATAAGATGCCAACAGCTGTCATTGGCATGACAAGATGACTCCTACTTGCTCCTCATTTAGATAACAGCCCTCTCAAAGTTCATCTTTGAGGAGTTCTTCATCTGTTAGGAATTTCTCTTCTAAGCATTAACTGACCTTGGCCTCTGTCCTTCCAGCTAGGCTGAAAACAGTGCTCAAGGTACTTACGAGGAGGAGTCATTCTAGACCCACCATTGTCCGGTAGCAATGCCCTCATGGTACCTCATGCCCCTGTTCAAGACTTGGCACCCTTATAGCAGGAAACTCTTCTTCAGTCTACTCTGGCCCCTTCCTCCATAGCAGCCTTGTCCTCCTTTCCCTGTGTTCACTTAGGCCTACCTGTGGGGCTTGGCATAAAAACTTAGCCCCTGTAAGATCTTAAGTACCAAGTGGGAAAAACCAAAAAGATCTGTCTTAATATGGATTATCCCCCACATCAGGACAGGAATTTGAATGCTAATAGTTGATTTGAGAGGACAAGGAACTTCTGTAGGGGAGTAGGGAAATGAGATGAGGGAGAAAAGAGCCAATGGAAACCGGGTTATCAAACCAGCTACCGTGGAGGGGAGGGCAGTCGGCGGACACTCTGGGAGCCAGTGAGGAACTGACCCCACCAAGGAGGGAGCTGGGGCATTTATATGTCAATGCCCCGCCACTCACAGGGTGAAGGCTACCCCCAGGGGGTGTCAACTCTCTAGGGTGTTCACACAGCCACATGGCCAACCAAAGCAGTCTTTGCCGGACAGAGAGCATCTTCCAGAAGCTGGAGGTTGGCCATGTGTCCTGAAGCGGAGAGGGTGAAGGGATATGAATGAACAGCATCTGCTTCAACAACCCCCCCACCCCCAAATCATCATTGGAAAACTGACAGGTCAAGTTACGTTCTGTTTCAGCTACCTTTTCTTTAGCCCGCTTAGTATATATATATACTTAGATACATAGCGTGCTTGACAGTAAATCTGAATTAACTGCCGACATTGTAGAATGGGGCAGTTTCGCAAAACAGCTCTATTTCTAGTTTGTGCTGAAGAATAAGATCTGACAACACTGGGTTCACATCCTTGCTCACTAATAATCGGCTCGAGAGAATTGCAACTGCCCGTTTTAGGCTTTTCCGGTGCCCAACCCCATGTGATCCCAGGTGCTCCTATCTATCAACTGCCTGGCCCCTGAGACCTCTGAGTTTGTGACCCTCTGTTCTTAATGTTTGCCACGACCCTGAGCACTCCGAACGAACCACAAACACAGTGCCTCCGTATGCCCTATCTCTCCCTCCCAGAACTATGAGAATGGATTGCTCTATCTTCCCCAGCTTGATCCTTTTCATCCCTCTTGGGCTTTTGCCAATGGAAGGAACCAGGAGACCACAGCCATTAAGCCATATCCAGACCCTGGAGCTATGACAAGCTCTTCCCTTCTGGATTAGGACTGCCAATCTCAGATTTTTTTTTTTTTCCTAAGGACAAACTGTATTTCAGAAACTCATGGCTATTGGAAGAAAGCAAACAAGCATTTCCCCTTTAGTCCCTTGGCCCCCTCCAGTGTGAAGCTCTGATTTTTTTTTTTTTTCTCCTGAAACCATAAGCCTTCTTAATATACTCAGTGTTAACACTTGGGTTTTTCTAATAAGTAATTAAATCCCCCCACCACAAACTCCAGCTCCTGGCATTTCACTGGGAGTCTCTCTCAGCCCTCCAGGGAAGCTGGCACTGTTATTTATTGTTTTTGTTTCAAATCATTATTTAATCAAGAACGGGGAAAAAAGGCAACCTCTCACTTACACTTCAAAATTTAATTTCAGCTGAATTCTGAGATCAAGAGGCAGCACGGCCTAATAGGTTACAAAAATACAATCAAGAAGAGAATTCCAATTAAACTGAACAAGTCCATTTACTGAGCCTCAAATGGCCCCATGGAGAGAAATGGCTATAAATTTTTTTCCCCTCCCTGCCATATGGGGGACTGGAAATTCTCATGTGGATATAGAGCTGCATGGCAGAGCTTTTAGCTGGAGGGTCTGGTTATTCCTAAAAAAAAAAAAAAAAAAAAAAAAAAAGAATCCTTTTGTTCCACAAAGACATTAAGTGTATTTTCCTTGCTGTTGTTCATCTTCCTTTGTACACTAATTAGGAAGACAGAAAAAAGAATGGGTTCTTTGACCTCTGGGAGTCTGGGTGAGAGGAGGCAAGATGTGGGGGAGGCAAGATGACAGAGTCCTTCAGTGCTGGGCCGATCCCATAGGGCAGTGCAATGCAACTGACCTTGGGCCCAAGGAAGTGGCCTGGCCTCCTCTGTCTCTTCCCCACCCAATCACAGGCAGGAAGCTGAGGGGAAATGGCAGCTTTGGGGGGCCCCAGCCCACCGCTTCCTAAAAATCTCCATATGGGTCCAGCCAAATTTTGCACCAGCCCAATTTAAAACGGAGAAAAGTTAAGTTCAGTGTATTGAGTTTTTCATCCAGCTAAATGCATTTGATTTAAGAGCTCATCCTTTTTTTGGAGGCCTTGTCTGTATTACTTCTGGTGGTGAGACGTCGCTTTCGTGATGGCAAAATGGCGGTTTTCTTTTATTCTGAACAGACACGGTAAAAGTAAAAGTTGACAACGCTATGCCACTTTCCATTAAAAAACCCAACAATCACAACAGGTCCCACTAAGTCCCCGTCTCATACTGCCCTTCCTCCGCATTCTGGTCTCTCTCTTCTCTCAAAGCTGCAGTGAGTGGTGTGGCACATTTGAGTCTCTTGGGTGAGCGAGGGCTCAAAGGCTTTTGCACAATGTGTGAGAGCCTGGGTCAGGGGTCTGAAGGCCAGGGCCACCGTATGCTTTCCCCTGTCTGCAAAATGGGATGCATACCTCCATCCTGCCTTTCTCCTAGGCTTGCTCTGAAATTCACCTCTGACTTGGACATGATTAAGCTTTTTGAACCCAAAAACTTTTGAACCCAAGAACTTCAAAAACATCACATCTGGGTGTATTAGGAGCAAGCTTAATAAAACCACTGTGATGACAAATAATAATGCTAGCAACGATTGTGTATTGAGTGTTAGTTATGTCCCAAGCATTGGGCTAAGTTTCTCACACAGAACTGAAACTGCATGAGGGTAGGATCCTTGTCTGTCTTGGTCACTGCTGTTCCCCCAGTGCCTGGAACAGTACCTGGAACACAGTAGGTGCTGACTGCATATTTCTCAACTGAATGGATCCCCCAACTCACTCCATCCTCACAACCATCCTATGAAGTAGGTATGATTATTAGCCCAAAGTAGAGATGAGGACACTGAGGCCCAGGCCCAAAATGGCACAAGGGAAGTCATGTCATTAAGCACAGGGACTCTGGGGGCAGACTTTCTGGGTTTGGATCCTAAGTTCTCCATTTCATTCAGCTGCTCTTCACCGAATTGTTCTAGGCCATAGAACATGGCCACCCTGTTCTAGGAGCCCACTAAAATGGGCATCTTAGTGGAAGCTCCCTTGAAGGGCTATTATAAGAAACGGATGAGGTGGCACATGTAAAGACTTCAGCCTAGCACCTGGCACACAGTAGGGGCTCAGTTGGCATTGGTGGTGGTTTTTACCCAGGGTCACCTAGGGAGAAAACATCAAGAACCTCAGAGTTTACAGACTGGCCCCAAAGCCCATGACTTCATCACTGCACTCTACTGCTTCCTCTTGTTGACAGATTTCACGAGGACATCTTTTTGGACCTCAGGTTTTCTGCTCTCCTTCAATTGTTCTTGTTCCTCTCCTTCTTCTTCTTCTTCTTTTTCTTCTTCTTCCTCTTTTCTTTCTCCTTCCTCTTCCTCTTCTTTCTCTTCTTCCTTCCCTTCTCCTCCTCCTTCCTCTTCTTGTCATGGCATCTGCAGGTTTTTATTGGCAAAGACTACATAGCAACTATTGGCCCAACCTGGAGGCAGGAAGAGGAGGAAAGGAGCCTGTGCTTCTCCTCGGTCCAGCTTCCATCGTGATCAGCCCTCTTCCAGATTCCCTCTCCAGCAAGGGCAGACTTGACAGTGAGCCCCATGTCAACAGGGAAAGGGCTTGGCCAAATCTTGGTGCCACCAACCTCTCTGTCATCTAATCGGTCATCTGGTTATCAGAGTAGGCTTTGGAGACACAAGCCACGATTCATATCAGTTCCCCTTCCTCCCAACTGAGCCAACTCCCAAAGTCATTTCAGCTCTGTGAGCTTGTTTTCCTGTCTGAAAAATGGTGGCAATAATTGCATCTATCTCAAAGAACTGCTTTGTGATAAAATGGCAACAGCAACAACAACTGTGTAAAGTATCGGACGGTCTCTAAAGTTACTTCACTTTTGTTCTAACAAAGGTGCCTGGTACACAGAGGTACCTCCCCCTCCCTGTATTCATCAGTCAATGCAATTTGGTGAACCCATCCTTCAAAGCCTAGCTCAAGTATTCTCTTATTTGTAAAGCCCTCTCGGGCACCAAGACAGCACTGTCTTGTCCTTCCTCTGTGGTCCCATTCCACATTGTATTTACTTCCATCACCACCAGGGTTGATAGTCTGGATATCCAACAACTGATGGGGTGTGGACATTGCCTCATCCAAAGGTAGCTGCCCTTGGTTCTGATGGCTGTCCCATATCACTCTAGTTGCTGAACTGTGAGGAGGTCCCGAGGTACCAGGAGAGGGAGGGGATGGCTTTGGGCACTTGGGGATAGGGTGGTGACAGGGTTTATTAACCAACTAGTGGGCAAGTTTTTGAATATTCGACAACCAAGGAGGAACTGGTGCTCGCGAACTCAATCTCAGCCCTAATTACAACACTTATCTCACTGTAGTGCAGCCTTCTGTTGACTACCAGACTGAGCTCCAGAGCTCGGGAAGAGTGTTTTATTCATCTCTGTCTCCCTGATGCCTTGAACAGAGATGGTTGAGTGGAGATAAAGAACATGAATGAGCTGTGAAGGGTCCCTAAATCATCTCCTTGGGACCCTCCATTTGGATTTGGGCTCTGACTGAGCAAGAGGACTTCAGGTTATCTTTAGCTCACCAACTAGGATTTCAATAAGACACAACCCCAAATTTGCATATTCATTTATGCAAATATGCTCCATTGATGTAAGATGCCTGTCCTTGATTTTTTAAAGAGCAGTGCTTTGGAAATACCTGCAGCAGAGCGTGGCAGGAGCCAGGGCGTAGAAGACCCCCCACACTCAGGCTCCCGCTTATTCCTAGAACCCCAACTCTTGCCCTGGAATTCTGCTTCCATCCCCGACTCTGGTCTTTGTTTCCTACTTCCTTTGGCCAAGTCTTGCTCAGCACTAGTTTCTGAGTTGTCTTCTCTGCCCTAATCTAACGCTAACCCTGGGATCCCTTTCCTGCCTTCCATCTCCCACCCCATCTCAGCATTTCTGCTCCACTGTTGTGTGTTGTCTTTTACAGGCACAGATTGTCCTATATTCACCGGATCCTGGGAGCCATGGTGGAGCTGACCCTTGATAGATATTTTGGGAGATAGCTGGTAGATCTGAATGAGTGATTGGATGGATTCTTCGGGGGCAGTGACTCTGCTGTTGGGCCCGGTGCTTGGCACTGGGGAAGATCCTGGGCCAGGACTCTGAGAAAACCTGGGGTCCGACCTGATACTTTCGTCCATCTCTGCCTTTTGCAGGAGAGAAGACGAGAAAGGGTCTTGTGTGGGAGGCACGCAGAGGGCTAGACTTGGGGTATCTGATGCCCCCAGAAGTCAGAAAACCAGGAGTGAGGTGGGGCGAGCCATCAGGGCTGCAGCTGCTCCGTAGGATGGAAGAAGCTGAAAGCAGGGGATGTGAGGGGCCCTGGCTCTGGTCCCAAGTCATGGACGGACTAGGCTGGGTCTGGAGCCCTATTATTACTACTACGACCACTCCTACAATCACCAGTGCTGCGAACCATCGTCGCTGCCCCGTTGCTGTTCTGCGGTTCCTCTTACTGCTGCCACTGCTGTTGTGAGCAGCGACCATGAAGTAGCATTTCCCCACTGGTCTGCTGCAATCTAAAACCTGTACTTACAGGAAGTCAGACTCCCCATACCACACCTCCTACAAGGCAGGTCTCAGTGCTCCCCTCGTTTTGCAGGTTTAGAGAAATCTGCAGCATAGAAAGTTTATGGAACTTGCTCATGGTCCCACGGTTGGTAAATGGAGAGCCAGTGCCCAGGATACTGTAGTCGTGAGACCCACAAATATTTGCTGAATTCTTCCCCTGTGCCAAGCACTGGGCTCGACCGCTTATGACTTTGTTTTTGTCCACACTGCAGGGTTTCTGAAGAAGAGACTTATTCTCTGCGTTTTGTTTTTTTTTTTTAAACAGATGAGAACACAAGGACTCAAAAAGGTTTAAGTAACTCTCTGCAGCTCAGAGCCAGGATCTGACGGCATCATCATAGCCCCGTGTTTTGAATGACTTGGACTTGGCGTAGCCCCTGGAAGCCATTTCCCTTCTCTGAGTCTCAGGTTCTCAGCCTCTTCTTGGAATCAGGGCATTGAGCTAGGTGAGCTCTTAAAGTCTGCCCCTTCTAGGTATGGGCGAGCTTTCGGCTCTTCTGATAGGGACTGGGCCCGTGGGAGGCACTGAGGCTTCAAGAACCAAGAGCTGACCTGCTTCCTCACCAGTTGGTGTGGGAGGACCCACTTTTTTTTTTTTTTTTTTTTAGGAACATCCAGCCTTTTGCGACATCTTGATAGACCGAGCCTGTTAGGAAACCATCCCAGGCAGCTGATCAAACAAGCCAGCTGCTCCCAATGGCACTTTTTAGTGAGGGTCAGTGGGGGCCCCCAAACGGGCCGCCACAAATACCAGGACCACAAAGACTGGGTGATTTTTGACTCACTTCTTCTACCTCTTACAGCCTTTATTTTGAATCGATTTCTAATTTTCCAACAATTTCCCTGGGAGACAAATGATGTCGTCAAGCCCATTTTCCAGGTGAGGAAGTTGAGGCCTGGAGGAGTAGAAGGAATTGTCCTGTCAAGCCAATTGCTTTGGCCTCCACCCAGGCCTCCAGGCTCCAAACCAATTGGCTTGGCCCCCACCCAGGCCTCCAGACTCTCTGCCATGCTGGAAAGAACTTTTATAGGACATCAGTGGAAGGGGAAATGCAGGTGGGCGTTTTCCATCTTCAAAATACGTAGTAACCACCAGACACCTCTACAAAGGGGGGCCTGAGGACGTCGTGGATGGTTCCAGCTAGGCAGAGGATTGGGGCAAAATGAGACCTTGGTGGCACAGCGTGCCTCGACCGGTAAAGAAGAGTTACCCAGAATGCACTGCAGGTGATAACTTGTGTCCATGAGGCCCCAACTAGTGTTTATCATCGCCTTCCCTCCCTTGACTTTCCTGCAAGCACCCTGAGCTTCTCCTCACTTTCACCTCACCTGAAATTCTCAGATTCACTCACAGCTGGTCCCTTCCAGCTGCCAGTGGCAATTGTAGACTGTGTCAACGCTGTGTCTCCTCCCGTTTGTGTGTCTGTCCCTTTAGCATCAACAAAAGGCCTTCCCGGACATCTTACTGGATGACCTCAACAATCCCAAAGGAAAGTGGGATTATTGCAAATTTACCAATGAGAACACTGAATTTCAAAGAAGGGGAAGGACTTCCCCAAAGCCGCACAACCAGGGAGTAGCAAAGCTAAGACCTGAGTTCAGCTCCAACCCCGAATCCCTCGCTCAGGAAACCTCCAGGCATCAGACCCTCTGAAGTCACATTCCAGCTCCCCCTGTGGACCCGAGGGAGCGTCACGTGATTCCATTCAACGCGGGGCGGCTAAATCGGATTCGTGACCTCTCTGAGCCTTGGTTTTTCTGTCCCATCTGTTGGAAGGGACCAGGGAGAGCAGCCATGCCCTCAATGCCCTGAGACCTTATGCGGACACACGGACACAGCTCGAGCGCGGCAAGCTCCTCGTACACATTCAAGGCCGTGTTTATACAGGTGAAATCAAATCCTAGCAGCTCATCAGCGCTGCGGGCTAGCTGGCATCTAGGACGCAGGCTCATGGGAAAGCTGGAATGCCTCGGCTACACCGAAGACCCCCTCTCTTCCTTCCTCCTACGGTGTCTCACACATGCATTCCTGCCGGTGTCACTCTGGAGACAGGCGTGTATCTTCAACGCTCCCCCCACAGAAAGCCTGGGTACCTGAGCTCTACTTCCTCCCCCCAACCGAGTGCCGCCAAAGGCTGGGGAACGACCACTTGGTTAATCAATAAGGAGATCTGAAAGCCAGTGGGGTGCGTGCCCAAAACTGAGTTAAAATGTGCCGTACACTGCCCTGAACTTGAGCCTCCCCCCCACCCCAAGTGTCACGGCCAAGACTGGCCGAGGAGGCCATGTGGAATACTTACTACACCCCTGGCCGACAGGAGGCTGAGCATCTGGAGGGGCTGGCTGGGCGGGTGGCTGGAGCGGGCCTCGGGGCTGGCCTTGCCGAGGGTCCTGGAGCAGCGGCGGGAGTGCCTTCGGCGGGACTTCCGCCCTTCCTCGGGGGACCTGCCGCGATGCCTGGGGGACCGGAAGACAGAGATGAGCGGGTCTTCGGAAGGGGAGTGTGGCGGAGGGCTGGCTGTGGGGCCCGTAGGATCGGAGGACTGTAGAATGTGTCTGGGTACGCTGATATAAGCGGCATGAGCTTCCATCGATCCCTCTACCCCACCCCCCTCATTCATTCATCCGCTCCTTCTCTCATTTGTTCATTCGACAAATGTACCTGACTCTGTCTAGGGGGCCGGGAATGCAGCTGGGAAGACAGAAAACATCCCAGCCTGGTTTGCTGCAATGTCCTGGGTGTGTGGGTGTGTCTGTCGGTGTTTGTACGTGACTGCTTGTGTGTCTGGATGTGTCCATCTGCGTTTGTCTAGAAACATGACAGTGCCTATCTGGATGTCTTCGCCGTGTGACTTGGCCATCTGTAAGATAGACGCATCCTAGTGACTGTCACCCAAAACTTTTGGAAAAAAGAGTAGCTGACAAAAATAACAAGGAGGACTTCTGCAAGCTTGTTAGACCCGGGGCTGCCCTGTCTGCAGCAGAAAGCAAAAAAAAATCTCTGACTCTTTAGAAAGGGTAGATTTTAGAGGCTGCTGGCCCGTTAGCTCTGGGCCACGGGAGTAACAGAGAGAACACCCTATTGATTTGCAATCCCCTCTTAGGGCAGTTCTCAGTCCTCTCCCCAACTTGAAGACACAACACAAACAGGGCAGGTATTTCCCATTCTACAGATGAGGACGCTGAGGCTCAGAGCTGTTCGGGGACCTGCTGGAAGTCACACAGCTTGCGAGTGGCAGAACCAGGACCAGGGCAGGGTTTTCTGCCCAGGGGGACTGAGGCCTCTTGGTCATGCTCTGGAATGTCCCTCTTGACTTCGGGGCCTCCAGATCATTTTTACTGGGGGTGTGGCCCCAGGACCAGTCCTCAGGTTGCTTCCATGGCCCCTGGAGTGTCCCTCAGCCCAACAGGCACTGGGGAGCTCAAGCAGCAACCCCCCCAGAGGAGATGACACAAGAAGGGGACCAAGACTGGGCTCTGCAGTGGGAGCGAGCCTCTCCCTAAGTGCTGGGGCGGAGGGCAAGACGGAGGGCAACAAGCTCTCTCTGCACCATCTTCTGACCCAGGCCGGTGGGGCTGAGCTGCTGAGAGCTGATTCAGCCTGGGCCAGAGTCAAGGGCTCTGTCCGGGCTCTGCCAGTGGCCGAGACCTTGCTCAGAGGCCGCAGCTCACCATGATGCAGTTTTCTCAGTTGTACCACATCAGTGATGCAACGGAGCTCGGTGAGCTGATCCCTCCAGACAAAGGCCAGCGGGGGCACACCTGTGCCTGAGTCGGCATGTTTGTGAGGGAGAGCACGCCCCACAGCATGTGGACAATGTCCCCATACGAGAGGGCTGGAGAGGGTCTAGAATGGGCGGGTGGCAGGTGACTTCGAGGAACATTTAAGCAACTGGGGCTTTGTTCCGGATCAGACGCTGGCATTAAGTGGAGGTGAGACTCTCACACGTCATCTTCCTAAATCTTGGGGCCTAGACCAAGGCCAAAGCTTTAGCTGGTAAGGAAACAGCAATCCCTCGTGTGAGCCAGGATAGAGAGATGCTGGGTCACTTCTGTGTTTTGGACAAAGTTCCTGTGTCATCAGGGCTCTGACCTCACTACCGAGGGGTCTTGTTTTTGTCTTCGTCACTCAAGGTCACAGAGCAACCTTGCCTGATGCCAACACTCTTTATGGCTGTCGGTCTCCAGTGGGGACACCGAGGCCTGTGAGTGACAGCAGCACATGTCGGGGACGTTTTCCTCTTCCTCAAATGCTTCTCACGCTCGGCTCCACACTGGCATCACGGGAGGAGATTTAAAAATCTCGCTGCCCCAGCCCCGCCTCATCTGACTGAGACTGGAAGGCCTAGAGGGTGGGATCCAGGGATCGGTGTTTTAAAACTTTTCCAAGGAGACTGCAAAGGGCAGTCCTGGTCTAGCTCCTGGTGTTCCTGGGATGATCCAGAGAGAAAATGTACTTGAAACTGTAACCCCAAGTAGAACTTAAACACACACGCCCTCTCCCCTCCCCCTCCTCCTTCCTCCAGACACTGGTTTAACTGGGATGCAGTGGGACCAGCTCAGTGGCATTTTGAAATCTCCTCGGTGACACAAACACGTAGCCAGGTGTGTGGGATGCACGTGAGGAGAGAGAAAGCAGCCTCTGACATCCGGAAGCTGGCCTTGCTGTGTCTGCCGGACAGCGCCAGTTTCAAACATCAGCGTCCACCAAGTCCCACTCTTTGTGGGGCTTCTTGTTCTTCTTGCCCATGAGAGAGCCCTCCTCCCCCTTCTCTGACTGGCACAGCCCATGTGTCAACCCGGAGTGCGTCCAGGTTAGGAGAATCTGGACTTAGAAGGGCCTGAGTACTCAGTACGTTGTGCTGTGTGGCCTTTCATAGGTTGCTCAGCCTCTCTGTGCTCACAGCAACCCTTACAAAAGGCCCAAGTCCAGGGCCAGATTCCCTAGTTCAATCCTAGCTCTGTCACTTAGAAGCTATGCAACTAACAAGGTCCTTGACCTCTCTGTGCCTCAGTGTTCTCATCTGTACAGTGGGGGAGAACAACAGTAGCTACTTCACAGGGCAGTAGAGGGGACTGTGTGGCTGATTCAGGGAGAGGGCTCGGCACCCCACATGGTGGCGACGGCGCGGGCGGGCACTTAGGACGCACACGTGTGCGCACACACCACCACTGCCGTTCCTGCGCACGGAGGTGGTTGGTTCCCTTTTCTCTACAGGGAGGCGCGGACAGGGCAGTGGCTGGGTGGGGAGATTCCCTTGGGGAGAAGGGCTTACCTGCTCTCACAGCTTGAGGAGCGGGACTCGGAGCTCTGCGACCGCGAGGGATAGTGGTGATGGCGGTGACGGTGAGATTTTCGGGGTCGGCTTCGTGATCTTGGAGGGGGTGACGGGGAGTGAGTCAGAGGAAGAGCAGGGGAGGGGGAGAGGGAGGGAGAGGTGGGGAAAGAGGGAGACAGAGATTTGGATCTTGTCACCATCCCCCCAGAGCTGGGCGTCTCCCTACCCGCCCCTGACCCCACATCACATCAGCTCTTCCCCTGGGCTTTCGAGGGCTCCGACCAGCCGTACCAAGCACGAGTGAGTGGCAAGGCTTCCTCTGGAGGAGCCCGGCCCAGGTGACTCAGCCTCCCGCCCTGCCGAGGCAGCCCTGATGGCGAGCACGCGTGGACAGGAGTGTCACCTCCACCAGTCACCTCTCCCCCCGCCGAAGCACAAGTCTCAGTCTCAGTCAGTTACCATCAAGTGGGACTCAGTCAGGTGAGAGCTCAAGAAATAAGTGTCCGTGCTTCCAGAATATTGGCATGCTGTTGGATCTCCTAATTTTTCAAGTGAATGTAGAAATACAGACTTTTTTTAATGTAAAATATGTCTATTTTAAATGGAAGCTCTTTTTTTTTTTTAAAGACACTTTGGGGGAAAAGAAAACACATTTGCAGAGTAAATGAGGCCTTTGGGCTGCCAATTTATAACCTCAGAGCTGGAAAATTAATTCCGGCTTCTTCACATGGAGTCGAAAGCCTACTTTCAGAGTTACAAACATGACCAGCAAACCAAAATTCTAACCACAATGAACAACGACCACTACCACTAGCAACGGTATTATCACAGGTTACTTCAGGTCCCCCAAATCATAATAAGGACTCAGAAGCAGTAGCAACCGAGGCAATGGTCACTGATGTACAAGGAAAGTCAATGATTTGGGCCAAAGCAGGAAGCCAGTGGGAGTTAGAGAGGGCTCTATCGGGAGGCAGCCTGGTTATCCCAACCAAGGACTCAGGGATTCTTGTTAATGTGATAAACAAGCCATAGTCCTTCTCTGCTTAGAACCTTCCCTTTGCTCTCATTTCAAATCTGCACTCTCAACTTGAACCCCAAGCACCCTGAGGAGTCAGCCCCTGTGAAAGTCGCTAGCTTCCTTGCGTGACTTCTCCTGCCCTGGCGGGGCGGACTCAAGGCAGTCCGAACTGTTTGTATTCTGGCTCATCTGTGTCCCACTTCACGACGTCCTTGTGATGGTGACGATGACAGGTAGCGCGTATCTAACACATACTGCCAGCTAGGCGCCACAGTCTAAGTAGTTTCTTAAATGGACCCATCTCTTCGTCTCAGCAACCTATGAAGTAGGTTCTCCTATTTCCCAGATGAAGCAACTGAGGCACCAAGTTTCTCGAGGCACTCGCCTCACCTGCAGCCTAGAATGGTTACCTCCGTCCTTACCCTCAATCTAGAACCTTCCTCCTATAGGATGCCCCTGCTTACCACCAAGCCCTCTCTTCAACACCAGAGCTGCCATGGTGCCCCGGGCTCCTGGGGGTCCCTGCTGGGCCATGACCTGTCCCGTGGCTGCCTCCTGTGTGCTGCTGGGAACCGTGAGCTCCTCGAGTCCAGAAGAATATGTGGCTAATCTCTGTCCCTGGCCCAGCCCAGGGCCTGCCATGTCTTGGGGCCTTACTAAGGGATGTTGAATCCAAGGGGGCTAAAGCTCCAGTGATCACCCTGACCATGGGACTTGGCAAGAAGAACCATCCCTTATCCTAGCAGTGCCCTGTTTTTCTCACTCTTCCCTCTCCTGACTCTTGTTTTTGGCTTAGGCAACCTAGCAATTTCTGCGACCCCTCCAGCTCTTGGCACCAGGGAGGGTGGCCACCTTGTTGCCCTCAAGCAGGCAGTCCCTGCCTCGGCGATGATCCCCCCCGCCCCCTCCACTTGTGCTCTTAGAGTCCGAGTCTATTCCTTGGCTCTGTCTATACCACAGCCCCACCGGACAAGTGATGCAGAGGACTCTGAGAATACACACTCGGTCTGTGCTTAGCGTGAACGCACACTCAATACATATGACCAATAACTGCCTTTTGGACTCGAACTGAACAAGCTTGATGATCGGGAAGTTGCTCCCTGAGCTCATTCAAAGCTCTACTGCTTCCTTCTGGAGCATTCCCCAGGCCCCCTGTGGGGGTCGCTCAAATGTCCTCCTTTGCACTGACCTTGGATGAAGTGACCCCTCGGGCAGCAAAGCGGGGCACCCTCCCTCTGCATCCCTGCCTCCTCCTTTCCCTCCCCAACAGCCAACCACCTTTCATCCTATTGCCTTTGATCCTTACTTTAGAAGCTTCTTGGCGGGAGATAAAATATTAGTTGATTGGAAAACACATGCACTAACATTTGCAGGGTATAAAGTAGGTGGGCTGTAACCACATTTACTTTTAATTTCTCTGGGAACTGAACTCTGCAGGCAGCGCTAGCTGATTTGAATTTCTACTACCAGCCATAAACCGTGAACCAGCTGGGGCCCCGAGACCAGGGGTAGGAGCAATACTGCCCCTCCGTGCCGCACACCCCAGCAGCCCAGGCTTGCACTCACATGCACACTCAAGCCCATGCTCGCACATGATCATGCCCCCGCCACCACTCACGCAGCCGCGGCACACTCGTGTGCACAGGGAAAAGCCGCCCCGCACCCAGCCTCCCTATGCGTAATGCATACAGGTCAGGAAGCAGCACGCACGCGACGTGCAGAGCATCAGCACCCCCGTGCACGCTGTCTGCCGCCGTGTCCCCACTAGCAGGGGCCTACAGAATGCACTCGTGTGAACACTAACACACACCACACCCATGGCACACATTCATACCCACGGACACGCAGATGTCCGCAGGATGGAAAAATGTACGGAGATCTACAAACAAGATGCGCACTACGCACGGACATCCTCCAGAAAGGTATGTATGCGGCGGCTGCCAGGCACACAGGTGCGCACATTTGCTTCCATGCACGCACACCCTGTGTACGCGGCCTTGCACACTCCCAGGTACCCGGACTGCCAGCTGTAGTGCGTCGCGTGGTTCTGCCGCTCCCTGCCCGTTCCTCTCCCGACCCCCTTCTCCCTCTCCCTGTTTATTTGGCAACTCCAACATTCCAGCTGTTAAGAGGCCAGGTTCCCCTGCTCCCCAAACTGGAGGGAATGTTCCAGGGGGTCTCTACTTACTGTTTTTTGTGCCTCTTCTCGTCCTTCCTTTTGCTTTTTGGGCTGGAGGAGCTAAAGGACAAAAGGCCGATTAATGGAAAGATGAAAAATTCCAGTTACAGGTAAAAAGAAACAAGTAGTGAAAATGCTTGACACACAGCGGCCACCAGATCCGGGCAGTTTGGGGACAGATGCTAATCAGTCACCGACGCTGACTTCTCCACTCAGCAGGGCAGCTACAGGCACGGACCCACACGGACTGAGAATGGGGTGCGTCGGGGGCCCTGGCCAGCTTTGGCAGCTTAATAAGAATAGCGGTAAATAAAGTGATAGCTGCCATTTTTTGAGGACTTCTTACAAGTGAACACTGCTAAACACTTTTTGTCTGCAGTCTTACTTTATTCTCCCTGCAGGCATGGGGAGAGGCACGTTTAACACATACTTATTTTACAGATGGGGAAACTGAGCCTCAGCTAGGCTAAGAAACTTGGCCAGGATCACGCAGGGGAGCTGGGATGGGGCCCTAGACTGTGGACCCCCAGAACCCATGCTGTTGACTGGTGTTCGATCAGTTTGTAAGAGAAAAGAATGGGATATGCAGGGAGACACCCTAAAGTCTCTTGAGGCTTCGCAGATGCAGAAATGTTCTGCTCATGGATATTTAACTGTTTTGTTTTTTAGGTCAGAGGGTTGGGGTATGGGTCCAATGGACAGTGATGAGTTGGGGTTCCAGCATTATCAACCAGAGGCCCCGGGGGGAATGTTCTTTGGTTGTACTGGCTTCAGAGAGTCCGCCAAGAATGCACAACAGGGTCAGTGCTGGAGAAGGGGAAAACCTCATCCAACTCATCCAACTGAAATGGCACCTCGACGTTAGCTGTGCGATTTCTCTCCACATCTGAGACAGCCTGGGCAGTGGAAGAGCCCAGAACCTTACTGAAAGATCCAGGTTCACGCCTCACTTCTGCTGCTCAGTCGCTGTGGGACACGAGGCAAGTTACCTGTCCTTGGAAGACCCGGTTTCCTTGACCATGAAGTGGGGCCATTGCTCAGGCTGCTGGGCTGAGCGGATGGATGACCCTGGTGATCACCCTCTACCTGTTAACCAGATAAACAGAAGGACTCTGCCCTCTGCCAACTGCTCCAGATGTGGCTGGTACTTAAGACGCCACGGTAGGGGGTCCCGATCCTCTGTCTGATGGATCTGGGCTTGAATTTTGGCTCTGCCACCTGACTGTGTTTGCAGACATGCCCGTCACATCCCCTGCCTAAATCTGTTTCTTCATCTGTAAAATGGGAATAATAAACGTATCCGCTGTACTGGGTTATGAGGGAGATCAGCGGAGATTCAACATGCACGCACATAGCGTGGGGCTCAGCGCAGGACCCAATTTATACCAAGGACCCCATCGGCGACAGCTCGATCTGTGCTCACTTAGTGTTTCCAGTACAGTCGGACTTAGCTTCTGTCCCTTGGCTAGGATCTGGGGAGGTGTTGGCAGGACTGGGGGGGTGGTGGGCTGAGGTTTCCCGACATGCCCCAACCTAGGATTTCAATGAGTGCAAAAACGAGCGGACTCTGACCAGGGTAGTGAGACTTTCCAGGAAGGGGCATCAGTGGGGGCTGGTGGAGAAGCAGCCATCTGGCCTGACCGAAGTCAAAACCTGGCTGGGAACGCTCAGGGAAACAGCCCAAGGCCTTCATCTGAGAGGAAACTGAGGCCCAGGAAGATGAAGGGGGCGTGCCAAGAAGCACACCCCGAAAGCTGCCTAAAACCTTCTCAGGAAAGCAGGAGAGAGAAGCAAGCAGCCAGAGACGAAAAAGATTCTTACCTGTGCCTTCTCTTCTTGGAGAACGACCTAATGAAAGGAATTAAATGGAGAGAGATGGGGGGGGGGGGAGCAAGGAGGAAGGAAAAAAGGGATGGAGGGAGAGAAGACAACAAACACAGGTGAGCTGAGGGTTTTTTTTCCCCCTGGGACAAAGGTATCTGCGTTTGTGATCATGCGATGTGGGGGTCGGTGGAGACACCTGGCGAATCCTCCTCCTCTTCAACCCTCACCTCACATTATCCGTGAGCCCATCTCAGGTGGGGGTGGACGGGGGGACAGACAGAAGTCCTCCGTGTCCTCCCCGACCCCCAATCTCACCTCGACCTCTCTCTCCCTACCGGTGGGTTCTTCATCCGCATCCTCCTCACCGTCAGGGACAGCCAGCCCCCTCTGTGGAACCCTCACTGTGCGCCGGGCTTTGCGCTGAGCGGGTCTCACACCCAACCCCACTCAGTCTTCACCCAAACCCCGCGAGGTTCTACCAACAGCAGCTTTCCAGACGCTGAAGCTCAGAGGACTTAGTTAAGTTGCCCAAGGTCACACAGCCTCGCCCAAGTAACTCCCGCGGATCCTTCAGAGTTCCATTCAGATATTGCCCCCCTGTAGCATTTTCTGACCCCCTCAGCCTGGCCGGGCGCCCCCTCTGTGCTCCCGCAAGCTTGGGTGAGCGTCTGAGCTTAGTTAGCCTTGCAGTACAAACCTCTGCGTATTATAATTACCCATCTCCCCGACTAGAACGTGAGCAACTCAAGGACCACGGCTGGATTGTGGTCACTGCGCTCTTCCTGGGGCCCCGATTCCTCATTCATGACACATACCGGGTATTCAATAAACAGATGTGAACAATGAGATTTTTTTTTTTAGCTCTGAAGTCATGCTAATTGAGGGGGAAAAAAGGCAGATCTCTATGCACCCCCAAGTCCCAGCTCCTGTCTTCAAACAAGTCAGCTATCATTAACCCAGCATCTCTAGACCTTGGAGAAGCTGGGCCCAAAGGAAGAATCAGCCAGTCTCCCCCCCCCCCATCTCCTGTTTATGGGCCTCCTTCCCTCCCCACCTCCACCTCCCAGGCTGGCCGTGGCTGGCAGAAAAAGCCCATTTCTAATCTTCTGGTACAGTCCCCTTTTCATGAGGAGAAACCCTTGAGTGGGAAGCCACTCGAGTTCCATAATCCGGATCTGGAAAAGTGCCCCAAACCGGGACCTATCGGTCAGCATAGGAAGGCGACAGGATGGCAGTCTAAGTCAAGGGCAGGCCCCTGCCTCCACAGGGGATCCCATGTTGGGAAAGGCTTCTAACACCAAATTAACAACCTTTTGCTCCTCGACTTGCCCCCGCCTTGGGTCAAGCATGGACTCAGCATCAGTTGGGATGTCTGGGCGGGCAGCGGGCACAACAGGTGACACCAGACTGAGTTGAGACCACTCTGGCAACAAGGGACCACACCCCTGGCTTGGAAAAAGCCACTTCGGGGCCACTCTGAGCCAGGGGTGAGAAGCAGGGGGAAACCCCAACGAACCCTCACCTTTTGTTCCACTGTGACTGTCGAAGGGCACAAGTAACCCCCCACCGATGGAGGGAGATTGGAAGATCAGGCTGAGCAAAGAGAGGACACACACCTCTCTTTCCCCGTCACCCATGGCCAAACAGAGCAAACAACTTACAGGGGAAACTTCATACTCCCTGCGCCCAGGGGCCCAGCGGGCTTCGTCACTGAGGGGGGTTGGTGGGGCCCTAGCAAAGCACAGCAGCTACGCTCTGTCTACACGCACGGCAACCCCTCAGCCTCGAAGATGGCTTCCTACGGGAAAATCAGTCCAGTGAAGACAGCGTCTGGTTTTACAGAGGAACTAGAACACTCAACTTCATCTCCCAATTATGAAGCGCTGAGCTGGCCCGCGGACCACAGACTTGAGTCCTCTGGTGTACATCCTTCCAGTCCTTTCTTCCCCACATACACGTGGATGCACATGTGCGTGTATGTAGCAGGCATCTTTTGGAATGTGCGTCCAGTTCACGGCGCCCCTTAAGTACCACCTATGAGGGTGGACCATCCCAGAAGCCGCGTTTACATGATCCCATCTTCGAGGACGAGTTGGTCCAACCAGAGCGTTGGACCTTGGGAATTTGGAATGAGGGACAAACAAGACCGAGAGCTTCAGCGTCTTCTTGCGGCTGGGCCGGCAACATGGATGGAGGGGCACAGGGGGCAGCCGGCTCTCCCCACATGGAACAGGGACTGTGTATCCCGCCTGGGTGCTACCAGCTCTCTCCACTCCTTGGTTCTAGATCCTCACTGAGGCCTGGCTGGTCCCGGAGACATTCCTGTCTCCTTATCATGGTATGAACCCCCTTCCGGCCAGAGTTAGCTTTAGGGGGCCTCGGGTCCTGGCAACCAGAGCTCCAAGTTATACAAGGAAAAGGAAATACCAACACACGGAGGAGTATCTTACCTAAGTGAAACGATAAGCTTATCACCAGTGAATTTCCGGCACCTCCCCCTCCCCCGGCCCCCAACCCACCCGGGGCGTCCCTGTGTGCCGGGGCAGGACAGTACCTGTGTCGCTTATGTTTTTTGGAGCCTTTCTTCTTCTTTTTCTTGACAGGCGATGGACTATATGACGGGGACCTGAGGGGTGAGAAGATACCTCCGGTGGGAGCTCCTTAAGGACCAGGGTTGGCTTCCGAGACCCTTCTCCGGCCTCCACACAGGGTCTCACCCACAAGGGTCATAGCAATGCTGGTACTATCAGTACTTGCATTGACTGATTTGCTGTAATCAGATTTGCATTTTTTTCCAACATCCCTCTGTGTTTTACATGCATTATCTCACTTTATCTTTCCACATGCTTCTGAGGCAGGCCTGAGGGTTACCTTCCTTTTACAGACAAGGAAAGGGAGGTTCAGAGAGGCAAAGCAACGTGCCCACAGACACACTGCTAGGAAGTGGCTGAGCCGAGATTCAGATGGATGACGGGGCCCTGCTCTCAATCCCTTTCATCCCTCCTGGGCAGGCCAAATATTTTGTGTCTGCTCTCCTCCCCTCAGCTACCTTCCTCCTCTCAGATACTTTAGGTCTTTTTTCTGCCTTACCCTAGCTCCCTGGGAAGACTGAGCCCCTGGAGAAGACCTCATCAGGCTGTGGTCAGCATGGTGCTCTCAGGGGTTCCCCAAGAAACAGAGCCACCCCAGGACCATGATTCTGAATCAAGAATGAGGTTCAAGTGACCCGAGTTCCAATCCTGACTGTACTCCCGACTCACAAAGTCACCTTCGGCATGTCACTGCCCATTTTTGGGTCTCCTATTTCCTCAGTGACAAAATACTAAGGTTGAAACAGGTGAGGATGCCAACAGGGGCCTCTCAGAGAACAGGCTGGGTACGAGACAATAGGGAGCAGTGGGGACCGTGGCAAACCAGGGAGCATGTCCTTCTCAGATCAGCCGTAGGTCTTGTGTGGGAATGCAGCCCTGGGCTTCTGGAACACCTGCCTTTTCAACAGCTGTCACCAGAAAAACACAACTTCATGTGAAATCCCCTGGTTTTTAAATGTTGGCCACCAATTGAAAAGACAAAAGAATACCTTGTAGGTCAAACACAACAAATCTACAGGGGGAAACACAGGGTTGAGAACAATCTGACTCTTAGGGAAGCACATCACCTGTCCCCCAACACATGCTCAGTGGACATTTATTGAATGAACAATTGAATTAGTGAAGCCTGACTTCCTTCTTTCAAATCTCTGCCCACCCCTAAAATCAGGAACCTCAAGCCACTTGCCCCAATTCCTCCCATCGCCCTACAACACAGGGTCCTCATTCACATTCCCTTCTGGGTCTTCTTTGGGCCTGTCCTCTTCGAACCAGGTTAAAGGGGTGTGGAGGTGGCAGGAACCATGAAAGTTGGGGAGCGAGTCATCCAGACACTGCTCTCTGCTGCCCCCTGCAGGCTTCTTCAAACATTGCCTCCCAGGTTTGGTGTGATTTTCAACCCACCCCTCTGGGTCCGGAACACTGGACATGATTTTAGTCTAGCCAGTGGCAGCTTGGAAGAAAATCTGGAAATACTTTTAAATTTAAAACAATTAAAAGGAATTGTACATAGAAAAAAAATCCATGGGGTACACAACGGTCTGTTGCCGGGAAAAAAGTAAAAAAAAGCAAAAAAAAATAAAGTCTGCTAGTTATTGGCATTCACCTGCTAGGTGGGAGCAGCAGAATCAACTGAGGGGCCTGGGATCCCTGTAAATTATGTTACCCACCCCCCCATGCCTTTCTTTTCTCATTTCTGAATGGGGACAATACCATTTGGTAAATCATAGTCAAAGGTGAAAGACATCACAGAGATCACAATGCTTACAGCATTGTGTCCTCCGCATGAAGTTCTAAAAAAAAAAAATCAATATTCATGGTCTTGATTATGCTGATTGACTTGTCATTTACGATGTGCCAGACACTGTGACAGCTCCTTCCACATCCATTTTTCTCCATCTGATTCTCACAAAGGAGATAAGTACTATCACTATTTTATAAAAGTGGAAACAGGCACAGAGAAGTGAAGGGTCTCGCTTAAGGTCACACAGCTGGTTACGAGGCAGAGTGGGGATTCGAACCCAGGGGGAGTCACTGTTCGACTCTGAAACGCACTGGCCCCCTATTCTGTCCCCTCCCCCATCTTCAAGGTTTCATCCCCCTTTAGGACACTCACCTCCTTCTCTTCTTCCTGGTGGATTTCTTCTTTTTCTTCTTCCCCCTGGAGGAAGGTGGTGGTGTCAAGTCTTTGTCGCGGGAGGCACTGTGGGGAGCACAGAGTCGGGTGTTAGAGGACGCAGGATGCTCCCAGCCCCCAATATGGGCTGCTGCAGCCGGGGAAGAAGGACCCAGTTCCTTGGAGGATGAAGGACCCATGGCGGATACCTAATTGCCACCTCATGGCTGATTTGGTCATCCTTTAGATTAAGTGCCTCAAATAAGGAGTTAATGCCGACCTAATGAGACAGACGCTCCACCATTACCCAAACACCAACTGATTATTTAAAACAGAGTTATAGAGGCTAACTGCTCCTTAATAGATTTATTATTGAATTTGCAAACGGCTCACCTTGGTAAATAAATCACTTTTTAAATAATTAATCGGCAGCTCAGCCCCCTCCCCTTTCCCCAACACTTGGTGTCCATAGTTCCTGCTGGAGATTTAATAGGAGGAGGAAGTTATGTTAAGTAGCAGCTGATTATTGAAAGTATATTTGCCGAGGTCTAATGTAATGAGATACATATCTTATATCGCTTCACAGAACCTCAAAAACCTCTGCTCTTCAGGAATAATTATTTCCCATTCAATTAAATTCAAATGCTCAGGCTGCAGTTAAATGAAGTCAACTTATCTCCTTTTATAATTGGGGCAGGCTCCGGGGATTTTTTTAAAAACACTATCCCATGGCAAAAGGAGATGGGTTGGGATGAAAGACTGCTTGGGAACTGAAACATGCCCACCCAGTTGAACTTGACTGGGAAGACGTAATATTAATAAGAATACTATTGTCATTATTATCAGTGACACCACCACTACCGTTTATCTGCTTATTATGTGCCAAGCGTTCGACATTACCTTTACGCTCACAAAAACACTTGGAGGGTGGTATGATTTCACAGGTGAAGAACGTAAGGCACAGAATCCTGAACTGGCTTGCCCAGAGCTGCACAGTTAGCAAGCACAGGAGCTGGGATTTGAGGGAAGGCCCGGGTGAGTCCCATTCTGGGGGCTTTCCCACACAACCAACTGCCTTCTCAAACCTGGTTATGGGGACATTCTCTTGGAAATCGGCCAGCGCTTTTAAGACCGTCATGCAAGTGTGGCCATATTGAATTCCATTCTAAGGTTCTGGATCATTATGGTTAGTGAAAAAAAAAATGCCCAAGTGAACAGACTGTTATGTGAAGGTCTCTGCATTGCCAGTAAATGAAAATCATCTACACATATGGAGAACACTTTTAAGGGAGTCACTTTAAGCAGGTTAAAATAAAATACCCCGGGGATTAAGTACCTCGCTCCTTAACTACACTCACATGGTATAAAGCACAAAGAACAGCACACACAGCCAGGAAGCGAAGAGGCTACTGGTGGAAATACGGGAGACCCCATCCAAATTTTTCTGGCAACAAGTGCTCGACACTAAATACTTGTTGGGTGACCAAAGGAGGGATGAACGGATGAAATAATTTAGCCTCTTGTTAAATTTTCTTGTTTCACATAAACACTTCCCAAGGTAACTGTTGCCAGGAATTTGAGAGGGGAAAAAAAAAACCCAAAACATTTAAGGGAGAAATACTTAAGTGGGAAAAAAAAAAAGCCCTTAAAACAGTGTCTTATAACACAGAGAGAGATCTCATTGTTTCAGACGATTATTCTCACTGCTTTCTGGAACACCAGGGTTCCCAGGGAAGCAGGTTTGGGAACCACTGTCTGACACTCCTACATGAGGGATGGAGTAAAATGGAGAAAGACTTTGAACTGGGATAGATGAGGTCTGAGAAGGGGAAAATCAACCCTTTCCACAGATCCCAAATGCCTTTATGTAGGTAGGCCTGTATTTCCTCTTTTTCTTCCTCCTGCTCCTGTGTGCCTTCCTCCTGTTCGGGAATGCCATCCAAGCAGAGCTGGAGGGGCCGGGAGAGAGGCTAAGAAGGCAGACCACACTTAGAGAAGGAGCAGGGCAGCAGGCAGCCGGTAAGTACACAGTGAGGACCTAGAGTGGTTCAGGACACGGTGGTCAAAAATACAGAGTATGCGACAGTAAAGAATGCTGGTTCTAGAAGCTGCCACACCTGGATTTAAGTTCCTGTCCATTACCTCCTAGCTCAGCGACCTCTCTGAGTATCATTTTCATGATCTGGAAGATGGGAACAAAACATGATACCTGTGTCCTGAGTGTAGCCCCAAGAAATGAGGACCTCACTCATGCGATGTGCCTGGGGTCTGGCACGGAGCATTCATGTAAGTGTCCTTTCTACTATTATAATTATGCATAATAACACAACTATCATTTATTCATGGATTATATGCCAAGTGACTTTTATGATCACTTTTAACATCACCGTTACGGTGTTTTTTTTTTTATCATGTCAGCGAGTGGATCTTCTTCAGAATTCAGGTTCTTAACTACACAGGCCTATTCATGGGCCTCGGAGGTCTAGGAAATCTCAAATGGTACGTGGAATTTGGGGAATATTCCTGAAGCATATACACTTCTCCTGGGCGTGGCACTTCTGGCTTCCATGTAATTCTCAAATGGGTTTAGAACCTCTGCCCTAGGAAACCGAGAACTCTGGGACATACGGAGAGAATCTGGACCAGATTGGGGTCCTCAGGCTAATCCTGACCCTATCACGTCCTGTCCTCAGTTTCCACAACTGTAAAATGGCTGTGACACCCTCTGAATCAGCAGGAACAGGCAGGGGTTATACCTGGGGCACACTGCTGGCAAGGACACGGAATTCATTTCCTGTCTGTCACTGAGGGGGTAGATATGAGCCCAGGGCGAGAGGGCGGTGAGTTAGTTTGAGGGGTAGGAATAAAGCTTTCAAACAGCTGGTGAAGCCCGACTGTAAAGATGGTGTTGTTAACAAAGTCGATTCTCCAGAGGCCAAAGGCAGACTACATTTTATACGTGCACTGTGTAAAATTTAAAAAGAGAAGTCAGGGGATAGGCTGGTTTTTTCATTAGCATCAAAGCAAAATGTGGCAGGTGTTGGTGTAGGATTGAAGATCAGAGAAACCAGTTTGAAACTTCACTCTGACCCTTACTAGCTGCCTTATTTTGGGCAAGTTTTGTTAACCTCTCTGAGCCTCAGTAAAATGTTGTATCTTCAGGTATCCCCACAGTGCCTGTCGAGTGAGTACTCAAGCAATCCTGGATGAATATCTGAATTTAAGGAATGAATGCAAAGATCTGAATCTCAGGAGACACATGTGGGCTGAAGTCATGACCTAGAATTCAGTGGCTCATGGAGTTATTAAAATGGATAGGAACTAGCTCTATCATTTAAGGCAGGGGCAACAAATTGTGGCCCCTGGGTCAAATCTAGCCTGTCTCCTATTTTTATAAATAAAGTTTTATTGAAACATCTTATGCCCATTTGTTTACATATAGTCTGTGGCTGTTTCGGGGCTACGACGTCAGGATTGAGTAGTCGTGGCAGAAACCATATGGCCCTCACGGCCATCTGGTACTCTACAGACAAAAAAAAAATGTGCTGACTTTTGATTGGATTGAGGGGACTGGAAGAGGAACTTGCAAAAGAAAAGTGGGTGGGAAGAGTGGCCAAACTTCATTTCCGCATCCTCAACTTGAACTTCCTCACTGGACCAAAGAGAAGGTGGGGCAGCGTCTCACCTGCGTGTTCTGGCAGGAATGAGCTCCCGGCAGGCCTTGTCTCTCTCCCAGCTGTTGGTGCCCAAGGCCTCAGTGGCCAGATGTTGACTTAGCTTTTCTGAGGGTCCATCCTGAGCTGGAACTAGAGGGCTGCTCTGTGGTTCTGTCCTACAGGGGAACAAATAAAGAGGCAGAAACTGTTAGGATATGACAGATTCTATCTTTTTTTTTAAAGGGAGAGATAGTATGCACATGAGTGGGGGTTGGAGGGGCAGAAGGAGAGGGAGAAAGAGAATCTTGCCTCAGGGCTCCATCTCACAACCCTGAGATCATCACCTGAGCTGAAATCAAGAGTTGGATGCTTCGCTGACTGAGCCTCCTGGTGCCCCAGGATAGAACAGATTCTTAAGGCTCAAACATTCACACACATCCTAATATTTCCTAATTTCCCTTGAAGTTAGGTTGGGACCATGAGAGACTATCTTGGGCCACTGGTCTCTGGGTGAGAGTGACATGTGTCACTTCCGGCTTGAGGCAGTAAGGGCTGTGTGACTTCTCCAGCTCGCTCTCTCTCTCTCTCTCTCTCGCAGGAACCTTGGAGGCCACATACCCTGAAAGGTGAAGCTACTTGGGGGAGGAGAGATGCCTGAGATGCATCAGACTTTGCATGTTAGGAATAAGCCTTAGTCGGGTTAAGCCACTGAAATGTAGGGGTTTATGTGTTACTGCGGTGTTGCCTGGCCTATCCTGACTGAACCACAGGGGGAGGCTGGAAACCAGTGTTTCACTTTCTTGCTCAAAATGTAAGTGGAAGCCGAAGCGTGACAGGGTTAGTTCCAACTCCCCTTTGCCCGTTCCGTCCCACTTTCCTGCCTTATCTCTGTATGGAATGGATATGCCTAGATTCAAACACTATGTTCACTGCTGAGTAGATAGAGGACTCAGTTTCTCTGCCTTGCAGTTTCTTCAATGATTAAGACAGGGAATAACATTAGTCCTTACACTGTTGAATTGTTATGAAAATAACAATAAAAGGCCGTTCCATTTCTCTTTACTTCCCTGTGAACCAAACCTCCACTCGGGTGTCCTTAGCAGGTATAAGGCCACCCAGTTAGCATGCGATCCCCATGAAGGCCTGAAGTTCCCTCTTCTGTCTCTGAGAAGAGCCCCAGACAATCTAGGAAATTACCTGAGGCCCACCTCCTACTTTGAGTCCCAGAAAGGGGAAGGAAGTCACCTAGGTGCTCAGTCTTTGAAAACATCGTCACTCATACCTCCTGGCCCCCAACCAAGAGGAGTCAGGAGCTGGAGAGGCACAGGAGGATTTGGTGCCATCCAGCGAACTTCCCTTCCTCCTCGCCCTGACTGCAGAGTCCAGATCGAGCGCTGATCAAAGGCGTTAGCATTTCCCCTGCATCAAGCGCCTGCAGCCAGTGCATCAAGACAGGTTTTATGACTCAGGATGAATGCATCTGATAAGCCGCCTGCTCCTTAGGGCCGCCCGAAGAGCAGGCCAAACCCAGTCAATATTGAAGGATGGGCAGCAAAACACATCCATCTCTGTCAGCTGCTTATCAGTGCATCTCTAGAAGCAGAGCTGAGAGAGGCTACAAGCCCAGGAGGGATGGAGATTGTCAGGGCCGTCCAGCCATCCTCACTGCAACCTCTGGGCTTCCAGAACTCCAGGTTTCTCTATACCTCCTGCCCTGCTGCTACTACGAGGGCTCCATTCCCATGCCTCCAGTCTATTCATGAGGAAAGCTTTCCTGGCTCTTCTCAAATGACTCCAAGCTTGCAATGTCTGCCCAGCTCCCAGCAAGGTTTGCCTCTTCCCATGCTTGACCTGGCCTTGGCTAACCTGGGTCCAGGCCAGTTCTAAGTGTAGGGCTGCAGCGAGTAAGAGGGAGATGCACTCTGTGATAATGGAGTTTACATTCTACATGGGGAGCAGGTATAAGCACATAGGCAAGTAGTAATATGACTTATTGGATGGTAATAAATAAGAGAATAAGCCAGTGGAATGGGAGGCGGTGACCGTTCTGTACAGAGTATCAGGAAGGCTACTCTAAGGAAGTCACGGGATGGAGGCTTTGGTGGTTTTAAAAATGTGTTCACAGATTCTTTGACAGTCCTGTCATCAAAAGATAAAAGCTAATTTCCCACGCCTTAAATACTGGCAGGGCTTAGTGATCCACTTTTAATGACCAGAAGGTAGTAGAAGCGACAACGCGTGACTTGCAAGACTAGGTCACAAAGGCAGCTTCTGCTTCACTCCCTCTGGATTGGCCACTCGAGGGAAGCTGTCGGCACGGTGTGAGGACACTCAGGCAGCCCCGTGGAGAAGCCCCTGTGAAGAACAGCTAGGGCTTCCTGCCAACAGCCAAGCACACAGCAGCCACGCGGGCACGCCGCCTCGGAGGTGGCCCTCTGGCCCCAGTCAAGCCTCAGATGACACCGCAGCCCCGGCCGATGTCAGATCACAGTCTCGAGTGTGATGGTCAGCTGGAGTCGCCCAGCCGAGTTCTCACCTCGCAGAAACAGTGAGATGTTGTTTGTTGCTGCTCTAAGCCACAAAGATTTGGGGCATAATTTGCAGCCTGATAATATACGAGTTCTACACAGGTTATCTGTGGGAAGTGGGAAATGTGCTCCAGGCGGAAGGAATGGCAGTATCTTTATATACACATAAAGAAGGGCAAGCAGAGCTAGAGGGATAAGAGGGGAAACCAGAGATTGGGTCTTGTAGGTCATGAGACTCTGCAGCTGGGACAGGACGCCTTTTGAACAGGGGAGTGACCCGGTCTGGTGTAAATGTAAGTATTACAAGGGTCGCTCCAGTCACTGAAGACCCTGGACAGAGGGAGGAGCAACAGAGACAGGGAGACTGAGGCGACCGTCCACACTCTGATCAGTGGGTCAGCAATGAAGATGACATGTGGTCAGGGTCTGAGATTTGCAAGCAGAACTCTCATCATTTGCTGCTGGTTAAATGGGGGATGGAAGAGAATAAGGGAAAGGGAGGGGAGTCAAGGATGACTCAAGGGTTTTTGAGCTTGAACCACCGGCAGGACGGAGTCCACATGATGAGAGGGAGATGGCGACGTCAGGAGCAGACTTCTGGGGCGACATAAGCCCTTTTCTAGGATGTGAGAGCCCCTGTGCTACTAGGGCTGCAGCCCCAAAAGTGCACTATTGACGTCTGATCGTCTTCTCTCACACTAGACTCGGAGCTCCCTGGGACTAGGACCGTGTCTCACCGCCCCAGAGCCCGCCACGTGGTAGATACTCAACATTTGCTCAATGAATCAATGAAACAGCACATGCACTGGCCAAAGAGAACATGCATTTGTTTCAAAAAGTTAGAAAGGGCTTCTGAGACGGCCCGAGCAAATCCCTTCATATTAGAGTTGGTGGAGACAAACCGGCCCAAGCCTCGGTCAACTCAGACAGTTCAGTCAATGCATTTTCTATTCTACCCCATTTCTCTTAGAAAAGTCATCGGTAAACTCATCAAAGGGTATGTGTATTGCCCAGGAGGGCCTTGAGCCGGACGCACACGAGAACGGAATTTTGGACACTGGGGCATTATGGGAAACCATCACACAAATCTGTATCAGAGGCAAGCCCTTGAGAGGGAAAAACAAAACCAAAACAACAAAAAGTGATATGAACCATTTGCCGGCAAATGGATCCATGAGGAGTACGTGCCGGCATTGTGTGGAAGGTCTCAGGGACCTCCGCTAACGGGGGCAGGAGGCACGGGTTAGCTGCAGGGCAGGCACAGGTGCGGAATGCTCCTGCCAGGCCCCGGGGGACGGGGCTTAGGGTGAGGACCACACCTCATCCATCACTGGCGGCGTCAGGGATGGACAGGTCCTGACGGCGGTTTGAGGAGGAAAGGGACGGCGGAGTTGCTGCATTTCTAACCTGATGCTCCCTGAGGTGGTGGATGCTCTCATTTTCTGTAGCACTGGCCGCACCATCCTTGCGGCAGGTACCCTATCTGGGTAAAACAAACCAAACAAAACCAGGATTAACTCTTCTACCTGGCAGACAGAGAGCTGTGAGGGAAGGAAGAAAGGAATTCTCCATAATATCACAGAACTTTTAAGATCCTTTTTAAAAATGTTCTGACATGTTGCTTCTCTGCTTTCTTAAAGCTGAAAAAGACTCAGAAACCGTGTAGTCCCAGGTTTCCAAAGCCTCACACACCTTCAGAGGCTCCCAAGAAGCCGGTAAAAATACAGACGTCTCAGTTCCATCCCAGCCATAATAAATATGAGTCTCGAAGGGGTGAAGCCAGGAAATAATGCATCTTAAAGAAACATCCCTGGTAATCTCGTCTCCTCTGGATGAAGAGGAAGTCCAAACCGATTCCCAGAACTAGAAGGCTTTGCATGACCCGGCCTCTGCCTCCACCTGAGACCCCATCCATCTGCTACCCTTCTCTCCGTCGCTTACTCTGCTCGAGCCCCATGATTTCCTCACTGTCCCTCAATGGAACAAGGCCTTTGCCCTTCTGTTCCCTTCCCTTGGCATGCTGTTCCTGCAGTTCTTTGCAAGACCGCTTCCTTCCCTTCATCCAGATGTCACGTCCTCGGAGAAGCCCTGTCTGACCCGCTATGTGACTGCGCCCCTCTGTTCACAGTCCCCAGCATAGTAGTCTGCTGAGCCTTCCTCCAGGACATTTGTTACTATTCGAAATGACCATTTCATATGTTTATTTGCTAACCATTTGTCTTCTGAACTCGGACGTGAGCTTCACGAGAGTGGGAACTCGCCTCTTTTCTCCAGGGGATTCTCCCTGAATCCCTAGGGATATGGTGCCCAGCATAGTATGCCTTTTGGCTCAGTAGACATTTATTGAATGAATGACTGGATGGATGGATGGATACAGGATGACTGACCCCGTGTGGGAACCACAGATCAGAGTCAGCCTCTCCTATGTATAAAGCAGCAGTGGTCCAAGAACAGGGGCCCGTCTGAGGTCACCCAGCACCTCAGCAGACTCAGACCTCAGCCATGGCGCCCCCTCTCCCCCACAGCTCCCCTACCCTTCCTCCTTCCCTGCTTTCCACTCTGCATCCTTGAGGGCTTTAAGAAAAATTCCATGTTCTCTCTTTGCTAAGGAGTCCCGGAAGCTGCCTCATTTTTTTACCACACGGCCCTTCGATGTTGCATTAAAAAAAAAAAAAAAAAAAAAAGGCACTTAAAAGGAGGCGAGATCTTCAGGGGACAGCTGAAACAGTGAAGTCAAGGGCCGGCACACTCCACTTCACAGAGGGAGAGGGGGGCCCTGTGTGCTGAGTTCCTCAAGGCCTTCCCGCTCCGTTCCTGCTAATCAGCGACCTGGAGCTTAGATGCTGCTCTCCGTAGTCATGGCAACCAGCAGATTCCCAGCCTCCGATAAAAGTCAGGCCTGAACTTTCTACAAAACTCTCCAAGATGCCCAGCTCCCTAGCTGCTTCCTTGCTTCTCACATCAAAGCACCCAGCTCCCAGCAAAGCGCTCATGTGGCCCTGAGCTGGGTACACATCCTCCTCGCGCCCCAAGCCCCGAGACTGAGTTAAACACCCATCGGGGATCACAGACAAACAGCAATGGTGGGGAGCAGGAGGGGCCCCCCAGCCCTGGCTCTCCTCTGTACAGAGTGGGGAAACTGAAGCCCCAAGAGGCAAAGGGACTTGGCCAAGGCCACATGATGAGTGACTCACGTCTGAGCTGTGGCTGCAACCGTGGCCTTTTGTCCGAGTCCAGTGGTCTTCCCATGTCACCTTATGGTAGCAGCAGCCCACACTCAGCATCTGCGCCATGCCCGACACCGGGACCAGCCACCATCTCCGCTGAGCTTCCCCAGAAAGCTAGGGACAGGCGCGGGCATCCCTACTGAGACCCAGGGACAGTGAGGCGGCAAGAACACGAGCTGCCCTGCCCGTTTATAAGAATCAATTGAGGAAAGAGGAGAGAAATCTAGAAAACACTTGGAACATGTAAGGAAGCAATCAGTGGGAGCAGAGGGTGAATCTTAGTAATTTCGTGGTGAGATGGAGACTTGCTTTATGTGTTCGGAGAAGGGCCTGTATCTCAAGTTTGGCTTGAATGTTGTATCTCACAAAGAGGAATGGCATCTGCTCACTGAACTGGGGACACTTTTTGCCTCCCTCCCAGCCCACTAAGATTTTCTCCTGGGTGTAGAGCACTAATCCAGTGTCACGACTGATGTTGATGGCCCTCTGTAAGGTATCCAGTTTAGCGAACTTCTCCCCATTTCACAGATGAAGGCACTGAGACCTGGAGAGGCAAAGAGTCTCGTTTTCCATCCAAGGCTCATGCCCGGGTTCTTATTCCGCAATTACATTCAGGCCTGTGAATGATCCACTCTAGTTCCTGCACTTGGCGAGACACCTACAGTCTGCCTGCCTTGCTCTCTACCCTCCCCACCCCACTGTCTAGTAGAGAAGGAGGGCCCACACCCTTAGCTCAGGAAACCACCAGAAAGCTCAAGGCTTATCACTTATCACGGGGTGGGCCCGGCCCACAGACAAGACGGATCTGGCTAATTAGTGCCTTGGTTCCCGGGGCTTTAGTCCTGGCCTGAGGTTTTGGTACCAAGTCCTTTTCAAGGTTAGTGAAGCTTGGTGAGGGGTCACCTACAGGTGCTGTGATGCTTTGACCTTCGCAGTCATGGCCAGGAAGAATATCGGGGCTTGGGGGAAGACCAGGGATTTCTGAGAGCCACCAAGGGAGACAACACGGGAGTCAGGAATACTCAACCGAGGAGGAACTGAATGAGAAACGAGAAATTTTAAGAAGCTGGCATCTCCCTCATTTCATTCCTTTACACAAAGGCTGTTTGCTGAACACCTACTTAGTGTCAGATTTCAAGGACTGCAAGGTAACTAAGGCTTGCTTCTGCCCTCAGGCTGGCAGGGGAGTTACAACCGGGAATCAGTGCGGGATAGTCATCTCAGAGGGCCATGGAGCCGCAGGGAGAGCACCTAGTCGAGCCTTGAGCGTGTGGGCAGGTGGCCATGGGAGGCTTCCCGGAAGATGTATGGAAACTGGTCAGGAGATTGGAGTGCAAAGGACAAGGCACTGAACTCCGGGTAACTGCAAAGGAGGCAGGTGTGAGCGCATGAGACAGAGGGGTGGGGAGGGTAGAGAGCAAGAGTGGAGACCGCTTTATTTCCCTGAGCAAAGTGCCCTGAAGGCCCATCCACATTCACGGTGGATTAGTGTCCCATCATGTAGACATAACATGTTCTCCTTATCCACTCACCCACTGACGGACACTGACGGTGCTTGTGTGTCTTGGTGACGGTCAGTAATGCCGCAGTGGACACGTGGTGCGGGGAGAAAGAAGCTGAGGCTGAGGAGGACGACAGGGGCTGGGTCCTTCAGGGTATGTGGGGGTCAGACGGGTGCTTATCATGCCTTTCCGTGCACGTGAATCCCCTGGGGGTCGTGTTAGGGTGCAGGGGCCAACTCAGCAGGTCTGGATGAGGGCCCGAGCTTCTGGCCTTCTGACCAATGCCCCGGGGCTGCTAGGCTCCCGGAACCACATTGTGAATAAAAAGATTGTGGATTTTACGAAGGACTCGACCCAGCCCTGAGGGCTGGCGACACAGACAAGGCCAGCCCTCTACCATACTCTCTCTTCCAGCAGGATGACAACGGTTTAGTTCGGCTTTCAGGGCTGAGAGTGTGTGAGTGCGCGAGCGTGCCTAAGTGTGTGCGGCAAACACTCTTGTATATCAAAAATCGTCCAGTTCCCAAGTTCAGGTCAAAGGACAAAGGAACCATATGGAGGAAAATCAGCTCAGCATTGCTTACCCAGCTCAGCCGAGCAGGTCAGGCCCCCAACATGCCCGGGTTGTGGACTCTCATGGCTGAACACGTCCACCCGCTGCCCTCCCATCAACCTCAAATTCAGGAAATCATTCCTCCCTCCTCATGCTGGCCTGTCGATTATCCATCTGCCTAGGGAGAGAGCGCAAGTGCCCGAGATGGGGACTGCATTTGATTCTTGGGACAGCCTGGCAGGCAGGCTGCCCCCAACTTGGCAAACGGCCGAGTTCCAAAATGCTGTGGTTTTCCACTTGAATGGGCTGCAAAAAGTAATTCGGTGATGCTGAGAAAGTGCGCAGGTCCTGGCATCCTACTGACCTGGGTTCAAGCCCTGACCCCGCCCAGCTGCGTCATCACAGGCAAGAATAACACCTCTGGCTCCAGCCCAGGGCACCCTCAGGACCTTTCTGCCAGCCGGAATTGCACACGGGGTTTAGATTTCTCCACGGAGCGCGAGAGGCTGACTGTATTTTCTTGCTGGGAGGGCCTGTGCTGGGGGGGGGGGGGGGGTCCCTTCGGGCATCGTTACAGCCACTGCTGGAGGCACCAGGCAAGCAAGATCTGCTGGGAACCGGACACAAGCCTCCAGCCCAGGGGAGGTGGGGCCTTGGCTCAAGAGCCAAGTAAAGACTGGTCCCAAGAAGTGCCACCAGGCACTTACTCCCCTATTCTTCATTGAGTCACTGACTCAACAAGTATTTACTGAGCACCTACTATGTGTAGACCATGTCTTAGGCACCAGAGACACAAAGGGAAGGAGACAGAAATAGTCTGTTTGGCAGAGCTTCCATTCTACTGGGATGGGCAGTTAATTACATGTAATTAAATGGTAAATACATAGGCTATTGGATAAAACAAAGAGAAACGAGGATAAAGAAAAGTATAAATGCTTCTGGGAGAGGGCTAGAATTTTAAATGGGGTGATCAGAGGAGGCCTCCTTGAGAAAGTTAACATCTGAGCAAGACCTGGAAGGGCTGAGGAAGGGAGCCTCGTGCCTGCCAGGGAGAAGAGAATGGCAGGCAGAGGGCATGGCCAACGCAAAGGGCCTGAGGCAGGAACACACTAGATGCACTGGGGCTAGAGTTAAGTCAGTAAGCAGGACAACATCTGGGGGGTGGGGCAGCAGAGAAGTAATGAGGGACCAGATCATGGATGGGCTGGTGGACTACTGCAAGAACTTGACTTTTTCTCTGGACTTTTTTCAGGAGAAGCCAGTGAAGGGTTCCAAGAAGAGGAATGCTGAGATCTGACGTAGGCTTTAAAGGGTCTCTCTGGAGGCTTGCTGAGTCTAGTGGGCCAGGGAGCTGGGGTAAACGTGGGAAGACCAGCTGGGGTTGTCGCAATGACCCATCCAAGAGAAGATGGTGGCTGGGGTCAGCGTTAGCCCCGCTGTAGTGGGGACAAGTGCTCAGATTCTGGACACAGACTGAAGCTGGAACCGAGCTGGGCTGTTGGGATGCCAATGAGACACCCATGTGGCAATGGCAGGTAGCGGCTTGGTACCCAAGACTGGGGTTCAAAGAAGACATGAGCGCTGGGGAAGTGCGTTTGAGAGATGTTGGCATTCAGATGGCATTTAAGGCCATGAGGTCGGATCTTCTTGGGGGTAAGAGGGAGCACCTCGTGAGAGTGAGGTGGGAAGCCAAGAAAGGAAAGAAGCTCTGTGCCAGTGAAGTTTTGGAGTAACAAGAGGGCTCAGCAGGAGTGTCCCAGCCCGGTGGACGGGCCTGTAAAATACACACCTGACCACTGAGCAACACAGGGGGTAGGGGCGCCGACCCCCATGCAGTCGGAAATTCGTGTAGCACTTTTGACTCCCCTAAAACTTAACTATTAACAGCCCGCTATTGACCAGTTGCCCTTATCAATAACATAAACAGTTAACACATATTTTGTATATTATATGTATTCTAGACTATATTCTTACAATAAAGATAGAGAAAAGCAAATAAGAATATCATAAGGGTGCACCTGGGTAGCTCAATCAGTTAAGCATCTGCCTTTGGTTCAGGTCATGATCTCAGGGTTCTGGGATCGAGCCCTGTGTCAGGCTCCCTGCTCAGCAGGGAATCTACTTCTACCTCTCCCTTTGCCCCTGCCCCACCCCTGCGCTTGCTCTCTCCCGCTCTCTCTCAAATAAATAAATGAAATCTTAAAAAAAAAAAAAAAAGGAAAAACATCATAAGGAAACTACATCTACAGGACTATGCTGTATTTATGGAAAAGAATCCATAATGGAAGTGGAAGTGGAAGTGGGTCCTGTGTGGTTCAAACCTGGGCTGTTGACAGGTCAGCTGCGCTCATAAAATGTTTGACTCCTCCCATTCATTCACTCCTCGGCTAGTCCTTAATTCCTCGACGCATCATTTCACTTCCGGGGGAGGGTCATTTCAAGATGCTCCAGACATGCTCCTTCCCCCTCAGAGGCCTCCCTCACAGTCCAGAGGAAGAAGTGGGTCAGGTTACTCTCAGGAGCAAAAGTGACCCAAGGAAAGGAGAGGTCGTGAGGAGAGAGGGGGCAAGGCTGAAGGAACCCGTGCACAGAGCGAGCAGGGTGACTGGTCCGGAGAGGGTGGGTAGATGGTGACTGGACACATCGAACAGACTCTGCCCGGCCACTTACCAGCTGGGTGACTTTAGGCAAATCTCCCCACCTCTCTGGGCAAACACAAAGTGCATGCACTTCAGGGGCCCGCCATGAGACTAGAATGACATGATGCACGCCCAGTGCTTTCATGGTGGCCCTTTAAGTCCCAGCCCCACTTTCCAGGGCAGGTCACATTGTCCTCCAGCCTCACTGCTGACTCTGATCCCCTTTCCCCCGACAGCTCAAGGCAAAGGATTCTGGGAAGGGAAAGGGCAGGGAGGTTGGCGTGCCCTTGGGCATCTCGGGAGCTCCTCCCTACCCTGGGACCTTGGCTCTCCACCATCAAGCTAAGCAGCTACTTCAGAACCTAGCAACGGCCCATTCCATGCTAGGTCCTGACATCTTTCTGTCTCAATAGCCCAGGGATGAATCGATCTCTCCCTGTTGTCCCAGAACCACCCACTGGACCCTGTCATCAGCTAGTACTATAACTGGAGGTCATGGGGCATCTGAGAGTATGGTGCCATTAGGACTCTGTTCCTGCAAACACACGTACACGCATGCATGCACGCCTCCTTCCCCAGGCTGAGGTCTGGGAGAAAGTTCCTAACAAGCAGAGAATGAGCTGCCACTGAAATCTGCAGAGAGGACAGAACAGACAAGCCACAAATCTCGATGGCAGGCAGTGAGCAGGCGGTGAGCTCCTGAGGTCTGGGCTCGTTAGTTTTAAAATAACAGAGCAGAGCAGTGAGATAAAGGGCTTTAGTGGGGGAAACTGTCAGACACCTTGCCTCAAGCTGTTGGAACCACCGGAGGGGCCCCATCTCTCCTCCTGGGTTACAGAAACACAGACTGCCAGCCGGGACAGTGGCTGTTGGGCCAGATCACAGAGTAGGAGCTTATCAGGGCGAGGCCAGGCCTTGGGGTACTTTGAACCCAAGCCTGGAGAAGCTGAGGTCTCCCAAGGGTTGTGGGGGGCGAAGAGGGGGGCAGCAAGTGCTACACTCAAAGACACTTGACAAATTAGGAGCTGATGAGGGACCACCACTCAGTTCCTTTGCTGCTGTACTGGATGCTCTTGGCCAAATTCTTGGCTGCAAATGCCTCACAGGTGCCCCTTTCTAGAAGGTTATGTCTACCCTTGGGTGGGGCAGGAAGGCAGCTCTGCAGCCAATGACTAACTGACATAGAAATACAAGAGACCTGTCCCCTAGCCTCAAAGTAGGACCAACTCCAGGGTGCAATGCACACCCCAGAGCTCCCACTGGGATCAGGCTGAGCCTACACTCCAGGTCAAAGTACATTTTCCCTTCGCTTTCTGCCCCTGCCCTAACCTGCTTCCTCACTTCCTTTCGCCTAAGCGTGTACCCTCAATAAGTCATGTGCACCCCAATCTCTGCCTTGGGCTTTATTTCTTGAGAATTCCATCGAAGACCTCGATGGAGACCAAGTTTTTCCTCTATCAAATGACTAAATGCAGGGTGCCTGGGTGGCTCAGTGGGTTAAAGCCTCTGCCTTGGGCTTAGGTCATGATCTCAGGGTCCTGGGATCGAGTCTCACATGGGGCTCTCTGCTCAGCGGAGAGCCTGCTTCCCCGCCCCCCCCCCCGTCTCTGCCTGCCTCTCTGCCTACTTGTGATCTCTGTGTGTCAAATAAAAACAAAAAACAAAAACAGAAAACGACTAAATGCAAAAACAATGGTTAGTTAAATACCGTATTTTCCAGAGTCAGATGGACATGGGTTTGAATCTCTGCTACTTCTGGGGTGTGTGACCCACAGGAAGTTAAATTTATTATCATCTGAGGATGGGAAATGTTAATGGGGTTCCTAATATTACCTGCCTCATTAGGTGGTTGTAAAATGCTTAGCACATTTCCCAGATACATAAGAAACGCTCAGTATATGCCATTTGATGGTGACAATGATGATGACGAGAAGGATGGAGCCAGAATGAGGAGGTGGGTCCATCAGAACTCCACTACTCAGCAGAAAGCTCCCAGAAGACTCTGCCCCGAAGCTTCAGCACCAATCACCAGCGAGTTCTCAAACCACACCCTTTCCATCCACTGCCCCCCTCCACCCCCTCCTTCAGGTTTGTCCCAGAGGCCCTATTCTTTGCCTTCTGGTTCTTCTCTGACAAAGGATTCCCTGTGGGAGGGAGGGCTCTCGAGATGGAGCAGACGTCTGGCTTTACACAGAAAGGGCCATTTCTCAATGCCGGCCCAGGCATCCAGCTGTCCCACCTGTAGGAAATGGCTCTTCCACAGTAATTCTGATTAAGGAGTGGACGGGAAAGGTCTGTCCCTCCACTGGGACTTGTATCTGCTTTTTAAAAGTCAAACCCATTACCGCAGGATTGCGGGTTTATTAGAGAGCTTTATCTTTATTAGGCAGTCAGTTCTGTGATTATTGCCCACCAACTCTGAGAGGTTCCCCTCAGCTCCAGGCGGATGTGGGAGCAGGGGTGGGCGGTGGCAGGGACACAGGACATCTCAGGAGGGGTCCGGGGATGTTGGGACAGCCCCTTCCTAGCTCATGAGCGGAGGTCTTTTTAAGCTCTGAGGTTTCTCTCCGAGCTCATGGACCACAGGCAGCCACTGAACAACCACCCAGAGCTTCGGAATCAGGCAGCCTCACGAGCTCAGAAGCTGGTTCTGCCATTTTCAAGCTGTGATCTTGGACAAGTCACTTCATTTCTCTTCTGCAGAATGGGGTTAATCATACTGTCCAGGATTCAAATCAAAACCACACTGAGATACCACCTTACACCAGTTCAAATGGCCAAAATCAACAGGACAGCAAACAACAAATGTTGGAGAGGGTGTGGAGAAAGGGGAACCCTCTTCCATTGTTGGTGGGATTGCAAACTGGTGCAGCCACTTTGGAAAACAGTGTGGAGATTCCTCAAGAAATTAAAACTAGAGCTACCTTATGACCCTGCCATCGCACTACTGGGTATTTACCCCAAGGAAGCAGATGCATTACAAAGAAGGGCCACATGGACCCCAATGTTCATAGCAGCAATGGCCACAATCGCCAAACTGTGGAAAGAACCAAGATGCCCTTCAACAGATGAATGGATAAAGAAGATATGGTACATATACACAATGGAATATTATGCCTCCATCAGAAAGGACAAATATCCAACTTTTGTATCAACATGGACGGGACTGGAAGAGAGTATGAGGAGTGAAATAAGTCAAGAGCAGAGAGCCAATTATCTTATGGTCTCAGTTATGTGTGGAGCATAAGGAAAAACATGGAGGGCATTGTGAGAAGGAAAGGAAGGGTGAATGGGAGGAAATCGGAGGTGGAGATGAATCATGAGAGACTGTGGACTCTGGGCAACAAACTGAGGGTTTTGGAGGGGAGGGGGAGAGGGGGTTGGGTGAGCCTGGTAGTGGGTATTGAGGAGGGCATGTATTGCATGGAGCACTGGGTGTGGTGCATGAACAATGAATCTTGTAACACTGAAAAAATAAACATATTTGGGGGAAAAGAAAGGATATTGTCCAGTTTGTAGAGATGATGCATGTAAAATGCTTAACACCATTCCTGGTGTAAGAGTAAGCACTTGATCGATGTTAGCTGTCACTATAATTGTAATTATTCATCGTAAACAGACTTTGGAACACAGATGCCCAACTTCTCTGTCTGCTCCAACTGATCCCTCTGCCCCACAGTGCCCCTTCTCACTTTCTCTGTGAAAAGAAACCCACCCATCCTTCAGCTCAATGATCTTACCGTCTTACCGTCCTTTTCTGACCCTCCACTGCCCATTCCCCAGAGGGAGCACATTCTTTACTCCACCACGCTCCAGAAACTCTATGTAAATCCCTCCAAGATAGTTCAACGTGACCTTGAGCAAGGCCTCTCCTCCGTTTTAGCCTTGGCTTTCTCATTTTTTTGAAAATGGGGATTGGAGCGCCTGGGTGGCTCAGTGGGTTAAAGCCTCTGCCTTCGGCTCAGGTCATGATCTCAGGATCCTGGAATCGAGCCCCACATCTACTCTCCACTCAGTGGGGAGCCTGCTTCCCCTCTCCCTTCTCTGCCTGCCTCTTGCCTACTTGTGATCTCTCTGTCAAATAAATAAAATCTTAAAAAAAAAAAGAAAATGGGGATAATACATTGAGGTGGTTGTGGATAATAATATATGTGGATAATATATATTCATTAAACTAAGCATGGTGTCAGATTACTGTAACTATGATTGCAACTCTTATTGAAAGAGGCTTGGCAGCTCCAATATGGCTTATCCTTTCCTCCTCTGAGGAGTGCATGGCTTCCAATCTGCCTGGAATAACTTGAGACCCTGAAGACCAGCCCCAAACACCTTGGAAGAACCTGTCCAATTGCAAGATTTTCATAAGTCAGAGTCTTCCTTGGGTCTACATCATTCCCAGCTTTCGACCTTCTTCTGTGCCATTGGGGATGGCACAGGAGGGCTCAGAACCTACCAGTACGGCCTCTTCTGGTGCATAAGCTGAAGCCTGCGCATACTGCCTTCTCTAACTTACTGTGTTAAAGACACAGGATCTCACATGTATTGATCACCTACAACAACAACTCAGGCACTTCACCAGACATCTAAAACTCATTATTTCATTTAAATCCTACAATCAATACTTGGCATGGGTATTGTAAGGGTTGGCTTTAGATGAGAAAACAGAGGTTCAGAGAGGTCTAGTAACTTGCCTAAGGACATACAGCAAGCAAGTGAGGGAACACAGAGTTCTCAAGGAACAGTGGCTGGGTGTCCCCGATCTCCAGACTGAGTATGGCTACAGGATCGAGACTGTGTTTACCCAGATTCTGAGGTAACTATGTCCCTTTCTACTGCTGACCATGCCTTTGCCTCTCCCACATTGACTGGTGCTCTGTCTCCTTCCCATTTCCTCGCCTGCACCCAGTTCCCCGGCTGCTGTCTGCAGTCTATTGACCGAGACACTCAATCAATCAGCCAGCTTGCTCCGACAGCTAAAAAACACCCCGTCGACCAATTTCCCCTCCAGCGCCTTTCCGCGGACCATGAAACCACACTAATTTGGAATCTGCAATGATTTCTGACACAGAACCCGCATCTCTCATTCCGGTAAAAAACAGTCTGAATGAAATGTCATCACATGAACCCCTGGGGGTTTCTGAACAAGGTCCCAGCAGCCAAAAGGCCTCTTTGCCACTTCCTCCTCTTTGTTCCTGTTCCCGATTTTTTCCGCCAGCATCCATTTTTAGGTTGGATCCTGACTGACAGCACCATCATAAATGCTACTGTTACTAATAGTAATGGTGGCTGTGGACAGAGCACCCACCAGCTATGTGCCAGGCACTGTGGTCAGTTCACCACAATTACTTGAGGCTGGTACAGTTACCAATCCTAGTTTACCAATGAGGAAACTGAGGCAAGAGAAGAACTCCCTAAACAGATGGGAGAGGTGGGACTTGAACCTAGACAGTCTGCCTCCAAGAATCTGTGGTCTTAACTCTCAGCACAGTGCCTTTGGAGCTGGGCACCATGGGGGCCACTTGTGGATCCCATGAACCCTACAGTGTCCCCTGCTTTGGGCCTCTGGAAGCATCATGCAATGAGACAAGAGAGGTTTGTGTCCTACAGCTGTGAGATCGATGTCTATACCCAGGGTTTAGCAGTCATGGAAAAGCTGCCTCCTGACTCCAACACCATGGGCAGTCCTGAAAGACACAGAGCCTTCAAAAGAAACTGGCAGCAAGGAGTTTGAGATGGATCTTTCCTGGGTTCGAAATCCTATTTGAGGCTGTTGGTTGCCCTTAGGGACCCACCACCGACACAAAGCTCTGGTTTCTTCCTACAGATATTTTGCCATATCCTGGTGGTAGAGGTGAGAAACACAAAACCAGAAAGCTAGATGCTGTCCCACATATAACTTTCTTGTGCAAAGGCCCCGTGGCAGCCTTTTGCATAAGCTCAAAGTGGACTTGCCTTTGTAGACTTGCAGTAGGGCATCCTCCTTTTGATGGAGGGAGATACTGGCTACTCAGATAGCTTCAGGAATATGGTTTGAGTGGGAAAGAAAGGTATACTATTAAAAAAAATCACTGAAATGGCTTGGTCCTACCAATTACCCAAGGGGCTGCTGGAGTATAGACACAGCTATGCTATACTATACTGCAGGTTCCCTGAACAAATCTCTCAGTCCCTAGTGGCAGGAGCTGAGGTCTGAGACAGGTGTGGGGGCCTGGCACAGACTAGTCCAACACGCCTCAGCTATAATGATGCTGCCTCCCTCGGAAGTGTATCTTCATGGCCCCTTTTTTACTTGCACCCAGTGAAGACTATTCCCAGGCACATGTAACATATGTCCAGGTGTGTGTGTATGTGTAAGAGTGGAGCCTGGACCCAGATGTTCTCAGTATCAAGATGCATCACGTGGCGGGGTCCATTCTGTCTAGAGTAACCATGTAATTCAGAGTCCAAACCAGGACCCTGGGGATTAAAAAGGGTACTGGTGGTAAGCACCCTGGCGGTATATGGTCACCCTAGCTATCTCCTGTTTCTCACCTTGAGACTTCAATGTCAACTGTCACCACCTTCTCTCCTCCTGAAGGGCCTCTGGCACCTCAAACCTAACCTCTGCAAACCTCACTGCCCCCCTTTCCTCCCGCTCTCCCTTCTATCTCCTCACCCTAGAGGTGACCTCGCCATTGCCCTGGACCCTCTCTCTCCTATCTAACCCTTCTCACTTCAGATCACCTTGGTGCCCATCTTTTCTCATCCCCTCTGCCGCACCCCTGGTCCAAGCCCTCCTCATCTCGCCCAGACAGCAGGGGCAGTGTCCTCCATCACCCTGGCCCTGTCCAGCACCCCCTCCATGCAGCAGGCAGGGGCATTTTCCAAACACAGGTATGGGCGCATCACTCCCTTCGGCAGAGCCCTGAGAAGCAAGTCCCAACTTCTTGATGTGGCTCTGGTGGCCCTCAAGGTCCCTGGTGGTGTTCTCCAGGCCTGTCGTTCTCTGATGCTTCTCAGCCATTGTGCCCAAACCACCTGGAGTCCTTCTAGGACTCTTGTTCTGTCAGAGGCAACCTAAGGGCACAGCCTGGAGCCAAACCGTGGGGTTCAAACCCTGGTCTTGCCCTCTGTGAGCCAGGACAACTAACTTCACCTCCCTGGGCCTTACTTCTTCATCTAGAAGATGTGGATAGTAATAGTACCCACCTCATAGGGTTACTTCGTGGATTAATAGTGGGTCTATGTAAAGCTCTTGGAACAGTGCCTAGAACACATAGTAAGTGCTCTGTGTTTACTAATTACGAAATGACATATCTTATATTGCCTTCTGTGACTTGAGGACCTCCTTCCCATTTTTCAGATTACAATTTAGAAGGTCATCTCCTCAAGGAAGCCCTCCCAGACTACGGAGTCTGTTGTGTTCCTTCTATCTTTCCATTGCAATTGTCCATTTAGTTCTCTGTCCCTGATCTCCCACCAGACTGTGAGTCCTCTGAGGCAGAGTCTGAGCCTTTTGCTGCATTGTATCTTCAGCACCCAGGAAAGTGCCAGGCCCATTATGTATCTTGCAATGAATATTAGTTGGATGGGAGAACTGAATGGATAAAGAGCCTAATCAAGCCAGTGGCTACAGACAGTCTTCTTGAGACTGTTTCTGAGGTCCAGGATACTGAGATTTCTGACACATGTCTCTCCAAGAAAGGCAGGTACAAAAGGGCACTGGGCTTCCCCTGAGGACGCTGCGCACAGAAATGGCATGTGGCTTTCCCTCTGGTTTCCTGCTGTGGATGTCCATCGTTTCACTTTCCAGAAAACCAGCTCCTCTGCTCCAGGAAACAGAGGACAAACTAAATCCCAGACCTTGGTTGTCCAGGAGCCCCCATCCCTACTGACCTCCTTCTCCTCTCCTCTGGATGTTCCCCCCAGTCAGCCTTTCCAAGCCCAGAGGCCTGGGTTCGAATCCCAGCTTTGTCACATACTAGTTATAGCTCCTCGGGCAAAAAAATTCATCTCTGTGCCTTGGTTTCCTCATCTGTAACAAGGAACGTGTAATCGTGCCTATATCCCGGGCTGTGGTGAAGTGACACATTTTGTGATGTGTCTGGTACCTGGCCAGAGAGTGATGGTGCTTTTCAAGACTTTTTAAAAGCAAGTTCTCCCCACGTCCCTGCATGGCCAAGTCCTACTGGGTGGACTTCCTCTGTCCATCTGGATGCCCCAGCTGCTTTTATGGCCTCTAGCGAAGATCCAAGGCCGCGGGAGACAGCTGACGACATCCAGGCAGCTGCGCTGTCAACTCGGCTCTGTCTGAACACAGCAGGTTCAAGCCCTTTTTCGAAGCACCAGCTGACCAGTAAACGTCCCTGGCCATCTAGGGCATGCGACCATCCCCTTGCATGGCTCAGGCTAGCCAGAGGCAAGGACTAAGAGGGGCAAGCGGTTGGTTTGTGACGGGATACCAGGAAGCTCTGCTAGGGCAATGGGGAGGACAGATCAGGGAGGAAAGAGCCACCAGCGGGGATGTTGTCAGGCCAGCTACCGCTGTGGGCACCTGGAGCATAACCCCAGTGCGGAGTCCCGGAACCGGGAGACCACACGACTCTTATTCCACCTGAGGCACCTCGGGTCTTATTCCTCCCTTCTCATCAGTCACGACTGCAGGCTGCTCCCAAGGGGCATTAATTCCTGCTTTGTGTCTGGGCAGAGCGGGCTTGGTGGCCAGAGAGAGCCGACAGGTGAGGAGACACGGGTCCTGCCAGGGGGGAAGTCAGGCTGGTGTGCTCAGCAACTCTGGGCACCGAGGGCACACGGCAGGGCAACACCCACAGCCCGGCTTTAGCCATGCCTAGCACTGAGTGCGGCAACGCCCCGAAGGCGGCCAACCACCCAGCAAATACCTAACCTCTCTGGAACTTTTGCAAGGGGTTCCTGAGTGCTGAAGAAAGGAGACTTCACTCCCCTTGTCAGACCCTCCCTTTCTGCTCCCCTCTCCTTTCCACTTTCATTCTCCTTCCCCAGATATTCTTGAGCTTCTGCTCTTCCAAGCATTCTTAGGGAGCAAAGACCAGACAGGATGCTCAGGTCTCCCCGTCCCAACCCTCCTTCCAAAAAAATTTAGAGAGGGGATCTGACCCGCTCCACTGAGTGGCAGGACCCAGGTCCCCTGACACCCTGGACTTGTGGCTAGTCTGATGATGCTCTCCCTGGCAACTGCATCCCTGGCCAGAGGGGGTGGGGCTGGCACAAGGCTCAGGAGGCTGCTGGGTGCTGGGTGCAGGGCTGGCTGCATAGGAAGTCTTCCTCCCACCTTGGCCAGGCCTGCGTGGCTCAGCATTTCAAACGCATCCTTATGTATTGGAACCATCTCAGGAAGAAAATAGGATTTTGCCTTTTGTTGCAATTTAAAAGAAGGGGGGGAAATCACAAACACATCCTTCCCTCTCGCCAGAGAATAGCCCATTTGGGAAGATCAATCAAATATTTTCAGCCAAAGCCAGTAAGGGTCCTCATTTCCCCAAATTACATCGGCTCAGCTGAAAGGAAGATCGAGAGACAGAGGAAGGGGCCATGAGGCAGAGGTGAGGGCCCGGGCTGTGGAATTATCTGCAGTGGAGCGGGGGAGGGGACTCCACTTTGTGTGTTCACATGTCACGGAGGACAGGAGGAGTGTGGACAGAGACTGGACAGCATCTAGGGCTCATTCTCTTTGTGGAGAGTCTCGGCTCATGTTCCAAAGAGCTGCAAGGCCCTCCGGAGACCCCCGCTGGGAGTTCAGCCCACTCTCAATCACTCCTGTGGAATGTGAAGCTGATCCGGAGACCCACAAGACCCAGCCAGGGATGCTACCAACTCATGGGAGAAATGTCTACCTGCGAACGACACGGTGCTTGTCAAGCCCAGGGAGGCACGTGGATCCATCACGATCAACTGGACACTCGGTCCTGGGTTTGTTACCAATGATTATCAAGGTAAAAAATTTGGGAACAGTTTCCAATTAAGAGAGTTGCATAAATATATGAATCTTCATCATCTCTGTTAATAACAGCTCCTTTCAGGAGGTAACCTTGGAATTATCCTTGACTTTTTTCTCTCCAGCCCCGGGTCTGACCTCTCAGCAAATCTAGATGCTACCTTCAAAATGCACCTGGATTCCAATCACTTCTTTCCTCCTGGCTGGCCACCACCTTGCCCAAACCCCCATCACCTCTCACCTGCGTTTTTGCAAGAGCCTCATAATGGACCTCCCTGCTTCCATCCTTGCCCTCCTGCAATCTATTCCCCAGAAGGCAGCTGGACGGATCCTGCTGAAACTCAAGCCAGACCAGGGTACTCCTCCCTTCAAAACCCTCTGATGGATTCCCTAAAGCCAATCTAATTACAGGGCCCACAGAGTCTAGCTCCTGTCATCACGCTGACCTTACTTCCTCCTCTTTTCTCCTGCCCCAGTGGCCTCCTGGCTGTTTCTCTGACATTTATAATCGATGGTTATAATCCTGCCTCAGGACCTTTGCACATGCTATTCCGGAAGACATCCAGTTGCCTGAAATATCCTTCCTCCAAATATCCACGTCTTCCTCCTTCACCTCCTTCAAGTCTTTGCTCAGATGTCACCTTCTCAGTGACATTTCTTCCCTGACAACCCTATATAAACTCCATTTAAAATCAAACCCCTCCCCATTGTATGCTTATCTCTTCCTGCTTTACTTCCCCCTATAGTACTGTACGCTTTGTACTATGACATAACCATTTACATTTTATTTTGTTTAATGTACGTGTCCCCCAACCACGGCGAGTAGAATCTAAGTTCCATGAGGACAGGGATTTTTTTAGTGTCTTGTGTTCATACCTGTCTCCCCAGACTCTTGGATAGTGCCTGGTACACATCCAGGCCTTGGAAATATTTGTTAAATGAATAAGTGAGTGGATTCAAGATTCCTCCCATAATAGAATCCTTTATCCTGAGTTGTATTCTGTACTCTGTTATCCTTGAGCAGGAAAGAAAGGGGTGGAATTGGGTTTGTGTGCTGAGCTTGTTATCATGATATGATCTTGGGTTTATGCAGGGGTATGTGATGTGTAGGTGAATGCCATCTGTTACATGTTCCGACTGTGGGGTTGGGGAGGTAAGGTTGAGAACAACAGGATTCATGAGCAGATTTAGGGTATGGTATAGCCCTTATCTGCTGTGTGACTTTGAAGAAGTTGCCTGCCCTCTCTGAGAAATAGCTAAGGAACAAGAGGACCGTCTTTGTGCCCAGAGCACTTTGGCTTTGGTCCCAATTCTGCCACCACTAGCTAAGTGACCTTGACTAAAGAGGCTCTATAAATAGAGGCTCATGTTCAACATGGGAAGAAAGAAGCCTCCGGGTAGGAGGGGCGGCATACGTGAGCGTCAGCTGTGGAATTGAGATGGGGATTTGAATCTTGGCTCAGCCACTCACAAGCTGTGAGCTTCCGTTTCTATACCTTGAATGGGAATAACCCAATCCCACAGCAATATAGAGGAGTAAATGAGTAACCGGACAATGATACAGAAATAATAACAGCTAAGTAATATTTTTAGCACTTCTATTCCATTTTTCCAAGTCTTTTATATATAACTCATTTAATCCTCATCACAAGGCTATGAGGACAATGTTATTATTCCTATTGTTTTGAAGATAAGGAAACCGAGGCACAGTGGCTAAATAATTTACCCAACGTCACACAGCAGAGCCAGGTTTCAAGGTCTAAAACCAGCTCTTCCTCTCTCCTCCCTTGCTAAACCTGAATAGAACCAATTGGCTCCTCAGTGTCCTGATACCTTTCACACCAGCTAACTAAGGTTGGGGCTCCTAAATCAACACCCCCCCCCATTTCCTAGGCATGGCCCTACATCTTTAAGCATCAGAGTTCTCCTGAGCATCTAAGTGGAAAGGGGTACCAGGTAGCTGAATTCGGGTTGATTAAATCAAGGAGAAAATCAATTAAATTTAAATAAAGAAAAAAGATTAGAAATCAGGCACAATGCCTTCTTAATTACAGCACCTAATCACTGGCTGGGAAAAAAAAAAAAACAAAACAAAACTCCAGAACGTTTCATTTCATATATGGCCTTGTGTATCTGAAATGAGAGGCTCCTAATGAAATGCACATTACCCCACTTGACTAGTAATTGACTAGGCAATCCTAATAGTTTTCGGGGGGGATGATCAGGCATAACAGCCAGGGCTTTTTGAGGAAGTGACAACACAGGACGCTTTGGGGTTTATTGAGGGGAAGCTGACCCCAAGGTCCCCTTTCCTGGCAGTAAAACTCACAGTGCTCCTGACAAAGAATGCATCCACTGGGCAGGGCGGAGTGTGCAATGCAGCAGGCGAGCGTGATTACATGGCTTCTCTCCGCATCGTTTGGAGCTGTTGCAAACACAAGGGCCGGGGAGGCCAATCGCCAGCAAGCAGCAACCAAATGCCTCAAAGAAATTACTCTGACAACTATCTCTGCACTTGAGATCCTGGATTATAGCCTCCTGATTGGTCTCCCTGTCTCCCTTCTCTGCCCTTCCAATCTCTCTCCTCTGCAGCTAGGGGCAACTTTATAACGCACATCTCGTTAAGTCACTTCCTTGATTAAAATCCATCATTGGATTCTTGTTGATGTCGGAGCAGTTCGGATTCCCAACCATGGCTCAGGAGGCCAGACACGATCTGGGACCTGACCATCCTATCTCCAGTCCTTGTTCCTCTCTACTGCATCCTTTGTTCCAAACATACCAACCCAGTGGAGCTTGCCCAAATCTTGCATGTGCTCGTGATTTCATGCCTTTGTGTAAGCAATTCCCTTTACCTGAAACACCCTTCCCTCCCTTCCCCAGCGGACGAGGTTCTGACATCACGTCCTCCTGAACCACTCCCTCGGGGGCTGGCTGGGTTTGCAGCCCCTCTTTGATGCTGTCAGAGTAGCCATGACGCCATCTCTGAAATAGTAACTGTGAGCTCAGTGAGGGCAGGGGCTTGGGTCTGTTCATTCGTTTCGTTCCCAGAACCTCGCACAGCGTCCTGCTCCTGCCCTGCTTAAAGATGTTGAATGAGTGGGCAGAGACTTCACAATGTTGATTGCGATAATGTGGGCGCTTTGCAGCCTCCTTGCAAAGTAAAGCATCAAAACCACCATCTCTCACTCCAGGATGTTTCTTGCCTTTCTGACTATGGGCGAGCACGATAAGGCTGAATGTTTGCTTGCTCTTTTGGCCCTGTTAGGGTGGGAGCAGCGGTGACCAGAGCTTTCAGGGACATCACTGACTGAGTTATTCAGTCAGTCAACTAGACCCCATTTACTCTACATCTGCAGTTGCCCAGCACTGAGCTGGGGACCTGAGCATCAGAAAGCTGACTAAGGTGAGATCAGTGCCCTCCTGCAGCTCACAGCTCATGCACGACAGGTGTGCAAATGCTCACCACACCAGGACAGAAGGGATGGAGAGATCCTTGTAGCAGCTCCTTTTACAGAGCAGGGGACCGAGGCACAGAGATGTGCTGTGGCTTTCCCAGAATCACAAATACAATGCCCAACAGATGTGTGAATAACGTTCATCCCACCTGCCTCCCCTCAAGATCCCTGCGTCTTCTTGAGACAGAGGAGACTCTAAAGAGCCACCGAATAAACCAGATCCAGTAGCCATTCCTCAGATGGAGAAGCTTGCATTTGGCAGCGGGTGGGATTTACAGTGACATTAGGATTAGGGTCGTGACAGCCACAATGACTCCAAGAAGTGAGGGTCTAGAGGCCAAGAGCCCTATGCACTGAGGGTCTGCTACAGGTGCGCCCTACGGCAGGGGGGACGGGAAGGGATCTTAAAATCACTCTTGTTGTCTGTGGTTTGCGGAAGGCAAGCGTTGAACTACTCACTGAATTCATCCATCCATCCATTCATTCACTCACCAGATAGCATGTGACATCTACCACGAGCTAAGCAATGTGCTAAGAGCTTTGCAGACACTTTCTCATTTAATACACAACTCTTGAATTAAAGCTGATTTTAAGGTATCATTATAATTATTCCCACTTTGCATATGTGGAACCTGGAGTCAGAAAGGAAAATAACTTTCCCAGGTAATTATGATTAACAATAATGATAACAGTTAACATTTGTGGATCATTTAGGACATGCCTGGCAGTGTGCTAAGCTATTATGTTGAATTCAACCCTCACAACAGAGCTATGGAGTAGGAACCATTAATATCCCATTTTATAAGACGAGGTGATTTATATTAAAAAGAGGTGAAGAAACTTACCCAGAGATAGTAGCTACTATACGACAGAGGCAGAATCTTAACCTAGGTCGGCCTGACTCCCCGGTCCAGTGTTTCTAGATCTGGTCCCTAGACCGCCTACATCAGAATCACTGGGGACGGCTGCGTGAAATGCAGAGTCCCAGGTCCATGCAGCCCCCCAAGATCTGAGGGCAAGGCCCAGGAATCAGCATTTTGTACAAAGTTCCCAGGAGATCCCTACACTCACTAAAGCTTGAGAATTCTGTTGCCATTCTTGAGGTAGGGACCCAGCAGCTTTCAACAGAAAAGAAAATATTCTATTTGACTTTCTCACTCAGTTGATTCGGAACAACATAATGAAAGGGGAAAAAAAAAAATCAGTGAAACTCTCGCTGGATCCCAGGAGGGCTGCAAGAGATATAAAACGAAGACGGCAAAGACATTTTGATGCCAATACTCCAGCAGATGTGTTTACGCAAGTCGGTTTGATTACAGGTGCTAAAAATACCCCTTTTAAATTTAGGAGCCCAGAACATTTCGCACTGCTTTACCAAAAAACAGTTAAAAAAAAAATTTTTTTTAAATTCATTCCTAACCCCAACCTCCTTCAACCAGTTATTAGCATGGATGCTAGAGTCCCAGAGTTTGTTATCGAGAATTATAATGGCAAATCACGGAGACATTTCCTCTGATTACACAGATTCTCAGTGTATTTGGCTCCCACCTCCCCGCCATCCGTTCCTCGGAATCAGCAAAGTGCCAGCTGTACTCGACTTCCTTGGGGTGGTTGAATACCAGACCTCGACAACTTCCCAAAATAAACCTTCCATCCAGCGGGGCCGGCCCCCACTTCCTTCCCCTAATCGCTCTTCTTCTGTTTTTGTACTTCACATCTTTGAATCATAAAACTGCAAGACTGGAGGGGTTCAAAGACTTAATTCACACATGGGGGAAACGGAGGCACGGAGTCAGGAGAGGAGGAACTGATCTGAAATGACAAAGCACGCAAGTGGCAGGGCTGGTCCCGAACCCCAGCATCCTGCCCCCGAGTCCAGGGGTCTTCTGATCAGACTGGGCTCCTCCTGGAATTCTCATCTCCACCCGGACTAGCTTACAACCTACCATAAGGTTACTAAACCTCTCTGAGTTTACTCATCTCCAAGACGGGGATAGTGAAAATACTACCCTAAAGGGCGGCTGTAAAGATTGAATGAGTTACTCCAGGCCCCGTGCTAAAAGCAGTGGCTGGTACGTCGTGAATCCTGTGAATGGCAGCCCATCACCATCACCCTCATCATCATCATCACCACCACCAGGTGGTCCAGAACACGTGCAAATGCAATGAGTGGTTATTGATATTAAAATTTAAAAAAATTTTTTATCCTTTTTTTTTTTAACCTAAGAAGAAACACAGCCTGGTAAGCAACATTAAACTGTAACATAAAAACATTCCCTAAAAATTGGTGGGATGTTTTAGGAGCAAAGGAGAAAGGCCCAAAATTACTAGCCTCAAGGTTCTGACGAGCTTAACATGTATTTCAGTTGGAGATGAGGGGTGATTAACTTCACACAACTCATCGGCCCCTGCAGAAGGGACACCAGCCTCTCTGTCACTGTTCCTCCTTCAAGAAAGACTCTCCCGAATGTCCCCTCCCCTTGAAATTTTCCTCCATCCCACCTTCCTCTGAGATTCACCCACATTGCTTTTGGTCTTAGGGAAAACTTTCTCTTCCGTCCCATATGGGAGTAGATTCCCGTTCGCCCTGTGTCTGAGATCTCCTGAGAACGACCACAGCAACTGCCCTTGTAAGGGTGTATCCTCCACACACTGGATGGGGGAATTCACTGGCTTATTTGTAGTCACTACAGCTTAGCTAGTACCTCTCCCCTCCGGGGCTGTGGTGGCACACGCAAGTCACCAGGGACACTTTTTAAAAATGCCGTCTCGGGGCGCCTGGGTGGCTCAGTCGTTAAGCGTCTGCCTTTGGCTCGGGTCATGATTCCGGGGTCCTGGGATCGAGCCCCACATCGGGCTCCCTGCTCGGCAGGAAGCCGGCTTCTCCCGCTACCATTCCCTCTGCTTGTGTTCCCTCTCTCGCTGCGTTTCTGTCAAATAAATAAAATCTTAAAAAAAAAAAAAAAAAAAAATGCCGTCTCCTAGGCCCATCTCCCATCAATTTAACAGAATCTCTAGGGCAGGGCCTGGGCGTTCATTTTTTTTAAAAGCACCCCTTTCCTCCCAGAAGTTTATTCTCATAGAGAGCCAGAGGGGATCACTACTGCTTTAGACCATTTAAGTAATCTGCATATATGATTCTCTAGCCCGAGCCTGGCCTGGCGCTCGATGGGAGACGGCCTTATTGTCTTTGCCCCTGCAGCCTTCCTAGAGGGATTAGTAAGCACAGTAAACTTCCATGTTTACTGAATTAAGTGGGGATCATCTTTTCTACGGAACAGCATGACCCTTGCTGCTTCACGAACTTGGTGTTTCTGATCTGTGTGACCTCTGAGTCTCAGTTTCCCCATCTCTACATTGGGGGTAAAGATAAGGTCTATTCCTCGGTGCTATTTATGGTGAGCGGCCAATGAGAGGATGTTGGTGAAGTGGCCTCGAGGGACCCAGGAACCTCGGAAATGCCCACAAAATGGGCTTTGTTCTCTTCTTTGTCCCATGGCCAGGGCCATGGAAAGCGGTCAGAGCAAGGAAGCGGAGAAGCAGTGCTGAAGCTGAGGGGGGACTGGCCCACTGCTCCTCACCACCAGCACCCTTTGGGAGACCAAACTCTGGGCAGGCCCTTCAAAAAGCCTAAAACAAAACAAAAAAGCACTTTACATATATATGGTTCCTTTAAGCCAATGGCGACTCTATAAAATAGGTAGCATGACCCCGGTTTTCAGATGAGAAAAAGGCTCCAAAAGGTGGCCCAGTGAAGTGGTAACGCCGAAGTCTAACCGCGTCCCTCGTTCCTCCCTGCCCTTCCTGTTTTCTTCAGGGACAGACATTCATTCTGCAAACTCGCTCCCAGATTCAGTTCTTTCCTCAGAGCGTCATATTCTTTCCTTCTGTGTCCCGAGCTGAGGTGACCCAGGCCTCTTGCCTCGGCTGTTCACTCGCGTCACCAGACAGTGGCCAAGTTGGCTGCTGGGCGTCAGCCCTACCTCATTTATTTGTTTACTTTTGGAGGCAATAGTGATGGGGGGCACTTCCGAATCCACCTGAGCGAGATTCGGATCGGAACCCTGACTCCTGACTCGCTCTGTGACTTTTGGGCAAGCGTCTTAAAGCGGCTGAGCCTCAGTAGTTCCTTCTGTACAATGGGGCTAGGGAGAGTGGCCACTCTGCTGGGTGGACTGTGAGGATAATGGATGCAAAGTGTCTTGAATCTAAGCAGAGGCTCAAAACAAAGCTAGTCAGTGGTAGCAACGATTGTCCCTCTTTGGGGAAGATGGTCTTGCTGCCCAGGGGCCGGCCACCTGCCGATAACCGGGGCAGACTGGCTGGCTGGGACCCGGAGATGTCCGACGTCTCCGTTCAATTACCTCCATCTGTGGGTAAAACAGCCCCTGCGTAATGGACTGATTAATCTCCTTATCGCACGGAGCACACAGTGTAATTACATCAGAGAATTCAGATCCCCAAGCGCGACATCAATCAACTCAGAGAGGGCAGCTTCGCCCTCCCTTCCCCAACAGCCTGGGGGAGAAAGCACGTCTTCCCTCGGCCTCCCTTGTTCACGCTTCCCTCAGATGTGAGACGGGAGACTGAGAACGCCTGGGCAGGGCTGCCGGGGGAGCAGGTAGGGAAGGAAGGGGAGAGGAGGGATCCTTCTTCAAGTTAGTTGCCTCTCTTGTTCACTCTCTCCCCCTACCTCCTTCTAAGTTCATTTGCTACCTGAATTTGAAGTAAGTGGAGATGGGGGGGGTGGGGAACCTCACTTTTCTGTAAAGGATGGCCAGACAGAACAGTAATAACACCTTCTCCTAGTTGCCTTTGATTGAATTTTTACTATCGTGCCTGCAAAGACGTTACCTCCTTGTCTCGCAGCAACCTGATGAAGAAGGTGCTATTATTCACCCCCATTATGCAGACGGAGAAACTGAGGTTTGGACAGTGCCCAGTCAGACCCCAGGGGGATGGTGGAAGGGTGGTCTCTGGACCAGACGAAACGGACAGCCTGAATAGGAATTAAAGCAAATTCTCAAGTCCATCCTGGCTCTTGTGAAGCCAGGAAATGAGGCTTTTCTTGCTGGTTTGGTGATCTAACTTCTTCTGTGGGATCCCTAGTCTTTCCATCCATATACTTGATGGCCAGCTAAAATCTTCCCCCCGTAAAAGAGATGAAAAGAGAGCTCTCCTGTTTGAAGCAGGGGTGGTAATTTGGATATCCAACCACCGAACCTTCTCCTCAGGCTTCAAGACAAGCCCGAGGATCGTGCCACATAATACAGTTTCAAAGTTACAGACATAGGTGGGCTCTAAGATTTCCAGCTCTAAAATACGACACATGTGCAGCTCAGAGGGCTCTGGTCTGTCTCATTCATCACTGAATCCTCTGTGCCTAGAACAGTGCCTGTCCTCTACCCCCACCCCATAAATAGATGTGGAGAAGACAGGTGATTTGAAAGTCTGCTCATTTAGTGATCAGGTGCTTTTTTTCCCTATCCCCTGGGTAAAGAGGCCCCTGGGAAGAATGAGCCCACAGTATGTGTTGCATAGTACTTTTTAAATATTCAAATTTCTTGCTAACATTTCCAAATCAGGCATGTTGTGCACACATTTTAGTTTTAGATCATGATTGGAGACAAGGGATCTATATTCCTCTCCCAAGGGAGCCATTGGCCAGATCGAGGTGGCAGTGGACCCCCCCCAACTGATCTTAGTCCCTGGTCTCTTATCCTCAAAGGTGCGGGGAATGCACAGAGCTGGCCACACCTGGGCCCGGCCTTGCCAAGCAGCCATAACTTAGCTGGTAGCTGGTAAACTGGGACAGCGTGATTCCACACACCTTCTGAGAAGTGAACTGGCCTCTCTAAGAGCTGGCCCAGAAAACGGAGGCTCGTCCTTTTCTCTTCCAGCCAGGAAGCAAGAGGGTGGGTGGGGTGTGCATCTCACTGGCCAAGAGCGCACCAGGAGCTGCCCACCCAGCTCGGGGCGTGTGCTGACTTCCCTTGTCGGAAGCCGACCACCAGCCACCCACTTGCCCCCTTCTCCCACAGGCTGCTTGATCCCAGGTTCCGAAATGCAGGCTCAGCCCCGATCAGGTCGGGAGAGTGCCGTGAAGCTGATGCTGTGGTCTCTCGCTGCTGGGATTGTATTTCAATTATCAAACTCTGTGGGGGTCAAATGTATGTCCACAGCCCGTCCTGACTGGGCTACTTCAGGATCACGGAAGGCGCTTTCTGTAAGTGCACATTCCTGGGCCCTACCCCTGGGGATTCTACTTAATGGGCCGTGGTGGGGGAGGGGAGGACTCTAGTATCTATATTTATAGAAAGCTCTCCAGGCGGGTGATTCTAGTGCCCTGCCCAGGGGTGTGAGCCACAGAAAACTGGCCAAACCACTCACTTTGTTCTACCTGCTCTGCTTTCCATCTCTTTAAATGTTGACTGCACTATGCGGGGCTCTCCTGTTTCTATTTCTGCCTCACCTTGAACTTCCCTCAAGGATATCTCCCTAAGCCTGATGGCTCTTGCCCTCCTTTTCTCCCGCAGCCAGTTGAATTACATCCTTTGGGCTTAGCTCAGATCCCCAAATGCCCAGTTCCAGTGCTATACAAGCAGGGGGGAAAGGACACCCCAGAATAGTATCTTTAAGGAGAGGCACTGCCTTACCCCCCACCCGAAGCTAGGGATGGGGATTTCTCCCAGACTCCAGCCCTTGTTCCTTCTCATCCCTGTCTTCTCCATTTCTAAGCTTCACCTCTTTTTTAGGATCAATTAATGGGAACAAGTGCCGTTTCATCTCTAGGCTTTGGAAATCCATCAGCTGTTGCTGATGCTGGGATGAAGTCGGTTCTGAGCGAGAACAATGACAGAAGCTCAGCGGCCGTACTGAGGGTGGCTTACTATGCCCAGGGGTCCACCGGGGCTGGGAGATAAATATCTAAAACTCCCCAGGCCACGGCAACAGCAGCTCTTCAAGGTGATTTTGCACATACACAAAGGCAAAAGAAAGTCGCGTACAGATGAGGCCCCCAACCCTGCTGCAGCGACCGACCCTGCCTTTCTCTTTGCTAGTTGGAGGGGCCAGTGTAGGAAGGGGAGGGGAGGAGAAAGAGGCAAAATAGAAGGATTTGGCTGTGGGGTACAAAGCCTGCTTTTCCTCCCCTTTTCATCCTCCAGCTCCCAGGCTGGGTCACAATAGCAACGATGGTGGTTATGATGATGACAACCAGCAGGTAATTCTGGGCTTGCCACGTGCTGGCTCAAGCCAGGCACCGTTCTCTGCGCCCTGTTTGCCTTGGATCCTTGCAGCAGCTATGACCTGGGTCCTGTGTTACCACTGCCGGATTATAGCTGACAAACTGAGGTCTGGGATGCTCCGAAAGTTATCCAGGGTCCCGCAGCTGGGAGGTGGAAGAGCCCGGCACTTCCTGGTCGGTCTGAATCTGCAGCCTGACACTGAAGCACCAGGTTATGTGGCTGTGGTCCCAGGCTTGGTCCCCACTCAGGCATCTCCAGTTGACTTGCATTTTGTGAACATCTGCAAGGTAGGGTTATGCCACCGCCGTCTGAGGAAACTGCAAAATAGGCTGGGAAGGCCCGATTTCATAAAAACAGATCGCTAGCCCTCGTCTGCCAGGCACTGGCCTCAGAGTTTTATCTGCACCACCTCATTTGATCTAGCTACTCTATTATCCCCATTTTATAGGTAGTGAAACTGAGGTTCAAAGAGATTAAATCACATGTCCTGGTCACAGAGGAGGAGGTAGGATTCAAATCTAGGCCTGTTGGCTTCTAGAGCCCAACTTCTGACCCAAGAGATTCACAAAAATGTCACAAACCGTAGTAGGGTAGTTACAATATGGGGGGCCCTGATGGAAAGTACAGGGTTCCCAGGTGTTGTTCGTACAAAGTGCTGAGCCCCTACTCTGTGTCAGGCATGGTACTAGGCTCTGGGGATAGGATGTTGAGAAAAACAGGTATGATTCCTGCCCTCGTGGAGATTACAATCCCATGGAAGGTGCCAAAGGCACATAATTAAATGGAAGAACTGTGAAGGGAAGTGGAAAGTATTGGGTGGACATGCAGGAGGGGAGGCTGGAACAGGAGGAGGGAGCAAGAGATGAGATGAGACTGGAAAGGGAGGCAGGAGCTGACTTTGCAGAGCCTGGCTGGCCATGGTACTGTTTGGACTTTATCCAGAAAGCAGTGGGGAGCTATGGATGGTTACCGGGCAGGAGAGTGACATGGTCAGGCTTCAGTATACGTATGACATGACGAACGTGTGTGTATGTACGTTATGATTAGAGGAGCATGGCCAGCACCAGTGGTAGGAAGGCAGGTAGGAGGTCCCTGGAGGGGTTCTGACGAGATGAGGAAGATTATGGGAGGTTGAGGAAAGAGGGGGTGGTCTCTGTAACTTGTTCCCCAGCACAAAGTCCTTCCCCAAATCCAGTTGGTGCTGCTGGTCACAGGCAACACTGGGTGAAGGGTGTGGATATAGGGTATGCATTTAGTATAAATGCAGTCCTGAAATCTAAAGAAGCAACATTTCTGGGCTACAGCGTGTTTCTCAAGTTGGAATGTGTATCAGAAACACATGAAGGGTTTGTGATAGCACAGACTGTCGGGGTCCCCCACCCCAAGTCTCTGATTTGGTAGGTCTGGGCTGGGTCCCAAGAACTTGCATTTGTAACAGGCTCCCAGGTGATGTTGCTTCTGGTTACGGGGGACCACATTTTGAGAACCAGAAGTATAGAGTAAAAAGCACCCACTTTGCCACTAAACTCATTTAGAATTGAATCCAATTCCTGCCCCTGTTTAACCCAAGTGGACCTGGACTGCCTCTCCAACGATCCATTTTTTTTTCATCTGTAGGATGGGGCCAGTAATATCAATGTTATGAGTTTGTTATGTATTTATGGTAAATCAGGTAAAAGGCTTATTACAGTACTTGGCACATAAAGAAGGCTCAATAAATAACAATCACTGTTATTACCTAGGGAAAAAGCTTAAACCTTGGCCAATGACACACCAGACTGGGACTACAATATGATATCTTCAGTGAGCATTCAAATCCTGGGACCACGAAAGTGTCAGGTAGCTAATACTACTGAATAGGAACAAAAACTTGGTAACACATATTCAGAGATTACTTTTTGTCAAGCAAGACTTCAAAGGCAAACAGGAAATAAAAGTTATTTCTTCATGGCTGCTAAATCAGCTTGTCTATCTTTTTATCCCTCTATTAAATATGAAATCCATCCATTCATTCATCCACCATTTTCCTTCCTTCCTTCCTTCCATCCATCCATCCATCCATCCACCCACCCACCCACCTACCCATAGATTTTTCTAAACTCCTACTTTGGACAAAAAAACCTGTCCTAGGTATAAGGAAGTTCAATGGGAAAAGCCCTCAGTCAAGTGGGTCTACCATTTTTGTGCCCTTCTCTGGCATTCCCTTCCAATTGGCTCATGTTTCCACGTTTCATCTAGGAGATGTGACTCACTCAGAGCAGAGTACAACATGGCAGAGGCAGGCAGCAGGCAACAAAGAGTAGTGTGTCCTCAACCAACATGAAAACCAAAAGAGAGAGGTGGTTTGAGGTCCCACAATTATCATATGATATTGATGATATGAGAAATTTGAGAAACAAGACAGAAGATCATAGCGGAAGGGAGAAAAAAATGAAACAAGATGAAACCAGAAAGCGAGACAAACTATAAAAGACTCTTAATTTCAGGTAACAAACTGAGGGTTGTTGGAGTGGAGGGGGGTGGAAGGGATAGGGTGTCTGGGTGATGGACATTGGGGAGGGTGTGTGCTACGGTGAGGGCTGTGTATTGTAGAAGACTGATGAATCACAGACTTGTACCCCTGAAACAAATAATACATTATGTGTTTAAAAAAAAAAAAAAGAACTGAGGTCCCAAAGACAGGATTCCTAATTCCTTATCACTTATCAGTCTAGTAGCCTTGGACATTTGTGAGCCCTAATTTTCTCCTCTAGAAAATAGGAGTGCTCATAGTGCCCATTTCATGGGAGTGGCTGTGAGATAATACATAATATATATAATATATATATGTAAATATACACACACACACACACATATATATATATATAAAAGTTGGCATGATTTCCTGGTGCATATTAATTACTGCTAAACAAATCATAACTATTATTTTTAGCAGTGGAGCAGGGGACATAGGGTAGATAAGGCAATTTGCTCAGAACAATGTCTTCATTATCAGCAGAAGCCAAAATTTGCTTGGGGTTTTCTCTGAGACTATGTTTAAACTCCCAAAGGGACAAGCAAACAGGCTCCCCTGCCCCTTTTCCACAAATTTCTGTCATATACATCAGCGTCTGATTTAAGGAACAAGGAAGAGAGGCACTTATCGATATAATTCTGATATTTATAGAACACTTTCTGCATTTACAAACATGTTTATATGTTGCTCTCTTGTTTTATCCTGGCAAAACCCCAAGCTTTAAATAAGCAAAGTTTTCTTGGTCTCATTTTGAAAAGAAGGAAACATGCCTAGGGAGGTTAAGTGGCCTGCCTATGGTCACACAGCAAGTTAATAGCAGGGCTAGGTTTAGTTTTTTT
>CM053616.1:60478340-60494996 GCA_028646535.1 Procyon lotor | reverse complement strand
TTTTTTTTTTTAAAGATTTTATTTATTTGACAGAGAGAGAGAGACCACAAGTAGGCAGAGGCAGGCAGAGAGAGAGAGGAGGAAGCAGGCTCCCCACCGTGCAGAGAGCCCGACGTGGGGCTCGATCCCAGGACCCTGAGATCATGACCTGAGCCGAAGGCAGAGGCTTTAACCCACTGAGCCACCCAGGTGCCCCTAGGTTTAGTTTTTTTAAACACTCTTTCTACTACACCACATAAGAACCTAAGTTCAATTTCTTGGTTTTCCCTCTTTTAATAAATAGGAAACCAGAGGACTTTGGCTGACTCCTCTGCTTTTTTATACTCTAATGCCATCACTGAAAAAAAAATGTATATGTGTGCATTTTTGGCTATTGTGAATTATTAATAACAATCTCTTTAGTGTGTCAATTCCATTTCTTTGTTCGAAACATTCCTTTTGGCATTGGCAACAGCATTGAAATAAATAGTTTATTTGCCAATAACATAGCTTGTTAAATTTTAATCAAATAGAGTATTGTAAGCACATAGTTACTGGGATATACCCCTTGGGAGTGAGAGAGATCACTTTAGAAATGAATTAATAATGGTGCCTTTGGAAGCCAAAATGAAATGGCCAATGGAGCCTTGATGTGGATTATCCCTATTTGAGCTGTAAATCAATGGAGTTGGTCTCACCCTACCCCCATTAAAATTTCCTTGTTAATTATTTTCGGAAGATAATAAGAACAACCAGATGTGGGGGTATTGTTTTGCCTCTTGTTTCCTTCTGAAATGCATGAGCTCTTTTATGATGTTTTAAGCATGTAGTCTCCTATCACTGCATGTTAAATCCTAGGGATCTGATGTTGCAGTGTAGGAACAGAGATGGGAGGCCAGATCCATGGCTTCCATTAATTTCTGTCTCTTGTCTCTCCATCTTTCTCCCTCTTTTTCTCCTGTCTGCTCTCTCCTCTTCATGGTTAAGAGAACACGATGCCCTACTTTGTGTGTGGTGATGCTTCTTACTCCTCACCAGAAGGAGGGAACTACTGAGTTGCTTCTGGGGAACATTTTAGATAGACTCTTTCACTCTTGCTCACAATACCCCCCTGCAAGCCAATGACTAGCAGTTGTGAAATGGTTGTAGTAGTTACTAGGGCTGTTAATCAGTAGTTCAGTTCTTCTTTCAGGCACACAGTAGGACTGCACTTAATCTCCTTCTTGACTTTAGGTATGATGCCATGGCTTGCTTTGATTAATGAAATGTGAAAGGAATTGATGTGTGTAAGTTCTGGATAGAAGCCTTTAAAGGCAAGGGTGCAGTTCACCATTTTCCCTTTCCCCCTGCCCTAGTAACTACAGATAATCCAGATGGTAGAGGTTCATTCAGTTTGGGCTCTTCACAGAGGACAACATGGAGCAGAGGTCTTATAAGCTAATGATGGACATGTAGTGTGAACCTAAAAAAAAACCCTTTGTTGTTTTAAGCCTGACATCTAGGGGTTGGTTGCTACTGCAGGACAGCTAAGCCTATCCTTATTGACACATGCAGGATAAAGTCTCCTGCTTACTTAGCATGGAGAGGTCACATGTATTTATGACCATGAGATCAATTCTGGAACTTCTGGTTCTTTGGGGAAAGAAACTATAGCTTGTTCATCTTTGAACATTCACTGCCTAGCAGAGTGTCAACTACTGAATGGATACCAGTAATGCTTTCTGAATGAATGATTTGGAAATAAGACAGCATAATCTCTGGGGTTAAACGGCAGAGATGATGATGATGATGATAGTAACCACTTTATTGATGATGCCCGCATCTACTAAAAGCTTACCGTGTGCCTTAGCACTAAGCGAAATAAGGTGACAAGCGATATCTCATTCAGTCCTTACAGTAACCCCATTAGATAAATATAAATGTTGCCTTCATTTTGCATACCAGAAAGCAGAATCATGGAGCACAAAAGCCATCAAGACCATTAATAAGTGGCAGAACCAAGATTTAGATCTGATACATCTATTCCATAGATTCTCAATAAATGTGGCAGATTTTGCCCACGTGGGTCATTTGACAATGTCTGGAGATCCTTCTAATTTTCACAACTGGGGAAGCACAAGTAGGCTTCAGATGCTACAAACATCCTACAAATACAGGACATGTCCCCAGACAAAGAATGATCTGGGACAAAATGCCAACAGTGACAACAAATCTTGATCTATTCCTATAATGCTCTTAACCACTAAGTTATACTGCCTCTGAACACATCTATCTTTTCAGAAATCAGGGAGACCCAAGCTTCAAAACTCCTACATTATCCTCCTGGAAGGTTTATTGGAAATATAGAAATGTGTTTCTGAACTGATTGCATTATAAAATATAAATTTACATAGACTTTTTCAGGAGCACACATCTCTTATAAAGTGAGAGACACCTGAAAGGTGATGTAACTGGTGGTAGGTTCAATAGGTAAGGATGGCTGGGGTTGTGGCCAGGTAAGTGTTTCATGGTTGGATGCACGGCAGCCTTAAATTGTTTAATCAACAACCGACCGCTGTCCTCGGTGCTAAACCACTGTCAAGGTTTTAAGGGACATAAATTAGCAAAGCCCCTGGGTTTTGAGTGGAATTTCTGCCCACACGCTAAGTGCACACACAGGGCTACACCTTTTTGCTTTTCTAGCCTCCAGTCTCAAGGACACGGTCCCCACCTTTGGAACAAATTAATTAACATGCGGGAAACATTGCTATTTTTGAGTCCATCTTGAAGAATTTTTGGTCTAGAGCTTGACAAGGTGGCGATGGTTTCTCTTTCATTATTCATTCTATCAACCTTCAAGGACTCTTCTGCCACTGAGTACACAGCCCTGCCACACATGCTGATGCAGGTGCACACACACACACAGAGTCCACATTAAGAGGTACAGGGAGGGAGCAGGTAACTCAGGTAAGACTAGCAAGGTGGGTGTTCTGAAGGAGGAAGTGGGGGAGGTGAAGCGATGGAATATAAGGCTTCATTATTAAGGCAAACTAGCCGGGGACCAGGACTTGCTGGCAGATGAAGATTATGTTCCTTCCTCCCATCTTAGACTATGAGCTAATGTTGGTAATTGTTTGATAAGTACAGGAGTGAGCCGATCTCATCCTAGATGCCTATTGTTGGAGGTCATATGTCTTTCAGGAAGTTGGAAGACTTGGAATTTGAGACATGGAGGATCCAGCATAGAGGAGTAGTTCTCCAAGGCTTAGGTGGAATGGAAAGTTGAGTGTTATGGGGCTGAAGATACTGTCCTTATTCTTACACTCCTCTGGACCATATTTGGGAGAGATTCTTATCAAAAACATTACAAACAGTGCATGGAGGGGTCAGCAAGTTCCCAATCAGCCAATTCAGGCCTCATCTCCTTAGTCTCCACTGAAACTTGGTTGAACACCTTGGGGCATGGGATATCCTGCCTTGTGTAGACTCTAAAAAATACAAAAACTGATTCTGTTCTCTGTGTGTGTGTGTGTGTGTGTGTGTGTGTGCGCGCGCGCGCGCACGCCAAACCCAGATATGACTGGAGAATATTTACAGAGACGCGACCCCTGTAAAGAACATTCGAGGTACTCAAGGAGGTTGGGTAAATGGATGAGGGTGTATATGAGTATGCATGTATGTGCATGCACACACATGTATTCATCCAAGTCATGTGTATGGGAATGCTTGCATGAACATGTGTGGAAATGTCTGTGAGCGCTTAACAGCATAGGAGTGTGGGATAGGTGTGTCACATCAATGGCAAATATTTCTCCTTGGACCCAAGGTTCTCCTTAAATTTGCTTTTGCTTTGTACATTTATCCACCAAAGTAGTTAAAAAAGGGGATTTTTGCATCATGGACTGACATGTGATATTTTCAGGTCCCAGTTGTCTCAGATATAATTTTATTTTCCCTTGACACCCATTATACTCATGGAAAGTCAAACCCAAAAGGTCCTCCAGTCACTATTTAAAAACAGGAAAAACTGAGGTCCAGAAAAATAAGTTAAATCGACACAAAATCACATGGCAAAGTCAGTGCCTGGATTTGTCCACCTTAAGGCTACTTCTTCTGTGCTAGTCCTGTTCCCAACGGATTGCATTTGCATCAAACAGAGAACTGATTTAGGAGCCAATCAGCTCAATACCCCATCTGATGTCCCAACTGAAGGGAGTGGCCACCCTCTCTCCTTTCCTCAGAAGTGCTGAACACTTTAGTCTTGAAATCCAGACTGCTCTGGGCTGTCAGAATCTGACCTGGACCTGGATAAAGATCTCTTGGGAGAAAGATACAAAAGAGAGATCAAGAACCAGGTTAGTGCTGACAGGAGACACACAGAAAATGCAGGTGCCTCCACCTCCCAGGGCTCCCCACTGCCTTTAAGGTAATGTGATGCTCAGGAGCACCCAACTCCTTCTTAGACCCCCTAGCTCCTTCTCTTCCAACTCCCAACTCCCACCCTCTATTCTAGCCAGGGTGGCATTTCCCTAGGTGGGCCAGGCCCTTTCTCACCTCAGTCTACACATATTGGGGTCAACTTCCACTATTTCTTTCCTCTTTCCTCGCCAAATCTTGTTTACATCCCGTTTTGTCTGGTTCATATCCTAGTCATCCATTGTCCTATATTTGTTTTAGTCATTACCTCCTCCAGAAGCTATCCCTGGTTACCCAGGCCCTTGATAAATGTCCCTCTTCTATTGCTCTATTACCTAGGGAGAGTGAAACAGGTCTGGTGTCTATATCTGGTTGGCTCAGTGCTGTATCCCCAGAGTCTAGCTCAGTGCCTTTCACAATGGATGAATGAACAAACGAATGAACGAACTAACAAACATCACCCTGAGTCTCTTCAACAGAGAAGGCAAGGGACTGAGTGTGAAGTAGAAGCCTGGGACTGGCGACAGGAGGGGGCACTTGATTGGTAGAATCAATGTTTCTTCAGCCAAGACCCACACAGAAGTGATTTCCGGGCTGAGAAGTGCCATCGAAGCCCCAGAATGCTGCTCTGCCGTTCCCAGGACTTCTGCTTGCTGGACCCGCAGGAGGGCCGGGCGGAGGTGTCTCCAGCTAAATAGCTGCAATCCAGGGAGAGGTAATTGCAGGATCTGAAGGCAACTTTTTCCATGTCTGCCTCTGCTCCGGGGAATACGTGATCACAGACCTCTCCACTGGAGAGTCTGCTGAGTATCAGAGGCAGTGGCAGGTGGGGTGGATGGTACTGAATTTGGCAGCTATGGGCAGGGACAACTGGAGACAGAAGATGAAGGGTATTAAGGGGACAAGTTTCTGGAAAAAAGGAGTAGAAGGGAGCGGGCCAGGGCGGAGGAATGGGGCTGGAGGGCATGTTCCAAGGACAGCACAGTGGCTAGCTAGTCTCCAATGGCAGGGCGTATAGGAAGACGCGGAGAGGGATTTCTCAAGCAGCTCATACTTCTCAAGAATGCTCATGCTATTATCTCTGGAAATCTTCTGTATCATGATGGGCCCTCTTCCAAAGAAGAGTTACAGGAGGGGCGAGGTGACCACTGGGGTATGAGCTTGGGTGTTTGATTTATGCTGCCTGCATTCCAATTCCAGCTTTTCTACCTACCTGGGTGATCTGGAAATATTATTTGATGTCTGTAAAATGGGCACGATGCCTGTACCAGTCTCAGAGTATATCTCACTGTTATGATGGTTAAAAATGAGGTAGTCCATGTAAAGCACGTCATACAGTGTCTGTGATACAATATGGGCTCAATAAAGATGAACTAGTATTATTAGTATCTTTTGTTATTATATACCTATGTACTTCTAATGTTCCCTCCCAAATGTGTGGCATATAGATCTCAAGGAAATATGGCACAAAGAAATGAATGGATTGATGAGTAAACGAAGGAAACATCTGCTATATGCTCAGTGCTTGCTATGAGACACATGCCTTGCACTTCCTGTTCCCTCTGCTTAGACCACCCTCCTGCTGTCTCCTTTTTCAATGATCCATAAGTCAAAATTTGGCTCAGAGTCTATTTTCTAGGAGAGGGCCTTCCTGGCATCGGTTAGGGGAAAATCACAGTTCTAAAAGCAGGGGTGTGTGAAGGGTAGCAAGAGCCCTGGATTGATAGTCTCAGGATTTGAATTTTCATTTCTGTTCCATTCCTAGCCTTGAAAATGACCTTGGAAAATTCCTTGATATCTTGTCATCTGTTGAGTGGGGGGGGTGATGATGCCCATCATATAACATTGTTGCCAATGTATGTTTCCTTCAACAATATTTAGGGAGTTTTTCTTATGGGTCAGGCATGGCACTATGCTCTGGAGACAACTCAGTCAACAAAACAGATAAGGTCTCTACTATAATGGAACTCACAATGGAAGACAGACATTAAAGAAACAAATGTTCTGAAAAAATGTAATTATAATTTGTAATGGGAGAGACTAGGAAAGACTTGGTTGAAATTTGAATGAATGGCCATTCAAAAGAGGGTTGAGTAAGAGCATCCCAGGTAGAGATAGCAGCATAAGCAAAGGCTCTGAGGCAGGGGAGAGTGCTTTTGGGGTTTGAAGAACTGAAAAGAGGTGAGAAAGACATGAGCAAAATGAAAAAGGGGAAAAGAGGGGTACAATCTGGTCAGGAAGGTAGGGACACTGGAATCAAGTCTGGCCAAACCTTATAGGCCACAGCATGGAAATCATAAGTGAGACAGGGATGTTGGCTTTCTTAATAAATGGTAAAGCCACATGGAAATGTCACCTAAGACCATGACTATGGACCTATAACTAGCCTTTTAGTTTCTCCATCATGGCGGTGAGAAAACATCTCTGTCCAGCCACCACCCCCATCCAGGTATAATGATGGGTGTGACATCTCCTCGCAAGTGAAACCAAGTGACATCTCTACCTGATGGCGTGGCATACCTAAGCCTAACCGTGGCTCCATCAGGCACTGTGGCTCTGGTTACGCCAGCATTTAGACAGGGCTGAGCTATTATCAAAGGGGAGGAGGCATCCTGCAGGCTGCTTTGGAACCATGATGTATGTGGCTATTCTAGGCCTGGTGGGAGGGAGGCTGGGAGGGGGGCTGGCCGGAAGAGCAGAGTTATTTCAGGACATTGCAGCAGGCAACTGGTAGCCTGAGTATACAGAGCAAATCTAAATAGACTGGAGAGGCCAGAGACCCCGAACTGCTGGAAGCTGAAGGACATCCCTAGATGACCCCAGAAGACATGTGCTTCTGTGGCAAGGCAGTTTGGCATGAGTCCTGGAGGCAGAAAGGGCTAGAATCGGTGCCCCCTGGGTGACCTTGGGCAGGCATCCACCAGGTGGTAGGCATGTGGCCAAGCACCTTACGTTCTACAGTTTATTGTATCTTCCCAGTAACCTTATGATGTTGCTTCTGTGTCGGTCCCATTTTAGAGATGGGAAACTGAGGCTCAGGCTTGCAGAAGCCCACTGCGATTTGAGAGGCAGATTTGAACTCATCTCTCCAGCATCATTTGTATTATTTGAAGTTAGCATTACTTGAACTCAGCTCTCCTGGGTTATTTACCCTGCCTCTTATTACCCACGACAAAACTGTTGTCAAGACAACGAAAGGAGGTGGTACTTGTAAAATACTCAGCACAGCTTCTGCCATGTCATATCTTGGCATGTAGACACCTTGGTAAGATGTCACTTGATTTCACTTGTGCTCTTTGAAAGTGCTTACTTCAAAGTGCATACCAAATGTTGTGGCCCTTTATTCTTGATAAAGGCAAATCTTAAAAATCCAGCAGGGCCTGGCTCAATGGGGATCATGAGAGGGTTATAAGCCAATGGGGGAAAAAAAAACCAATCCCCAAAAACCTGGACTAAAGTGTGTTTTTTATAGAAACTATGGAGGAAGAAAAGCTGCAATGTTAATTACATTTATAAATAACACTATTGCATGTGCTCTTTAAAATAATCTTGCAAGGCATGATGATGAGAAGCCACTGAACAATCAAAGACACAGGGGTCTTATGGAGTTGTCCAAGGTCAACCAGTGGAAGAAAGGTGATGGAACCCTGGTCTGCTCCTTCTTGATGTGCCCCCCTGCCCCTGCCCCCACCCATGAATTTTCTCAATGAAGACTGTCAGTAAGATTTTATAGGCAGCATAGTTTTCCCAGCTGAGCATCCATTTGCTGAGGTTATGATATAAGCAGTGGATTATTCTGAGGGACCACCCCTTCTTCTCCACTTTCAGTCCATCTGACTCAGGCACAGGTGTCTTCAAGCCAGCTCCAGGTCACAGTGATTGGCTTGTAGGTAGGCAACTATCTAAACCATGCCATAAGAGCCTAGGAAGATCTAGAGCCAGTAAGATTCCATTCTGAGACTTTTACTAAAGCCACTGGGAAGGTAGCCTCTTTAGCTAGGGGTTGTTAAAAAGGATAAGATGAAAGCTTAGAGTTACTGACAGCCTTCTTGTCACCCCAAGAGGCAAGATTGCCTAAGAAATGAATGAATAGGGGGACAACAACAGTTAAGCTCCTGGATCCAGCTAGACCTGAAGCTGGATCCTTTCAGTTATGAGAATAAATACATCCTCTTCATTACTTGAGCTATTTTGGTGTGGTTAATGTCCCTTGTAATCAAAGAACTCCTAACTAATACAATCACTCTCATCATCAACAAAATTTTTCTGTACATCTACAAAATATAGGAGCTTCTGGTATCTATGAGAGTAGTTAGGAGCATTCATGCTACAATCAGTCTGTCTGGTTTTGACGTCTGCCTCTGCTGTCTTCAAGTTGTGTGACTTTTGGCAAGTTACTTTACCTACCCTGTGCCTTATCTGTAAAGTGGGATACTAATATCCCCTAACCTTGCTGAATCACTGGGAACATTAAATAAGATAACACATGTCTAAGGCTTTAAGATAGGGCTTGGCACAGAGTTAGTACTAAATATTACTATTACTAGGATATTGATCAGGAAGAAGGTTGTTTTATCCCAAACCTGGGACCTTTACAGGCACTATGTATACAAACTGATATCAATCACAAAATATGCATAGTGGGAATTGCCCCCTTCTGAGCCCTTACTATGTCCCATGTATGGTCATTTCACATCAATCATATAAGATAGGTAATTTTCTATCCCCACTTAATTGATTGTAACACTGAGACTCAAAACCTTAAGACAACACATTTAGAATGTGATGGAGTTGGCCCATAACCCAGACTTGCTTTCTCCAAAGCCACATAAACCTCAAAACATTTCCTAAACCTCAGCTGCTCACACAAGACCAGTCGTGATTTTTGTCCACTGATGCACATGTTTCTTATACGTGTTTCTTATACTTGTATTTAATATTAGTCTTGAAATTGACATGCTTTTTGACTTAAAAAGAAACCTACAAAAGAAAGAAACCTCCCATCACATCTGGAAATGTTCAACGAGTGTCCTGTTCAGAGCCAGAAGATAGCCCTAAAAAAAGATATGATGAGAAAACAAAGGAACGTTATTAAATCCTGGCTATCTATTGCTACCTGTCCCAGGCTCACAGCCTGACACCTGCTCCCTCTTTTGTTAAGAAAGGAAGATTAGCAAGTGTTGAGAGGTGTAAAAAACACAGTAGTCCCAAATTGAGACAACTCTTTGACAATAGGAAGGATAGAAAGAGGACTGAAAGGGCAATCGCTTTCTCACCTTGTTATTATATGTTATTTCAAGCCATGTCCATGGGCCCACCTAAAATATCTCAGAAAAATCATAGGGGTCCAAAACTCTGGAAAACACAGCACCCCAAACTCTAATTTGTGTATCCTCTAAGGACCCTCCCTTTCTATACTCCACCATGTCTTCTCTCTCTTTCACTCTGTACTTCATCAGGTGGGCACCCTAGAATATCTCTATGTTGGAACTTGATTGGAATTAAGCTAAACTAAAACAAAAGTCTTCAATACCCAGGGGTCTTTCCCCAGGTGATTCCTGCAATCATTGTATCGCATGCTGATATATATGTCCACCCAACTGCCACCTGGCAGACGCACATGGTCCTTATCAGCTGAAACTCACTGCCCTAGCCCTCTCTTTGAGAGGAGTCAGCACCCACCCACATTGACTGCTTCATGGGAGCCATCCACATCCACACAAGAACAGCCACCGTTGCCACGGAGATATATTTTCAACTAGGCAGGTGATGTAATTCTCCTTGGGAATATGGCATCAGAGAGATGACTGGGACACACTGCATCTGATTCAGGCTCTTGAGCAGAAAGACTTCACACCGAATCAAATACACTCCCAAGAGTCAGAAAGAGGAAAATGATAAACGCCTGCCAACCTCTGAAATGTACACTCTAGTTGTATGGCCTTGGGTAAGTCATTTAGTCCAGATCCAGACACACTACATGACTCCCCAAACACCAAGACTTGCCTGTTGTCACACAGACTGTAATAGAAGTAGACACAGACCCAAGAACAGAGGGACTGTTTGATAATTCATTCCATGCCTTACCAAAACATGTTGCATGGAACACTGGGTCTGTGTTAATAGTTGGCTGTTTCCCTACATGGCATGAGGATGGGACTCTCTACTTAAATGGGACTGAGAAACACTAGGTTAAACAGAAAGAATCTTGTTTTGTCGCTGCAGGACCTATTATGTGATAACTGCAATATGAAAGCCCAGAAGGGAATGCGTTATTATTCAGCCTTTCTCAAAAATCTGTGGCCACGGAGCCTTTGTTTTGAAATCTAGTGGGCTATTATTCCATGGAATACTTTGAGCAACACAGCACCATGGAGAAATTTCAGTCAGAATACCTATAATGAGGGAAAACTTCTACTTGAAGAAAACCCTGATGGCTAGAAAATTTTTCCTTAACTAAGAAACCTCAACCTCCTTTAACCTTGTACTCTTGAGTTCCATTTCTGCTCCCTTATGAGACATAACATCTCTGAGCCTTGCTCTATTTTCCTACAAAGTGGGAGTTATCCTAGCCCTAATTATCCCTGAGAGTTGGGAGAATTACCTCAGACAGCCAAGCTTTGTAAACTGTCGAGTGTGGTAGTTATGGGGGCTGTCATCCATATAGTAGCAGCTCAAGCTCATGTAGATACAAACTGCTTCAGGTAGACACCCTGAGGACTAGCCCTCATCGAGATGGATAATTCCGAACAGGGTTTCATAACCTCGGTCCTGCCGTGGTAGGGGGCCGTCCTGGGGATATGGGATGTTGAGCGGCATCACAGGACTCTACCTGCTGGATACCCGTAGCAGCCCTTCAGTTGTGGCAACCAGAAACATCTCCCAACATGGCCAACTGTCCCTTGGGAGACAAAATTGCTCCCGGTTGAGAACCACTGTTCTAGATCAGCAATCTTTAAGTAATAATGGAGACACTCTGTATTTTGTATCTGTGCCAACCATTATGGTAACCACAAACACATGTGGCTGTTAAACACTTGAAATGCAGCGAGGAGGACTGAGAAATTGGATTTTTAATTTTAATAAGAAATTCCTTATTCAACACATAATACATTTAATAATGAAACTTAATTTTATTGAATTTATGATTTGAACATCTAGAGCCACAGGTGGTGAGTGGTGTTAGCGCACTTTTGAGGTCCACCTACTCATTCTGCAAGTATTTGTTGAGCACCTACTGTATCCCAACCATGATGCCACATACTGGATATATAATGGAAAATGACAGACGTAACATTTGTTCTCACCAACTAGTAGACACCAGCAAGTAAGCTGGTATACAACGTGTGGTTGAGGTTCCACTAAATTACAAGGTCTCCAGATGAGGAAAATTTATTAGCACTCACTGATGGACAGGGATGGGTCTATGTGATTAGCTACACTGAACAAATCCCTAGGAGCTTCCTGAAAGCAGAGCCTTATCTTGCTCATCATTACCATCACCAGAGCCTGGCACAGAGACTGGCACATGTAAGCAATCAGCAAGTACTTCTTGAAAAGAGATCTAGGAACAGATCTAGAACAGTCTGTTAAATATGGCGAAGGTTCTCAAAACCATGTCACATCATAGAACTGAACGACCTGTCTATACTTGCTTAGTACAGCATCTCAGTACCCGGCACAGAGTATATGCTTAATAAATATTTGTTGACTAAGGAGTGTGGGGAAGGGAGTGGTGAAAGGCTCAAAGCCTGAGTCAGCCCCTGGGAGGTATTGTCCCGATATGAAGAGAGGTCTTAAATGGAGCGTAAGGATAGTAATAATAACTTACTTACTTTTATTATTACTACTTGTTATTTCAAGCCGTGTCCATGGGGCCACCTAAAATATCTCAGACAGAAAAATCATTTGCTGATTTTTCTCAATTCATATGCTGAAGTCCTCACCCCCAGCACCTCAGAAATGCAACTGTATTTCCAGATAAGACCTTTAAAGAGGGAATTCAGGGATAATGAGGTCATATGGGTGGGCCTTAATCGATGTGACTGATGTCCTTTTAAGAAGCAGAGATTGGAACATGGACAACTCAGGGCCCCCTCAGGGAGGACCATGTGAGGACACACTGAAAAGGCAGCCATCTCTAGGCCAAGGAGAGAGGCCTCAGAAGAAATCAAACCTGCCAAAACCTTGATCTTGGCCTTTCAGGCTCCAGAACGGTGAGGAAATAAACTGGAGTTGAAGCCACCTGGTCTGTGGGATCTTGTCACACCAGCCTGAGCCAACTTAAGTGCAACTGATCATTTAAAACATATTGGGCTTTCTGTTAAGTGCTCCACATGCAGTACCTCATCAAATCCTTGCCCTGGTCCCCGTAAGTTTATTTTCTTTCTAACAGAAGAAGTCAGACAGCGTCCTTCCTCTTCTCAAACAGAAGGGGCCCATCTCGCTCCAATACAGGTAGTACAGACTGAAGTCCTTACAACCATCTTAAATCTTTGTGCAAACTGGCCCCCTGTTGACTCTCCAATCTTCCCATTCTCTTCTCTCAAGATCCTCCAACCATCCTGGTCAAGTATGCTCCCAAGTCAAGGCTTTGGCATTTCTGAAGCTAAATGCTTCCCCCACCAGATGTCACCTGGACTGTTCCCACATTTCATTCATATCTTTGCCCAAACGTCACTTCGTCGGTGAGGACTTCCGTAAACATGATGTAAAAGGTACCCGAGACCTCTTCCCAATTCCAGGCTTTCCCTAACCTCCTTACCCTGATTTATCATTCCCCTTGGCACTGACACATGCATCATGCTGTGTATTTTCTTGTACATCTGCCTATGGCTTCTTTCCTTCCACTGAAATTTAGGCTCCACGAGGGTCAAGGCTTTCTTCTATTTATGGCTACACCTCTAACATGTAGAATAGTGTCTGGCATGTGGTAGGTTCTCAATAATTATTTCTTGAATGAATGAACGAGTCAATCGTCCTCACAACCTCTATGCAACAGCTATTGTTATCCACATTTCACAGTCAAGGAAATTGAGGTCAATTCACACACCCAAGATCAAATTACAAATAAGAGCTGGAGGTAGGATATGAACCCAGTTCACTTTGCCTGAAGTTCCCATGACCTTCAACAGCAGGAGGCATTTGGAGAACTCTACCAAGGGCAGATAGTGAGAATAAACCCCATTCCTGCTGCTGTGTCTAGCTCCTTCTCCCCTATCACATGGGTAGGCTGAATATGTCTTGATGATTTGATTCTAGAAAGAAGAAGGAAGGTAAGATACTGGGAACTATCTCATTCCATATGAGATTGCGGATCCAACCCTGATCTGGGGCTGAGGTAGAGGGACCTGGGTTCAGGCCCTGCTCGACCACACTCTCCAGCTGTGTAATCTGGGGGTGAGCTCCATTATCACTCTGAGACCCAGTTTCCCTACCTGTAAAATGGGTGTTCTACTTCTTGTGTTGTGGTGAAGGGAACATATAAGAACATTTGAGAAAGGGAAACTTTGAAAACTATAGTGTCATGCACACATAAGGCAGTATTAGTTCTCAAATTACTGAGTCTAAACATTTGTCTCTTGTAAGAACTGCTAGCATTTAGTATATATTGTGCCTGATTCCTTGTGTCCACACCCTTTGTCATGGGACTTTGGAGTTCTTCCCTCTAGGCGTAGGTTTATTTCTCTACGCCACTGGTGTTGGGTTTGCCACATGGCTTGCTTTAGCCAAGGAGTGTGGGTAGAAGTGACAGTGTTAGCTCCAGATTTGGGCCTTAAGAAGCCTTGTGTATTTCTGCTTCTCTCTCTTGCACTTCTATCATGAGAACATGTCCCAGGTAGTCACCTGACCCAAGGAAACAAATGCATGTAAGCAGATCTAAAGCCAAGCCCAGCTAGACTCAACCTAAACAAGCTGATTCCCAGTCGACCTGCAGATGCATGAATAAGAATCAACGATTCATGCTTTAACACATCCTGGGGTGATTTGTTACACAGCACTATGGTGGTAAGAGCTAACTGATAAACATATTTGCTAAATGTTACTTGATGGACATAATCTCACGAAATATGTGATAGATGCAATGACTATCTCCATTTTAAAGATAAGGAAATGAGAACAGACAGTTTCAGTGGTTTGGCTAAGTCACCCAGTGAGGAAACAGAATAGTCAAGCCACAAAACACTGAATTTTATGGGTGCAGAATCCCCACGTTTTATATTCCAGGTTATGCTTCCTTACACCCGAGAAATAGAAGCCAAATTGTATTCAGATAATTCAGGCTGAAGCAATGCCGTATCAGTGTTCTGGATATTTCAAGAGAGACTGGATAATGAACAGCTACTATGTGTTCATGCATACTAAGTACTGTGGTGAAGTTAAACACAAACAAATGAAAGATAGTAACAACAGGTTCAAAAGAGACCTGGGTTTTGATCCCAGTTGTGCCACAAATGGACTGTATGTCCTTGGTCAAGTTCCCTCACTTCTCTGGGACTTAACTGTACAACGATGAGGCTGAATTCTGAATCCTTTAGGAAAATAATTATAAAATATCCATGAAGCTCCATGATGTTTCAGAGGCTTTCTCAATTAATCCACACAATGATCCTTCTGGGTTCTGATGGCAATCTGAGACTCAGGGAAGTTAAGTAATTTGCTAAAGGTCACACAGCAGGAATTTAAACCCAGACCTCCAGACTTAACTCTGGGTTCAGGGTCCCTTCCAGCTCTAAGACTTTCTGGGAGAGTTTCAATGTGGATGGGAACCAAGAGATCACCTTGCCCTGGCAAAGGGGGCACACCTGTGCTTTCTTCCTCCTCCCCCAGGGGCTGTGGCTCTCTGATGAGCAGGATCTCTGCTTGCCTCTCAGGCTGTCCAGGCCAGGCTAAGAAGAGATAAAGGGGTCCTGAAAACCAGCTCTGCGATAATTAATGTGGTGCCCAAAGCAGACCTCTTTTCTCCATCAATGAGTCATTGAGATTGTTAATTATTTTCTTTATAAAAATAATTAATCCCAACCAAGACATGCACTCTTCTGAATTACAGCTCATTTGCTGCACATGCATTTCTCTGTTCCATAAAAAGTCCTATCGTCCACATTTCACGGGTGAAAATGAAGATTACTGGTCCCTGGAATCAGCATTGGAGGCAAATCCAGCCATGTTCCCAGATGATTACTATCAGCCTCATTGACTTAGCTTCTGTAATTATACTGGAGGGTGGAGGTGTGTCCGTGGGTGTGTCTGGGGGGGATGTGCCTATGTGCCTATGGGGGGGGTGGTGAGGGATGGTGACAAAGGCCTGGGAGTTCCAAAGTCTAGGTCACAACACTCTGTTCTCTCCTTCTCAAAAGGAGGCATCTGCATCAAAGATGTGGCTAAGGTTTAATTCAGAAGGAACAAGCTACATGGTGCTGGCAATGGGGAACTGTTGGAATGGAGGATCATCACCTCTGGAACCTGTGGCAATGTGGGAAGATTCTTGAAAAGGAATTCTGGAGTCTTGGGGAATTCTAAGCCAACAACCAGGTCTGTGTTCAAATCCCAGCTCTGCATCAACTACACATGAATGTGTGTATATCAAGTGGTGATATACTGTGGTTTACTGTGGTGATCCAGAACCAAACCTGAAACATGTCCGAGGCGTGCCTCAACTTCTCCCTTCCTTCTGGCATCCTACCTCTCGGGTTTGCCCTTTCTTCGCTTTTGCCTCGTTGTCTCTGAGCATCTCTACTCTGCAGCCTTCCGACTCCCTCGGTCTCCCGAGCCATCCTGAATTCCCCTGTTTTTTTCCTTCGTCTCTCTCTTCCCTTGCACCCTCCTCTTCTCCCTTCCTCTCCTTCCCTCTCCCTCGCCTCCTCCCTCACCTCCGTCCATCCTCCCTCTCCCCATCCCCTACTTTCCTTCTCTCTCATCTCCCGGTCACCGCCGCCCCAACCTCCTCCTCTCAGGTCTCCCATTTGTTGCTGTTTGCGAGGCCTGGCAGTGTCCTTGGTGGGTGGTGGATCACGCACATCAGAGGTTTGAATCAAATCAAACTGCAACTGAATTACACTAATAAACCAATTAAATGCCATTCAAAAAGTAATTTCTGTAGCATCCCTCGCATTTATTGCAAATCCTGTTTCTCTAACATGGTCCTGTCTCCTGTTCGCTCCCCATCTCCCCTCTTCCCTCCCCTTTCCCTCTTGGCTCTCTCTCTCTCCTCCACCCTCAGCCTCTTGCCCCACCCCCCCAAGCCCGCCTGGAGCTCCCCTTCCCCCACTCATCCCTGTGCAA
>CM053616.1:60450630-60478240 GCA_028646535.1 Procyon lotor | reverse complement strand
AATAGGAGTACCTCTCATAAAGTAAGGATTATTATGAAGATCAAATAAGCTAATACAGGTAAGAAGTTTAATATGATGCCTGGATCATGGAGAGCAATCAGTAAAGGGAGCCCCTATTGCTAGTGTTGTTCACATTGCCATGGATGTTGGGACAGGTGCCTTTTTCCTCCTTGCCTCACATTTAGGCCTTGCCCCTTAGAGGAGGTGGCTTCCACCCCCTCTCTCTCCCCTCTGGGAAGGTTCTAAGAATCTCTGGTCTACTCTCCTCCCCATATTCACTCCCCTCCGCGTGAACACTGTCAGTCCAACTGGTCAGAGTACGGCAATAATTAGGTCATGTTTGATCTGCGTGTGGGGTCACTGCGTACAAAGGCAATGCACATGCTCTACATGCCGTCTCCTCCTCCTGCATCTAGGTGGGTGAGGAAAGCTTTCTTGCTCTCCAGCCACTTCTGAAAATGTGGATGTCAAGCTCTAGAGTTTTGTTCGGGTATCAAAGGCAAATGTCCTAATTCTGCCTCAGACCCAGGTCACATTTTCTATTGCAGCTTTCCCAAGTTCAGCACTGGGTACCTCAGTATTCTGGTTTTCATTTGATTATCCACCTGCCACGCTGTTTATATATCACGTTTATAACATGTCCTGTCATCTTGGTTTGTCCAGGTCTGAGGGGTGCTCCTGGGAGATAGGACTTTCGGTGCTAAAGCCAGCAAAGTCATGAGCAAATCGGGACCAATGGGTCACCCTGCACAGTGGTCCAAAGTTTGAAGTGATGAGTAGTATGCTAAGTTCCCTAAACAAATAATACTAATATTCATGATACTAGTGCTAAAACATGAAAATTATAGAACATGTGAAACACGCAACAAAAGAAGAAGGAAACGAAGGAGGAGGAGGCAACTGAAGTCACCCCTAATCCCATCACTCGGGGACTACTCCAGCCAGGCCCACCAGGAGAACTCTGCTGTGCTAAAGGACATGCCCTTTACAGGGACTGCAGCATAAACAGCACCTTCTCGGCACTGTGTATTACGTCACTGCTGACCACAGCATCGCTGGCCTTGTGTACCAAGGGGAGCACCAGAACACTCAACAACAGAACATGGCGCGGCAGTACTGGTTGGCAGTGAGAACTCATTTCATTCAATCATTAGAGTGCTCTGAAAAATAAAGGCTAAGATGATGTCTGCTGCGCTTGAGCCAAGTCTCATCCCTGACTTCCTTTATTTCTGCAGCTTCCTGTTCAGTGCTCTTGTATTTACACAGTATTCAGATGGAGGACTAAGGTGGGTGAATCTGCTCTCAGTAAGTGTTGTCAGAAAATAAGAAAACAGCTGGACATCAAGAGGCCAATCCAGCTCTTTTCCACCCCTTTGTACCGTGTCTTCATGGAAGGTGAAGGGTGGTGAGGGCGAATCCTAAGCTTTTCAGGAAGAGCTGATAATAACCTGGGTCTAACTGGGTAGTGGGAGTACTCAGTAGCAAGTTCCTGGGGACATCACACCCTTGTAGCAGAGAGATGGGGGAGCATGAATGCAGGACACTCAATATTATCTAATAAGAAGGAGATAAAAGATTGGGCAGAAATATGAGGAAAACTTTGCCGAGCTGAAGAACAACTGCTGTTGGCAAATCAAATACACTTAGCAAGTTCTGGGAACAAATTATGAGAAAAGACAAACACCTAGAAATCTTGGTGAATGTCTCGACTTTCAAAGATAAAGAAGCAAGTCTACAAGCAAGACGGGGTAGAAAGGTTGGTTATGTGTACAGCCCCTGGGCGGTAAGCGTAGTGAAGATGGTGATGTGCCCACCTTGACCACAGTTGTGTCCCCAGCACCTACCAAAGTGCATAGCCCATAGTATTCACTCAATACATGTTTGCTGAATTAACAACTAGATGGATGTAACAGAATTATAACTTCCTGTCCCATTCCTATAGTATTTATGCTTAGTCACTCCTATAGTATTTCAGTCACAACCAAACCTCATTGACGTGCTGGACCACCAGGGAATATTACTACTCCTATTTTACAGTTGAGGAAAGTGAGATTTAGCCAGGTGATGCTATTGCCCATTTATGTATCCAACAACTGATGGAGCCTCAATGAGAACCCCGGTGTCTCAGTTGCCAGCCCTGGACTCAGGCCTTAAGTGCTCTGAGGTGGCCCAGATACATTTTCATGCCTCTCTCTCCTTATCTTTAGCAAATGTGTTACAAGGATTTTACCACGTGCTCAAGCGACACATATACAAGCCAGCTGTCCCTGTGGTGATCACAGTCTGGGAGGCCTAATAGACACCCACAGGGTACACATATAAATAAATCAGCTGTGTTGACCCATAAAGCAATTCCATGTGATAATGTGGCCCTTGGCAACAAAACCTTGATTCGCACAGATCTATTTTCCTTGGTAGGCCTGGGATAATTTTTCACCCAGACTGTAATGTGATGGGGAAGCACACAGACATCTATATAAAATTCAAGAGAAGTCCAATCCTTATTCTGAAGGGTTAGTTTTGCCTTCCCTTCTGGTCTCCCAGTCTCCCCTCCAGCCCCAACCACAAGACCTGGCTCTCTGTCCTGCATTCTGAACAAGAAAATCTGTTTTCTAATAACAGTCCTTAACTCCTAGGACATTTTCCTCCTTATAAAGTATGGCACTTTGCAGTCTGGTGGCATTCATTCTAAGCTCTCTCTCTCTCTCTCTCTCCTTCCCTCTCTCCCATTCCCCTTCTACCTCTGTCCCATCTCCATCTGAGAAAGAGAGGCCAAACCAGTGATCTACCTCAGAACTGGAGAAAAAGAGGTGGAGTTACCTCTTGCTTTTATCAGCAGAGGGTATGGACATCTGCCTGACCTTCAGAATTCCTTAAGCTCCCATCACAACCTATTTCTAAGACCTGTTGGAAATAAGACAAAAAAATTCCTCTGGGTGCCCCCTTTCCCTAAAGTAGCAGGTGGCATAAATGAAGAGGATTGGCAAGGAGTTCACCTATAACAGAGCCCTAAGCATCATCATTATCCTCAAATATCACCCGTGGATCTGAGGCCATCCTAGGAATGGCTTGGACACAGTTGGCTAGAGCAGTGGGAGGTATCATAAGGCAAAACTGGGCATCACACACCACTTCGAAGGCTCATTCTCTTTTCTGTCCTGTATCTTCTTTCTTGCCTTTCTGCATTCAACTTCTTCTTTTCCCCTTTCTCCTTCAGACTTGGACAGTTATTCTCTTGGACACTACTCACAACTGCTGTCATTCAAGAACTCCCCAGGGGTATTATTCATCTCTCTTCCTTTGTGGTTCCCAAAATGCCATTTCAAATGACCAACAGACGATAAGCCTAGAGAGAAAACAGTGTTGTTCCTGTATTCAACCATTAGATACTCTCTTATGCTACAAGCTGAGGAAGAGCAACTCTCACAAGCCAGAAGAACATTCAAGAATATTAGCAAGGTATAGGGTTGACAGGGTGAACACAGAAGAAAGCCCAAGCTCAGCTTTAAGCCACCATGTGATCAGGACAAAGGGCCTAGAAACAAATGGAAGAGATGCTTGCTGAACCTTATAAACACCTGGCTAGAAGCCAGGGTGGGTGATGAAGTCATCAAGCGACAATTTTGGAACCCACCAGTATCTCTGGAAAGTGAAAGGGAGCCAAAAGACACACTAAATGGAATTTACTGTGGCACGGATTCATACTTGGACCATGAAGAAAGTCAGTGCACTGCTGGGATCTTGCTGACCAAAACTGGGACCACTTCTGGCTTTCCCACAAACAAGAAAAAGAAAATCTTTTACACAGGCAAAGCTCCTTGCCAAAGATTATCTTTGGCTCTGGATACCTATCTTATCTCTCCAAGCAGCTGAATCTATGAAAAGGAAAAGGAAAATTACAATAAATCTAAATGTTTCCCTTTTCTCTCCATCTGGCCTGAAATATCCAACCAAAGATCTACCAAATCCCTCTTAGAACCCATACAGGCTTCCAATTTATGATAAGCTTGGACCTCACTCTGTAAGCATGGGCAAACAGAGAACAATGTTTGGCCATATGAAAAGACTCAAAGTTCAGAAAAAGGGAATAAAGAAGACTCAGTGATATAGAGGCAATACAAGGAGAAAAAGTTTGGAACTTTCTTGATAAAAAAGGGCATTGCATTTATATAACTAGAATAGATCATCAAAGAGGGGTACTTATGAAATGTGGAAAATGCAGGGAAATGAAAATCATGTTGGCTGAATTAAAAATAAAATTTCAATAGAAGCATTAAACAGTAAGTTGCATTTTATGGAGCATTAAAAGAAAAATGTATAGATAAGCTCAAGAAAATCCCCCCTAATTCAGAAACATAAAGGAAAAAAGGAAAATAAAAGACACAGACACTAGGTCCACAGCATCTAATTGTAGAATAAGGAGAGGCAAGAACACCAAGAAATAATAAAGAAAACTTTGCTGAGTTTAATAATTACTTTTATCTACAGGTCAAACAGACTTAGTTCCTGGGGAAGAAATAAGGGAAGACAAACACCTAGATATCTTGGTGAAATTTTTTTCAATTTCAAAGATAACGAAGCAATTTTACCAGCAAAGCGGGGAGAAAGGTTAATATTAAGAAAAAAAAAAACAAACCTGGGACGCCCGGGTGGCCCAGTGGATTATGCCTCTGCCTCTGGCTCAGGTCATGATCTCAGGGTCCTGGGATGGAGCCCCGCATCGGGTTCTCTGCTCAGCAGGGAGCCTGCTTCCTCTCCCCCCACCCCCTGCCTGCCTCTATTTGTGATCTCTCTCTCTGTCAAATAAATAAATAAATAAAATCTTTAAAAAACAAAACAAACAAAACAAAACAAAACTGGGCAGTCCTCAAATTTCTCTTCTATACCATGAAATATAATGGGCAGTAGTACAGTTTTGAGGGGAAATACCATGATCCAAGGACTACATAATCAATGAAGGTAATGTTCCAAACGAAGAGTAAAAACTCTACATTTTAAAAATTTAAGGATTAAATGCTATCATTTATATACTCTGAAAAAAATGAAAAAATATAGTGCAGCCAAGTAAGAAATTAATCAAAATAATGAATTATATAGTTCATACAGTAGAAAACAGAAAATGAAGAAAATATTAAAATAAGACATAAAATAAGATGCTATATTGGTTATGACTATAATTATAAAGGGGTTAAATCCCACTATCAAAACACCAATACTCTCACTTGTGCATCAAAAATTAAAATTTACTGTATACTTTCTGTAAGGGATACACCTTGAAAATAACAAAAAATGCTTGAAATTAAAGGTATGGCCAAAGATACATCAGACAAACCAAAGGAAACCAGGGTGAAAATATCAATGAACACAGAATTCAAATCAAAAGAAAACAATATTCAAAGAGGAGGTTTTACATGGGCAGGAGATTCATGCCATAATGAAGACACAATATTGTGGATATAAATGGATATTAATGAATGGTACAACTTCAAAAGGAATAAGGCAAAAATTAAAGAAAAGGAAAGGAAAGGAAAAGGAAAAGGAAAAAGGAAAAGGGAAAGGAAAAGGAAAGAAAAAGGAAAAGGAAAAGAAAAAGAAAGAAAAGGAAAGAAAAAAAAAGGAGGGTAAAAAATACAAGGAGAAACAGCCAAATCATAGTTACTTTAGAATACTTTAACACTCCTCAACAAACTAAACAGATAAAAATTAGTAAGTTTGTCTTACTAATACTAATATGTATATAACATATATCTATATATTATCTGTATCTATATGTATATATATTAGACCTTTAGCCCTCTTAAGAATAAACATGATTCTTAACTATCAGATCATTTATAAAAAAATAAATCTCAAAACTGAGGAATTCTGCAACTGTAATGGAGGCTGGGCTGTCCTGCCCAAATCCACTGTCGGGACAAAGAGTGTATTCTTCTAAGCCCTTGGGAGTCCTTTCAGCAGAGAGCCCTCAGAGGACAGGCACCTCAGGGACTGCTGCCTGCAAGAGTCCAAAGCTCTGCCCCTTCCAGAGGCAGCCTGCACTCAGTGATTAATGTGGATAGTAAAGGTGTCCTCTCACCCCCAACTCCAGACAACTCTGAAGGGTTCTCTCAATTTCAGAGCTCTCTGTGGGGTTAACTGAGGTTTCCAGAGACTCCTTTACAACTCACCTTGTCCCTCTGCCCAGTCCTACTTCCTCCTTTTCCCTTCCACAGGTGTCACTTGACCCCAAGATTACTTGTCATAAATCCCTCGCATGGTAATCTCCATCTCAGAACCTGCTTCCCAAAGAAAGAAATCTGTAAAAATAGACCACACTGCAATATAACTAGAATTGCTTCTAAAATATTTAAACAAGAAAGCCAGAGGAACATATATGAACATATGTATTAATTCCACATAGTTATTAGGCCAAGAATTAAGACTTTAACTTGTAGCTAACTTTGAAAATTTTGGTATTGAGAATATTACATATCAAATTTCTTGATATGTGCTGCTAGTTCTGTACTCAAAAGCAAAGTCATAGTCTTAAACGTTTTTCTTAGTATACAAGAAAGAATAAAAAATCAATTGAGTCAATCCAGTAAAGATGGAAAAAGGACTATAAAACATATCTGAAAAAGTTAGAAAAGTATTTTTCAAGAGATACATTCTGAAGTATGTAGTGACAAAGTGATGACTTCTAGGGTTTTTAAAAAATATTTCAGCAAACAAGACAAAAAAAGGAAAAAGGTAAAGATGAAGCCAAGGCAGCAAAATCTTGATACTGTATATGGTGATAGATACATCAGGATACCTTATACTATTAATTTTGAGTGTGTTTAAACATTTTCATAATAAAATAGCAAAAAAGAAGAAAGGAATAAAAATAAAGATATTAATGAATTAGAAAAAACTAAAAGCTAATAGAATTGATATATAAATACAAAAATTCATTCTTGGGAAAATCAACAATAAAATAGATGATTCATCATATCTAATCAAGGGTAAAAGAGAGAACAAATGAATATATGTAATGAGAATATAATTACAGATCAAAATTTAGATTTAAATATGACAGGACTATAATTATAACTTTTAGCTGATACATTTAAACACCTTCAATAAAATAGCCAATTTGTAGGGGAAATACAAACTGCCATATTAGTACAAGAGGCAGAAAAAGTGACTAGACCAGTAATGGCAGAGAATCTGAAAATGGGTAACATCGTTACTGTTAAGAGCTTCGGACCCAGGTAACTGTAGAGAAAGATCTTTCGAACTTCCAAAAACCAGAAATCCCATACCTTGTAAGGTAATAAAACATAGAAAAGGGAGACATTTTCCCAAGTATTTAATAAGATTAATATAACCCTACTACCAAAATAGTAATAATAATAATAATAACCAGTTATTATGGGTTATATAACCTCACTATAAATATAATGCCAAAATCCTACATCAAATATTAGCAAATGGACATCATAAGTTTATTGAGATAAATGGGCTATAACCCATGAGATTTATCCCAACAAGTAAAAAATATATATATATATTGGGGTTGTTTACATTAATGCCCCCTTAAAAACCAATACTCATTACAGATGAATTTGAAATGTTCCTGAACTAGGAATAAATTTGATCAAGAATATCAATTGCAAATGAACAAAAGAACATCATGCTTCTGGATGGAACACTAGGGACATTCTTGACAAAAACACCTGCTACTATCTCTTTTATTTTACAATTTCCATCAAAGGTTCTAATCAGTGCAAGAAAGCAAAAAAACTGAAATAACAGGATCAATGTCTCCACCCTCCATGCCACTGAGAGAGACTCTAAAACCCTGCCTGGCACCCTTTGTTCCCAGTCAGAAGATCTTATTTATTTATTTTGGGCGTGGACATAAAAACAAAAGAAGAAATAACAGCACATGATTGTTGATTTGACCATGTAAAATATTAAATATTTTTGTAAATTTCTTAACCAAGATTTTAAAACAAATGACAAAACCTGAAAAATATCTAAAACATCCATGATAAACAAATGGTTACTGAAACTCTCATTATATTAGAAGAGCAAACAGCCTTTAAAAAAAAAAAAAAAGGACAAGGACATGAATTAGCATTGACAAAAAAGAAATACAATGACCAGTTAGTAAATGAAAAACAAAAAGTGATGAAAAAATACAAATAAAAACAGGATACCATCTTTTCCTTATCAATTTGATAAGATTTTTTTTTTTTTAATGAAAATAGGCTGCATGGATGAGACTGCAGATAGCTAGGTCCTTTTATTTACTGCTAGTGGGAAGACAAATTCATGCAACTATGGCAGGGGGCAATTCATTCATAAACCTCAAAACTCTAAAAATTATTCATATCATTTTACACCTAGTAGTTATTTCTGGAATGTGATGGACAGATTCTAAGATGACCTGCCCTAGAGATCTCCACCTCCTGATGTTCACACCCTTATGTAATCCCTTCCCCTTGGGACCTGTGACTTGCTATTTTTTTTAAGATTTTATTTATTTGAGAGAGAGAGTGTGAGAGATTAAGAGATCATGAGCAGGGGGAGGGGTAGAGGGAGAAGCAGACTCCCCGCTGAACAGGGAGCCTGATGTGGGACTCAGTCCCAGGACTCTAGGATCATGACCTGAGCTGAAGGTAGACACTAAACCAGCTGAGCCTCCCAGGTGCCCTGTGACTTGCCTCCAACCAAAAGAATATGGCAAAAGTGATAGGCTGTCCCATCTGTGGTTAGGTTACATTAAGATTGTAACTTCCATCTTCTTAGCCAACTCTTTCCCTTACTGGCTTTTTTTTTTTTTTTTAAAGATTTTATTTATTTGACAGAGAGAAACACAGCGAGAGAGGGAACACAAGCAGAGGGAATGGTAGTGGGAGAAGCAGGCTTCCCGCTGAGCGGGGCTCGAACCCAGGACCCTGGGATCATGACCCGAGCCGAAGGCAGACGCTTAACGACTGAGCCACTCAGGCGCCCCATCCCTTACTGGCTTTAATGAAGACAGCTGCCATGCTGTGAGCTCTTCTTTGGAGAAGATACATGGCAAGGAACTGAAGGAGGTCTCAGGTCAGCAGCTAATAAGGAACTGAATCCTGCCCTCAACCACCTGAATGAACTTGGAAGCAGAGCCCCAGCTGAGCCTTCAGATGAGACCTCAGCTCTGGCCTTGCCCCTAGATTTCAGCCTTGCAAAACAGCATAAAGCATAAGACCCAGCTAAACCTGATCCATGGAAACTGAGCTAAAAATGTGTGTTTTTAGGCCGCTAGTTTGCATAAAGTTAATTTGTTACACAGCAATACATAACTGGTGCATAAGGATTTACCAGAAGGAAATAATCATGGATGTGTGCAAGATATGGACACATGAAGTTCCCTGCAAAATTTTTATAACTGAGAACATTTGGCAACAGTCTAAATGTCATAGAATATCAGGCCAGAGAAATCAATTATAATACCAGTGAACCATATGAAACTGTCATTTTTGTAGGTTAAAACAGGTTGAGTATCACTAATTATATACATTCCAACCTGATATATTCATACAATATAGGCATTAAAGTAGTATTCATGAGAAATAGTTTTCAGTATGGGGGAGCCTCATGAAAATGTCATGATATGTTGTTAAGTGATGAAAAAGTTTATAAAGCTATGAAAATACAGTAATTTTGGAATTGCAAAAACAAAGAGATGTATGCATATGCATAGATATAAGATTGCAGGGATGTCAATAAAAAGTTAACAGTATTTATCTTGAAATGATGGGATTTGGGGTGATTTTTTCCTTTTCTTTCTTTTTTTTGCTATGCTTTCCCCAGTGAACATGTCTTATTTTTTTATAGTCAGGAAGCAAGCTAATACAAGTCAACAATGGAATAAATTCCTAAGCCAGAACTAAACTTTCTGCTTAGAACATGGTCCCTGGTTTCTCCCAAATCCTTCTGCCTGATTTCTCCGGCTTACAGAATCACTAAGAGTGCATTTGTAAGTGCCCTATGATATCATCAACAGCTCTGCCGGATTAGCTTGCTGTTTTCTGGAAATCTGTCATCCCTCCCTTGGGGTTAGGTTTTTTCTCATTCCGGGGCACACCCCAGGTTCTCTGAGTTGCTCTTTACAAATCCCTTGGTTTCTGACATTTCATGATGCTGGGCAGTAGAGGGAATTCTGAGGACAACATGTGTTCTGAGAAAATCTAGAAGCTCACTGTGTATTTTTTCTCTCATGTTTCAGTTACCTCCGCCCTTCTGTTGCTGTTCAGAGTCATCTGTTGCCCAGCTAATGACCCTATTAGAGAGCTGAAGTGCTCCCCAGCTTCGTCGTGAATGGCTGACGGATTTTCTCTCAGACCCCAGAAATGCCTTGGGACTGCTGTGTGGGTCCTTGAGGGATGGGCCATTATCTGGGAAGTCGTGCTCATAGAGAGACACATTCTCCTACATCGGAATGCACTTCTATCACGTTTACGTGGTGGAGCCTCCTTAATGTGTCCCTGACCATGTCATGTCTGCATTTAATCCAAGGCCTCCACTCCAAGGAGAAGAAAGGGCTATGACTGATGCGATTTTTGGCATATTCGAGTCTTTCATTAGAATCAAAGCATGTGTTATCACTGCAGGAAGAAGCAGGGGTGCAGGACATGGGTTCATTGTGACTGTACACATTTTCTCTCACTGACAAAAGACTTAAAATATTTCAACTTCATATCTGCACCCAAGTTTTAATAAGACTGGACTTAGACCAACCATGAAGACAAGAACCATTTCTGTTTGATTCACCAAGCTCTTAGAACCATTCCTGGCACATAGTGGGCTCCTGACAGCTGGTTAGGAAATGGCTAGATGACTGGATTAATAAATGGCATCTGGAATTATTAGCATGTTCTTAGTTTGGAATTTCCACCTACTGGTCCAATTTCTAATCCTGATAACCACACAGAATAAACCTCTATTCTGTGTAGAGTTTTTGAAATGTTTGCTCAATCTTGTGTCTCTGTGTCTTCATTGATTGTTTCTTCGAGGCTTAACAATTGCAGTGCCTTCAGTCACAGAATATTAGCACTTTTCACTCAGTGACAAAGGAGAAATCACTGTCCTTGTCCTTGGCTTTGATTGAGGAAATTAGAATGGGAATAAGGGAGCAGGTTCTGGTGGGCGCATATCCAAGCCATGTTCTTCATTCTCAATTGAGGGAATGAATGGGGGTGGTATAATGCCTACCCATCTCCTCTCATGAAAAATACTGCAAGTTGTTCCTCACCACTGGGTATGGGGCACGGTACTTCTACCCTCTGTGCCTACCTTTTAAGTAGTTTCCTTCATCAGTCCTTGCCTGCCTCTGCTATTATCCTATTCCAGGGCACAGAATCTGCCTATACCTCCCTTTTATGGAGCAATTCTGACTGTGTGTCCACACCACAGTGCCTCCCACCATCTAGAAATCTTAGGCAAGAGTGTTTGCATAGCTATAACGTGGCAAGACCAGTGTTTCTCTGGTCATGTCTAAGCCTGGAATGGCTAATTTAAGTTCATTTTTCTTCAAGGTATCCTCCTCCTCCAGGAAGCCTTCCCTGAGCAGCCCAGTCTTCTCTCCTGAATCTGTGATGCATTTCTTTCTTTTTTTTTTTTTTTTAAAGATTTTATTTATTTATTTGAGAGAGAGAAACTGAGAGGATGAGAGGAGTGAAGGTCAGAGAGAGAAGCAGACTCCCCGTGGAGCTGGGAGCCCGATGTGGGACTCGATCCCAGGACTCCAGGATCATGACCTGGGCCGAAGGCAGCTGCTTAACCAACTGAGCCACCCAGGTGCCCCTGTGATGCATTTCTGTCTCAAGGTCACATGGTGCAGTAGACAGAACGTGGGCTTTGAAGCCAGGCTGAACCACTTAAATCCTGGGTCTAGCATTTACTCAGTGCAAGTTAGGGGCAGGTAATTTGTTTGCTGTAAGCCAGTTTTCCCACTTGCAAAATGGGGGTAGTAATTCCTCCCTTACAAAGTTATTCTAAGGTGGTAGCTTTCACAGGGCATTCAGTATCATCTGGAAATTTATTAGAAATGTTAATTCTAAGACTCCTCTTCCTATCTCATATCTGCTGAATCAGAAACTGAGGATGGGGTCCAGTAATTTATGCTTTAATAAGCTTTTGAGGTGTTTCTAATGTATGCTTAAGTTTGAAAACCACTAAGGATTAGCAACAACATGTGCAAAGTACCTGCACGTATGTGTTTAGGAATCTTAGCTATTATAAGTATGTACACCATTTGGCTTAATGCTATTTTCCCTTAATCAATCTGTTAGGAGAGGCAGTATAGCATAGTGGGTAAGAATATAGGCTTTGGAGTCAGGCTGTCCTAAATTGCATTTATACCAGTTTTGTAATCTTGGGTGACTTAGTAGCTTCTCTGTGCCACTATATCTGTGATATGGAGACAATAATAGTAATAATAAATACTCTGTTATCTGTTGTGAGGAACAAACTGTGATAAGATGTGTTGAATACTTATCCCATTGTCTAGCACAAAATAAGTGTCCTTTAAAAATGATCTATTATTCTAGTATCCAATTATATTCATTTCTACTCTAAACTCTTCAAAAGCAGGGCCAATAACGAGGTCATTTACATCCTCCACAATGAGTTATGTCATGGAGTATACAGCAAGGGCATGATTAGTGCTTGCAGCTCTGATTCTCATTGCCCTTTATTTTAGTATCATATAGGGCAAGAGCTCTAGCTTTATCATTATTAGTTGATATGAGATGCTATCAAAGAGGAAAGCTATCACTGACAAAGTTAAGTGATCCTGTAGGAAGATCTGGGATTGTGTTCCTATTCTGGCATCTATCAGCCATGTGATTCTAAGATTCCATTTTTTTAATCTATAAAAAAGGGATTATACTTTATATGAGTTTAGAAACAGAACACTCTGGATCAAATTGCTGCAAACCATAAGGAAATATATGTTCTTACTTCCAAGAAGTCCAGTGGTCCGGTGGGCTACAGGGTTGGCTTATTGAGTGACTCAGCAACGTCACTGAGAGCCCAGGTTCCTTCCATCTTTTTGTTCTCCCACCCCTGATGTGAGGGCTGTGCTCTCAGGCTGCTCTGTCAGGATTTCAAGTTGGTTGATAGTCCCAGACATCATATGCAAGTACCAGAATGTCCAGAAACAGAAAAAGACCATCTCTAAATGTGACTTCTTAAGAAGGAGAGATCTTTCCAAAGAGACCCCCAGCAGACTACCTCTCTTTATGTCTTACTGGCATAAATTGGGTCACACACTCATTCCTAAAACAACTGCAGGTAAGAGACTGGGAGACCCCAGTTAGCTTAGGCTGATCACCTGGCCTGGTGTGGATGGACTGGAGTGCACCAATGCTGGTACCCAGAACCAAATTTACTGGATTGTTGTAACAATTAAATGAGATCATTGTACCACATGCTATATTTAGCATACCAATGACACGTGATGGACATTTATTTCATTCTCTGCCTCTTTCTCTTTGAGTCCTTGATCTCACCTCTCACATACAACTACAAGTTCTAATTATTTGTCTTCTTAACAGAACTTACAATTTGTCCATCTCTGCATGGACTGCATATGACTGACCCGTCACCCCCCAAGTCCAGGTCAACATCATCTCTTCCCTGAACTTCTGCAACAACCACCTCCACAATTGCTGGTTGTTGTTGTTGTTGTTTTTAAGATTTTATTTATTTATGTGACAGAGAGAGAGAGAGAAAGAGAGAGAGAGATCACAAGTAGGCAGAGAGGGGGAAGCAGGCTGCCTGCTAAGCAGAGAGCCCCAAGTGGGGCTGGATCCCAGGACCCCGAGATCACGACCTGAGCTGAAGGCAGAGGCTTTAACCCATTGAGCCATCCAGGCACCCCCAATTGTTGGTTTTTAATCCATTCTACAATTGATCTTTCCCTACCCATCCTCTCTACAGCTGTTAGAATGATTTTTTTTAAATAACCTTAATTGCCTAAACTTTCTGTGATTTCCCATTCTCGCTAGAATAAAATCAAACACAGATGTGGCAGTCATGAGCATGTATCTCCCAGATCTCCAACCAAAGGGAACATAACTGACCCGAGACCCCCAGTGCTGAGCTCTGACCTCTGTGGAAGGGAGGATCATATTTCCCACTGGCTGCTTCTAGTCAGTGGCTGTGTGGCCAGGATTATAAGGCAGGAACACACGTGACTCCTCTACAGCCAACTTTGGCTGGAGGGCTCCACAAGAGTGGGGCCGAAACTTCCACAGACTGCACAACTGGCTAGGATGCTTCCACTCAAGCTTTCTTCCTCCCCTTTCTCCTTTGTCCAAGGTCTGAGTCTCTCTCAGCCTTCTCTATCTCCTCCCCGCACCTTGTCTCTCAGGCAGTTTCCCTAGTAAAATCCTTACCTGTGTAATCCTGTCATGGCAACTGCTTCTAGGAGGGCTTAGAATCACAGAGCTAAGACCTCCATGGTCTGGACTCTACCTCTCCAGCCTCATCTCTCAACCCTTATTCCTCACACTAGATCACCACCTGAAATACAGACAGCTTCCCCTTACTTCCTGGTCTTTGCTCACACTGTTCCTCTGCCCCAACACCACCCCACTCCCGCACTCCCTGTTTGGCTAACATCTAAGTAAAAGTGTCATTGCTCCTGGAGATCTTTAACTAACTAACTAACTAACTAACTAACTTATTAACACACACACACACACACACACACACACACACACATTTATTTATAATTTGAGAGACAGCGAGAGAGCAAGTACTGGTGGGGAGGGGCAGAAGAAGGAGAGAGAAACGCAAGCAAACTCTGCACTGAGTGCAAAGCCCAATGCAGGGCTCGAGCTCATGACTCTGAGATCACAACCTGAGCTGAAACCAAGAATCAGAGGCTCAGCACCGCTCAGGTGCCCCAAGTTTGTTTGTTTGTTTGTTTTTTTAATCAGGTTCCTCCCCACGTGCAATGCAAGCCCTGTGTGGGGCAGAATCATGTTCTCTTGTTTTCCCTGTTTGCCCACTACCCAGAATAGTATCTGACACACAGTAAGTGCTTATCAGCTGAAGGTCCCTTTCTCCTCTTACAGCCCCAACACAAGGCTGGGGAGACACAGAGAGTCCCTGACAGAGCCCTGAAAGACATGCATGTTATGTCCCCAACATTGGTCTGGTTCAGATGTAGAGGGAGCAGAAAATACCCTAAGGCCCCAAGATCCAGCTCTGAGACGTGGCCAGCCTGTTTGTCCCTGTGCTTCCACAGGAGCAGGTCTCAGCCCCAGGGAGGCCTCAGTTTAAAAGCACGTCAATCATGCTCTGTCGAATCCTGGATTAAAAGATCAAAGCTGACAAGCTGCCTGTTGGAGGAGGGGGCCAGCCAGGACATACAAGGAAATGTCTGGAGTAGAATACACACAAAGCAGGAGCTTGTGAAGAGCTGGGCTTGTGTGTGTGTGCAATTGATGAGCTGCACAAAGGCGACCTGCCTATGGAGCTTACAGGGGCTGAACCCAGCCCACATCCCCTCCACCACTATGTGTGCCCTGCTGTCAGGCTGCATCAGCCAGAATTCAACCACCCAGAGAGGGCACCCTTGGTAACCACCAAGAGATAAACTATCATCCATCCTGAGTGAGAAAGGGCCAGACTCCAGGAAAGAACTTGGGGCTGGAAGCCAGCAGAGCTGGGTTCTGGCCCTCATCAGCCCCTACTCTGCTGGATGATGCCAGATGACCCCCTTCCCAGGGCTTCGGCTACTATTTTTTAGTTCCATGATGTGTCAGGCACTGGGAATATGGGCAAGACAGATAAACAGTCCTCTTGAAATGCACAAATAGATGGAGAAAACAGACATTCAACAAATAACCACATAAATGCATCGAAACAATTGTAACAAACACAGTGAAGCAAAGTCAAGGTTCTGTGAGAAAGCATTACAGCGAGGGTTTCATTTGCAAGAAGAGAAAGAATCATTAAGGAAGAAGCATAAATGGGAGTTAACTAGGATGCGGAGGAAGGCAGGTAAGATTTTTGGCTGGAGAACAGTCATTACCCATGCAACAAATGGTTATCAAGCATCTATTATGTGTTGGGTCTGGAGCAACAAAGAAAGGAAAAAAAGTCCAGCAAGGGGAGGAGACACAAAACGGAATGAGTTTACGTGGAAGGTAGAGGCAAAACCCAGATCACGCTACACCTTGGAGAGTAAGGTTAGGGTTCGGAGTATTCTCCTGTGAGTAATGAAAAAGGATGTTGGAAGGTCTTGAAGCAGCTTCGTGACATGATCCGATCTGCTCCTGTGTGACCCCACATGCTTTCGGGAGACCAGAGCCCGGGGCGCACTAAGGGCTCAGTGCCTGTGGGCTGCTGTGGGGACGATGCTGAGGACTTACCTAGCTCTGCTTCCCAACACAACAAACAGCCCATGGCCGCGTGACCTGAGACCCATGGCCTCTTTCTTTGTCATCTGGCTCTCAAGCAGGACCTGAGGAGTTGCTATGCCTTTTGGGATCTCAGATGTCATATCCCTCCCACCTCAGGGGAACCCCTGGTCTGGAAGGAGTGAAGGAAGACTAAACACACCCCACCACTCAAGTGGTAAGCGGTTCACTGTGCTCAGCCCTTTGCAAAGTTGCTCTCTGTTTTGTGATCCAGGGAGGAGTCCTTGTTAACCAGAATCCTGATTCTGTTCAGGCATTTGGGCTGGGGGAAGACAGCGTGCCTCATTAGGGGAGGGGTTTGCCCTCCTACATCACCGGAGAACGAATCCTGACTGATCGAAGCCAATCATGGATGCCCATTCTCCTCAGCAGTAACTGGCTTGGGTACCCACATATGATATAATTCTGGAAGGCCAGGGGAAAGGGTTACTTTGTTCCTAAAAGAGGACACGAGAAAGGATGCCCCGTCTTGTCGTGTCTGCACAAAATGCACAGAGGTGCTGCAGCCCTCTTGTAGTGGTGAGGGGAGAGATCTTTAATACCCCAAGAATGGCAGAACCAAACCTGAGGTCCAGCTGAGTTGCTGAACTAACCAACCTTGCCTCAGGGCACCCCGAGGTGTATATAACAATGATTTACAAATGTCACAATCTCTCTGCCAGTACTGGGTAGGCTACGGCTAGCAACTCCACTCTATGATACATGCAATCTGCGTCCAGTAAAGCTTCCAGCCTTCACATCAAGGAGACATTCAACTGAGTTGCAGTCAGGAAGTTCTGCTTAGCATCTGGCTTACACAATTTTTCTGATACTTTAAGGGTTCTTTCCCTATGAAAGAACCCCTGTGGAGATCTTCTCTTTGCCTCAAACGACCATCTAGAATCTTGGCCCCATGGGGGGTGGGGAGGTCACCTTGGTTGTGGTTGGATCCCTAGCATCTAGACCAGTGCCCAGCACAGAGTGGGTGTTAGAAAAGGGTTTCTGAAATGAACACATAAACATGAAGTCTTCATCAGAGGGCAGAGTGGAGGTTTCTCTATTAGGGAAAGAAAACACGTATTCTCCTCTTCTGAATGAGACACAAACACATCCATTTCTACTAACTTCAGTTCGGGCATGGGGCCCCTGGTGGGACTGGACAAAGGCCAGAATTCTCAGCCCTACAGGACAGCTTTCTGGCCTCAGTGGTCACTGGGGGTCACCCTGTTCCGTCATAGGTCTCTGGTCCTTGGGAAGTTCTGGTCCTCCCAGGCTCCCACCTGCCCAGGTGACCCACGGTGTCCCAAGAGTCCCTTCTTCTCTGATGAAAGCATATGCTTCACTACCTTCAAGACAGCTGATCTCTCCTGTCATTTTTCCTCTTTGCCGTAATTCTTCTGTTGTCTGCCTTGAATTCCAAGTGGTTCTTTGCCTGCAGATTCCTTCTCCTCTGAGAGACCATGAACACACTCAGTTCTTTTTCTTTGTTTAGGTAAACTTGTAAGAAAACTGTAACAGACTTACAGAAGAGTCCCCAAATCATCAAGGTAGAGCTCAGTGAATTTCACCAGATTAAGGAACAGAACATTCCCAATGTCCAGAAGCACTCCCTCCCATGCTCACTTCTGTCACTCCCTCATCTCTCTTCCCTGACTTTTCTAACTTCTAGGTGAGTTTTGCCTATTTTTGCACTCAAATGGAAAGGAATCACACAGGTCCTCTTGGCACCTGGTTTCCTTGGTTCAACACTAAGTTGGTATCTGTGGCTGTCTCTAATAGTCATTCGCTCATTCCCATTATACAGATGAGGAAACAAAGGCCAAGGAGCAAGTACAAGCAAGGTCAGCCAGACAACCAATGGCTCCTCTCCACTGCCTTGGAGTCCCTCCCCTATGCTAGTACAGTGCCCCTCTGGGGGGGCGACTGGCATCTCCTTTTCCCGGCTACCCTACAGGACCACTTTCTCTTTGGAGAAGACCACCTTCACTGCCCCCCATCCTTTTCCAAAAAAAAGAAAAGAAAAAGCCCTTCCTCATTCTTAGCTCCAGAATAAGATCCTCTTTATTTCTCCAGCTCTTTCCTTCCTGTGCTCTCGACATAAAACCTTCCGCCAGCTCCACAATTACCACTGAGAGAAATCTCATCTATTTTGGGCGATTCATTTGCGCCTTCACACTGGGCCTGTCTTTAACACACCTGAACAATCCTCTTCAGGACAGCCTCCCCCCTCGGAGTGGCACCTTTTCAATGCCACCAGCCCCGACTCACGCCCCCTCCATCCCCGACTCTTATCCTTTTCATGATTTCATTCCTTGCACTGTTGGAAATGGATCATTCAACCCAGACTGTACTGATAAGACGAATAGCTCTTCCCTGCCTGAGGCCACTGGGTTTACCAACACTTCAATGTAAGCATCTTCTACAAGGATTTAATTTAGATATTTAGACAACAGATTTTTATCTGCCACACTGGGGGCTTTGCCTCAGAGTAGAGTGAGGATAATCAATTGGCTCTTTAATCAGGAGGTAAGTGGGAGGGGCTGTGAGGGATAAAACGAGGACTCGAGTCAAGACTCTCAGCCTAGGTAACTGACTCAATGTGTGACCTTGAGAATGTCATCTCCCCACCCCATGCCTCAAGGTTCCATCAGTAAAAGGTGCACTAAACTGGAGAGGGAATGACCCAGCAGGGAGTCCACACGGGGCTACCACCCTCAATTGTGCAAATAGCTACGTACACCAGGATACCCTATGGGGGGGGTTGAGTTGAGCGGAGGCTGAAGCCCACCCACAGAAAAGGGGCTCCTTTTTCCCTAATTCACAAAGGTGTCTGTGGCTACGCAGCAGTGGTGCTGTGATAGGTGTGTGACTTTTCTGGGGGGAAAAATGCTTTTCCAGCTTCTCAAAGCATCCTAGGCTGAAGGAGTCAAAACTGTCCATTTACATAGTTTCTTGGAACGCTTGTTTCCCTGCCATTCTGTGAGCTTGCTCATAGTTCCTTTCCCTTTGAAACGCTCCCCTCCCTGAGCTGAAATGCTCAATAATCTCGGAGCTCGACTTCTCGAATAAAATAGCTGAGGAGGGGATGTCGGCCTGGGGCTATATCTGCATTTCTCAGGGAGGCAGCTTGACTCCAGGGAGACTGAGGCAGGATGTCCACGCAGAGAGCAAGGGGCTTTTATGAAGTGTGGCGTGACAAATGAGTAATGTGTCATTCTGGGAGATGACAGGGTGAAGAGGCAGCTGCTGTCAGTGAAGGCAAGAAGCTGCTGCTGTTCGGGGTTTCGGGCTGAGAGTGCAAACATTAAAACAAATGTAGCGGTGGGTGGGTGGTGGGAAAATGCCTGGGGAATTCCAATCCCAGGAATCTTCAGGGACCGACTGACATCCCCGTCTGACCCATGCCCTCTGCGGGAAAGGAGACAGCAGGCTCGGATCCGCAGGCAGCCCCCACCTGCAGAAAGTCCGTGATTTCAACCCAGGAATGGCTGATGTGTCCTGGATTGGGGTTTGGTCGTTTAAATTGCACAAAGGTTTTTGTGTTCAACTTTCTTTTGTTAAGCCTCTGTTAAATATTTAAGGAGCTGGCCCCTAGAGCATATAAATTAGGATTTGATTTACGTCAAGTTGCTTTGCACCTCACCTTTGCCAATCAGGTCCTCTCTTTGGGGAATGTGGAGCTAGGACAAGGGGACTCAGCCTGCCAGTTGTGGGGAGCAGACCTGGAAGGTTATGGAGAGCCGAGGGCTGAATCTGGCAACCCGGAGCAGTTGCGTTCTGGGGGAATCTCTCTGTGATAAACCCCCTTCTATCTGAGTGTCACTGAGTGAGTCTGGGATTATTGCAACCGAACTATCCTAAAAGAGAGGCAAACTTCAGCCACCACTGGGGGTGATGGCAGGATGGATGCTCTAGAATATTCAGTGGGGTCCTCATGACTCCTCGGGGGCTTGAGAGTGGGTCTGCCCCACTTCAAGTAAATCCTGGATATAAAATTCCAATTTACAACAAAGCAAACTGGATAGAGTAATTTTTTCTTTTTTAAAAAAGATGTATTTATTTATGTTGGGGTTGGGGAAGGGCAGAGGGGAAGAAAGAATCTTAAGCAGGCTCTACGCCCAGCAAGGAGCCCGATGCTGGGCTCGATCTCACGACCCTGAGATCATATCCTGAGCGGAAATCAAGAGTTGCTTTGCTTAACTGACTGAGCCACCCAGGTGACCCTATCCAGAATTTTTTTTTTTAAGTTTTTTTTTTTTTATTTGACAGAGAGAAACACAGCGAGAGAGGGAACACAAGCAGAGGGAATGGTAGAGGGAGAAGCAGGCTTCCCGCAGAGCAGGGAGCCCGATGCGGGGCTCGATCCCAGAACTCTGGGATCATGACCTGAGCCGAAGGCAGACGCTTAACCACTGAGCCACCCAGGCGCCCCGACTTTCCAGAATTTTTAATTAAACCCATTCATTCCAGTTCTCCTTCAGGTGTCTGAATAAATGCACCTCCCTCCCTGTCTCCCCTCCTCTCTCTTTGCTTCTCTTTTCCTTCTGATGACATAACAGCTGTCATGTTGTGAGCTCATACTATGTCTCAATGCTGTGCTAATCAGCCTTTTGTTGACGTTATTTCATCTAACACTCACAACAACCCGGCTAGGTTATTCTCTCCTGTGTCAGTGATGAGGAAGCTGAGGTGCACACGGGTTAAGTAACTTGCCCTACGTCATACAACTGCTAAGTAGCAGACGCAGGACTTGAGTGCGGGGTAGCCTGAGTCCAGAGGATGGGACGGAGAGGAGCTAGCAGGTGGGAGCAGAAGGCTGGGAGGAGTTCGAGCTGAGCTTGTCGAGGGCGGGGAAAGAGCGCATCGAAGGAGAGTCTGCTAGAGTGAATATGAGATGGACGCCTCCCCCGAGGATGCCGGAAACCCTCACTCTGGACCTCTTTCACACATTCCTCATCCCCCTCCATGGATGCCACTCTTTCTTGGCTGCTTTCAAGAATCTCCACGTTCCCAAGATTCTAGTTTCCCAGTGTCCTCTGCATGGTCACACTCACCCACGCATGTCTCCACCCCTTCTTCCCAAGACTCTTCCACTTCTGCCACCTTCCCCTCCTCCTGCTTCCCTCCTGGCTTCCCCAGCAGCGGCCTGCCCACTCAACATGTGCTGATCTGCAACCCAGACACCAAGGTCCACGGTCTGGAGGGGAACACTCAGAAGAAAGTATCAGAGACAGGGCAACGTCTCACCCAAGGAAACAGGGTGTTAGTGTGCCATTTCAGGCACAGAATCAGGGAAACTTGAGAAATGGAAGAAACCTAAAAGATATATCAGTTTCAGGATGAGGAGAGTGAAGTCCAGAAGGGGAGAATGACTTATCTACCATCATGCACTTAATGGGTGGAAGAATTCTTTCTTTCTTTTTCTTTCTTTCTTTCTTTCCTTTCTTTCTTTCTTTCTTCTTTTCTTTTCTTTCTTTTCTTTCTTTCTCTCTCTCTTTCTTCTTCTTTCTTTCTTTCTTTTCTTTCTTTCTTTTCTTCCTCTCTCTCTCTCTCTCCCTCCCTCTCTTTCCTTTCTTTCTCTCTCTCTTCCTTCCTTCCTTTCTCTTTCTTGCTTCCTTCCTTTCATTCATTCATTCACCCACCCATCCAAGAATTCTCAAGCAGCTACCACGTGCCAGTCATAGGAGCTAAAAATACAAAATGGAATAAAACAACCTCAAGGAGCTTACAGTCCAGGCTGTAGATGGTACAGCCCCCATCTTGGAGATGTATTTCATGAATATGTTAAAATTGGCTATTTAACAAACATAATAGTGTTTACCACATTCTAGACCTCATAGTATTTACAAATATGATTTCACTCAATCCTTACCACAACCCTATAAGGTAGTTATGGTACTATTTTGTCCCCATTTTGCAGATGAGAAAACTGAGATACAGAGATGAAGGCCACCCAGCCAGTAAGTGGTGGGGCTGGGATTCAGTCTCGGGCTGCCTAGCTGCATTATGCGTCCTTACCTTTCTCAAGGACTACCAATATGTCGTTCAAACCACAGTTAAATAGGTAAACATACAAATAAAGAATGCAGAATCAGAATTAAGAAAAATAAGTGACACTCAGAAGTCAAGGGTAATGAAAGGGAAACAGAACAAGGATGTGTAAGGTATCATCTTTCCCAGAGTTATTAGTGTTCAACCACAATTGGGGTATGAGTCTCCTGGCAAAGAGAAAAATTACAAAGTCTGAGTTATAGTGTTTTCATAATTCTTGATTAGAAAACTAGTTCTTCTGGAGAAACGCAACAGTCTATTTTTTTCTTAAAAAAAAAAAAATCATATATCACTGACCCCTGAACTCTTGAGAGCGAAGACCACATCCTATGCATCTCTATGAAGGGTCCTCGGATAGAGTGATGTGAAAGGTGTTTGGGGGGCAGGGGTGATTGGGGGAGGGGTGTATTAGTTTCCCAGGGCTGCCATAACAATGTGCCATGAATCAGGTAGCTTAAAACAAGAGACATTCATTCTTTTACAGAAGTCCAAAATCCAGGTGTTGTCAGAACCATGCTCCCTCCAAAGACTCCAGGAGAGAGTCTTTCCTTGCCTCTTCCAGCTTCTAGGGGCCTGGGTGTTCCTTGGCTTATGGCTACATCACTCCAACCTTTGCCTCTGCCTTCACATGGTTCTTCCCTGTGTGTCCTCTGACTCTTCTATTCTTACAAGGACACCAGTCATACTGGATTAAGGGTCCACCCTGCTCTAGAACAACCTCATCTTAAATCACAACTGCAATGATCCTATTTCCAAAAAAATGTGACATTCAGAGGTTTCAGGTAGACATGAGTTTGGGGGAAGACATTTTCAGCGCACTACAGATGGCCAGAGAGGGCTTCCCTGAGCAGGTGACATTTCTGTTAAGATCTAAAGCATGAGGAGGACAAATCTGCTCCAATCTGGGGCAGGAACAGTCCAAGGTGAAGTGTGAAGGCTCTAAGTCTGCGATGAGTATGGTGTGTAGGCGGGCCAGCAAGGAGATAGTGATGGTTGCAGCAGCATGGGGAAGAAGGAAGTGGGGAGGGACGATAAGGTAGAAAGAGGCTGAGGACATTACCAGGAGCTTGGGATTTCATCATAGTACAGGGGTGGAGGTTTGAGCAGAGGAGAGACATGAACTGGTTTGATTTCTAAATGATCACTCTGATGGCTGCACACAGCACAGCTTGAAGAGAGAAAACAATGCAAAGAGCCACAGAGATTTGTAAGATAGTCCCTGTGAATCCAGGTGAGAGATGATGGCAACTCTGACTAGTTCAGTAGCTGTGGGGATGGAGAAGAAGGGATTCAGGCTATATGTATAACTGATAGACTTGCTGATATATCAATTCTATGTAGAGGAAGCAAAGGATGATCCTGCAGTCCTAGTTATTATACCAACACATCTGTCCACCTGCAGCTGGCATTTTTCACTCAACAAACACCTTGGTCCTCTTTCCATGCCCAAACTTAGATTTCAGCTCCAGTCCTTTTAACTGCTTCATTGCATTCCATAGTTTGGGTAGATTACAATTTATAATTTATAAATTCCCCCATTGTTGGACATGTAGGTTGTTTCTAATTTCCCAAAGTTACATCAATACTATAATAAGAAACATTAATCCAATCACTCATGTCTTCAACCAATTTCTTGAACAGAATCTGGACACCTGTCTGAGGGTTTCTCTAGGCTAGAAGGGGTATAGCTGGGTTGTTGGATTCTCTCATTCTAATGGGATTTAGGTTTTTACTGAACTGCATTCCCATAGGTTCAGTGCCCACTGAACTCACTAGACAGAGAAAGCCCATCCCTTCCTCACCTTCTGAAGCTGAAGAGTCCTGGGGAACCCCTCACTTCCTGTGCCTTCTTAAATTAAAAACTATGGAGTTCCTGTAGGCCATATGCTACCTTATATCAGGTCTTTAAAAACATGGAGTGGCATTTTGGGAATGAGGACCAGGCTGCCAACTGGATCTGGGAAACAGTAGGATCCTCCTTGCAGACTGTTTTCCTTTCTCCTAATATTTACCCTCATTTGAACCCAGGTCCAAGAGGAAGAGAGGAGATCAAATCCTCATACCTGTTCTGACTCATGGCTTTCCATCTGTTAGAGCAATCATTCTTGGTAGAAAGTGAGCAAGTCTGGGGAAGGAGATAGAATCCAGCTTCACTTTCTATCTTTTCTCTGAAAGCTATCTATGATTTTTTTTGGTCTGTTCTGAGTCTCTAGCCTCATAAGAAACAAAATATAATTTGAAGCAATACACATGACAGATAGGAGAATAATTTCCTTCATATGCAAAGAGCTTTTATAAATTAAAAAAGGAAAAAAAACCCAACTCAATTCTATTAAATGAATGAAGGACACAAAGAGGTAAAGCAATATTAGAAAATTACAAAATGGGGGCGCCTGGGTGGCCCAGTGAATTAAGCCTCTGCCTTCGGCTCAGGTCATGATCTCAGGGTCCTGGGATTGAGCCCTGCATGGGGTTCTCTGCTTATGAAGAGCCTTGCTTCCCCCCGATTCTCTGCCTACTTGTGATCTCTGTCAGGTAAATAAATAAAATCTTTTTAAAAAATTACAAAATGGCCAACAAATATGCAAAGATGTGTGTCTCTATTCACTATTAAAGTAAGAGAACTTAGACAGGTAGATACTATATCTAACTCTCAGAAGGGCATGGAGGAAGGAGTTTCGTAATCCTGTCTTGCAAAGGTCAAGGAAAAAGACTCTCATACCCTTGGGAGGGGAAGGTGCAAACTTTAGGGAGAGCAACTGGGCAATATCTTTTAGGAATTTCTAATAATTCCATTCCTATGAATTTATAGCATATATACACTCCTCAAAGTGAGCAAAGATGTACCAAAATGCTTACGGTAGTATTTTTTGTTGTAGCAAAAATTCTGAAGACAACCCTGATTTTGAGTCAAAGGACAATGATTAAGTAAAAAATGGCACATCTACCCAATAGAATACAATGCAGCCACTACTAACAAACCAGACAGGGAAGCTCCAAATGTAGTGATATATTTTAAAACCCCAAGATACAGGGGCTCCTGGGTGGCTCAGTTGGTTAAGTATCTGACTCTTGATTTTGGCTCAGGTCATGATCTCAGGGTCATGAGATCAAACCTCAAGGTGGGTTCCATGCTGAGTGTGGAGCCTGCTTGAGATTCTCTCTCCTTCTCCCTTTACCCTTCCCCACTCACGCTCTCTCTTTCTAACAAACAAAAAATCCAAGATAGAAAGCTAAAGGAGAAGAGACAAGTTTCCTAATGCAATATATAGTATTCTCATAGAAAACATTTCTGGAAAGACATATAAGAAAGCACAAGAGTATCTGCCTCTAGCAGACAGGAATAGTCAAAGGCCTTTCACTATTGTATACTTCTGTGGTGTTTTTGATAAACTCCTATCATGAGTTACTTTAATGATTAAAACTTGTTTTAAAAATATTTAGAAAGCTGACGATTCAGTAGTGTGCTTAAAATCTGGAAATCAGTGTGTTTGAGCACTAACCCCAGTTTGTGTTTTTACACCTGTTCTACACTAAGTTAATTGCTCAACCTCTCTGGGCCTGATTTCCTGTTCACTGAACTGGAGATGCTAGGAGTTTGGTGGTGGTGATGTTATGGTTGACGTTCTTCTTTATGCTGCTGGAAGCATAAATTGGTACAAAAAAGTAAGCAGCTAAATTGCCTGGTTCCAAAATTTGTTTTGTTTATTACTCATGGGCAAACATGGATCTGATGCTCTGTTCTTGGAGCTCATGTCACTTAGTTAAGGAAATAATAATGATGCTTCCCCACCGTGAAGGCATATCTGGAGATGTTAGAGGGTGATCCAATTTTCACCTATCCTTCTGTTAATTCCACCTGTAGCCCCAGTGCATGCTGGGAGTAAATAGCATTACCTCCCGGGTTGATGTGAAACACCTGGTGAGATTTTCCTCTCCTGCCTTCCCTAAAGTTGAGAGAGCAACTGGGTCAGACTCTGTCTTGGGTAGGAGTAGAGACATAAGAAATGCCAACGGAGAAAATCACTAAGCAGGGGAGGGAGATGTTATCAATAGGGACAGGAAAACTGGAGATGCTTAGGGAAGGGTGGGGGGTAACTGACCATAAAGGAAATGTGCAGGGTCTCTGCAGAAAAATAGCAAGGAATCATGGTAAAAAGCAAAGATGGAGGTCATGTGGGATTGAAGGAAGAAGTTGGTGGAATCAACAGGAGTGCAGTTGAAAAAAGAGGGAGGGCCACCATAGCAGATAAAGGCCATCTTGGGGGAGCTCACTGGTTGATTTTAAAAAAGGCAAGGTGGGGAAGGGGAGACAGACAAGTTGAAGACCAGGAAAAATAAGAGAAAACTGTATTCTTAAGATTGTTATCAATTTGTCCTACAATTCTGAAGTGAGAAAAGGAAGATAGGTGGAAAAGGCAGGGAAGACGGGTCGCTAAGAATGGTTCACAGAAAGCTTTGTCTCCATGCAGTGTTGTTAAGTCAGGGGATGTCCTCCTGGGAAACGTGATTAGACGTCATGGGAACCTTGATCAGAAAGACACCCAGGTGAGTCCCAGCTCAGACGCCAGGTTATAATGGAGTGTTGGAGCTCCCCACAGCCAAGACTGTGTGTGGGATTCATCTCTGTCCAAAGGAAGTGAGCATCGTAAACTCTTGCTGCACCAATGAATGAGTGATGCCCATTCACTTTGGGGCAGGCATCTGGCCTTCTGGGAAGGAGCAAAAGAAACACCCTGACACTCTTCTCCATGGAAATACTACTGGCTCCTATCTGGACATTGGCTCATGTTCAACTTAGAAATGTTGTCACCCACACCATTTACTGAGCATTCAACTGTACTGGGACACTGGTAAGTGCTTGCAGACACTGTGTCATGCAATCCTCAAATCCAACCTCCCAGGTGGGTATCATCATCATCCCCCTTTCACAGATGAGGAAGGACTGAGGATGATGAAGGGGGTCTCCCCAAGGTTACCCACTTGGGATTTGAAAGCACGTATGTTGATTTCTGCCCAAGCCATTTGCATCAAGATGCCCAAGACCTACAGTGGCCCACGTGGATGAGACCCTAGTCTCCCTGTTTTATAAATGTGAGCACAGTCACCTATGGAGCTGAAATTCAGATGGTCTG
>CM053616.1:60360474-60450130 GCA_028646535.1 Procyon lotor | reverse complement strand
TTTTTTTTGCATTTTGTATTATGATAAAAATACATAACCTACAATTTTCCATTTTAGCCATTTTTAAGGCTACGACTCAGCGGCATTAAGTACATTCACACTGTTGCATAACCATCATCAACAGCCAGCTCCAGAAGGTTTTCATCATTCCAAATAGAAACTCTGGACCCATTAAACACTAACTCCCTCTCTCCCATCCCCCTAACCCCTAATAACCTATTTTCATCTTTCTGTCCCTATAAATTGGCCTATTCTAAGTACCGCATGTAAGTGGAATCATCCACAATTTCTTTTTCTGCCAGGCTTATTTCACTTAGCATAATATTTTTGAAGCTCCTCCATGTGGTAGCACGAGTCAGAATTCATTTCTTTTTAAGACAGAACAATATTCCATTGTATGTATATACTACCTTTTGTTTATCCATTCACCTGTCCGTGGATGCTTCGGTGGTTTCTGCCTTTTGGCTACTGTGAATAATGCCATTATGAATGTTGGTATACACACATCTGCTTGGCCCACTACTTATTTTGGGCATATGCCTAGAACAGAGTTAGGGAGTTTCTGGGATTGCCCAAGTCTTATGGTAATTCTATGTTTAATTTTTTAAGGACTTAGCCCTCATTTTATCTGTCAAGGAACAGAAGGCTCGAGCAGGTTCAGGATCTGCCTCAGGCCATACAGCACTGAGGAGGTGTTAGGAGTTGAACTCTCTACCAGTCCCGGATATGGGGCATTAACCAAGGCAGGGGAGAAACCACAGGGCCACCATCAAGGAGAGTGACAGGGTTTGGGTGTCCCCTGGGCAGAAAAGTCCACCCTTTGGCAGTCTCTTTTTCTGATCCTGGGCCACACACAGTCAAGAGTATGCAACTGGAGGCTGAAGAGGCTGGGTAAGTAGCACACTGGAAGAAGGGAGGCTGGGAATGAAGAAAAAATAAAACAGTTTTGCTCAAGTGCTTGGGGGGAAAGCTCCTATATTTTGGAGAAAAGTTAGGAAGCAAAGAGAATTTATGAGAACATCCTGGCTGTAAAACTCTGGCCTAGTTCTATAAAAGAAAGCTCACTCCTACATTAAAAGCCAAATTTGGGGGGAAAAGATCCCCACCCATGAGACAAACTCATCCATTAGCACAGCAAGAAATAGAAAAGCTTCTTCATTAAGTGCAAGTTAGGGACAGAGCCTAAAGACCTGGATATAAATTCCTGGTTCTTCCACTTACCAACTTAGTGACTTCTGTAAGAGATAACCCCCTCCAAGTCTCAGTTTACATATCTGTAAAGTGGGGTGATAATAGTACCTACCCCATAGGAAATTGATATGATGACTCCTCTAACCCCAGTGATGCTGGACCCCGGCTACACATTAGAATCACCTAAGACACTTCTTAAAATTCCTGATGCGTGGGCCCCACTCCCAAAGATTCTCATTTAATTAGTCTGAGATGGTGTCCAGTTTTTTTTTTTTCTCAAGCTCCCCAAGTGATTCTAATCCAAAATTTAAAAACTGTGTCCCAGCTCAAGAATCACCTAGGTATCTTATTAAAATTCAGATTCTGCTGCAGTAGGGCCAGAGATTCTGCATGTCTAAGCAGCCACCAGGTATGCTGTCCTGCAGACCTCCAACCAGCAAGGTTTTAAAAAGCCTAGTCTAGACCTGGTCTCACCCACAGTAAATGCTCTGGTAAATGCCAGCTCAGAGGTAATAATGATATTTAGTGGGTTCTGGAGCCATGGGGAGTGACCCAGTGGCAAGAACAAATCTACAGTCTCCTAGAAGAAGCAGAGGTGTGTTGCTTCAGTGTGGAGTTTATTTGAAGGGAGTAACTCTGCAGAGTGGCTCCCGTTGCTCAGAGAGATGGGAGCTGGAAGGCCTGACTGTTAATAATTGTGAACCAGAGTCCTCTGCTTGGAGGTCAGCTAGAGTCTGTTTGAGCATGGAGGTTCGGGGTCATGCAGGAAATCAAAGCTACAAGGCTAGGAAGTGAACTTTTAGGGACAAGTTAAGGCACTGTAGTAATTTATTTAGGAAGTATTTACTGAGCATCTACTAATGCATAGCACTGTACTAGGCACTGGGCGTCTAACTATAACCACAGCTCCTGCCCTCAAGGAGCTCACAATCCAGGAGGAGGGGCCAAACCATTAAATAGGCAACACCCAAAATTCAGAATGACTGACATTCTAATGGGGAAAATTTTGAGAGGAGTCCTCGGCTCAGCCTGAGAGAGTTAAGGAAAGATTCCCAGAGGAAGCAATGGCTGAGTTGTGAAAGATAAGAGTTGTCCAGGAGAGGCCATGGGGGCAGAGAGGGTCCCAGGCAGAGGAGAGCGCCTAGGCTCAAGCGGGGGAGGGGGGGAGAACATAGCCTCTTTCCAGAAGTAGCTCAGTTTATGGGTACTGGGGCTGGAGAGGCAGCCAGAGAAGATACTAGAGCTGCAGAGAGCACTAGAATGCCACACTAAGGTATCTGTAACTTCTTTTTGAAGCCAGAGGTCTGTAGGGTCAACAAAGCCTCTGAAGCTCTCTGCAAAGTTTGTGTTTATGTGTCTGTGTGCATTACCCTAGCATAAAATGATTGGGTTTCCATTAGACTCTCCAATGGATTCCAGATCCCCAGACAGGTAAGGATCCTGGGAGCTGTTGATGGGATCTAAGCCTCCTGTTGGTTAGCACTTGCTCTGTGCAGGCAACCGAATGTCACAAACCCTGGGATGGAGAATTCAATGACAGAGGAAGAGCCTACCACCCTGTCCTTTTCTTCCCCCTTAAATCTTTGCACGTCAACTCTCTCTGCCTGGGACAATCCTCACCCCTGCTACCACCCACGGCTCACCTAGTTAATTCTTATTCATCCTTCAGATTTCAACCCCAAATCTCCCCTCCTTGGAGAAGACTAGCTTGACTTCCCCCATGAAGTCAGCCCCCTCCCATTATACACTCATAACTCCTCTGAAACAGTTGCCACACATTTAATTACACAATGAATAATGTAATTCATCACTCAGAACTGTCCGCATCCCTCCCATCTACTAGAGTACACATTGTTGTTGGAAGATATCACTTGTTGTGTTCACAACTATAATGTCAACCCTCTCAACATGTCTTGGCACATAGTGGGGACTCAATAAATGAATGATGGCATAAATATCTGAATGAATGAATGAATGAATGAGTGGATTGACATGGCTAATCATTACTACCTGAATTCTTTCCCCTCTCAGCCCTAACCCTATCCCTGCTCCAGCTCTTTCAATGTGTATTTTAAGCTCTGACTCTTGGAAACCAAATCATCGCCCACTGCATGGTGGAAAAAAATTGCAGCAGAGAACTGACCGAACCAGGCAGATTTCCAAAGCCTACCTAGTGGCTTCATAGCAAAGCTTTTAATCACATAATGAACAGATATAGTCTATGGGCTAGAATCCAGGGATCTTTCCAAAGTGGTCAGCAAGCCCACCACTGATCAGCATCAGCATGTCACCCATGGCTTTATCTGGAAAATCCTGGTATCTGTTTCCTAACGAGCAAGTTACCCTTATTTGGCTTATTCCTTCTGAGCTGTCAGGAAAGTGGGAAGACTATCATTTGTTCTACATCATCCCAAGTGAAGCGAAGACGAGAAGAAAAATACCTACATTACAATAGCAGCTTTGGGTTTAATATTATTAGAGTAGGGGTAAGTAATCCTGAAGGCAAAGAGCAAGGAGGGTGAGTCAACAGTTTTTCAGTGGGTGTCATATTAGCAGCATGAACCTCTATGTTCTACCTCCCACCCAATGACCGTGACTCCCCAAGCGTTCATCTTCCATCACCTAGCCAGAGCTTCCAGGAGCCTCAGTTTCCTTATCTGTAAAGTGGGCAGAACAGTATTTATCTGAAAGGATGGTGGGAGGGGAATTAAATGAGATAATGTATGCAAAGTGTTTGCCTCTATATTGCCTTCTCCCCATACACAAACCCACACTTCCCAGCAATCTGAAGATTAATGAAACTCTCAGACCCCACATTCTACACAGCCCTACTAATACAGAGGGCAAAAATGTGAAGCTCTAGGTCAGAGTGTTTGTAGATGAACGGTAGAACGAAAAAGAAAGAAACTGTAGGACAGCATTAGGTTTCATTAGCCCAAAAGGTTTGATTATACATCTTTAACCACCAGGGAACTTTCTCTGCCTTTTCCATGCAGTAAGCATTTTCTCTTCAAACTGTCGATTTTTTTTTTTTTTCAAGCTGATGGAACAGGAAAGAAGAAGGGAAAGAAGCCACTCTTTTTTCATTTCTTCAAAGGCAACCCAAATTTGATCCCTTTAGTGAATGGCTCAAGATAAAAACTCCACTTCAGTCTGCTTTCTGTGATTAAACAACGCTGTTGTTTGTCAAATAGCAGGGAGAAGAGAAGAAAGGAAAGCTCTTGTCGCTGTTAAGTGCTCTGAAAGCGTGCTCCCCTCCCAGCTCCCACAGGTTAGGTGCACCAATGCCTACAAAGAAATTCTTGAGACAGGAGGCAAAAGCTGAGGCACGGTTGCCTAGAGTAGGAGAGAAAATGAGGATGAGGTGGGAGGCCCAAATAAGCCCCCACGGGATTGTGGAATCCTCAAATTGGAAAGGTCTAGAACTCTTCTGCCCCAGTTTTCTTTTTAAGGGACCTCACATCACTTGAAACCAGTCTGTTCCATGATACTCTCCATGAAATAAATCATATCCTTGAGTGAAACAAATAGACTGCCAAGAAAGGTTTGGGGGTTGAAGGGGGCTCGCCTAAATCCATCTTGCTTCACCAAAATCCACTTTCAACATGGCAATAGGAGAACTTAAGTTTTCATGGGAGGTGAGAAATTTTTACTCAAATTACTCTTAGCATCTCAAAGTTCAGGTTGGAAGATAAACAGAACTGTGTTGGTCTGTTGATAAGGTGGACAGCAGTACAAATAAAAATACAGGAAAAAAAAAATACAGGACACCCAGCTGAATTTGAATTTCAAATGAACCATGAATTTTTTAAGTATAAGTATGTCCCATGTAATGTTTGGGACGTACTCATACTGGAAAAAAGTTTCTCCATTTGAGATTCAAATTTAATAGGGCATCTTGTATGTTATTTGGCAAGCTCGCCGATTGACAAGATAACCCCAGCATGCATTTTCTGTCTCATTTCCTTGTGAGAAGTATCAGGAATATGGACGAGGGCAGGAAGACACTGAAAGCTTCCTGAGGAAGTTTCTGGGGTGTCATATCCATGGTCTGGAGTCATGCAGGGCATGATTCAAACCCCATGCCTGACTCTTCTTATGTGACCTTCAGTGAGTGACTTTCCCAAGTGAGCTTCCTTTCTTTATGGCAGAATGAGAATCATAATACCCACCTTACACGTTGTGGAGATTAAAATGAGGTGACATTAAAGCATCTAGGCCCCTATAGAGTCATAAACGCAGCTCTTACCATCTTGCCCTTCTACCTCTCTGCAGCAACTGCTTCTGCCTGGAATGCCCTTCCCCCCACTCCCTCCTCCCCTGGGAAGCTTTCTCCATGCTTTTCCTTGGCACACCCATAGCATTTTGTCGACACTTTTAGAAATGTCCCTGTTGTTCAGAGATACTGTATTGGAATTGGTTTCACTTTTCCCAAATGTTTTCCTCATCAAGATTGAATTTTCTGGCTCAGATACCAAGTTTCCTTCATCTCCACAGGTCTGGCATTTAGTACAGGGCTTAACACATAGGAGGAACTTGCTATTTCCTGAATGAACATGTTATCAAGCCATTAACATCTAAGCACAAATTGCCTAGGACTTTAGTTTCCAAATGATAGTGTAGTGTGTGCATGTGCACGCGCGCGCACACACACACGCGCACACACACACAAACACAAAATCAGTGGAGGGGAGTTTCTCAAAAAAAGCTAAAACTATTCCATTTAAGGAACTGCCTTTTATTTGAGTCTATCCTTTCCTCTTTGGAGGAAAAAAAAAACACAACTTGTCATTTATGGAATAAGTTTTAAAAGGTATTTGACAAAATAGAGAGCAACTTCCATGGTGAGATATGTTCGTATCTCTGGATCTCTATCTGGATCTCCATCTCAACAAGAAGTTTCAACACCAAAAATGCACTAGTACTTGCATTTCAAATTTTGAGAACCATCACTTTAATGAGATAAGAGAGTAAAAAGAACTCAAGTACTGTAACTCGTGACTGGTGAGCTTTGATGGGAAGAAGTGGAAAGGAAAGACTACAGCAGGAGATGGCCAGGGAGGTGCTTTTTTTTTTTTTTTTTTTTTTTTTAAAGATTTTATTTATTTGACAGAGAGAAACACGGCGAGAGAGGGAACACAAGCAGAGGGAATGGTAGCGGGAGAAGCAGGCTCCCTGCTGAGCAGAGAGCCCGATGTGGGGCTCGATCCCAGGACTCCGGGATCATGACCTGAGCCGAAGGCAGACGCTTAACGACTGAGCCACCCAGGTGCCCCTGGGGAGGTGCTTTTTACCTGAATAAAATATGCTTAACATATTTTAACATGACATGACATGACATAACATAACGTAACGTAACGTAACGTAACATAACGTAACATAACATAACATAACGTAACGTGACATAACGTAACATAACATAACATAACATAACATAACATAACATAACATAACATAACATAACATAACATAACATACCCCTCTACTGATTTTGTGTGTGTGTGAGTCTAGGGGAGGAAAAGGACAGGTGAAAAGCAAACAAACTTCCCCCACTTCCCTAGGACAAAACCCCACCATCCCACAGTTCAGGATCTTAACTGACTTTGAGTCTAAGGCCCTCCCAAACATCCCTCCACCAGTTGCTCAGGTCAACAAACTCCTTCAAAGAATAACAACGCAGTACAAGGAAGGATGTCCATCCCATTGACCTCCAAGGACCCTCCTGTCCTTGGGACCCAAGTCAGACCCCTCCCTCTGAATGAGAGCAGCTGTGCTAGTGCCTCAGGCAAATTCTGGGAACTTGGCCTTGCCTTGGCCCCTGAGTTACATTTCTATAAAGACAGTTCCTTAAATCTCTGTAGCACCATTGACCATGATTCCAGGCATTGTTAGGTCACTCCTCTGTCCTGCCTTCCTCTGTCCCTCCCCTTTTTGTCCCATCCTAGATGGACACATCTGTCACTTTTAAGTCCCTATTGCTCATCTGTCATGCTCCACAGGAAGAGAAAAGGGAAAAGGCCAGAGGAATGTTCTGCCACTAAGAGGAAGACTTTGACATTTTTAATTCCTCCATTTCTCAGAGTAATCATGGCCCCTACATCCAACTCAGAGATAATACTAATAGCAGCAACTATTTCACTACTTGTTGAAAGCTCATCATATGACAGGCATTGTGCTAAGCACTTTATAGTGTTAGTCCATTTAAATGGAATCATGTTACAGATGAAGAAACTGAGGCTCAGAGAACTGGAGTCACTTGCCGAAGGAGTGTCTCCCAGCTGGTAAATAGGGACCAGAAAGCCAGTGTTTCCAGTTCCAGATTTCTGTGCTTACCCTTCCTTAATATTGCTTCCACTCACCCATGTTCAAGGACTCCTAGTGGTCCACTAAACAGAACCCAAAATGCTCGTGTAGGCTCTCAGGACCTTCCAAGACCTGGCTTCCAAGACCATTGGCTTCCACAACGTCGTCTCCCACTAAAGCCCTCCTGGAATCCTCCAGGGTAGGTATTTTGGAGTTCCTTTTACTTAGAAGTCTCCCACCTCTGAGCCTTCCCCATACTGTTCCTCACCCCCATAGTGTGCTGTTTCCTCTTTCCAAATCCGCCATGTTGCAAGCCTACCTCCAATGTCACCATTCCCAGGACACCAAACCCACTGAGCTCAACTTTCATCTCAATCTCTTAACACTTGGGGTCTACTGCATCATGCAGCCCACCCCACAGTCAATGCCAGTTGCTATATACTCATCCCCTGTGTGGGTGTTTCATCTCCCCTACCTGGCAGATACCAACAGGGCACAGTCATGTTATGGCACACATGCCTCTTGTGGCACCTCCCTGGGAACAAGGAGATGCCCAATCAGTGCTTGGTGACAGATCCCCTGCTCTCCTCTTCCTTCCTCTTCTTTCTTATTTATTCTTCCTGATCTCCTCTCATTCTCTCCTTTTGCCATTTCCTTCCCTTCTTTTCCCTCCCTTCTTCTCCCCTCTGCATTTTGAAGTGTGGTAGGCAGCTGCTGACGTGGGTCCCAGTGATCTCTGCCTCCTGACAGTCACAGCCTTGTGTGATCCCCTCTCCTTGGTGTGGGCTGTGCCTAGTGACTTGCTTCTAATGAACATAACACAGCAAGGGTAATGGCATGTCACTTCCATGATTAGATTGTGGGAGACTGTGACTCTCTCTTGTTAGCGCTCTCTTCCTGGCACTCTTTCTTGTCCTCTCACTTGCTCACTCTGATGAAGGCAGTCCCATGTTGGGAGACACTCTTTGGAGAGGCCCAAATGGCAGAGAATTAAAGAAGGCCTCTAGCCAACAGCTCAGAAAGAAGTGAGGTCCAAAAATCCGCAAGGAACTGAATCCTGCCAATAACCACATGAGCAGATTTGGAAGTAGATCCTTCCCAGCTGAGCCTTGAGATGACTACAGCCCTGGGTCACACCTTGATTGCAGTCCTGTGAGAGACCCACGGCCAGAAGACCCAGGTAAACCATGCCCAGACTCCTGATCCACAGAAACTATGAGAATAAGCAGGTTGTTTCAAGAGGGTGAATTGTTAAGCAGCAATAAATAACAAATACAGTAAATATTCATTTGCTTCAACATTTCTTGGGCCTTTCACACAGTGTTTTTGTTAAATGAGGGGACATTTTGATGACTCAGGCATGGTTTTCTAGTTTTAAAAATCTCCAGCCTCGTTGGGAGTTGGGGAGAGAAACAAGTCATAAGAAGAGTCATATTTAAGAGTTTTAATAGAGAAATTAAGTAGAGATTTCATACAGATTTGTGGAGTCAGCAGCTCATTCTGCTTGAATTTGAGAAGGCTCCAAAAAGGTGAATGCTGAACCAGGTCTTGGAGCACAAGTGGGAGGTCACCAAATTGAGGGAGTTGGGTCAAGGGGGAGGGAAGAGCTTTCCAGGCAAAGGAACACCATGGAAAAATATGTAGCAGCATAAGGAAGCTTGTTATGGTGGACTTAAAAAAAAAAAGGAGAAGTTCAGCTTTTTTGATTCCTTTATAACAAAAAGAACAATGTGCCTTTATTCAGTGTTCACTCCATTAGGTTTCAATATTAAGCATCTCATTGAATTCTTGTCACATTCTATGAAATGGAAAATCTCCACTGACGTGGGGAAACTGAGGCTCAGAGTATTCGTGTCCTGCTCAAGGTCACAGAGCAAGTCAGTGGTTAAGCTGGGATTTGAAAACTGATGTGCCTGACTCCAGCTGCCTGTGTCACATTTATAACAGACTCGAGAGGGAGAGGCTTTCACTCTGGATAGGACAAGTCTCCAAATGCCTGTGGACCCACACACTCCTCTCACAGCCTGCTATGCAAAGAGAAAAGGCTGGGTCATTCAGGTTCCTTGTCTGTCCTGGAGCAGCAATGGAGGGCAGTAGATAAAGGTACAGGCCTACGTCCAAATCCTGGCTTCCCCACCTACTAGCTGAGAGACCTTGGGCACAGTATTGAACATCCCTGAGCCTCAATTTTCACATCAGTAAAATGGAGAGATGATAATAGAATCTAACTCATCAAATCAATGTGATAACCCACAGAAAGCAGAAGCAATGAAGGAAAAAGATGCCATGAAGTTGATGGGCCTCAGTTAAGTCTATCCATACAAAAATCCAGCAATGAAGAACCTGAAAAGGAGAAGGGGAGAGACCAGGTAGCCCCAAACATTTTCCTCAGATTCTGATAACTCTGCAATTCTGACTATCTCATATTTTTAAATTCAATATGTCATTTTCTTTAGACAATGTGATATTGGTTGGGGGTGGTGGGGTGGGGTTACGGAAGAGGGAACATTTATTCCCTACTCTCCATGTTTCCCTATAGGGGGACCTCCAGTAAAGTGACACTCCTGGCTCTTCCCCCTCCGGACTGGGTGCATCTGGAAGAAGGAATTGAACACGCTCAGCTCAGTATTCTCTTTTAGGCTCTGCCTACCTACAGAAAATACGTTCTGGGTTTAGCAGAGCAGGCTGTATCCCATCAGTTTGTCTGATGTTGGGGTTGGGGGTAACTGCAATTCAAAAGAGTATTAGCCATGCTGAGCATAAGGAAAAACATGGAGGGCATTGTGAGAAGGAAGGGAAGGGGGAATAGGGGGAAATCAGAGGGGGAGATGAACCATGAGAGACCATGGACTCTGAGCAACAAACTGAGGGTTTAGGAGGGAAGGGGGTGGGGGGTTGGGTGAGGCTGGTGGTGGATATTGAGGAGGGCATGTATTGCATGGAGCACTGGGTGTGGTGCATGAACAATGAATCTTGTAACACTGAAAAAATAAAATAAACATATTTGGGGGAAAAAAAAGTATTAGCAAGCTATGTCCTCCAAAAGTTTTTTTAATCAGTAATAAAGCTGACACTGACTCTTCCCTGTCTCTTGTAATTAGTCTGATACCATCCTGAAAATGTTCACTCCTCTCTCTTGATGTTGCTTATTCTGACCCTTCATTAAGTTTCCTTGTCACAATTCCAGATGCCTGTCCTTTCTGCAAAGATAGCTCTTCCTCTGGCTTTCTTCTCCCTGATATTCTTGTTCCCCACCCTCCCAGGTCCTGAATCATGGAGTGATGTGGCAGATTTACTTTACACCCATGCCTTCCCCTCTGCCAACCCTGCAGACTCTTCGGGGTATCCAAGTCTCTTCTAATTACTCCTTGGCTGATAACTATTCTAGCAATTCCTTCATGTCTGGTAAATGTTTCAATTTCTCTACTTTGTCTTTCTCATTGAATCCTAAAAAAAAAAACAAAAAACAACTTGGAAACTCTGGCATTTCTGAATCATCAATTTCAAGCTTGTCTTCTTTTATTAGCTGTCCTACATTTGTACTAAGAACTCTTTCCTCCTTGATGCATTTGAAAGCACCCATTTAATTTTCTTTCCCATTACTGAGCGAGGACTAGTTGAGACTAACTTGCTCCAGTAATGTCCTTACAGAAGCAGTAGTAGACTGCATCGGGATGGGGGGAGAGGGAGTTCCCAGGTATAGACTGCTGGCACAGTGAGCCCCCAAAACGTCTCTTCCCAGGGCTTGCTGCTCCTCTGTCTGTTCTGAAATACTGTCCAAGAATTACTTTTTCTGAACCAATCAGAGGTAGGCAAAAGTTTCCAGAAGGACATTAATGATATCCATGTTTATTCAGAGGAAGGTGAGCTGATGAAATAGTTTTCTCCCACTTACATGTAACAAATTATTTTCTTTTCTCTGTCCAGATAGGTTCTCTTGTCACCAGTGGGGTTTTCCTGAGGGGATTAGGGAACAGAAAGAGGAAGGAGACAAAGAAAAGAGGCTGGCCCAGAGTCTGACTGTCAATAATGCTGTCCTGTAGAATGTTATGCGATGATGAAAATGTTCTACATCTGTGCTCTCTGATATAGTAGCTATTGAACTACAATAAAACTATGAAATGTGGCTCCTGTGACTAGGGAAGTGAATTTTTAATTTTATCTAACTTTAGTAATTTAAATATAAACAGCCACAGGGGCACCCGGGTGCCTCAGTCAGTTAAGCATCTGCCTTCAGCTCAAGTCATAATCCCAGGATACTGGGATCAAGCCCCACATCAGGCTCCCTGCTCAGCGGGGAGCCTGCTTCTCCCTCTGCCCCTCCCCCACTTGTGCACACTCTCACTCACTCACTCTTTCAAATAAATTAATAAATCTCAAAAAATAAATATAAACAGCCACAGGTGACTAGTGGCTACTATAGTGAATGGTGCAGCTTTACAATATGTCACTTGGGGTTATCTAGACCTTCCCCATTCATAGTAGCCCTAGTTCTTTGAGTGTCATGGACTAACACACAAAAAGACAAAGATCCATCTGACTCAGCACCCAGGGTCAATGGATGGATGTCATGATGCTCAATGCCCTCAGAGGCTACACTCTCCTGTTCCAAGCAGAGGTCACAGGTTCATGATCTATAGGCTAAAGGAGGTATGTTTGACTCACACAATGAAAAATAATTAGTTGCTAACATTTAAGAGTCAAAAGATTTCACATCAAGATTTGCATTTACAGCTTCTCTTGAGAAATCAGAAGACCCCACCTGACAACATTCAGATGGTGACGAGTAGCAGCAGCTTCCTTTATTTAGCACAAGGACTCTTCAATTTGCCACACTCCCCACTGCTCCCTATGTTCTAAACAACCAAGGCAGGCATTTGGGTTTGTTTGTCCTTGTATCATGGTTCTAGGCATGGGCTTTGTATGGCATCAGACAACCTGAGTTTGAATCCCATTTCTGCCTTGGAACAAGCTGTGTGATCTTGAGCAAGCGACTACCTACCTCTGAGAGCCTCGGCTTCCTCCTAAATAGAGAAGGTAATAGGACGGGCCCCAGAGTGTTGTTGCAAGGAATCAATGGAACGATATTTTTAAGACTTTTGATATAGAGCCAGGCTTATGGTAAGTGCCCAATAGATGGTAGCTGTTGGAAGGAAATGAGGGAAGTTGGGGACATGGAGGAAGAGGAGACAGAAGAGAAAGAAGAGAAAGGGAGGAAGGTGGAGGGGCAGGAGGCAAGTAAGAGTTCCTAGTCAGTTTCTAAACACATCTAAGACCTAACAAGGGGGTAGGGAACCTCTTTCCTTAACCCCCTATAGCTTTAGCTTCCCTCCAACATAATCCCATGACCACCCACTTGTAAACCCATGGACACAGGGTGGGAGTTGAGAGGATAAGGAAGACTGTGTGCATAAACGCAAAGAGATAATCAGTTGGCCCATGGGACCTTTGCCCTTGGGTCTGCCACCTCTGCCCCGAGAACCAGTTCTCCTGCCTACTTCTTGGGAGCACTCAGGACCTTGTGACAGAAACACCAATGGGTCTGAGCTTCATCACACCTATTAGGGTTCATGTCCCTCAACCATATCCAGCAACTATAATCAGAAAAGATCTCCATTTGGAATAGTTTATACATGTCTATCAGAAGAAAAGCAAGCCCCTTTAAGACAGATGAAGGGAAAATTAACAGCTAGCTCTCTGCAAGAAATAAAGAAAGGGAGGACACTGGACTACATTCCCAAGCAGCTATGACCCCAGGTTCCCAGTGTTTAACTTCACCCAGTTTCCCAAAGTTGATTCAAGGACGACTGTAATTCGGAACATGCTCCAAGAAGGACGTTGGAATGCTGATTCCTGGACCTCACATCCAGACACCTATATTCAGTTCATCTGAGGATGGGGCTGGGGAATCAGTATTTTGAAGAGCTACAAGCTGATTTACCTTATATGATTCACTTAAGGCACATTATTGCTGAGGAAGCCTAGTTTGCAGCTGGTGAGAACAGCCCAACAAACCTCCACCTCTGGGGAAGCCTGAAGATCACTGAAAATTTGAATGGTCAGGGAAGGCTTCTCAGAGGAAGAGAGCTGCTCTTCTGCTGGATCTTAAGATATCTAGATGGGGGCCAAGGGAGGAGGTTAACTCATTTATTTAGTGACCACATACTTCCTGAACACCTACCATGTGCCAGCTTTGTTCTAGGTGCCAAGAATGGAACAGTATACAAGACAGAAAACCCTCTGTCCTCGTGGATCTAGTTGGTAGAGGCAGGCAATAAACAATATGTATAAGCAAAATACTTAGCTGGTAAGATAGTGATAAGCATTGAGAGACAAACAAAGCAGAGACTTTTGGTAGAAACAGGATTCAAATCTAGATGTAAGACGATATTATACAAGCACAAGTTCCTGTCTAGTGGTCAGATATCGGCAGAGGCGTCCCATCATGGTGAAGCATCACACCCCAGATCTCTCCAGCCATCCATCCACCCATTTAGCCGTCCACCCACCCATCAATCCACCCATCCATCATGGTAAAGCTTTATCCATCATGGTGAAGCATCATATCCCAGATCTATCCAGCCATCCATCTACCCATTTAACCATCTACCCACCCATCATCTATACAACCATCCATCCACCCATCCAGCCACCTAGTCACTCATTTACCCATTTAGCCAACCACCTACCCACTATCTATCCATCCATCCACCTACCCATCCCATCCCCCCATCTAACTATCCATCCTTCCATATACTAGTCCTTTCTTCCTTCTTTCGTTTATCCAATCTGCTTAGCTAACCAAGTGCTAGACCCCCTGTAAAGCTCTGCAGATAAGAAAATGAGCAAAACTGACACTGTTATGGAATGAACTATGTCTGTTTTCAAATTCACATGTGGAAGTTCTAACCCCCAGGGCTTCAGAATGTGACTGTATTTAGGGGACCAGGATAAAATGGGGTCATTAGGGCAGGCCCTAATCCAATATGGCTGGTGTCCTGATAAGAGGAGAAAATTAGGACACACACATGCCTGCAGAGAGAGATGACCACGGGAAGACAGCATGAGAACATGGTCCTCTGCAAGCCAAGGAGAGAAGCCTCAGAAGAAACCAAATTTGCTGACCTTGGTCTCAGACTTCTAGCCTCCAGAACTGGGAAAAAACGTCACTGTGTAGGCCACCCAGTCTATAGCATCTTGCAACAGCATCTCTGGCTAATTAGCACAGGCACCTCGCAGAAACAGGTGCTCACAATTCAGAGACAGAGAAGGAAAATTAAACAGACAATCATAGTACAAACATACCTCTTTGCCGCGCTCAAGAGTCTACCGGTAGAGATATATCCATTTGCATTAATCTTCGCCCTCTCATTAATCCAACAAATATTTGTTGAGTGCCTACTATACTTCTGGGGTGACACTAGGCACTGGGGATAAAATGATAGATAAGGTTGCTATATCTGGTGTCTCTAGAAGTTCACACCTACACTCCCAAGAGACCTAGACACTGTTCTCTACCCAGACTGTGATAAGGGAGTGTAGTGCTGTGTGGTAGATATGATCACAGACTGTGGAGTCAGACAGACCTGGATTTGGGTCCACACTCTACCACTAGTGGGCTGTGAGGTCTGGGGGCAAACTATTTAACTGCTCAGAGCCTCAGTTTATCCCTAAAAGGCAGTAATAATTCCCAGGTGTGATTATTGTGAGAATTAAGAGCATGGACATATATCAGAATAAGTAGTCCATAGATGTTTGCTCCAGTTATCACCGTTGCCTCTGAAGCAGAGCCAATCAGATAATAATAAATATTATCACTAATATGGAGTGCTTTCTTGATACTGGAGAACTCGAAGTAATTTGCATATATTATAATTGTGTATCTATGAAGCATCTTCCCGACCACCTCAGCCCATCCTAATTTTCTGGTTTCTCTTTTGTCTACTTAGTGTTTTATCGCTCCCAGGAAAGCACTTAAGACCCAAGATAGTCTGAGGGAGAGGCGCTTACCCTGTCAGGAAAGAACTGTGTCTTGCTCCCCAGTCACATCTCCCCCCGCCCCATCCCTACCGTTGGCCCCCCGGGCCTGGGCAAACCGGAAGGGGTGAGTGGAAGTGACGGCACCACAAGGCTCTCAGTTACAGCTGTGTTCACCCACGTTTGATTACACATCCCCATCAAGGGGGTGCCAGGTGTTTCTATACATGTCATGCCTGGCAGAATTTTTGTATTTAAATTTCCTCCAGTTCCATTGGGCGGTACGATCTGCCTTCCCTTCTGAGGGACTGACTAGAGACAGGAGCCAGCAAGGAGTTGTTATCATGGAAACCACGTCTCCCCCTGGGCCCCAAGGGGCACTTCTGGAAATGGTTCGGAATCTGATCACAGTCTTCAAGCATAAGAACTGTGTTTAAAAGCTGTTATTTCCTCGCTTCTGATAAACGGTTGTCGAGAAGCTGCCAGTTCTGGTTTCGCTGGGGGAGATTGGACTCCGGGAGGACGTGGGTCAGAAGAATGGGAAGAGATGACAGGATGGGGGTCCTGCACAGCACCCCAAACTGAGATGGCAGTTTGGAGACAGTCTGCCTGTCAGTCTCCCTGACTCCTTGTCAAGAGTGAGATGGCCAAAGGGACACTAAGATTAGACAGCGTGAGCCCTAAGTGGCTCATCCTCTCAGGCTGGAAGGAGGGTGGGTGTTAAGTAAAGGACTGAAACACCTGGGTAAGGATCATCAACTCTAAAGGTCTTGAAAAAGAGTTCCAGATACAGGAGTTGCAAACTCGAACACCGGCGGGTACCAAGAGGCAAACGCTATTAAGCAAGTGGAAATGAGCTTGGCGAGATGTTAGGGGGACAGAAGAGCACGCGCCCCACCTAAGGGAGGTGGTGACCACCAGCTCCAGCTACCAGCTGCCAAGGGGGTCTCCAACCCCAGCTTGCTGATCCACTTCCCCGGGAAAAGCCCCCAATCTGGAACCTGAGGTGAAATCGCCTGACGTTTACATATAAGCTATGGATGCAAACCACATCGTCGGTCTAATACAACCTGTCTAAAGATCAGATCTAGTCCAGTCATCCTAGGCTGCAAACTGTGTGATGATTGTTGAAGAGAAGCTTGAAATTCCAGAGGCAGAAGGGAATTTTAATACATTACCAATTACCACTGAAAAACGCAGTAAAAACAATACTCTGATTTGTTTAGTGCTTACTGTGTGCTTAGCAATTTGTTTATACGACTGCACTGAGTCTTCCCCACAACCCTAGGGGTGTAGGAATTTTACCCTAGCTTGGGAGGAAACTGACATTCATAGAGGCTAAGTCACTTGTCCAAGGTAAGACTTCACGATGCTGGAATCTCTGCAGAGAGAGCAATCATTCCCCACCCATCTCCTGCAGCATGGGATGCCCCAGACTTTATCCTCATCCAATATTTTGCATGGCTGTATGTGTTAGGCTTGTTCTCATGCAATGGCTTTTAATCAGGAGACAATTTTGCCCCCCGGGGGGACATGTGACAATGTCTCTAGACATTTTTGATGGTCACAACTGGTGGGGGGTGAAGGGAGCATCCGGCACCAAGTGCGTAGGAGTCAGGGATGTTACTAAACGTCCTGCAACTCACAAGACAAACCCCTCATAAAACAGAACACCCCGAATGTCAATAGTGCCAAAGTTGATAAGCCCTTGTCTAAAAAGATTAGGGGACGGGCACCCTGGGGGCTCAGTCCTTAAGAGTCTGCCTTTGGCTCAGGTCATGATCCTAGGGTCCTGGGATCAAGCCCCACCCCTGCTCAGCAGGAAGCCTGCTTCTCCCTCTGCAACTCCCCCTGCTTAGATTCCCTCTCTTGCTCTCTGTGTGTCAAATAAAATCTTAAAAAATAAAAAGATTAGCGGGGGGAGAATTGAGGGCTGGGGGCTACTAAGGAGATGAGGAGGAGGAAGAGGATACCGAAGGCACTACTTATAAAAACAGCTCGACTGTGAGAGAAGCTGCATGATTTACCCAGAGGTTCTCATGACATCACCAAAACACATTTTCTTATTGCCATTGTGCAGATAAGGAAACTGAGGCCCAGACAAAGAGATGTTCCCTCTGGCTTCATGAATGGCCTTCCAAAGTACTCACGGAGTACCTGGTCTACCTCGGTTCTAGTTAAGGGATCCGCCCCTTCTGCGAGCACTTATTCAGTGTTTGCCACTTTCCAGGCACTGTCATTATTCAATCCTTCCAGCAACCTAATGAAATGGGCACTCTGAGCACTTCCATCTTTACAGTGGCAAAACTGAGATTCAGAGAAGGGAAATCACTCAACTACAGTCATGAGAATTTGAGCCCAGGCATTTATGACCCTGGGCACTGTGCTCCTAACATTCCATGCACTGCACGAAGCATCCCAGGATGCTCATCCAATGAGTTCCCCACAGGAAGGAAACTGAGGATACAGAGAGCAATTCTGGAATGCATCCTGCCTTCCAGGAGCTTACGTTCAGATAGAGAGATCAAGCACATTCACCACAAGCTATGTAACACAAGACGCTGCAAAGTGATCAAACATAGAGAAGTGTCAAAGTGTTGTCACACAGGTGGCAAATGACGGCTAGCGTCCAAAGCCAGCCTATGGCATATAGTCACGCCCACTCACCGACACAGTTTTCTTGTGGACAGTTTTGGGTGAAGCAGTGGCTACAGACTCCACCTGGCTGTCAAAGCCAAAACTATTTACTACATGGCCCTTTATAGAAAGAAGTTTGCTGGCCCCTGCTATGAGAGGAGAGAAAGATAACCGATATTGAATGTTACCCGCCCTCTGTGCTTCTCTCTAGATCCATCAGTGATTGATTATCTCTCATAAACACTGGGATGATGACCCCTGAAGAGGGCAGGGGTAGTGATGACATTAACAAATTCCATGTAGTGGGAGCTGACTCTGTGCCAGACACGGGCCTCATCCTCTCCAGTTCCCACAACAAACCCATCAGATAGGTATCATTAATCCCTTTTATACATGATGAACGTGAAGCTCGGAAAGGTCAAGAGGCAAATCCAAGTTCAATTAGCTATCAAGGGACAGAAGCAGGGTCCAAAGGTGGACACGTGCAGCCCCAGTGCTTGTAGCCACCTGCATGCGAAATCACTCAGCGTGAGTCCTGGCTCTGCTGACTCAGGGAACTCTGCTAAGTTTTCCATAAATAAAGTTTCCCTTTTTTTCCCCTTCATTGACCCGAGCTCCCACGCTTGTAAGCCAGTGTGATACTGTGATTTCTTAAAAAACTTTTATTTTAATTTGTTGGTTAACATACAGCGTTACATTAGTTTCAGGTGTACAATAGTGATACAACATAGTAATTCAGGCCTTCCATGAGCACAGGTTACCCTGTGCTCATCCTGACAAGTGCCCTCCTTCATCCTCATCACCTAGTTCACCCATCCCCCCACCGCCTCCCCTCTGGGGACCATCTGTGTGATCTCTGTAATTGAGACTCTGTTTCTTGCTTTGTCTCTCTCTCGCTTTATTGTTTTTCCTTGGCTTGTTTTTTTAAATTCCTTGTATGAGTGAAATCATATGGCATTCGTCTTTCTCTGACTTATTTCACTTAGCATTATACTCTCTAACTCCATCCACGTCACTGCAAATGGCAAGAGTCCATTCTTTTTCACGGCTGGATAATATTCCATTGTAATTTACAGACCACATATTATTTCTCCATTCATCAGTCGATGGATGCTTGGGCTGCTGCCAAATCTTGGCTATTATAGATAATGCTGCTATAAACGTAGGGGTGCATGTATCCCTTTGAAATAGTGTTCTTGTATTTTCGGTAAATACTGAGTAGTGCATAAGGTAGTTCTGTTTAACTTTTTGATTAAAAAAGTTTAACTTTTTTAACCAAACTTTTCTATTTAACCAAACAAGACAAGGACCATAAGGTAGTTCTGTTTAACTTTTTGAGGAAACTCTATACTATCTTCCCAAGTGGCTGCACCAGTTTGCATTCCCACCAGCAGTTCAAGAGGGTTCCTTTTTCTCAGCATCCTCACCAACACCTGTTGCTTCTTGTGCTGTTGATTTTAGTCATTCCAAGAGGTATGGAGTGATACCTCATTGTAGTTTTGATTTGCATTTCCCTGATAAGGGATGTTGAGCACGATACTGGAATTTATAATAAAAAATATATTTTTGGTCTTTGTCCTCATTCTTGACACAGAGCTCATAAAACCCTTGGAATTTCCTAAGTGATGAAAAGATGATGGTGTCTTGTTATGTTAATGAGGAAACATTTGGAAAATGTTTGTAAAGCTCCTAGGTTACCCAAGGATGGAGGCTAGGGGCCAGGGGAGCAAACCATGTGGTTGGAGGGGTTGGGGAGGGGACAGGGGCTAGAGTTCAGTCACCAATGGCTAATTAATCAATTATGCCTATGTAATGAGGCTTCCATGAGAACCCAAAAGGACAGGTTCTAGAAGCTTCCAGGTTGGTGAACATGTGGATTTGGGGGAAAGTGGCCTGTTTGGGGGGGGGGACATGGAAGCCCCATGCCCTTTTCCCATACGCATCTCTTCCATCTGGCAGTTCCTGAGTTACATCCTCGGATAATAAACTGGTAATCTGGTAAGTAAAATGTTTCTGAGTTCTGTGAGCTGCTCTAGCAATTTAATTGAACCCGAGGAGGGGATCCTTGGAACTTCCCAGCACTAGCCAGTCGGCCAGAGGCACAGGTAACAATCTAAATTTGCAGCTAGCATCGGAGGTTGGGGATGGGGACAGTCTTGTATTACTGAGCCCTCAACCTGTGAGGTCTGATGCTGTCTCCAGGTAGACCATACCAGAACTGAGTTGAATTCTCCAACACCCAGCTGGTGTCAGAAAGACTTGCTTGGTGTGGTGAGGAGAAAACCCACATGTTGGAATTGGTGTCAGAATCTTAACTAGTAAGAAGCTGCTCCCAGGCCCAGAAAGGCCTGGAAGCTCTTTTCAGAACCAGCTCGTCTGTCTCAACCAGCAAGTCCCACATTTCAGTGGGTTGCAAGGCTGCCCTGCCCGCTCAGCCTCACCTCCGGGAGCCCCAGGCTGCTTCCAGACCTGCTCAAATGCCTTCCCACCCCCAGCGGTCCAGCAGCTGATATTTACCCAGCACTTTACAGTCTCCCTTGGTTAATCCAGCGTGTTCCCCAGTCACTTCTCATTAAGCCAAGAGTAGCCTCCTTTTCACTTGTTCTGAATCAGAGTGTCACTTTTCCCAGCAAGGGGCTGCAGGTGGAAAATACAAGCACAAAGCTTGGAAGGCAAGGGAGGGAAGAGGGGACAGCCCCCAGTCAGCTCCCATTCCCTTTCCTCGAGCCGTGGTGATGCTCAGCACCCCTCCTAGCTGTGAGGTAAATAAAAATGAGTCCCAGGACGTGGAAGCTTTTCAAAAACGGAGGGTATTTGGCCTAGCTGGTGCAAGAGAAACAGTTGGACCTGTAAACGTCTCCCTTGGTGTTCCTGGGCTGGCCAGTGACCCCAGCTGTGCAGCCAAGGCCCACCCGAAATATGTTTTCGAAGGAATGAGCTCATAGCAGACACTCTGCTCTGATTACAACTGTCCCCAAAGTGCCCAGTGCCCCTTCTTTCTCCCCAGCCTGGTCTCAGACCATGAAAGCCAACCGCTTCCCCAAAGCCCTCACTGACAAATTGCTACCCACAATGTTGAAATGGTTACCAGGCCTCCCTAGGGCAGCAAATCCAGGAGCAGGAAAAAAGAGGCTGAGTATTTTAATGGAATTTGGGTTGAAACCCTCTGGCTCTGTCTCTTCCCAGGTATGTGATTCTGAGCAAGTGACTTAGCATCTTGGAATCTGTATTTCTTCTTCCATAAGATGAGCTGTCATTGAGATTGTCTTCAAGGTGTAATTGCATACACTATTTTTTTTTTTTACAACAGTATTATTTTTTTTTTAAGATTTTATTTATTTGACAGTGAGAAACACAGCAAGAGAGGGAACACAAGCAGAGGGAATGGTAGCGGGAGAAGCAGGCTTCCCGCCGAGCAGGAAGCCCGATGCGGGGCTCGATCCCAGGACCCGGGGATCATGACCCGAGCTGAAGGCAGACGCTTAATGACTGAGCCACCCAGGCGCCCCTACAACATTATTTTTTTAAGTTGTAATAAAGATTCGCCAGCATAACCATTTTTAAGTGTACGGTTCAGTGGTACTCTACACACTGACACTGTTGTACGACCATCACACCATCCATCTCTAGAATGCTTTTCTCCTTGCACACCTGAAACTCCATCCCCAAAACAATTCCCCAGTACCCCCTAACTGCCATTCTACTTTCCGTCTCTACATTATTTGACTACATAGGTATCTCATATAAGTGGAGTCAGACAGACAGTATTTATCCTTTTGTGATAGGCTTATTTAATTTAGAATAATGTCTAAATTTCATCCAATTCAGGTGCCAGGATTTCCTTCCTCTTCAAGGCTGAGTAATATTCCATTGCATATCTTCACTACACATTTGTTTATCAGCTCATCCATTGGTTGACACTTGGGTTTCACCTCCATTTTAACTATTCTGAACAATACTGTGAACATGGTTATACAAATAGTTCTTTGAGTCCTGCTTTCGATTCTGTGGAGTATATATTGAGGCAGAGAATTGCTCAATCACATGGTAATTTTATTTTTAATTTTTTTGAGGCAAACTGCCTTACTGTTTTCCTTCACAGGTGTACCATTTTATATTCCCATCAACAGTGCACAAGGGTTCTAATTTCCCTACATCTTCATCAACACTTGTTATTTTGGTTTTCTCATAGTAGCTATCCCAATGGATGTGAAATGTAACTCATTGTGGGTTTTGAGTTAGATTTTCCAAGTGATGAGTAACATTGAGCATCTTTTCATGTGCTTTTTGGCCATCTACAACAATATTTTTGATTAGAGCCTGGAACGTGTTGGGGGCAGAGACCTGATGCCCATAATTAAAAACTCTGTAAGGTACACATCATGACTCCACCTGAATCTCTCTTGCAGGTCTGAAGGCTTGTCTGCTCCAAGGCTCAGAGCTATTTAGAGGGAGAAAGCTAGTGCCTTCTCCAACTGTGGAAAGTCACTACATTTCTCTGGGCCTCATCAAGATGCTCTGAAGACACATAAAATAAATTCAAAACCACCTTACATATGGTAGAAAGATCACTCTATCAGGAGTCATACAGATCTGGGCTTTTATCTAGTGGACAAATATCCATGGAGCAATTTAGCAAATATTGCATGAATAACTGTTAAATACATAAATAGACAAATGAATGGATGAGTGAATGAATGATCCCCTTCTCATCAGCAAAATTATACCTATTCCTAGAGCATCCTATCGACTAAAAGAATGGGTTTGCAGAGTGCTTTGCAGTTTTGAAAATACTTGGGATGCAGTATGGCTGTTGGTTGAGAGTATGTATTTGCATATTTATAAATAAACAAATCTCAGTGTGAATCCCAGATCTGCCGATACTGTCTATGTAATCTTAGACGAGTTATGCAATCCTTCCAAGCCTTAGTTGCTGTTTTTTAATATGGAAATGGTAAGATTCTTTGCTGTGCTAGCTAGATTTTCTTGGCTCCAAGATGGCCCCCAATCATCCTTGCTCCTGATATCCAAGTTCATACATAGCCCCCACTAAATAGTAATAGGGCTGACCCACACAACCAATAAGACATTGCTGAGATGGCACATTGCTTCTGAGCCTGCCATAAAGGACACTGCAGCCTCTGCTTTGGAGATTTGCTCTTTCTTGGGTCAGTCAGTCTGGAAAAAACAGCCATCAGGTCATGAGGATATGCAGAGAGAGGCGTATACAAGAGGTCCTCATGGGAAGGAACAAGGCTTCTGCCAGGAGCCAGCACCAACTTGCCAGCCACGTGAGTGAAAACACCTTAGCAGAGGACCCTCCAGCCTCAGTCAAATCTTCAGGTAAGACTATAACCTAATGGGACACCTGGAACTAGAATCACTCACCCAAATCACTCCCAAATTCCTGACAGCAGACATTATGTGTGACGTCATAAATGTTTATTGCTATTTGAAAATGTGAAGTTTTGATGTGGTTTGTTACATAGTGATGGACACCTAGTACACTCACCTTCTAGAAAGCCACCATGAACTTGAAAGGCATGTGAAGGATCTGCCTTGCACAGTGCCTGACCCAAAATGATAGCTCAGGAAATACCACTTGTTATTGATATTTTTGGCCATAAAAAAGAATTATGTGCTCTTTGCTCTGATCCAGACTCAGGGCGGTATCTCCGTAAAAATATGCACCAGAAGATTTATCAATAAATTACTTAAAGCACAGATGGTGCAAGGCCAAGAATATAACTTTTTGGAGCACCTGGGTGGCTCAGCTGGTTAAGCATCCAACTCTTGATTTTGGCTCAGGTCATGATCTCAGGGTTGTGGGATCAAGCCGGACCCTGTGCTAGGCATGGAGGCTGCTTGGGATTCTCTTTCTCTCTCACTCTCACTCTGTCTCTCCCTGCCTGCTTGCATGTGCTCTTGCTCTCTCAAAAAAGAATATAACCTTTCCGTTACCCAACCTAAACAGAGGGGAGATGAGGGAAAAAACAGTCTAAAAGGCTGAAGGTTCTTTCCAGCACTGCAAAGATTTAAGTAAGCCAATGGCAGGGGCTGTGAGGCCTCCTGAAGACAGGAGTATTCAGAGCACTGTATAAACAGACGTGTTGCTATGGTGCCCTGACCTTTATAAAGTCTACAAAGTGCTGGAGTTCTCTCTTTTCATCCTCACAATAAGCCCATAGGATGATTATTCTTATGCCTATTTTATGGATGGGCCAACTGAGGCTCAGAAGACTCAACCTTCCCAGGAATATAGAGTCAACAGGTGCTAGTGATGATTTGAGACCCAGGCCTCCAGTCCTCTTGCCAAGGACTGAGCTCACTGATGGTTCTGTGCTGGCAGGCTTCAATCTTTTTTTCCGAGTCTCAATTTCATTAACTATAGAGTTTGGAGGAAACCAGGGATCACATGTTCAGAAGCGTAATGCATGAGGCAGATTATTTAAATGAGAAAAGCAGGTCAGTAAAGAGAGATTTTTCTACTCTAAGGAAAATAAGGGCACACACACAAAAATACAGAGCAAATGACACTGGCCCTCAGGGTGGGGGAGGCAATAGGAACTGGGAAGGACCCTGGCCAACTGAGAACCATAGGTCCTTTCTTGAGAGGGTCTTTTTCTTAGCTCTCTCCAGGTGTTGCCATGTAGGAAATAAAAGCCCCGGGCTGCCAGATCACCTACTTCTTTAAAAGAAGCCTAGACCTGTATTTTATATGAATTATCCCCACATTTAAAGTTGGCTTAAATGAAATAAAAGCAACACAAAATACTGCCTGAGTCAAGCACACGCATCTACAAGCCATTTCAGCTCATGAGCCACCATTCGGTAACCCCTGGACTAGGTAATTTGAAAGGTCCCTTCCTGCTCCAAGACAGCCTGTCTCTATCAGTACTCAGCATGCACTGTTTGTTTACACGGGATGCTGGAGAGCCTCATAAATATTCCAAACTGGTTTTCATGTGTGGACGTGAGCCGTGTCCTCAAGTAAATTCCAGACTCTCTGAGGGCAAGGACCAGGTCCTGGGTTTCCCTTGGGTCTCTGGTTCTGACTGTCCCTGTAGGAGGTGCAGCCCCTGGGGGTGAGGGTGGGCTGGGGCAGAGGCTGAAAGACTTTCTCCAGGCAGTGCTCGGGAGAGCTGTGAGTCTCACATCAGTTGGGAACCTGAGCTCTGGATCTTGGGAGGGCAGCTTCCATCATTTCCAGCATTCTAAGGAAGTGAGGCGAGGGAATCAAGGTTAACGACTTGCACTTACATCAGGTCTGTTAGATTTATAAAGGAGGCTTCTGTTTCCTTTGGGAATCCTGCCTGCTGCTGGGCAGATGTGGCTGCTTTTGCAGAGGGAAGTGACTTCCTCTAAATCAACCCAAATGAACAAGCAGGCTCCTCTGTCCTCTCCTTAGAGTCCCCAGTCCATCAACACCTGTGGCTTTGGATGACTAGCATTTAAAGGCCTGAGTTCTGGAGCCACCCTTCCTGGGTTCAAGTCCCAGCTCCTCCAATTACAAATGAACAAAACTGGAGTTGCTTCTCGATTATATGCCCACAGTGGTGAAGCATCTGTGTTTAAAAATATAACCTATGTCCTCTGCCCTCCGGGAGCTTATAATTTAATTGAGGACATAGAACCAAAAAAAAGTTAAAAGGCTTAATACAGACATGAAGAATTACGGTCCAGGGCAGTAAATGATCATTAGCTAAAGAATCGTGCAAAAGCAGTACCAGAACAGAAAAGAGGAAGAAAAGAGCACAGTGAGATTCATGCAGGTGGGTTAAGCTTTAAAAACTGTTGGAGCTGGTGGAGAAGCAGAGGTTTTCTGCAGGGAGCAGAGGAGCATTAATGAAAAAAGCTACATTTGCCCCATTGAAGACAAGGTTGAACAGAGGTTAGAAGAAACACAGAATCTGGAGACAGACCTAGGTTTGAATCTGGAATTGACCGCAGGATTCGCTCAGTTGAAAGTGACAGAGACCAACTTCAGCTGGCTTATTCAAAAGGGGGCTTCCCTGGTTCACAGAGGACGGGTTTGTTCACAGAAGAGACAGAGGTAATTAGCGCAGCTCCTGGGACTGGGGAAAATGGAGGCCAGTGGGATTGTCGGACTCTGTCCATCTCATTCCAGCTATTTTTTCTGCCCAGCATCACACACCCCTGCAACAGACAGGTCTTGTCCATAAGGCAGAGCATATGGCACCTAGCAGTCCCAGATAAGGACCTTCTGGGTTCCATGACCCAAAAGAATAGGCTATTTCTTCCCCAGCTCTAGGCAAGATGTCCCAGGAAAGAGCTCTGATTGGCTTGGCTTGGTCACATGACTTTCACAGGTCCTTCTCAGTGACTAGAAGGCCTGTGTTCCTATGACTGGATAGACTTGAGTCTTGGATAGAGTCCTGACATTGACAGCTCCATCAGAACCATAGTAGAAGAGAGGGTGTGGAGCGACACTTCCACTACTCCAAGAAAGATAGAATATTTATCAATCCTTTATTTTGGAAAAAAAAGTCTTAGAAATAATCTAGGCCAGTGTTTCCCCACAACTGGATGAGGTTGCTAAAATTCATATTCTCAGGCATTGCCCAAAGTTGTAAACCTCTCTTCCAAGGACTAGAGTCCAGAAAACTGTTTTTAACCACCTTTCCATGTGACTCCAGTGATCAGTGAGGTATGAGAACAACAAGTCAGTCTATCCCAAGCCTATCATTTTAGTGAGGAAGAAACTGAGGCACAGAGAGGAAAGTGATTCACCCAAATCCACAGATCCAAGAAGTGGCAAAAGAGGAATAAGACTTGATTTCTCTGCAGCTCCCTGCTCATTCTCCCTCTGGCTACTTTTTCCAGGCTGTTTCGGTGAGTCCCTAGACTATAGAAGAGGATCCTATGAACATCTCCTCCAAGACCTTTCTACAACTGGATTTCCCTACCATTGAGTCCCAAACACTGACCCTGCCAACACACACACACACACACACACACACACACACACACACACACACACACAGCTAGACACTCTTCCTCTCTCCCTAACAGCTGTGACTTCCCAAACACCACTACCAGCTGGCAAGTAGACCCAATGTTGGGGAAGAGAGCCTAGAACACCATAGAGAGTCAGATGCCATATAACAGGATGCACAGGAGGGAACTTCAGGCAGGGGAAGCTGCCAGAGCAAAGGCCTAGAGGCAAGAGCAGGCATGGAAAGTGCAAAGAATGGAAGTACCAGTGGCCTGGGATTGAAAGGACGACTGAAGGGAGACAAGAGCTTAGCAAGGCTGCAATGTGATGGCAAAGGGATTTAATGTCATGTTTGCCCCCACTGAAGGAATCTGGTGAAGGGGATTTGTGACCTTCTGAGGTGACGTTTATGCCTACAAGAATCCAGTGAAACTCCTTTTAAAACAGAGAAGCTGTTGAATAGCTATACTTATGTTCACTGGCTTGCCCCATAGAAATATGAATCAATTTCATTTTTGACAGCTCTACGTAATAATCAAATTACATCATTAGAATTTTGAAAAGGTGGTATTTAGAGCCAACCCAAAGTGTTTTCTTTGTAACATTAGCCCTGTGATACGCATGTCCCATAAAAGGGTTCAGTGTGGAAGAGTCAGGAAATTCTGCCATCTGTTTCCCCTCATGGAAAATCTCAGTGATCATTCACACATTAAAGTCTCTGAGAAGTCTCATGGGAAGACACCCATTGATAATTGCCGAGTTCAGTGTTCCCAAATCCTGATCACAGAAATCCTACTGATTAATCTCTTAAATATCCTGTGGTGATGGAGTCACTCATCCTGCATCTACCTGGGGTAACGGGGGGCTTTGCCTGTCTCTAGTTCAGCCTGTCGGCTAAGCCAGACAGGAAACAAAGAGACATGGGTGCAGCTATGGGGTGCTTCTCTATTTTAGAAGCAATTTCATTTAATGCCCTGCGTACTTTCTCATGGCACAGGCATACACGGCTTCATGTACAGATGTGCATTTGATCACTGGGAGGCAAACACTAAAACGTAATGGAGTGCAATACAAAAGGAAGAAGGAGGAAACTTCCTAATTAATTGTACAAAGTGGAGATAGGATCTGCTGTTTGCCTACAGCATTTTTCCTCAGTAGGTTAAACTTCCCCTTTACTTTGCTAACATCCCCAACATAGAATCCTAACGTGCACGTGGACATCTTTTGTTAGGCCTGGCCTGATCCATTTCCTTTCTTCTGGTAAGAACACCAGTAATTTCCCTTGGTAATCCACCCCTCTCTAATCCTCAGGCTGTCTGGTTCTGGTGGGACTGATACCCTTTGCCTTCAAAGGATGAGCCCAAGACCCAAGTGTTGCCAGTCTTCTGGCCGTAACGATTGGTTCAGATATTGGCACATGAGCCATGCTGGTCCAATATGAGTCAGTTCTGGGTTTTTACTGGGATCATCAAGGGAAATTCATTTTTCTTTCTCTTAAGATTGCTCATCTGGTAGGATGTACACTTAACAGCAGCCATTCTGGAGAGCCCACCCAAGAAAGAAGATAACAGAGGGCAAAGCAGAGCCAAGAGCTGGAAAAAAAACTCTCTCGATCTGGCCATTCTTAAAGTTATTTTCACCTAAAAATTTTTATTTCTGTGAATTAATACTTTTTTTGTCCCCTCAAGCTGGTTTCAGTCATTAGAAAAAGCAAAACAAAACAAAACACCCTCCTATTAAAGCATTTATATACTTTAAGAGGTCCGGATCATCTAGCAAACATTTACTATGCGACTACTATGTGCATATGACCCTGAGCTATGAATAGAACTGGAGAAATAAACACAAATATAACACAACCTTGCCCTTACACTACCCACAGTCTAGTGAAAGATACACAAAAGTAACTAATCCAATACAATATGATGCATGCTCTGAGTTATATACAAGGACTCAAGGGGGCAGATGAGGTTGTAATACGATGGGGTAAAGTACTCAGGCAAGACTTTCTAGGGGAGACTGAAGATCTGAATCTGAGAATTTGGTATTTAAAATCCAAGTGTGCCACAGGTTAGTTTCTCTGGGAAGCCAACTCTGAGACAGACATTAGTGTGCAAGAGGCTTATTAAGGGTGCCTGGGGACCAACACTTAGGGAAGGGGGGAAACCAAGGCAGGATTGAGTGAGGCATCCCCCAAAATGGCCAGGGCTAATATCATGGGGTGCTCTGAAGCTAGAATGGTCCTTCAGAGTTGTCCCAAGTTGGGTCGAAATGGTCAGCAACCACCAAAGACAAGAAATGCACCTCTGTCAGTTCCTGTGTTCACAACCTAATCACACCCTCCAAATAGCAGTGTGCAGATGGTACTGCATTTTTTACCCCCAAAATTTCTATTTTGGACTATACCTGTAGGAAACTGCAAACACTGGGCAAAAAAGCACTGAGACAAATGACAATATAATGATAATAGCCCATATTTATAATCCACATGAGTGGCTTCAGCCAGGGTGTAGGGGAAAATGTGCTTGTTCAAACGTGATTAGGTTCTAGGACAGGATTCCTTGGTGAAAATGTAGATGTGCCAGTGGTTATCAGCAATATCCAATGCATCTCATCAGATGATTTTTTTTTTTTTCAAGTTTTCCAGGATGAACATTTGGTGGCTAAGAGCTTAGGTCTCAATGTCACCTAGTCCTGGGTTCAACCAGACCTCCTGGCTTTGTCTCCATGAATAAGTTACTCAACTTCTCTGAGCTTCTACGATTACTCCAATACTAGTCTTACTAACTCAAGGGCTGAAAAGACTTCTGGGGCCAGAGATATCCCCTAACTCAGTGTATTACCTCTCTCCCCATTAGACTGACCTAAGTCATGGATCCAATCCCTGTACACACTAATTAATTCATTTTGCCCTATTAAATGTATGCTCTCTTAGCCTAATTAGCAAATGTTTCAGTCCTATATTTCACAAAATATAGAAAACAGTAGGCCTACAGAAATTAATATTTGTTCTTAGTAAAAAGGATCAAGTAAGTTTGGGAGAGACTTGGTTAAACAAGGTGAAACATTTCTTTCCTGCAGGACTTGTCAGAGTCTTTTGTGTTCCAAAAGGATTTGTGTTTTTCTAAAAGGCAGAAGTAATACCATATTAATCCTGACAGTCTGGGCTACAAATGTAGAGGTCCAATTGAATTTAGCTTAAGTACAAAGAGAATTTATTGGTTCATGGAATGCTAACTCCTAGAATTCTATATACTTTAGGATAATTGGATCCAGGGATTCAAATTATGCCACCTAGCGTCTCTTTCTCTCTTTCTCTCTCTCTCACTCTCTCCTCTCTCTCTCCCTCTCCTTCCCTTCTTCAGTCTCTCTCTCCCTTTTTCTTTTTCCTGTATTTTCTGTTTATCTATTTGAACATCTCTTCTCTCTTTGGCTTCATTCTTAGGCTTATGCGTTTGACAGTGATACCACTCCACGGAAATCTCAAGCTTACAGAGGAAAAAAAATATTTTACCACAATCTGCCTTTTTTGGGTCATGGACTGATGTCTGATTCAACTGCTGTGGCCTGGAGTATGAGGTAGTCTGAACTGACAGGTGGAAATAAACTAAGCATGGGAGAGGGGAAAGGCATTTCCCCAAAAGAAGAGTTGCAATGAAGACAAAGACTACGTATCCACTCTGAATATTTAGCATTTCACCTTACTGGGCTAGTATTCTTTAAGAAATGCTGACTTTATGCAAATTCAGTCTCATCAGAGGAAAAAGAAATCACCATCTTGAGCTACTGTTTCTGAGTATCAATTATGTGCCTCTTACTGTTCAGGAAATTTGGATACAAAGAGGAGTAAGATCCAGTTATTGTCTTCCCAAAGTTCACAGTCTGGGAAACAAAGATCTGAGGCAGACAATAAGCCGCTGGGCAATATTCTAGGTATTATAACAGAGGTATGAATAAACTGCCACAGAACACAGAGAGACTCCATCATCCTACCTAGAGGAGACAGAATAGGTTTGTGTTGAGTTTGGGAAGAGGCCAAGTTTGAGAAGGGCAGGTTATCCTGGCCCTGAGCACAGCCTAAGAAAATTCTTCTATTTGAGAGTCCATGGCTTAATCTGGAAGCAAATGATAGCTGTGGGATTCAAAAGCAGCCTGTGTCCAGCAAGAGATGGAGTTGAAGAACGCAGGAGCCATGCTGGACTCCTGATTGCATGCCACCTCTTCTCCAGCACATCTCCAAGGAGTTTCCAGCACAAAACTATTGACTATGAACACCGTTTCTTTGTGCCCGCCCAGAGAAGTTCCTCAAATACTTCCTCCAGAGCCACAGGGGTTATCATATGACCAGGCTGAGCCAATCGGGTTCTGTAGTATCCTGTTCACCGTGACTGGCTTGGGGTGGTCATGTGACCCACAAACAACCAATCAGCCCCTTATCTTGCTTTTTTAGAGATGTATTTGAAGATAGTTGATTATTTTCCCCTACTGCGGGTAACCAGAGGGAAATATGAATCTGGGGTTGTCCCAATATCCTATGCTACATATTTTTGTACCTTAAATTGGATTTCTGTCCCTTGCCCACTAAAATGGTCACTTTTCTCCAACATTTACTGAAAAGCTGCAAAACCTACCCCCGCAGGTTCTAGAAGGGGAGAAAGCCTACATCATATAGAAGGAAGTGGTACAACCAGTAGGAACAGTCTTTGGAACAATGCTTCATAACTGTCCTGCTCCTCAGGACTGGGACCATGATCGGGAGGTCAGACTCTATCGAATTCTGCTTCTTTAAGTCACACCTCATTCCTGCTTCTTTCAAGACCCATCTAAGTTGCACACCTGTCTCCAGCTCCACCTCCACCTCCCCTGTACTCATCTCACCACATGGAGTACCCTGCTCAGAGGAGCCCAAACCCGACAGGGTCACTTGTTGCAGAAACCAAGGTGTATTACTGGAGAAAAAAGGGCTCTACTTCCTCAAGTTAGCCTACGAGACCCTCCAAAGCTTGGCTACTGATAACGCTCCAGTCTCATCTCTCACCACTCCTCACAATTTGCCCTCCACCAACATGGCATAGTTTCTCTTTCTCTGAGTATACCAATTTTAGAGCCTCTTTTTTCTGTTGGAAAAATCCCACCTATCCTTTCAAGTTCAACTAAGATATCTCATCACTTCCACACCAGGCACCCTAGAAGGACTCGTGTGTATGCCTGTCACCACACCTTTATCAGTTTTATAACCGTATGCTTGGGTGTCTATGACCCCATGAGAGCAAGGGTGCTGTCTTCGTTCTCTCAAACCGCCTATCCGATTCATATGCAAATACCGTCAGCTCTACCTTCAAAATATATGAATATATCCTAAATCCAACCTCCTGTTATCATTACCACATATTACCTCCATCTGAGCCCCACCCATTTCTCACTTACATTGTTGCATTAGCCTTCTACCAGGTCTGCCTTAATTCTGTCCTAACCACCTGCCAGGTGGTTGTCCATTGTCAAGACTGCAGTCACAATGAACCCTGAGAAACTGTCACTCAGTTCTTCTTGGTCCTCTGCTCAAAACCTTCAATTGAGCTTCTCATTCACTTGGGGAAAAGAAAAATCCCTACAACGGCCTACAAGACCCTACAAGATCTGGCCCATGTCCCTACCCGACATCACCTTCCATTCTTCCCCTGCCAGCTCCTGCCACACCAGCCCCAAGTGGTCTTCGTCCCTCAAGCACACCAGGCCTGCTTCCACCTCAGAGCATACATTTCTCATTCCCTCTGCAGGGACTGTTCTTACCCAAGAACAGTCTTGCTCTCCCGCCTTCTCTCTGATGTCACTATTTCAGTCAGGCCTTCCCAGATACCCTGTTTAAAACACCTCCTGCTTCAACACGCTCTATCCTCTTATTTTCTTAATTTTGTACCATTATACTATCTATGTTGCTTGCCTATTTAATTGTGTGTCTCCTAAGTAGTTCCCCATCCCTCAAAGGTAAGTTCCTTATGACAAGGAATTTTGAGTTTTCTATTCACTGATACATTCCCAGTGCCTAAAACAGTGTGTGGCACACGGTAGGTGCCCAATAAATAGTCATCAAATAAATGAATCAACAAGTGGAATGAGGAAATTATTTGAATACCAAGTGCCTAGCATATAGAAGGCGTTCAGTATAATTTATTGAGTAAATTAATTAACTAGTGAAGGCTCCCGGTAAGTCTAAATGAGCTTTTTTTTTCCCTGGAATTTTCGTGTTTTTCAGTCCCCTTCTCAAAATTCTAGGTCTCCAGTTTCCTCATCAATTGTCCAGGGAGATTTCTGCCCGTCTCTGATGGAATTCTGTAAATGTCTTCTCCAGCAGTAAGAACAGAGTCTATCAGTGAGGAGTGGACAATGAAGGGTCACATCTCATCTGACAAAACCTAGCTCCATTCAGAAGAATCTGTCATTCTTAGTGACACAAAGCCTGGCAATGCCACAATTCTTTATCATGAGTTTCCAAAATAATGGGCTGGACATTAATGTGCACATAAAACTAACTAAACTCTTTGGATTCTAGGGTTCTATAAGGAGCGCTGGATGGAGAGAAATTGATATTGCAATCATCAGGATAGCCCTCAAAGCACATGGGGAATATATTGGAAGACAAACAGATTTCCAAACAAATAGAGATATGCACAAAATATGTCTCCACTCAACCTCTATGAGACCCATAGAGAATCTGGCATTAAAGAGTGATAATTAGCACGAACACAGAACTTAATAGTTCGTAATAAACTTTCATGTGTATAATTTCATTTGGGCTTCCTAACTAACCTGTGAAGAAGACAGTATTATCTCACTGTGGTCGGCTATATTCTGGTTCCAAATTATTTGCGGCCCCGCCTGTAAGAGGGTTATATGACCCTTCTAACCACCATGCAATTTGCTCTGCCTCTCTATGGAGAAGTATGATATCCCTGCCCCCATGGCAAATGGAATGTGAGCAAAAGTGACTACAGGGGACATAGAGCAAAAGCTTGAGACGTCACATTACTCTATACCATCACTCCTTACCCCTGAGGCACAAAACCAAGACAGGAAGTGGATGATTCTTCATTTTGGAGCTCTAAATGAAGAATCTACATGGAGAAGAGCCATAGTACCACAGCTGGGAGTTGACCACAACAGAAACAAGAATGAGAAACAAACCTCTGTTGCTGTAAGTCACCAAGATTTGGGGGACTATTTGTTACTACAACATAACTAACAACTGAACTAACACACCGACTTTACAGATGAAGGCATAAACAGATCTGTGACTTTTCCAAAGGCATTCACCTAGTCAGTAGCAGAGCCAGGACTAAATCTCAGGGTATCTCACCCCTCAAACCATGTCATTTTACTACATCATTCTGGTTAAAAACCATGTCTGCTTCTGCACATCTCCCAGAGTAATCGGGGAAACTGGGTAGTACCAGACTCCAAGGTGGTGTGCCTTTCACTGATGAGAGCCCTTTCCTCCCTGAGCCCCTGCCAAGTCAGAAAAGGGCTCTAAATTTCACAGTTATTTAGGAAAACAGAGTTGGCTCAATATGGCTGTTTTCATAAACTGGTCTCTGGAAACCATCCCAGCCCAGGGTAAAATATGAAATTTAATCACAGTGGGAATTTATCCAGTACCCAAGCCCCATTGACTGTTCCTCTTCTTTCCTTTTAGGACTCAATTGTTTTTCAGAAACCCAGGGATGGGTCTGGAAGTGCTCTGAGGGCACAGGATCAGAATGTTAGCTTTACTTAGGCTCTTCATTCTTTTGGAATCTTGCCTGATACTCTTCTTAGGAAAGAGAGGAACATCCACAGACCGAGGCAGGCTCACAATCAGGCTAATATTCCTAAACATGTATGTTCTACATATATACAATTTGTTTCTTAGAGACACAGTTCAGTGCATAAATATTTAATTCTCAGGAGCTAAAATCTGGGCCATAGGTATCAAGTATATAAAGAAATAGTGCATGTCACCCAGGCAACCTATCTAGCAAGGTTTCCAAGATGTCTACAAAACAAACATCCTTGGGCACTCCTGATACAAAGTAAAGGTTGGCGGTGCCTGGAGTCTGCTCATGGGGAGGGAAGAGAGAAAGGTTTAAGTGAACTTGGATGTCCCACTTCCTTACCATTAGAGCCCCAGGATCACATAAAACAAAGCCCAAGAGGAAATCAGCTAAGTCTGGGCCTGGTTATTAGTCCAGGAACTACATAGGGATATGCAATGGAAGTTTTATCTACTTAAGAAACAAACCTTTACCTAGCATTTAGTATGGACCACTTTCCTAAGCACATTAAAAATTCTTATTTAATGCTGGCGACAATTCCCTGAGGTAGAAACTCTTAATACCCCTATTTTACATATGAGGAAACTAAAGCACAAAGGAGTTTGATGACTTGTCCAAGGTCTAGAAGCTAGACACAGAAAACGCAGGATTTGGACCCCACAAGTCTGCCTCTAGAGTCAATACTCTTTACCTGTACATGACAATGCTTCTGGCTGCCATGGAAGCACACCCTGGTACAAACTGAAACAGATCGAATGTGTCTGGCAATGGCATAGTTTCTCTTCCAGTTTGACTCCACTCAGAATGAGAGGGGGAAGATTCCACTTCCCGAGGTAGAGGGTGAATGCAAGGCACTTTTCCCATATTTTGTGTCCCTGGGAAACTTCTAGGCCTTGACCTCTCAGTATACTACTACTCTTTGCAGTACTGTGTCCATAGCACCTAATGCAGGATCTGAATCAGAGAATGCCCTTAAGTATTTGTCAGAGGGAAGGAAGAAAGGGGGGGGCAGGGAGGAAGGGAGGGAGCATCAGAGGCAGGAAAAGAGGAAGTAGGGAGGAAGGAAGGAGCTACTTAGTTCTCAGTTACCTATCATCTTATCTCCAGTTGGGGGTTTTTGAAGGAGAGCCTCAAGTGTTGCTCGAGCGATGGATGTTTAGAGATACTCTCAAAATAAATAATTTCAGCAACTGCTGTGGCTTTTGTCGCCTCTGGCTCTTTCTTCTGTAGTATATTCCTGCTGGCTTTCCAGATTCCTCACTTACTGCTGAACGATACATACACACACACACAGGCACAGAGCCACATACATGTATGCACACATAAGCACCTGCACACGCATACACATGTACATAAACATGCAAGTGTATGCATGCATGCTCACTCAAGCACATGTACGGGCATATGTACATGCATACACACAAATATATGCATGCACACAAGCACATACATATACACATGCCCATACAAATACGTGTATGCACACTCACACACAGGTACACATGTACACAAATGCGTAAGTATATGCATGCGTGCGAGCACAAGCATATACACACATGTATACATGGGCACACAAGTACATGCATGCACACGTGTACACAAACACAACTACATGTGTGCACACATATACGAGTGTGTGTGTGCACACACATGTACACAAATACAAGTATATGCATGCACACTCATACATATGTATACACACACACACACACACACACACACACACAATACCGTTTGCCCAACTAGCTAAGACATGACACCTCATGTTCTATTATTTTTTCCTGTCTATAAAGAACAGAGAAAGGACCCAAGGAGGGGTGTCACTCTGACCTCTCCAAGTTTTTGGCAGAAGGAATGCCCAGAGCTTCAAGCTCTTCTCTGGTCATGAGAACCTCAGCTACTAATAGCACGTAGCTGTGGGTGAAAGGTCACAGTATCTGAGAATGCAAAGGTTCTGTAAAGACCTGTCCAGGAATTCTGAACTTTAATTTTGGGGAATCTGTTAAGTGTCCCTCCATGGCCTGACCCTTCTCATTATACTACACCATCTTCCTGGTCTTGTGTCTTTCCTTAATACTTCCTCGGAGCAACATCTTCAAACAAGGCAGTGAAGCATTTCAGTTCAGAATGCCAAGACTGATGGCACATAGAGGAACTTTGGTTCAATCCTAGGCTCCAGCAGTTATGAGCTGTGAAGCCTTAAGTTCAGGTCTTGCCCTCTCCGAGCCTCAGCTCTTTCATATGTAAAATGGAAGTAAGACTAGAACTACACCATAGAATTTTTTTATGAAATCAATGAGATAATGCATCTAAACACTTAGCACGAAGTCTAGCACGTAGTGAGTACTCAATAAATATTTACAATTATCTTAATTCTTCAGGCTTTATCCATACTCCAAACACCAAAGCACCATCACGTTTGTGATACCACATGATTTCTACTTGTTTCCAGAGTCAGGAAAAGCCCTCCCTTGTTAACCTTCATTTGGAAAGCAATTTAACTCTCTGACATTAAAAATTAAAATATAAACAGCCCAGCGCCTGATTTAATGGACAATTAAAAATTAAATTAACAGTTAGTAAATGATGAGCTAATTTCGTTATTGTAACCACATTAGCCTCATACTTGGAGGAATATAAAAAGGGGAAATAGACCCCTTAAAATAAAAGAAAAATTACAGGCAATAAAAGATTTAAACTCATATATCATAGCCTTGACAGATTCATTCTTTGAAGCCACTCGCCCCAAAACTCAGTTGTCTGATATTCATGCAAAAATGTTTAGATGACAAAGTAATGAGAATTAATGACCTGGTAGAAAGACAAAAAACACTAACATAATATTTTATTGTAATATATGGAGCAAACAGCTTGGTAAAGCAGCCTGGATTGCCTCACACCATGCTGGCTGGTGGCCTCAGAAGAGACCAAGGATTTTCTTACCTTGTCTTCAAACACCTAGATCTGCCAGAAGTGTTAATTGCTGGTCTCAGGTCCACACACTCTGTTGGGATCCTTGCTTTCAGCTCTGACAGAAGGGAAAGGTGAAAAGCAGCACACAGGACCTGGAAAGCCAACAGCAGAAGATGGGTTCTAGAAGAACTGTCCCACACTCCAAAGAAATCACAGAGCTCACCTTTTCTTCCCACTCCCTCTCTGTTCCATACCTGCTTCTCCCTCTTACCCTGGGGTCTTATTGCTTTCAACATCACTTTGTCATCAATGATTTTTAATGTACTTGTCCTTCTCGCTGGTCTATAAGGTCCAGGAGTTTAGTGATTGCTTCTACCTTATTTAGCATGATATGCTAGCATACAGCATTGCTTCTGGCAGACAAAGAGGTGCTCAGGGTTTCTTGTCTTGAATTGATTTAATGTAAATGAATGAAAAATTTGTTCAATCTTGGATGTTAAGGAGTCAAGATGCTGCCCTTTCTAGAGCCATTTGCCAGTTGAATAGGGGGATTGGAGACAGGGATACTGAATCCAAAGAGACTGCTCAAGCACAGAATGATTCCAGGCATCAAGAAGTGGCTGGGGGCTAAAGGGATGGTGTTGGGAGGGTAGGCTTCCAAGAACTCATCAAATCACAGCTTGTAGATGTCTATCTGCTCTGATTACATGCTGGCCTGGCTTCAGTGAACAGAAACTGTCTTAGGAGCAAAGAACATCACTCTGTTCTCACAGTGTGTGAAGTGTCTGACAAAATACAATCTGATTCTGATAAGATGTGATCTGAATGAGGCAGCCTTCTGCCCAGAGGGTCTTCCTCTCCTCCATTTTTAAAGATCCTTACTGTCATAGTCTCTGCTTTGGAGCAAAGGACATTTGTGGGCTTTTGGCAGACCAGGATCCATTCCCTGTAGCTTTATTAAGAGCTCCTCAATTCCCTTTGGAAGAATTTCCTCTCAATCATTGTGCAAAGACTTAATGGTACCAAAAGCCAAGCCACTTTACCTCCCACCCAAGGGCTTATGACTCAAGTGCGGCAGAGCAGACCTTTCTACCATGACTCTGAATCTTGAGTAGAGAGCCATAAGGAGACAAAGTGAATGACATCACTTCTTCCAGAGTGACACATTTTCAAGGACATTGCCCACATCATCCTAACCAGATACCAAAGCATTCCTTTCCCTTTCTGAACTGGGTTCCCCAACCTTCTCATTGATTCTGGGATCCAACAGCCTTCTAATAAATTTGTTTTCTGCTTAAATTAGCCTGAGTCTGTTTTAACATATCATAACCTAAGATGTCTAACTAGATGTCTAACTAGCATTTTTGGCCTGTAGAGCAAGCAGTGAGGATAAGAGGAAGCCCAGATGAGGGCTCTCATCCAGTTACACAGCTAATTCATCGCATTTATTAGTTAGCTTCTTCCAAGGAAAATAACCCTAATGAATTCAATGTCTAGTGAAAGTGAAAGAAGAGAGGAGGAGAAATAATAGGGTAGAATCACAAGGACAAGTCCTAGTGGTGGTAAGAAGCCCATAGGAGATGTTTTCTAAGACAATCTTTTTTTTTTTTTTTTTTTTGGTCTATTGTTCTTGGCTTTAATCCTAAATAGATTAACAGATTCTAATTAATTTAGCTTCAGCTAGGGAGAGAGGGATTCTGGATGACTAACAGGACTCAAAAGGCTTTCCAGATACAAGTCCTCCTCATCCCAATTTTTCAGTCTCATTTCCCAGGGGGTCTGGGTGCCAGCCATGGGATCCTCACCTTATCTCTACGTTAGCCCAACCTCACAAGCTTCACAGAAGGAAAACCTCAAGGACATACACTCTGGGGACACCACATCTGAAAATATTACAGCTTTCCAATGGTCCATATGTCAGTAAATACAGTGGAGGCTTGGGAAACTGGCCTTCCACCTTTAACTGTCACTTCTCATGGGCCACACAGGTAGTATTAAGCTATTTTACGGAATTGAGTATTAGGCAGAGTCTATACAAAGGACGAGGAGCAAAGAGAAGGTCACACTTGGAATGTGATTCAGCATCTGCCCCCACAGCCTCCATCACTTCCTTCCAATGACCTCCTCCCACTTGCCAGCTAATTGGGTTGTGTGCACACTATGTGACCCAAGAATAATAAATCCAAAATATAGCCAATGACTTATGATCCCGATGACCTGGGATTAAAAGGTACATTTAGCTAATCAGACTCCTCTAAGGTGTTGAAAATTACAAAGCTGGGAAGACCAAGATGGCACAGCACCTAAGGATGAAAATATACCTTGAGATATGAAAGACAAACCGTCAATAATCCAAACCTCTGCATGAGCAAAAAAGATGAAGAGTGCGAGGAAACTAGCAACAGAGAGAAATGAGACTGAACAGATGATTAGAGAGAACAAGGAGAAAATGGGGGTTGGGGAGGGAGAGAGAATCAGAGACTATGTCCTAAAGCAGCCACAGGACCTGGAAGCTTTCTGGTTCTAATTAGAGTTCACAGCTCTCCTAACAATACACCTCTGTTTTTGGAGGTAACTCAAAGGAGTCAGTTTCCTGCAACCCAAAGAACCAAACTGAAACAAAAGGAATCCAGTACACAAAAATCAAGGTGAAGAACACATGAGCCGATTCCAATTTTCTCTGGCCCTAGCTTTCTAGCCAGAAATGGATCTGTCTAAAATAGCATCTTGTGCCTGGAGCATGTTATATTTCTCAAACTGTGTGCACTATTATCCCATTTGAGCCTTATGACAACTCTGAGATAATAATGTTGGACATACATTCATTCAACAAACATTTGTTCAGCTCCCACTGCATATATTACCAGCACTCTTCTAGGAGTAAATGGAGGAAGGAAAGAAAGGCCAAAGAATGATGGCACTGTCTTAGAGGAGGATGCCAGCTGTGAACAGAGATACCTGCATTTTACAAATGGGAGACAGACCAAGATAGGGTGCAGGTGTATTCGAGTTCACCCAGCTAGTTAGTCAAGCGGATGAGGTAATAGCTCAGGTCTCCTGAAACCATCATCTCTCTAGACTTCTACTGCAACAGGATCCTGTTTCTCTGATAGCTATGATCCCACAAGAGGTTGGCAAACTTTTCCTTTAAGAGCCAGACAGTAAATATTTTGGGCTTTGCTGGCCATTTTCAGCCTTTATCATGACTACGCAACTCTGCTGTTATAGTACAAGAGCAACCTTAGACACTATGCTCTCAAACAGGCATGACTGTGTTCCAATAAAACTTTATTTACAAAGGAAAGTGGATGACTGGGTTTGACCTGTGGGCCATGGTTTGACTACTATGAGCATGCCTACTAAATCCCTGTGTGCTTAAAGGACACCCCTCGACCCCAGCTATGACCTGTTAAGAGTCCTGAGAGCTTTAAAGAAGACAAAGCTATGTGAATCAAGTAACATTTAGATATTTTATTAACCTTAGGATGCTTGACTGATTGGACCACAGGAGGAGACAATTTGCCATCCCTAACCTGACTTAGAAATGGATCATTTCACATAGATAACACATTTTCTCCAAGAGCCTCTCAACATCCCAGCTGCCCATCACCATAACAACCCACACTCTATAATGAAAAAAAGAGATGCAACAGCAAATAAGGGAAGAATTAGACATTGGTTGTTGTTTTGTTTTTTTTTTTTTTGGATATAAGGTGACATTTCAAATTATACTACTAACAGACTAGTCATTGGTGTCTTCAAATATTCTGAATCTCTTGGATCCACATGCTACAATAAATGTATTTGTGTTTTCCTAAAGCAATAGTCACATATCAAGAATCTTAAATTTAGAGTATGTACACATACCAAGAAGAAAACTCAGTCTGTGTTAGGAGAGGCGAAAATACAGAATCAGAGATGATAGATACACTAAAAATTAACTGAGGCTGTTGCGTAAACACAGACAATTTAGCTTTATGCAAATTGCTGGTGGGGTAGATAAAGGGAAAGCTGGAATTCATTTCACATTTTCCTGCCCTTCAGAAGAATGCATTCCAATTCTGTTTGGATATTAAGCCTTCTTGTGGAGAATGCTATGACTTTTCTATCAACAGAGACCACAATGACTAGGGGGATGAAAGACAAAGAAGCCAATAGGAACTGGCTTCTTCACTAGGAACACGTCCTCTCCACTTCTGCTGGGTCCCCAAGTCATGGATATCAACACGTGGCACCCATCTTCTATATAAGCAGTTCCCTGATTCTGAACCACAGGAAGGGCTGAAGGCAATCAACAATGGCGGCTGCCTGCTTAGGACACAGCCTCCAGAAACATTCTCTGCCCTGTGACTCCCTGAAAAAAATGTGGAGGGAAGCTGCCTTTAAAAGCTCAGACAAGTTCTGCTCAAGTGCCCTGACTCTTGAGGAAAACGGTTTCCTGGAAGTGTTTAGAATTCTCAAAGCTATTCCTGTCCAACTGTAACGATGGCTTAGTTTCAGACAATCCCTTCCCTCCTCACTCTTAGGGCTTCCGTGGAGACACTATAAAGGAGGGGGAGAGGTTAGCAAGGTGCGTGTTCCTGGAGTCATGGGTCACCTGGGGGCTGCCATTTTAAGCTCCCCAGCAGAGGTGGCTCATGAATGTTTTATTAAATACCCTTCTTGGGATAGTTCTTAATGAAGGCAAAGAGCTACTCTCTTTAATGCTACCATGAGCATCTTTTCAGGCTTCATTTTTTTTTTTTTAAAGATTTTATTTATTTGACAGAAACACAGCGAGAGAGGGAACACAAGCAGAAGGAATGGTAGCGGGAGAAACAGGCTTCCTGCAGAGCAGAGAGCCCGATGCGGGGCTCGATCCCAGGCCCCTGGGATCTGACCTGGGTCGAAGGCAGACGCTTAGCGACTGAGCCACCCAGGTGCCCCTTTTTAGGCTTCATGTTTATGGGACTGACCCTTTTCCTTGCTTGTGTCTGGAAGGTACCAAATAACAATAAAGAAAATTGTATTAACATTTATTAAGCCCTTACTATGTGCCATGTGCTCAGCTAAGAATTTTACATTCAATGGTAGCATTTAATCTGGAGAACCCTACAAAGTAGGTACGAGAAGTATCCCTGTATTACAGTAAGGCAGGAGATTATGGTGCTTAAGATTATGAACTCCAGCCTGATTCCCTGAGTGCAGATTCAGGTCCTCTACTTACTAGCTGCCTAATCTTGAGCAAGTGACTTTAACTTTCTGGTTGTATTAGTTATCTGTTGCTATGTAACAAATAACCCCACAACTGGGGTGCCTGGGTGGCTCAGTCCTTAAGCGTCTGCCTTCAGCTCAGGTCATGATCCCTGGGTCCTGGGATCGAGGCCTGCATTGGGCTCCCCGCTCTATGGGATGCCTGCTTCTCGCTCTCCCACTCCCCCTGCTTGTGTTCCCTCTCGGTCTTTCTGTCTAATAAATAAAATCTTTAAAAATAAATAACCCACAACTTAGCCGCTTAAAACAATACTTATTTATGATCTCATAGTTTGGGGCATGGCCTAGCTGAGTCCTCCTATTCAGGGTCTCTCACTAGGCTATAATCAAGGAGTCAGCCAGGGCTTTGGTCCTCAGTTATGACTAGGGTAGAATCCACTTCCAAGTTCATTCAAGTCTGGCAGGATTCAATTCCCCAAGTACTCGTTGGACTGTTGGTGTCAGTTCTAATAGTCTGCTTCACCAAAGCCTACAAGCTGAGAAGGTAAGAAGCAGTCTTTTAGCAAAGTGGAAGTCTCAACTTTTTGTAACCTAACCAGGGAAATGACATCCCAATATCTTTGCCATATCCTACTAGTTAGAACCAAGTCATTCATCTAGTCACTCTCCGGCGGAGGACATAAAACAAAGCCATGAATTCCAGGAGATGGAGATCACTAAAGACGACCTTAGAAGTTGGCATTCCAGAGTGGGTCTCAGTATCCTCATCTGTAAAATGGGGATACTAGTGGGGCGCCGGGTGGCTCAGTGGGTTAAAGTTTCTGCCTTTGGCTCAGGATCCTGGGATGGAGCCCTGCATCCGGCTCTCTGCTCGGCGGGGAGCCTGCTTCCCCCCTTCTCTCTCCCTACTTGTGATCTCTGTCAAAATAAATAAATAAAATCTTTTTTAAAAAAATGGGGATACTAGTGCTACCTTAATAAGACTGTTATGTATTTCAGATGAATTATTACATGCAAAAGCTCTTAGATTGGAGCATGGCATAAAGAAGTGTTAGCTATTATTATAAGGGATAAATATAACACTGAGAGTTTAAGTCACTTGCCCAATGTCATTCCAGTAGTGAGGGCCAGAATAAGGACTGAATCCAGAGCACCTGAGTGGCTCAGTTGGTTAAGCGACTGCCTTCAGCTCAGGCCATGATGTCGGAGTCCTGGGATCGAGTCCCATATCAGGCTCCCGGCTCTGCGGAGAGTCTGCTTCTCCCTCTGACCTTCTCCCCTCTCATGTTCTCTCTAATAAATAAGTAAAATCTTAAAAAAAAAGTTATTAAAAAAAAAAACAGGACTGAATCCAGACTATATTCACTAATTTTCATCTGTGTGCTTTGAGATGCAGCATTGACCGAGACAGACACAGTCCCTGCCAGCACGGGACATCTGGTCTGGAGGAGGACGGACATTCAAGTAAGAGCGGTGCCTAACCTAAGTATGGCTTGTCAAGAAAAGCTTCCTTAAGGTTGTGACAGACTAGCCGGGATTGAGAGGATAAAAAGCAACTGGTTGGGTCAGGAGGGTAGGGATCATGCTCCAGGAACCGAGAACAGCCTGTGGGAAGACTCTGGGGGCAGAGAAGCCAAAAATATGACATTCTTCTCAAATCTTCCTCTTGAGTCTCTTATGCATATCGCATACTTCAAATGACAGGTCAAATACCACCTTATCCACACAGGCTCCCAGTATGTTTTCTTTCCAGTGTATGGAAATATTCCAGCTCTACTTCCAAAGCATTTGCTTCCATCTTGGAAGGAGCTATCACACTGCTCTGCTCTGTCCAGGAAGTCTGTCTCTGAGGTGGCTTTCTACTACTCTGCTGGCCAGGAAACTCCGTGAGGGCAAGGTCCATGGACCTCTCATCCCTTCCTCTCTGGGGGATGTTCACTGTCAAACTCTGGGACCAGGAGGCAGAGGTGGAAAGGAGTTTTGCTCTGTACACCACTGTACCCTTGGATTTTGTAACATTTGCAGATACTACTTATTCCAAAAGATAGAAGAAATTAAAAATTAGTAGTAACAAGGGGGAGGCAATGTTGCATAGCTAGAATAGCATACCATTTGGAATCAGACATGTAGACCTGTGCCTAGAGATTCTAGCTGTGTGATTATGTATAGATGTCATTACCTCTTAGGGTCTATTTTTTTTTTCCCTATAAAAGAGGATTATAACACCTCCTTTGAAGGGTTGTTGTGGTACTATATGTGACGTACCCAGTGAAATATCCAGCACACAACAGAACTATGATCTCAATAATGCAAGCCAGTGGAGCTATTATCTTTCTTTATCCTGCTGGGATTTTAGATGGTTTAGCTCAGATTTTTCCTCCTCTACCTGCTAGTGGCATGGGGGATTTTCCAGTACTGAGTTGTTAAGCATTTATCTTAGATGAAGGAAGAGAGCCAGGATCCTTAAAGATGTACGAGATGGAACTCAGGCAGCTTTTCCTACAGTGTGTTTCATTCAGCTGAGCAAAAATGAAACCATACAGGGCAAAGGACGCCTATCAGGAAGCCAAGATGCCTTCCTCATGTCAGTTTCCATGTTGGGAAAGGAATCTGAGCAAACCAATGGTTTGCAGTGGAGCAAACTGTGGTGCCAGGCAAAACCCGTATGAAACAGCTTTCCCTGACTAAGACCCCAAAAGGACAGGGCTACAATCTTTTCGTTCTCACATCTCAAAAGTTACCACTGAGTGTGTGTCTTATAAATAGTTATCAAATCACTGATCCCGCCAGCCGGCCATTCACCTAGCCCTCTGGTTTCGCATGCACTCTGAAATTCCTTAATTGATTCACATATACCAAATTCCACAGTTAGGGACTCAAATGTGCGCCCCGCCCCACCCCACCAACACACACACACACACGTAGGTTTTTTCACACATCTATTCTTCAGAGCAAGGTTTGTACGTGAGGGGCAGCTGTATGTAGTAGATAATAATCCAGGCACCAAAGTCAGACATCTTGATGTCAAAGCACAGCTGTGCCACTTCCTAGCTCTGTGACCTTGGCCAGGTCCTCTCACGTCCCTGGATCTTCATTTCCCAAGTGTACGAAGGAATAATAACAAATAGCTGAGATATATTGGGTACTTACGAGATGCTATGTGCTGAATGAGTCCTTTACATACTCATTATTAATGGTACCTACTTCACACAACTGATATGCACACTAGGTCAGTGCTCAGCACAGAGAGCAGCACACAGTCATGGCGCAATAAATGCTACCTGTTACTGCTGTTATTCTCCCACTGGGCCTTCAAGTCTTGTTTAGCTTCTACTTCTTGGTCCACAACCAGCCCGATACCTAAGACAACTTCCCAGCCACTGAGATCTACCCCAAACAGATGGACGATCTTTCCAGGAGAGCATAAAAGCTCAACCACAAATCATGGGCATTAGCGTTATGCTTTTGTGAGGTTCCTGATAGCCACGCTTTCTGGCAACAGGTGTTATTACGGCAATACTAAATACATTTACAAAAATTCCTTCTGGAAAAAAAAAAATTCCTTCTTGTCTAACGTGAGATAAACGCTGACTTTCATCCCTTTTAGCAGTGTCTGCTGCCCTTAGGGATTCACACGGTAAAACACTCACGTGTAAAAGCCATATCCATCCTCAGGAGGAGCTTTTGCTACAGTAGCTGTTTTTAATGGCATAGCTGAATAGCATTTTCCATTGCTTACAAACAAGCCTGCCTCTGGCACGTGCCAGAAAGCTAACTGGCGGCAGAAGCCCCTCTCTCCAGCCCGCAGCCCCCTCACATCAGGTACCGTCCGGCCCCGGCAATGAACCCCACACCTGCTAAATTGCTCCTAACCCTTCTCATCTCCTACTGTGCATTACTACCTCCGCTGCATTGCAGCATTAATTTGATTTATGGCCCAGACACCCCACCTGAGGCCCGAGAAGACGGCTCCCCTCCGATCACTTCCATCAGCAGCGTAAGTGGAAAGTAATAAAAACCCATACGTGGCTCAGACTTTCAATTTCAATTGGAAATTGAAACTGTGCAATATGATTAAAGTTTAATCTGCATCATCAATAAACATGTGTGCTAAGGCAATGAGGGTTGCTTCACCTCCTGGTCGCAGGCATGGATTTGATGACAGTGTGTTTGCTGTCTCTTGTCTAAACGCTGTGTTTACTGGGGTTGCACACACCGATAAACATGCGTGAGTGTGCAGGGAGTTGGCTTGGTTGTAAAAAAAAAAAAAGATGAAAATAATCATATGGACATGATGGGAGAAAGAGGTTGCTTATGCTCAGATGAAAGTGGACTGAGTCAACAGCTCTATAAGGATTTGCTCAGGTGCAATGGTTTTTTAAGGAGTACCAATACCCACACATTCATTCATTCATTCATGAAGTATTTGAGTGCCTATGGTGTGTCAGACCCTGTGCTGGACCCTGGGGTCATAATGGTGGGGGAGAAAACAGGCACCATTTCTGCTGTCATGGAGCTTAGAGTAATGGTTGAGCAGAATGTCAGTCAAAAAATTAGGCAGTTAAAAGTAAAATTGCTCCCATAGTAAGTGCCTATATTAAAGAAGCTTGTAATGTTCTGAGTTCTGAAGAGAGGGAGATGTGACCTACTCTGTGAGGTCAGGGAGAGCTTGCTGGAGGTGGTGGCGATTGAGCTAAGGTCTAAAGAGTGAGTCATGTGGGGTTCACTAGACTGGGGGTAGAGGGAGGGGTTGGGAGATAGGACAGACAGAATAATGACCCAGCCACAGGAGGCCATATATGCAAAGGCTGGAAGATTAAGAGGAAGCATGGCAGATCTGAGGAAGGGTTGAAAGAAGGCGAAGCAGCCAGAACAGAGATGGGAGGAGACTCCAGATGAGCCTGGAGATTGTTTAAAGAAGTCACACTGGACTCTGTAGGATGTGGCAAAGGACCTAGAGTTCTTTTTTTTTTTTCCAAAGATTTTTTATTTATTTGACAGAGAGAAACACAGCGAGAGAGGGAACACAAGCAGAGGGAATGATAGCGGGAGAAGCAGGCTTCCCGCAGAGCAGGGAGCCCGATGCAGGGCTCGATCCCAGGACCCTGGGATTATGACCTGAGCCGAAGGCAGACGCTTAACGACTGAGCCACCCAGGCGCCCCTAGAGTTCTTTTTCTATGTGCAAAGCTATCAGCAGGCTTAAGCAGGGCAGTTATGTGGTCTGTCTAGAAGGCTGATGCACAAAGAAGGAAATGGAAAAACAAGAGTGGATGGAGAGACCAAGAAGGGGATTGTGTTTGTGGTCCAGGGGAAAGGGGAAGATAACCTGGACTCAGTAAGGACACTGAAGGTGCAAAGCAGACATACCTTCTACTCTTGAAACACATAATACATCAGCTTATCTCATCTTCAGTCTCAGAGGCCTTCCTCAATGTCTCTCTCACCTCCATTAGCATTTTCAGACTCCAAGAAAGCAAGCCCTTCAATATGCACTTTAGCAACTCTGGCTTCCACTTCCAAACTTACCTGCCTCTTTACCCCATCATTCCCTACCTCTGTGCTCCGGTGGGTAAAAGAGCATGTTTGCTTTGACTTCCAGACCTCTGCACACATTGTTCCTTCCTTCAAGAATACGGTATCCCTATTCCCTTCCCCCAGCTAACCTGTACTCCGCTTCCACATCTTTGTTCAGTGTTTCTCCTTTGGGAATTCTTCTCTGAGCCTCTCTGTACAACTGACTTGGAGACCATGTATCACAACACCCATAATTGCCTGCTTAGATCTTGGCAACCAGTGGACTGGAAAACCCTCAAAGAGAGGACCAGGCCTTGTTTCTCATTTCATCCCTCAGGACCCTGTACAACGCCTGGCACACAAGAAGATCTCAATAAATATGTGTTGCATGACTGATGGGCTCTCCCTTCTTTCTAAAGCCAACCTCTCCCCTCACGCTGTCGACACCAACTCTTGCTGCTTGAGTAAGACTTTCTTGATCAATTGCCTCTTCACTCTTATATATTTTCAAGCTCACCCTCTTAACTAGATCGCTGCTTGTAAGAAATTTCCCATTCTCAAGAGCACCTCCATCCAATCCTAGCTTCTCCCAAGGGTAGAAGCATTCCCTAAGCTTCTACTGTTCAGTCTAGCTTCTAGAAAATATAGTCTACATGCTCTTTCTATTTCTCACACCTTACTTTACCACCTGGCTTCCATTTCTGCAGTTCCACTGAGATGACTCTAGAGAGCCCGGGAGACCTCCCAATGCCAAGTTCAGTGGTCACTGTTCAGACATTATTCTATTTGACCCCTCAGTAATACCTGATGCTGTTGACTACCTGTCTTCTGCTTCAAACTCTCCTTTCCTTTGATTTTCACAGTAAAATTTCCTGGCTTGGCACTTACATCATTGGCTATGATATTTCATTTATTACCCTTTAGTGAACTTTCAGGGGTTTTCATGCCATTTCACAGATGAATCAACTAAACATACAATAAGCCATGTTATTCGAATAAGTGTTTCAAAAGTCTTCATTTGTTGGAGATAGTAAAGTACTTTTGAGTGAAATAATGTCATATCTTCAAACTGCTTAACAATACTACAAATGTAGTCAAATAGTGTAATTAAAGAAGTATAAATAAAAAATAAAATAGTTATATGATTCACCACCATGATTCCATCTTATGAAGACCCCCTTGGAGTCCTAAAACCAATGGTCTCACCATATAGATAAGCATACTTTAGAAAAATAGACTTGTCCAGGGACAATGGTCCCTCTAACCACAAAGATCAACATTCTTCAGGTGATAGTCTTGGTCTGAGCAAAGGTTCACAGTGTTCTAACTTACATAAGGGGGACAAAGAACCATGATGTATATGTTATGAAGGAAACATGTAACATGGACATGTAATCAGGAGACCCGAGTTCAATGTTTGACCTTGCCAGGATCCACTCATGGGACCTTGAATGGCTTATTTATCCATGCTGAGGGGAGTCTTGCCATATATGTAAGCATACTTTAGAAAAATAGACTTGTGCAAGGGAAATCAATTTTGGGTTTCTCAAAGCTTAGAAATTATAAATATCAAGAAATTTGAAATGTCTTGTTATTTGTAAAGAAAGGCAGTGTGGTACCACAGGGCACAACAGGAGCTCTTGAGTAAGTCAGCCCCCTGCTCCATGACTTACTTACCTAGGTGAACTTTGACAGTCACTGGGGGCTTAGGGAGTCAATTTCTATATATGCCAAAATGGGAGAGCAACCCCTTACCCTACAGGGTTATGGAGAAGATTAAAATGTAGAAACACCTGGAACACAGTAAACAGCTCCAAATTCTTACTGGGGGGTGTGGACAAATGGAAGGAAGGGAGTACTACTGGCCCTCCAGGAGAACCTTAGATCCGTCCCTCTCCCCAATTCCTGTGCATCTCTCTCAGGATGATTTGTAGTTGGTGGCAAATTCAGCCCTGGGACCAGAGATCTGAGACGGGTGATAAAACCGTCAGCCAAGATTTGCTACATCTTTTTTTCCGCCCCCTAGTCTCCCATTAAAAATGATTTGTCGTTAGGGCGAAACACGGGAAAACAAACGTGATTAAAATTTTCCCATATTAAATACCTGTGTGGCAATGGCAGGCCTGAGCTGAGCTCTCTGTAAAGGCTCTGATGCATCCATCTGGAAGGGGGATGAGCAGCTGGCAGTGTCGGGAAGCAGAGCAAGAGACTGGGTTTACTCCTCTGCTGCCTCAGACACATCCCCACATCTTCCTTCCATCTGGCTGACTTCATCCCATTGACTTGTCAAACACAGGTAGAGCTACTTGTGTTGTAAGCGCCCCCGGGCACATGCCAGAAGCCAGGGAAAATCCCAACTGGAGAAACTGCCATCTTCCTAAGTTTCAGTGAAGACTCACAAATGAAATTTCCAAGGAAAATTACACACACACACACATACACACACACATACACACACACACACACACACACACACACACACACACAGAAGTATAGCTAATCAAGGATTAAATGTCTGGGGCAGGGATGGGCATTATTACAGCATTGGGAAGTTGGAAGAAGTAGGGAGGGAGAATGTGCTCTATTCTCCTACTCTACCTTCCTAAAGGTGAAAAAAATTCACTTGTAACTTTCAGAAATGTGATAGATCTGTCAAAAATCCATGAGGTCAGTTATATAGGTTATAAAACTCACTTCACAGCTTTTACGCCTCTCAGAAACCTTTTGCTTCCTTGAAGTCTGTGTGGGGTACATCAATTGCAAAATCATCACAATTCTTCAGCCCTCCCTATATCCAAGCCACTTGCAGTATGACTTCGCAACTCCTGTCACTGAGAGGCAGAGATTCTTCCCAGTCCTTCTATGGGATGGTCTTGTGACTTGCTTTGGCTAATTGAATGCAGCAGAAGCGAGTGTGAGCTACTTCCAAGGTTAGGGCCCAAGAGATCTTGTATACTTCACTTTCTCTCTCATAACAAGCTTAGGTTACATCTGGATGATGGAAGATACACGGCCCAGGCACCACCCATAAGTTACGCCATCCAATAACCAGCTAATAACTTCTAGACAGGTGAATGAGGCCACCCTAGACTAGCAAGCCTCAGCCAACCACCATCTGACCATAGACTGATGAATAAACCCATCTGGGATCAGCCCATCCTGTCCTAGATCAGTAGAACTGCCCAACCCACAGACTAGCAAAAATACTTATCATTTGAAGTCACTTATCTTTGAGGCGGTTTACAATTCAGTAAAACCGACTGATATGAAGTCCCTCTGCATTGTGACATACCATGACCACCTCAAGAACATGTGTCTCCCCTGACTGTCCCAGAAGTAGTTTCAACTAATCATGCCCCAAAACTGAAAGGGGTATTGTTGTTTGGCTCTGGAGAATATGGTAAGAATCTTAGTTAACGTGAAAAGCCCTCCCCAGGGCTCAATGGCAATTCTTTCTTAAAAAGGCTAAAATGTTTAGTCATTCAAGGACCAGTAAAGAGAGAAGCCTTTGTCCTACCAAAGCCACCTGAGCAAGATGCAGGGGCTTCTATAATCCCAGTCAAGGGACAATTTACTGAGCTGGTTTCTTCTCGTAGTGATTGTAATATGGTTGGTTGATAAGAAATTTGGGGTAATAAGAGAAAGAACCAACAGAAGTATATTTTAGTCATGTTCACCATACTCATAGAGGTTCCCCTTCCCTCACTTGATCACCAAAGAGGGGGAGGGTTGATGTGGATTAGCCAGGCCAAGGTGGGCAAGTTACCCTTTTACCCACTCTTTCTTTTCATGAAATTGGAGAGAAGATGTTACTTCCTCCCTCTTGGGGAGGGACATTTCCCCCACCCCTTACAATCTAAGGAAGAACCAAAGTGAGACCCAGAGGAAAGGCTCTGTATGTGGGTCTAGACTAAGGAAGGAAGTTATCCACATGGGATCCAGCACATCAGAGTATAAATAGTGGTTTGAGGGTAGGATCCACGTGTTCTCTTAATAGCATATATGTTCTTAATATACCCCTTCAACACCTGTTCCGACTCAAAGGACTTTTGAGGAATGTCCTCTCCCAGTGGACAAACAGGGCTGGGATTCCATGCAAGAATAAAGGAGGGAATATAGGGGAAGTTCTTGGACCAAAAAGAAATTCAAGTAGAATGGGCTACTGATGACATGACGCTGATGACAGGAAAGATGGAAAGGGCATCAGTGATGTAGAAGGCTTGGAGTTGTAAATAAAACTGCATTTGTTAGTATTCCCATGGAAACACTGGGCTGTAATAAGAGTGTCTGAGATAGGACTATCTTGGATGTGAAGGTGTCAGTCATAAACTGATCACAAAATGGAAATTTGAACACATAAGGAGAAATGCTTCAAGTGTTTCCCTGAACAGAAATCTTTTTCCTCAAACCCATCTCTAATTCCCCAACTCCTAATATTGTCAGATATATCACAAGACCTATTGTCAGAATTATTATCATAAGGCCATTTCTCCATCTTCTGGACCCTGCTTACCCTCACCAACCCCATTTCCTAACTCTCCCCTTCTTACACCTTACCTTTCAGCCATTTTTCCACCATGTGGAAGGCCGGGTTAATTCCGCTCTCTGGGTTTGTACAGATACACCGTCTCTATCTGGGACCTTCTTGTTCCTTCTATCTTCTTAGATAACTCATCCTTTCTACTCATCCTTCCTAGATAAACTCCTCATCCTTCATGTGTCATCTGAGATGTCCTCTTCTCCTAAAACTTATGTCAGGGGACCCTTGGATGGTCATGTTTCAGCAGGTGGAGAATTCCTGGGCATTTTCTATGTGCCACTGCTTTCTGCCTTGCAGATACAGAACTAGACAAATTGTCACTTGGGGATCATTACCATAAGGCTTGGGCCTTTCCATGCCCATGAGATAATTTCTATGAGTTACAACAAGGTAAAACAAAACCATGACCTCTAAATTCGTCTTGCTTTAGGTCATAAAAAATTTTGTATGCTTCCTAGTTATTTCTATCACTAGAAGGAAGCCTGCCCCCTCAGTGCCCAAATGTAAATAAAAAAATTGTAATTGGATGTCATCACTGTCAATCACCGTTGCTAAAGTGGGGGGGCAAGCCACTCCTCCTAAGGAAGGGAATGGTGAAGTATAAGGAGGCAGTGGTCAAGGACAAATCTTCTTCTGTCCTCTTTCCCTAAGACTGAGGCAAGAGAGGGGAGATGGAGGTGCTTTCATTTCAGTTAGATCCTTGAAATCATTTAAGAAAGAGCCTTATGAGCAGAGAGTTGAAAAACCAATAGGGTAATATCCAATTATTTCTTTATGGTACCTTGAGTAGACAGTAAAGGGGTTTCTTGGGGGAAAAAAAAGCCGTACTGATTGATTTCTGTTTCTTGGCATTCTGAAGCTTTCTCTGACTGCTTTTTAAAAATCAAGATGGGGAGACGAACTATGAGAGACTGTGGACTCTAAGCAACAGACTGAGGGTTTTAGAGGGGCAGGGGTGGGGGGTTGGGCGAGCCTGGTGGTGGGTATTAAGGAGGGCACGTACTACATGGAGCACTGGGTGTGGTGCATGAACAATTAATCTTGTAACACTGAAAAAATAAAAGTATTTGGGGAAAAATAAAATTAAATTAAAAATAAAAAGAAGCAACTGATGAATGCTCAACTGGCAAGAAGACAAGCGTCCAACCTGTTGAGTAAGATTACCCCTAGAAGAGGATTTTTTCTAATCCTGCTAAGAATAGGTTTGGGGTTCCTCCTCTAGCCCCCACAGACCTTTTGGAGAGTAGAGGCAGACCCTGTCCCACAGTCTGTTGCTATTCCCTCTCCTCACTACCAGACTATGAGCTACTTGAGGGCATGAGCTAGGTCTTATTCACATCAGTGTTTGCTGGTCCTCAGAACTTCTGGGGATGTTAACCTATGAGTCAGGCCCACACTCAGGGGTCAGTTCAGTATTCCTTTAGCTTCCAGAGAGGTAAGCAACTAGAGAGGATCTGACCACCGGTTTGGCTCAGACCAGCTTCCCTAGATCAATCAATCACCAGCTCTGGTCTCACCAATTCAACTGACTGAAGCAAATGGCCCCTAAATCTATCAGGTTGTGTATTTTCTAGGGAAAAATGACCCAACTGGCAGTTCACCTGCCTTAGGTATCCAAAAACAGAACGGGCCTCAAATCTCAGTCCGATAACTTATTGGGAAAGTTACATATCCTTCACGTTTCAGTTTTTCATCCATAATATGGGGATATAAATAGTACCTCCTCTACAGAGTGGTCGTAGGAATTAAAGAGAAAAAATACATGTGTATATATATGACTATATACAAATATTTATTATAATGCTATATATGACATATCATATATAGTCATATATTTATAAATATATATTTTAATATTTTAAATATATTCATGTTTATATAATATATAAATAATAAGTAAATATAGTCTTTTTTTTTTTTTAAAGATTTTTTTATTTATTTGACAGAGAGAAACACAGCGAGAGAGGGAACACAAGCAGAGGGAATGGTAGAGGGAGAAGCAGGCTTCCTGCCGAGCAGAGAGCCCAATGTGGGGCTCGATCCCAGAACCCTGGGATCATGACCTGGGCCGAAGGCAGACGCTTAACGACTGAGCCACCCAGGCGCCCCAGTAAATATAGTCTTTAAGGCACATGGTAGACCTATGTGAGTGTTTGCAATGATGACAATGATAATAATCACATAGAGGATGGCATCATCCATGATACTTCACCTGTTCCATTCTTGGAGCGTTGTCCAAGTCTAGTCCAAAAAAGATGAAGAATGGATATAGACCTAATATATATCTGGTGCCCAATACTGACTTAAACATAATTAGCATCCTTTGGGCAGGCTGACAGGATGTTTCTGTGTCCTTGTTTATGTTCCTTCCCCCTTGTCGTTTAGTATTTTTATCAGCTGGTAATTTGCTATGCACACACATTTCCTATTGACAGGAAAGTCAGAGAAAGTGCAATCTTACAGCTCAGATATTAGTTCAGTTGCTGCAAGTCTTGATGGTGTGATTGATGGGAGTTTTATTGCAAATGTAAAAATCCGCGTTCCTTTCTTCCTGTTTTGGCACATCAATGTTTTGGTCTTGCACAACACGTCCTGGAGCACAGAAGATAATAGAGCCCTAATGTGTTTGATGGCTTTGCATCAAAGCTGGTCCATGCACCATTGGCATTGACTTGGATGACAGAAATGACTGGATTAACAACACTCAGACACCCACTACCCAGTAAGGACAAAGTCCCAGAAACACAAACAGAGTATATGCCATTACAACACCAACTCCACCAACATTTATTGAGTACCCATACTGGTGAGGCTTAAGCCAGGACATCTCCTAGTGCGAGAGTAGGTGTGATTCTTGTTGGATGAATGAATGGATGGATTAATGCAAGTGTGTACACTGCAAATCACTGAGGAACCCATAATGCTTCCTCGTTTGGAAACTGAATTTTCAAAAAGCAATCAAATCTAAAGGAAATTAGCTAGAAGAGATGAATATATGGCAAAACCCCAAAGATGTTAGTCCAGCTGCTGCAAATGTGACAAATGCACAAACCCAGGGGGAGTGGGTAATGACTTGGCTGCTAAAGAAGGAAAATCCACAGACCTAGCTCAATTTTAAGGAGAAAGTGTTTGATCATCAGCCACAGGTCTAAGTTGGATCATGCAGAAATGAGGTGAGGGTGTCCTCTGCTTTAGCCCGTGTGCTTTAGAAGCCTTGATGCCACTCTCCTCAATGGTGACTGGATTACTTTGGAGGGGGGCAAGTTTAGTCTTGGGAAGAAGAGACAAAAGGAGCCTAGAGGTCCTGTTAGTCTTTCTCACTGCTGTATCTCCACTAGCTAGCACAGTGCCTGGCACAAAATATAGTTGTGTGGACACTCAAAATATAGTTGAGTGGATGAATGAAGACATCTATAAAGCATACTACCTATCTCTATTATGACATAACATGTTACCTTCATTACCATGAAATAGAGAGCAAATATTTTACATGTAGTGTCTCCACATTACTTCCGTGGTTCTAGAAGACAACACTTCATCTGTATTATTTAGTTCATAATCTATACATTAGATACCATAATGCAGAGGAGATAACATCATGTGGGCAATCAGAAGAAAGAGAAATGCCCTCAGAACTGGGGAGATTAGGAAAGATATTATGGAAAAGGAGACATCTGACATGGGTCTTAAAGCAGAGGCAGAATCCAGACTGCCAGGACGTTGCATGAAACAGTTTGAGGAAACAAGAGAAAAATTTCAGCAAAACACAAATAAAGAGTAGTGTTTCTCCAAAGGTATCCTAAGGAACAATTTACACAAAACCCACCTGGGAATCACCATCCCTAGCCTATTGGGTCGGAATCTCTGTTAGTAAGGCTGATGAATCTAGTTTCTGCCTTCCTAGGTCATTCTTATGAGCTACATTTTGGAAACTATTTCCAAAAGCACCAAGCTCACCCTTTCATTTAATCATTTCAACTATACAAACAGGTAGGCATGATTATCCTCAATTGATGGCTAGGGATATTGAGGTTCGGAGAGGTGACATGAGTTGCCTGACGTCACCCCACTTGTAGGTCAAAGAGCTGTGATTTGAACGTTAAGACATTAAATCTTCAGTCTTACCCACCATTAGCCACTGCCCCTTTGAATGTAAGACTACAGGACAAGGTATGTGAAGGGGCTATAGGAAGTGACTGAAAGAGCATGTTCTCATAATAGTAGTAGTAGAGATCGATAAAGACAATGATACTGTTTTATATCTCTTAAAGGAAAGAAAGAACATACCACCACTCTGACTGCAGCTGACTTTATCAGGAGGCTCTGATAAATGAGCAAAGCACTAGACTCTGTTTCCTAATAGATGCCTGTTCTATTACCAGGAGATTTCCATCTCAGCAACACAATGCCATAGTGTGCTCTGGCAGCCCTGCATTTGATCAGGCTCCTCTCTTTTTTTAAATAAAAAGGTCAGTAAGTACACGCATCCAGCACAGTATCCCAGGGATCGGAAGATGAAATTAAAGCAAAGGTTACATAATTACTGGGTTCAACTTAGCACTGGAATGTGAATTGTGTGGCTGGACATTTCATTTGTGGTCAGCTAGACAAGGAAGGTTAAAACATCTGAGGTCAAAGGGCCAAGGTCATCGGTTCAACTCATCAAGGGAGTCAACCTTCCTTACTGTTTGAAAGCCTCACTTGCCTTCCAACCCTATCTGGCCACCAAAAAGTCTGTGGAGGGGAGATGCTGTAAGGTTTGGTGATCTAGAGGTCCAGCCTGCTCCCTCCCTTCCTCCAGTTCCCTGCTCCAGCGTCAACTTCCATGAGCATCAGAGGACTTTTCTGACCACCCACTGGGAATAGCATGGCCTCCTCCCTGGGCTTCCACACCCCCTTCTTTGCCTTTGCCTTTCTTCATGACCCTTAGTGATACCCAATATCATACTATCTCCCTTTTTGTTCTTTTGCTTATTGCCTTTCTCTCTCCATTAGACTGTAAGCTCCATGAGGGTAGACACTTTTGTACTCCTACATTCCCCAACATCCAGGGCTATGCCTGCTACATCATAGACACTGCCTAAACTGTTGAACAAAAGAACAATGTGTTGGCACAAAAGTGTCCTCTACTCCAAGAAGCAACTTCACTCTCAGTTCTAACTGCCTTGGCTTGGTGATATCACTTAAAAGAAAACCTTTGTTTCTAGTTAATTTTCTCTACAGCTTTTTTCTCATCATCCCTAGGATAACACACCAATGTTGTGGGGTGGTTTATTGGAGCTTCTAGTTTGGACCAAGCTTCCCCTCCAGACCATCCTGTGCTCCTTTCTGTCTTGCATCCGTGCATCATACATTCTTCACAGTGACAGTAATGTCCTGCTTCCCCCACTTTTTCTTTCTAAATGCACCCTCTCATCCTGAAACCTTTCTTCTTCCTTCCTTGCCTGGTTATGTGTCCCCCGTCAGCTTGTACATTACTTCCTAGGGTGGCCTTTCCTGAATTCTCAGGCTCAGCTAGCTTCCTTCCTACATTTCTCCATGGTATCCTGCCTTTTGACCTTCTGCCACGTTTAAACATTTGAACATTTGTTCATTGTTTGTCTTCCTTGTAGACTCCACTTTATGAAATTCACCAAGGCAGGATGGTCTCTGATCCTGACATCAGAGTTCCCAGCATGTAGCACAGTTCTCGAGTCAATGCTCAATAAATATTGCCTTTATGAATGAATGTATTCCCACATGAATAACAGAGCCCCTGCGAGTTATCTCCTACTGAAATTACCTCCGAACACAAGACAGACAGACATCTCCATCCCCCGAGACGGTGTTCAAAGACACATGGGTGATTTCCAGTTTCAGTGTTGGCAGCAGTGCCTCACTCCTTCCCTTCTTCTCCAGGTCCAGCCCCTCACTGAGCAGATTAAGTGTTCTGATCACCAAAGACCTGTGGCCTCACCCCAGAAGCTGAGGTCATTACCAAGTCCACACCCTAAATGGTGGAGATGTTAGGGACCTGGATCTTTGGGAAATGATTTAAGCCTCTAGCTAAGGTGAAAAAATTGCAACTAACTCACCATCTAGAATGTTAGCAAAACTTGAAGCAATCTAGACAACTGTGCTGAAAATACAAGTGGGAGGCCAAAGGGAAGAGGCCATGCTAGCTTCCTATCTATAGAGAACCTGGTCTGGAAACCACAGGGGAGGAAGAGAGGAGCTGAGGGGGGGAGAACACCACATGGAGACCTTTTATTGCTTTTGTTTAACTCCAATTACAAAAATCATACACATACACACATGCAAAAGTCTCCCATAATTAACCACCCAGAGATAACAACTTTTAATATTTAGCTGCATGCCCTTTTGGTACTGAAAAAGATGGGCTGGAGGCTGCACTTAGATTTAATAGCCAGTGTTCTTCACTCAGCAATGTAACACGATTATATTCCAATGGGAGGCAGATGGCATCAGTTAAAAACATAGACTTTGTAATGAGAGAGACCTGCATTTTACTCTTGCTAAACCACATACTATTTAGTTCTTTTGGCAAAATGCTTAAACCTTAATTTCCTCAACTACAAACTAGGGTTGGGTGGGTGGGTAGAATCGATCTCTGTGTTAAGAAAAAAATCAAATGTGGTAAAATCTAAGTTATTTAACACTTGAGCCTGTTGCATAAGATGTTTGACCTGCTATCATTATTATTGGTGTAACATCAGCAATGACTTCTACCCAAAAACATTTCTAATGGCCAAAAGTGTCAAACAGTGAATGGATTTGCTTACCCAATCTGCTGCTATTGGACATATACACTGTTGTCATTTCCGTTTCTGTTAGGTAGGGCTCTGGGATGAGCAGCCATGGCAAGGGTCCCCAGGAGAAAAGGCAGCATGAGAAACATGGATATTTCCAGCCAATGTCCTAGTGCCAACAGTGGGCAGTGCCAACGATGCATGAGTTCCCAAGAAGGAAGAGGAGAAAAGGGGATGACAGTTGGGACTACTCGAAGGAGGAAAAACAACCATTTTTCATTTTTACGCTAACTGACCAAATAGTTTCACTGGGTTGGAGACAAAAGTGATGGGAGCAACCCACAGCAGCTAGAGTGATATTTTAAAATGTAACTCAGACATACTTTCTCCCTTAAAACAAATCCATTCCCTTTATCCTGGTTTGCAAAGTCCAGGATAAAAAATCTGGCATCTGTCTCCCGAATGCCTCTCCTATCACTCTACCTCTTTGCTCATACTAGTCTGACCATGCTGGGTTCCTTGCTAGTCTTCCAACTTGCAATGCTCATACCTGCCTCAGGATCTTTGCACTTGCTGTACCTGGAGAGTCTGGAAGACTCTTGCCCAGACCTCTGCATAATATGCTATTCATGTCAGGTCTTTGTACCTCCTCTGAAAGGTCTTTCCTGACCACCTTATCTAAAAGAGCTCCCCTCTGCACCACCACTCCATCAATGAATAACCCCTTACGTGTTTTGTCTTCACATCATTTACTTCTGCATGGGAGTATACATACATTGGTTTATTGTCAGTCTTCCCTACTAAAGCATAAGGTACATATGAAGGAGCAAGGGTTGCTTGCTCATTAATGTATTTCTGGTGCTTAGAACAGTGCCTGCAACATGGTTGGTGCTCATTACACATCTTTAGAATGAATGAATGAATCTCTAAGCTGGCTTAAGGTGCTGGGACTAACACTGTTTATGGAGCAAAATAAGTTGACACATTTCTGGTCCTTAATATACCATAGTGGTTAAAGGCAGAAACTGAAGCATTCATTGGTATGCTGGCTACATCACTTCCTGGATGTGGGACCTTGGGGGAAGTTATATGACCTCTGTATGCCTCCATTTCTCATATATAAAATGGGAATGACAATGACACCTATCTTATAGGGTTGTTGTAAGAAATCAAATGAGAATTAAGTGTAAGTAAGTTGCTTAGCAGATGTCTGGTACTTAGAAAGCCCTCAAGAAAAGTTGTTTCCTATTATGCATCAATTAATTCATTATTTTCCCTTTTAAGTCTTTCATTTATTCATTCAGATATTCATCAATAGAGTTAATATTATTTAAATGTCCATCTACCCAAAGCCATCCTTAGATTCAATACAACTCCTATCAAAATTCCAATAGTATTTTTTCACAGACGCAGAAAAAAAAATCCCAAATTTATATGGAACCACAGAAGACTCCAAACAGCCAAAACAATCTTAAGAACAAAGCTTCACACTTCCTGATTTCAAACTGTAATTACAAAGGTGTAGTAATCAAAACAGCATGATACTGGCATAAAAACAGACATAGGCCAATGGAACAAAATGAGGAGCAGAAATAAACCAACACAGTCAACTAATATCTGACAAGGGAGCCAAGAATACTCAGTGAGGAAAGCACAGTCTCTTCAGTAAATGGTGCTGAGATAACTGCATATTCACATGCAAAAGAATGAAATCCGACCCCGATGTTACACCAGTTCAACAAAAATTAACTCGAAATGGATTAAGGACTTATATGTAAAGGAAGTGGAATCAAACTCCTATGAGAAGACATAAGGGAAAAGTCCCTTGACATTAGTCTTGGCAAGAGTTTTTTGAATAGGACACCAAAATGCACAGCAATAGTAAGTGGGACCACATCAAACTTAAAAGATTCTCACAGCAAGAACAATTAGCAAGATGAAAAGGCAACCTACAGAATGGGAGAAAATATCTGCAAACCACGTATCTGATAAGGAGTTAATATCAAAATATATAAGGGACTCAACTCAGTGGCGAAGGGGAGGGGGAGGAGGAGGAGGTGGAGAAGGAAGAGGAAGAAGAAGAAGAGGAAGAAGAGGCAGCAGCCAATTCAAATGGGCCCAAGACCTGAACATTTTTATAAAGGCATAACAAATGCCCAGCGAGTACATGACAATGTGCTCAACAACACTAATCATCCAGGGAAATGCAAATCAAAACTACAATGAGATGTCACTTCACACCTGTTAGAACGGCTATTATCAAAAAAGAGCTAACACATGCTGGCGAAGATGAGAGAAAAGGAACCCTCCTGCCCTGTTGGTGGGAATGGAAATTGGTTTGGCCACTTGGGGAAAACAATAGGGAGGTTCTTCAAAAAATTAAAAGCAGAACTTCCATATGATCCAGCAATCCCATTTCTGGGTATATATCTTGAGGTAATAAAATCACTGCCTTGGAGAGAGAGCTGCACCCCTTCATGTTCACGGCAGCATCATTCACAATAGTTAAGACATGGAAACACCCTAAGTGTCTGTTGATGGATAAATGGATAAAGAAAATGTAGGGGCACCTGGGTGGCTCAGTCGGTTGAGCGTCTCATTCTTGATTTCAGCTCAGGTCATGATCTCAGGATCATGGGACTGGGCCCGAGATGGCCTCCATGCTGGATGTGGAACCTGCCTGAAGTTCTCTCTCTCTCCCTCTCTCTCTCTACCCTTATCCCCACTCCCCTGCTTGTGTTCTCTCTCAAAAAAAAAAACAAAGGAAATGTAGCATAGATACAGGATGGAATATTATTCAGCCACCAAAAAAAAGGAAATCCAGCTATTTGTAATAAATGGATGAATCTTGAGGGCATTATACTAAGTGACATAAGTCAGACAGAAAAGGATAAATACTGTATTGTGTCACTTTTATGTGGAATCTTAAGTCGTACTCAGAAACAAAGAATAGATAGATGGTTGCCAGGAGCTGGGGGTGGGGAAAATGGGGAGATGTTGGTCAAAGGATACAAACTTGCAGCTCTAAGGTGAGAAAGTTGGAGGGAATCCAATGCACAGAATGCTGACTGTAACAAATAATATCATATACTTGAAAGTTGCTAAGAGAGTACATCTTTAATGTTCTCAACACCACCACCATAACCAAGGGGGGGAAAAAAGGTAATAATATGAAATGAAGGATGTGGTAACTAACCTTACTGTGATAATCATTTTACCATATACAGGTCTATCAAATCATCACAGTGTGCCCCTTAAACTTACACAATATTATATGTCAATTATATCTCAATAGAGGTGGGGGGACAAATATTCATCCATTTATCTGTGCATTTTTCAGTGATTTTCTCATTCTTTGACAGTTCAGGCTTCTCTCCATCCACTGAATTCATCCACCCCACATGTCCATCTCCATCTGTGGTTTAAACAAATGTTTACCAAATTTACTATGAAGGATGCTGGGGCAACCGTAGAAAGACTAGAAGTATGAGATTATAACAGCACCGGCCTGTTTAGACACCCTGCTGATCCCAGGCACCCTTATGCCTGGGGGCCCCCCCAGAACATGCCCTGTCCCCACACCCTGAACACCCACTCTGTACAGCCCAGGGACACAGGCCTAAGACCCAGTGTCCATTCCTCCAGCTCCCCACAGCCTAGGGCCTCCTTCCCTCTCTCAGCCTGCACCAGTGTGTAGTTTGCTAACACAGCTAATCCCTTCTGAGCCAGGGGAGCACACTTTGCCTCAGCCCGAAACCCTAGTACAATCTCTTCATCTGCCTCACCCTGGGATGGCTGTTCCCCCAGGTGCCAAAAACACCCAATGCTGTAGCCACTCGCCCCTGCCCCCAATCTAGCTGTGATTCTTGAAGTCTCCGTTTTTACATGTCTCTAGGATGGGGAGACCAACAAGGCTCAGAAATGATGCTGAACATAATTAAAATGATGATGGTGCTAAAACCAACGTCCACAAATTTGGCTTCTACTATGTGCTTGGTACTAAGAGCCAGTTGGAGGGAATGCTCACTGCAAATAACTAGTACAGCCATTCCACCCCTGCTGGCAGATTGCCCTGTTTGGCATACAGATAGGTGAATAAAACTTCTACTAAATGGCTAGCTCCTAAACATTACGGGCCCATTTCACAGATGTGGAAGTGGAGCTTTAGGAAAAAATCACTCACAGAGTAGGTAAGCAGGTCTGGGATTTCCTGAGTTCTGAGCTTGCTTGCTTACCCCTCATTTTGTGTATTCATGTATCTATGGTGAATATATTGGCTTTACTGGCAAATGTCTAGCCTGTGGTTTTTTTCCTTTTTATAACTCAAAAAAATTTCAAATCTACAGTAAAGTTAAAAGAATAGTTTACTGAACACCCAAATATCCTTCACTTAAATGGTTCTTGCTTTCTCTCTCCCAGAAGGTGCACGCACACACACACACACACACACACACACACACACACACACACACTTACTTTCTATTCCATTGCTAAGCACATGGCAACCATCACGATGATTTGAGTTTCCACTGGTAACCATGGCCCCACACATAAGCCACTGCAGGGCGCTTCTTCCTGCCCAACCAGAAAGGACCTCACCTGCCCTTCTAAGCAAGGTCCAGACACCTGATGCTCACCCCTTAAAGGTAGAATCCTCACCACAGCCCTGCTTCATGGACCCTGTCCCCTGCCACGGGGAGCAGGGAGGGTCTCTGATCCAGAGGGACCCCAGCCATGGGAAGCAAGAGCCTATGATCTGAGTGGGATGAGACAATCAGATTCTCCCTCTTAGTAACTTGAACCAAGAGGACAAGACAGTTTCTAGGGAGTTACAGGCACCAGAACTTGGAAAATAATGGTGACTCAGGGGCCACTGTGAAAAGTGAAGCCAGGGGCGCCTGGGTGGCTCAGTTGGTTAAGCATCTGCCTTGGCTCAGGTCATGATCTCGGGGTCCTAGGATTGAGCCACATCAGGCTCCCTGCTCAGCGGGGAGTCTGTTTCTCCCTCTCCCTCCGCCCCTCCCCCAACTTGTGTGCTCGCACTCTCAAATAAAAATCTTTAAAAGACTGAAGCCATACGGAAACAAAAGGAAGATGAGACAGCTGCACCAAACACCAAAGTCATGTAGAAAAATATAATCTATTCATAGTAACAATAACAAAAGCTAACATTTATTGAGCAGAGAACAAGTACTGAATGTGGCACAATCATGAACCCATTTAATACTTGGCACAGAAGTACATGCAGTGTCACTCCCCTGTTAAGACTGAGGCACAGAAAAGTGAAGCAACTCAGCCGAGGTCACACAGCAAGCGACTAGAGAAATCTGTTCGAAACCATCATCCTCTTAGTTCCTGGCATTCTCCCTGCCCTTCCTGAGGCCCACTGGGCTGCTTTCTCCTCATTCCCACGAGACCTTTCTGCATCTCACTACTAAGCCTTGACTGTCCTTGAGCTGGCTGGGGTGGGTTTCTGTTGACTAATCAAAGGGAACCCACATGAAGCACCTGGCCTCACTTGTCATTTAAACAAGCCTCTGACCAGGGGTTGGATTTCCTTAAGAACAACACTAATGCCCACCATTCTGACTGATTGCCCGGAAACTTGAAAAGGCAGGCACAGCACACATTCCCCAAGGAGCTAAGGAGGATGCATGAAAATTAATTGTACCTGATCCGCTATCAATAATTTAATATGCTTCGGGTACCTGGGTGGCTCAAAGGGTTAAGCTTCTGCCTTCGGCTCAGGTCATGATCCTGGAGTCCTGGGATAGAGCCCCGCATTGGGTTCTCTGCTCAGAGGGGAGCCTGCTTCCCCTTCTCTGCCTACTTGTGATCTCTCTGTCAAATAAATAAATAAAATCTTTTAAAAAATAATATGACTAACCTGTGATGGTTTCCTTATTTAGATGCCACTTTGGCTTAATTTATGTAAAAGAAAATTTATCAGGACTTGCACAGTTTCACCTGTGACCTGACACAACCTAACCCAATTTCCTAGAGAAGATCCTAAGCTTCAAGGGCTTGATTTTTCCCACCACTGAAATTTTCGGGGAACTAATGCTTGCTTGGTTAGGGAGAGATTTTTTTTAATCATGGGTAACCAATTTTTTTGAAAATTAGCAATCTTCAAAGTACAGTTAACACAAAAGACAGCAAACATAATTGAATCTCTCTCCAATGATTTAGGAGTTACTTCTGAATGTCACTCCCCTTTATTCAAGCCCTTAAAAAAAAAAAAAACCTGGATAATAAAATTAAACCCTTCCCTTTGCTTGTTGGAGCTTTCTGGGTATTACATGGTTACAGGACTAAGTCAAACATAAATGTCACATCTGGTTTCTTGGGTTGTTCATCAGAATCATCCAAGTCACAATGAACAATGTGAGAAGATACTCAGCTTTTTTTCTGGGGTCAGTCTGCTGATCCCAACCCCAGCAAACTGGTTATATGCCTAGATTGGCTCCCTTAGAAGCTGGACATTAGCTCTGAATTCCAAGGTGATTGGGGAAAACTAGGGAGTTTTCATGTTTAGGAGATAATTCTCACCTAGCCAGAGCTGTTTTGAGGATGTGCAATTTATGTATCATGTATGTAATCCAGAGTTGTGTGCCTAGCATGTGACCAAGAATTGGTAAGCATTAAGTTAAAAAAGACCTGAGCATTTGAGAGGAGCCAATACTCTATTCTTCCGGGTATCTCCTAAATATTCAGGCTTGTATTTGTTTTCCTAAAAATGGAAAACTACTACTACTATGGAAAACCAATTCTACTCCGTGATGTTCCCCTTCAGTGAACAATTCAACTCCCTTTTAGCAGAGGAATAGCCACAGAGAAGCAGGAGGGTTGAAGTCACAGGCTCAAGGAAGCTTTGGTGTCATGGAAATTCATGGCACCCAAAGGCAAAGGACTTGGATTTGTATCCCTATTCTGTGAAGCCAGCCAGCACTGCTAGACATGGCTCAACAGAGTGTAATGGTTTCAAGGAATTCACATCCCTTTTTTAACTTCTACCTGCCTACTGGCTCATTTGTTGCTTCTATTCAGTGAAGATACCCTAAGCACCTCCCATGAGCCTGGAGCTGTTCTTGGTGCTGAGGAAACACCAGGAAATGAATCAAACCAGAACCTGCCCTTCACAAAGGAGAAGGGCACAGTGAGACAAGAATAAGCAATGACCTTATCCAATCTTGGGGATAGAGGAGGAGGAGGTTCAGAGAAGCCTTCCTGGAGAAGGTGACATTTAAGCTGAGGGCTGGAGGATGAGAAGGACTTAGAATCCATTTTTGCTCGAACAGCAGCGAAAAGGTTTGTACTTTCCAAACATCTGAAGTCAGCTCTCTGACCTCATTTCCCATTACTTACCTATTCTCTCACCCTTCTCTAGCCACTCTGGTCCATCCTGAGGATTTCTTCTTCTTCCAAAGTAACATTCTTTTCTCTCTTACCACTCTGACTGACCCACCGCCAACAGGCTCCATCTGACCTAAACTCCTTAAAAGGGTGATGCTCCCTTAATTTCTCCTTGGCCGCTGTGCTATGTGGATCAGTGACCAGAAGTTTTACCTCGATGGCAACAATAAGATTGGAATCTTCTTGTGTACCCAAATCAAGAATGTTTATCTTCTATTTGTTTGGAAATGTTTCTCAAACTCCAATAATGTGCTGACCAATGTCCCAGATGCTAGGAGTTTCTGCAAATGGGATTCCCCAGGAATCAGAAACCAGAGCAGAGTTAGGAATGCAAACAGGTTCCTGGGGAGTTACACAGGTGAAGGTGACAGGGAGGAAGCTAGATTGGGCAGGAAGAGGCATTAGATCCCAACACAGATCTAATCAAGTCTCCATAAGCCCAATAGGGGGCTTTGTAACCAAGACTAGATAAAACAATCTTGAAAAAGAATAAAGTTGGAAGTGTTGCACTTCCTGATTTCAAAACTTACTACAAAGTTACAGTGACTGAAACCCATAGAACGGTAGAAATATCTGCGAATCATCATTTGCAAATCTGGTAAGAGTCTAGTGCCTAAATATATAAAGAACTTCTGCAACTCAACAACACCAGCAAAAACAAAAGCGCCAATTTAAAAGTGACCAAAGGAAATTGCTTAGATATTTCTGCAAAGAACGTATACAACTGGCCAACAAGCACCTGAAAACATGCTCAGCATCATTAGTCATTAGGGGAATGCAAATGAAAACCAGAAGAGATACCAGTAGGATATAAAAAGTGTAAATTATCAAGTGTTGGGAAAGGATATGGAAAATTGGAACCCTTGTACATCGCTGACAAGAATGTAAAATGGCACAGTCATTACAGAACAGTTTGGCTATTCCTTAAAAAGTTAAAGAACTTCCATATGACTCAGCAATTCCATTCTTAGCTTTATACCCAAGAAAACTGAAAAACATATGTTCAAACTAAAGTTTGTAGGCAAATGTCCACAGCAATGTTATTCATAGTTGCCTAGAATTGAAAACAACCAAAATGTCCATCGGTGGATGAATGGATAAACAAAATGTATTTCTATACAATGGATTATTTGGCCACAAAAAAGAATAAAGTGCTGACACTTGCTACATGTGGATGAACCTCAAAGACATTACACTAAAAAAGTCAGTCACAGAAGACCACATATTATATGATTCCATCTATATGAAATGTCCAGAATCCATAGACAGAAAGTATAACAGTATTTGCCAAAAGGGAGAAGAGAATGGGTAGTGACTGCTTAATGGACACAGTTTCTTTTTGGGGGTGAAGAGAATGTTCTGGAATTGGATACTGGAAATGGTGACACCATATTGCAAATTTACTAAAAACCACTGCATTGCATACTTTAAAATGGTTCACAAGAATGAATTTTGTGCCATGTGAATTGTATCTCAACTGAAAAAGGGGGAGGATAAAGAAGGGGTACCTAATGTGGTGAGAACAATTTACAGGAGGGCCTTGTCACATCTGGGACAGTCACAGACGGCCTGAGGAAGGATGGCTTTGATTCTTCTCGAAGCCCATCTGCTGACTTCCAGGGGCTATCTTGCCCTGACCTCTGGGGCTTTGATGACTCAGGGGTCCAGAGGAGGAGGACCTAGCCGGGCATTTCTGGCCAGGCTGTTTTATCCTCCCCAACTGACAATCAGGACGGACTCGGGAAAGAGGAAAGGGAGGGAGCCAAGGACGCACAGACATAACCTAGGGGGAGACAAGGGTGGTGGAGGGTGGGCGAGAAAACATTGTTTTCTTCCTTTTGTCTCCAAAGCCAAGTGACAGAATAGAAATGGGGAATGTAGATCAAAATGTAATTTTCTCTTCCAAGCGGCAGTGTGGCCAGGGGCTGGGGAGGCAGCCTGCCCTGGGGAGGTGCTCACGCCGCAGTAAGTCGGAGGCAGCTCTGCACAGAAGTGATGTTTATTAAAGGTCAAACGGAGCCGGCGGGGGAAGGGCAGGTGGAAGCAATAAAGGGGCATGAGGGGGAGGGGGCCAGCTCTGATTAAGAAGTTGTCCCAAGCAGGGCAGAGGCCGGTCATCCAAGCCCACAGGTGATGCTCCTGACACCCCCTGGGCTAGAAAATGCCGCCTTTGTCTTCACGGTGGAGAATTTCCCTGGCCCCATGCAAAGATCAATGGTGAATCAATAAAACACTGGCCTGTATAAGCAACAATTATCAGCAAGCCAGAAAAACAGCATCGGAAGCCCTCTGCTCCTGCCTACCTGCCAGTGGGGAGGAAAGGTTGCTAAATTGTCAGAGATCAGGTAGCTGAAGAATGACCTAAGCTCACAGGTGCCCAAGCTGGGCCACTTCATCATCACTGTTACTTCTACCCTCTGCCCAACATTCTCCGTGGCTCATAATCTTATCATATCCTCTCAGCCAAATACACACGAGCACTGCTACTATTCCCATTTTACAATCAGGAACAGAGAGGGCAAGTCGCCAGCCCGACGGCACGGACCTAGTGAAAGGCAGAGTCAGGGTAGGACCCCAATCAGTCCGACTGCACAGCCCATGCGCTTAACCATGACACTTAACTACCTCTCATGATAACCATACAATTATCAAGGGCCCCCCAAAAATGCTGAGCTACCATGTCTTCACTGATGTATACCAAAGTTTAGATTTTTTTTTTTTTTAACATGAAGGGTTACTTTCATTTTATTTTTATTTTTGTAAGTAGGCTCCAGGCCCAACATCGGGCTTGAACTCACAACCCTGAAATCAAGAGTTGGCTGCTCTACCAACCGAGCCAGCCAGGCACCCCCAAGTTATTTTCATTTTAAAAGGGCTGTGGATGAGCTCTTCCAAAAAAAAAAAAAATTATCTATTGATTATTTCAGAGAGAGAGATGTTGAGGAGGGGCTGAGCTCAGGGCCCTACTCAGGCCTTGACCCGAGATCATGACCAGAGCTGTAACCAAGAGTTAGATGCCCAACCGACTGAGCAACCCAGGCACCCTTGGGCTCTTTTACAGGCCTCACTTGGATTGCTGGGAAGGGCTCTTTGGAAAGCTTGAGCAGCATCCACCTCAGCAGAACACAGGACTACAGGGAAAAAAAGGGTTTTTTTTTTCCCTGAACAATGAAAGCAAGTAATTTCGGAGGTAAAGAGGTAGTAGAGTAAGAATTGAGAACTGTGTGTGTTATCATAACAGGTCTCTCACATTAGAAAGTTCTAGGCCTTTTATTTATTTTGGCTTTTAAATATACCTTTAATGACATTTTAACGTTTCCTGCTGACCTTGTAACATCTATGAGACTTGATCTTCGATCTACCAACGACAAACGGTGGCTCTACCTACGACAACACATGCTTCTGGTTGCCCTACAGAACAAAACACAAAATGGTTACAGCCTCACTACCACCTTACAAATCTCTCAGAGAAATCTCACTTGTGGCCCTGAAAACATCGTGGGGAGGGGATCCTATGAAACATAGTTCAGCCCAACCAAGATGACAATTTACAAAGTCACCACAGTAAGTGAAGGGTTCCTGCACTCTAAAACATCAGAACTGGGCAAGATGGGACCTCGGGACTCCTTGTACTTGGAAATGTCTCACCCTGACTTTCAAACATTGTAAAAAGCAGCTTCTTCATTCTCAGCTGCTAAAGGCAGAGCTACTGCATACAGTCACTGAGGTTGTGCACTGAACAATTCTAGAGTGTGATATTCACATGGATTATGACATGAAGGGTGCCCCACTGAGCGGGGCCCTCCATGAAAAGCAACCACACCTACCCACAAGAGCTTCAGCTGGTGACAAGGGGAACCGTATCTTAGAATATATCCCCAGCCCCTATAAAACATCCCAAATTGACAGGGGGTGGGAGGTGGGGACAACCATATCTTGGCCAACAAATAGAACACAATTATTAACAAGACTGGATGAATCAGAAGGGAGGGGTGGTACTAAGAAGGGACAGGCAGGAGGGCCCAATGAATAATGGTAGTATAAACAGGCAAAAGACAAAGTCCAGAAAGGTGACTTAAGACAGGTAAGAAGAAGCACATGGCTCTGAAGGCAGGCAGAGAGAACAAAGCCCAAAGGAGCAGAGAGGCAGGTGAGAACTTCCTGAGGGTCAAGATGCAGTTTGCTCCTGCCCTTGTTCTCGGATTCAATTACGCCACCTGGCTCTGGGTGGCCTTACCTCAACTTTATCCACAGAGGACCTCTGCAGGGCACTTGTCAAGGTTCTGGAAATGCCAGAGTCCAGGCAGAAAGAGCTGGATTTGTAACTGGTGCCCACCTGCGGTTTGTTCTTATCCATCCTCCACGCTCTCTTGTTTTCTAAACATCCTAACAGTTTCCCTCGGGGAACAACTCTGCCCCAGTTTGTGGGCAGGTGATTCAAGTCAAGAAAACCGGGGCTCTTGGGCAGGTGAGCTAACTAGCTCAAGGCCATACAACATGGCGCACCCTGGCTAAAACCCACCACATCAAGCCTGGAACTTTCACTGGCTCTGCAAGTCTGCCACCAAAAAACAGTGAGCGAGCCCGAGATGGCAGGGCTGGGTCAGCTTTGGGGTGAAAATCTAACAGAAGCTGGAATCTGTTTTCTCACCTTTGTCCTCCCTCTCTCGTTCAGAGTAAACACTTGCAAGCACAAGGCCCGGCGAGAACACGAGCTCATTAAATCGCTAATTCTCTCCCTCTGTGCCATCCCCACCTCCCCCGGAAGTCAGCAAAACCTGTTATCTGCTTAATCTGATTTTATGCCAGGCCGCAATTTATTTCTGAATTTTTTTTTCCTTGTTGGATAATGGCAACTCTGAAAAAGCTCTATTGATTTCTTGACTGCAAGTTTATCGGGGCTGAGTCAGCCCAGCCCTCAGCCAACTGGAGTCTCCATTCAGATCTTTATCTTGTCAATTCCTAGCTTGAAAGACCAAGTTTAGTTAAGGCCGTAGGGATGGGTCCTGAGGGCTGCATTCACACTCACAATGAAGCAAAATTAGAAACTGCTTTAGGTCTTAACAACCCCTGTATTCACCGTGCTGAATTATACACAGAGGAGGGAGGGAGCAAACCGGGGTGAAGTTGGTACTTCGTACACGTTTTGTAGACCTAACGACAGCCATATAACTTGGGGCAGGGCACAGCAGACAGAAAATGGAAACTTTGCCCTGACGTTGACACTGTGTACCTAAGTGCTCAGCATTTCCGGGTCTGTTCTTCATCCCCAAGAGGGAGACATTTTTACCTTCCTTGGGACATCAAGGAAATAGAAAAATACTTGAGGATAGACCGTCATTACCTACATGCTCCCCAGACTGAGCTTGCAACACCAAAGGGGCTCCTAACATCTTGCTGCTTCTAAGAATCTTTCCCTCATTTTGCATTTCGCTCTTCATTCCGAAAACATTCACGGGGCAGATACAAAAGGTATAAATTATTTCCACCCATACTTACCCTCTCTTCTTAGACAACCCGGCCACACCTCCTACGAGCCGCTCACATGCCCTTGGCGCGCCTTCCTGGCTTCAGCTGCTGCTGCTGCAACAAATCACCTGTTCCCGGGAGCATTCGGCGCCCCCTTGCTTCAGCTAGCCGCCCCGTGCGCCTCCGGCTTTCCGTCCAGGGCTGGAGAGCCTTCTGATGCGAGCACAAAACTGGAGATGAGATGGAGTTTATACCGCTGGGGGCAACCCTTTACCAGTGGAGGACAGGAGCTGGTGGATATAATCCTCCGCCTCCTGCTTTCAGGACATTTCCGGGGCGCATTCTACACAGGCCTGAGGATCTCTGCTGAGTATGGGCCTCACTCTCCCACGTCAGCTCAGTAACACACCTTTGGACCGTGTCTCTCCTCTATTTCGCTCTTCCAAGTCCTCCCTCTCCTGTTCCCTGGCATCCCTTCCCGACCAAACTACCAGAGTGCGAGCCATTCTCTCAAGGTCTGTTTTCAGGGGGAGAATCTGAGCTAAGCCCTCCTTGTTGCAAAGAAATAGTCCCAGTCGCTAGAGCCGCGGGTCACGTGATCCCACCCTCGGCTTCCGGCTCCAGTTGATTGGCCCAGGAGTGACCGCCTGACAGAAGCTAAAGCCAATCAAGTTTTCTCTTCCCTGGGACTTGAGAATGCAGATGCTATTTAAGCACCGCAGGAGGCGCAAAGTGGAAACCTTGGGGGCACCAGGGTGGCTCAGTGAGTTAAGCGTTTGCCTTCGGGGCTCAGGTCATGATCCTGTGACCTTGAGATCCAGTCCTGCATCAGACTCCCTGCTCTGCTGGGAGCTTGCTTCACCCTCTCCCTTTGCCCACTGTTCCCCCTGCTTGTGCTCTCTATCAAATAAATAAAGCCTTAAAAAAAAAAAAAGTGGAAAGCTTTATAAAATCTGGTCTGGGGATGTCCGTATGTCCATGAAAAAGAGTAAGGCAGTTTGCAATGAAAAATAAAGACATATCATGCCTCCTTTGGGAGACAGAGAAACTGCTAGTCTCTGGTCCCTTTCTTTATCAGGGTTCAAGTTCCTTGCTGGCCCAATTTTCTTTCCCACCCTTGGGTTCTCTGGGACAATTTATCCTTCCAGTAAATTCATTTTTCTGCTTATACTAGCTTGAGTGAGATTCTATTATGTGCAAATAGTCTCTAAATCAGAACATCATCTTAACACAACCGGGGACTGTGTTAAGCTCTAAACTACAATGAAGAACAGGACACAGCCCTTGCCTTCAAAGAACTTAGCATCTAGCTGATTAATAAAAAAAAAGAGAGGAGAGAGAGAGTAGTTCACAGGATTTCCTATGCTGCCAGAGAACTAACCCTTTTCATCAGAGGCCTTGTGTATTACCCCAAATAACTAATTTACTCATAATAATTGCAACATTTCCTAGTCTTTGCCATGTGCAAGACACTGTGCCTTATACATGTCAGATCTTTTCACTTTTTACTGAAATGGCTCATTTCTTTAATGTCAGGGATATAAAAGTAAATAAGATGATTTCAAGTTGTGATAAGTGCTGTGAAGGAAAGCAATCAGGTGATGTGACAAAGAGCTGATAGCCAGAGTGGAGAGAGTGGATGAAAACTATTTTAGATGGACAGAGGAGAGGGTCAGAGAGAGCTCCTCTGAAGAACCAACATTTTCAAGGAGGCTTACAGAATAAGAAGCAAGTAGCTATGCAAAAACTGAAGGAAAAACCTTTCCAGGCAAAGGGAAAGGCAAGTGCAAAGGCCCTGAGGTAGAAATGAAATGAAAGACCAAATGAATGACTAGACTCCAAATAGGACAAATGTCCCTGACCCTTGAACCACATCTGTCATTTCCAGGTCTCTAGCTACACAGGGAGGTTTTTTTTAAAATATGCATGTTTCTCTCTGTCAAATAAATTTAAAAAATCTTTAAAAAAAAAAAAAGGGGGGGGGAGGATGCCTGGGTGGCTCAATGGGTTAAAGCCTCTGCCTTCGGCTCAGGTCATGATCTCAGGGTCCTGGGATCCAGCCCCACATCAGGCTCTCTGGTCAGCAGGGAGCCTGCTTCCCCCTCTCTCTCTGCCTGTCTCTCTGCCTACTTGTGATCTCTCTCTGTCAAATAAATAAATAAAATCTTTAAAAAATAAAAAATAAATAAAATACGCATGTTTAAGTTACTCTCCCAGAGATTTATATTTGATCAGTCTGAAGTAGAACCCAATCATGTGTTTGTTTTTAAGCTCACCTACAATAGGAAGGATGCAGAACAACTTGCTCAGATGTACAATGGTGCAGTACAATTTACGTAAAAAGGAAGTAAGCATGATGGGGAAATGTGATGACTGAGTATCTCCCAAATCTTGAATTAATTCCTTGGTCCTATAGCCTGTATCCATAGTCTGTATCCAGACAACAACCTCCCCAAATGTGGGTTTTTGGAGACTGCATGAAAGGATGTAGATGCAACCCAACCAGGAAGTACTTCACTATGAGAAACTTTGTCCGTGTTGTCAGACTTTCCCCAAGGCTGGTTGAGGCTCCCATCTCTCTACTTCTCACTCCCCCGCCATGCTTACCCTGAGAAAGCACTTACCACATGGTGTGATATATGCCTCTATATTTGCTCATCCAGTAGAATCCCATGAAGGCAGGAATTGTGTCTTCTTGCCCATGGCATCTTATGTTCCTCTCAGGTCCCAGTTTAGATGCCACTTCCTCCAGGAAGCCATCCTTGACTTCACCCTGAGACAGTTTAGAAGCCTCCATTTACCATACCATTTATTGCCCTAATTTTAATCATATTTATGTATGTCTCCTTCAGCCATCTGAGAACTCTTTGAGTCTGCTACCATACTCATTGATTCATTCCACAAGTATCTATTGATCACCTTCTATGTGACACAGACTGCTCTAAACACGGGGGATACAGCACTGAAGATAAATGGACCTGCTCTGTTGGAGCCTATGTCACCCTGGTGGGAGGACAGACAATAGGCTTGTAAAGTACACATTATGTCAGACAGTGATAAGTGCTCTCGGCATGATGGGAAGACAGGATGGTTTTAAATAGAGGAGGAAAATGACCTCGCTTTCCTTTGAAAAGCATCGTGGTCGACTCAATGTTAAGAAGAGTGCATGGAAGTAAGGACAGGGGCCAGAGGGCACGTTATGCAGCTGCCTCAATCAGCCAGGTGAGAGCTGACAGTGGTTCAGTAGAAGCGATGGTGAGAAGTAGGCTGGTTCTGGATCTGCTTTCGATGCTTTTTATTGAGGTGGGATTGACATACAATCAACTGTATGTACTTGAAATACAATGTGATGAGGAGTCTATATACCCTTGTGAAACTATCACTACAATTAAGGTAATAAGCACACCCACCCCCCAAAAGGTCTCCTCATGCCCCTTGGCAACCTCTCCTGCCTCCTCCCATCCCCAGGCAACCACTGATGTGCTTTCCAGCACTCTAGATTACTATGATTTTTCTGGAATTGTGTATAAATGGCATCATATGGTGCTAGTCTACATTTGGCTTCTTTCACTTGGTATAATTGTTCTGACATTCATTGATGCTGCAGAGACCAACTGCTTGTTCCTTTCTCTTCCTGAATAGTATTCCACTGTATGGACGTACCACAGTCTGTTTATCCATTTACCTGCTGATGGAGTTTAGATTATTTTCCAGATTCTGGATGTATTTTGAAGGTAGGGCTGTGGAACACTCCAGAAAGAGCAGAACCACAGGTAACTTCCAGCTTCTCTGCTTGAACTGAGAGGGTGGAGCTGCCAGTTTCTGAGGTGGGAAACCCTACAGGGCTCGGGAGGTGGAGGACCTCTAACACGCCTGGCACATAGTAGGAGCTTAATAAATGTTTGCTGAAGAAAGGAGGGGAATAGGGAGAACAAAAGAAAGAAGTGTCAACCCAGTTTGGGGTGCTGGTAATACAAATCCTAAGCTTCAAGCCAAGATACACATATTCCCTTCTTTTCCACATCCCCTATCTCTCTACTGGAGCCCAGGCAGTCATAACCATAAAGAGAGTCCTTGGGCACAAAGGAGGTAGAAGGCAGATTCAATTAGAGCAGGATCCCTTGTTCTCCAATGGCCTGGGGTCCAGGGAGGCTGAATGCAGGGCTGTCTTCTCTGGTTTGTGAACAATAAGCTACCAAATTACTTTCTGCTTGGCAGATCCACTTGAGACCTGGGGGCACTAAGAAGTCCCTTCCCTCTCCCCCACTTACCCTGAACTTCAACTTGGAATGTTTCTAACTGACACTTTACCAGGGCCGAGCCCTCGTGTGAATTATTATTAAAATCCACACATACCCATTTTTTTTAATGGCAAAGGATATAAAAAAGGAACTCACAAGAGAATAAATATAAATCGCAAAAAAGACCAAAAAAGCCCCTAAAACCCATAAAGGAGGGGGGATGCCCAGTGTCACTATACTCAAAGAAATGGAAATTCCTACAATCTCGAGAAAAAATCTTTTCCCCAAAAAGTCTTTGGCATGACTAAAACAAATGCAAATAAGCTAACATTGGCAAGAGTGTGAGGACACAGACAGGAATGTACTTTGCTTGTAGAAGTGCAAATTGGTACAACCATTCTGGAGGAAGCTTAAAAAGGGAGCCATAGTCTCTGATCCAAAAATTCTACATTTAGGAATTTGTGCTGGGCAAATTGTTACGGATGTCTGTAAAGACATTTATCATATCATTATCTATAATAGGAAATGTCAGTAACAACCCTAACGCGTAAAGAAATCATGACATTGCCCATCAACAGAAGAACAGAAAATGCACTGTGTATATTCATACAATAAATTATGCAGCTCTGAAAATGAACAGACTTGTACTACATGCAATAACATGGACGAATCTTTCAAACTTAACAGTAAGTTAAAGAAGAAAAGAATACATAGAGGATGAGTCTATCATATAAAGCTCAGAAACAGGCAGACTTAAACTATACTGTTTAGGGATACAAACAGAAATGTTAGACTCTAAGGAAAAACAACAAAGTGGTGTCGATAAAAGACAACATAGTAGTTAATGTGAGGGAGGAGGGAAGTACATATAGGGAGCTCCTGGAATTCGGCAAGGTTTTATCTCTTGCCCTGAGTGGCAACTATGTGGGTGTTTAAATTGCTCTCATTCTTTAGGCTGTATTTTTCCCACCCGGATCCTTTCACTGCTAACCAAGATGAGGAAATGAGATTCTTTCCTTCAAAGTTTATGATGGACCCACACAGGGCAAAGTTTGACTATTTGTATCTAAAGATTCCAACAAGCTTAGCATGAATGATTTGTCTTTAACATTTCTCCTCTTAGACCTGTAGAAGATCTACACTGGCCCTACTTTGATAGGACTGTCCAGGAAGATAATAGGACTGCCCCATGTCTGAATTTGCTGAAATTAGGCATTAGAGGCAGAGAGAGAGAGAGAAAAGGAGGAGGAGGGAGGGGAGGAGAGGAAGGGAGGGAGGGGAAGCGAGGGACAGAGAGAGAAGATGGGATAGCTGAGAGAGCTTGCTAAAGTTCTGCTCTCTAATTATTTAAATAAAAATGTGGCTGAGTTGGGGGCAGTAGTGGAGGAGAGAAAGCAAATGGCAGATAATCAGGGGGTCAGAGATCCAACCATGAAACACAGAGCTCTGCTAAGCACTAAACACTGTGCTGGACACTGGGGTAGAATAAGAATTGGCCTTGGAAACCGATCGTGCAAAGGGAGGAGGCAAGACAGCAGTGAAATCAGTCCACTTTGGGGGGTGGGGGGGGATGAGAGTTGGAGACCATACAAGAAAAAGGAAATTAGTGTCTGTATTTCTTCTCTGAACCACTATTTCTATTCCAGCCCAATTCGGCAGGTGTTAGCAACCACCCGGTACCCCGAATGAAAGAACTGCTTCCTTCTTCCCAATTAAGCACCTAAATCCAAGCGCACGTCAGTGCATCTACAGCCTTGTGCTGGGAGGTAACAAGGCTGCCTGTCCACAGGAACAACTGGCTCTCTCTTTATCAAGAGCATGTGGTAGCTCAAGCCCTCTTCATGTTAAAGATATTCTGCATCTAATTCAGAAGCTAAAGTGTTCGTTTGTGATTATCATCAGTTAAAACAACAGCAGCGACCCCAACAAGGAGGAGGATGATCATGAAATTTATTAAGGACTTAGAGTGCCAGATATGTAACTTGAATTACTTCATTTCCTCACATAACAAATAGGTAGGGTCTTAAAATATTATTAACATACGGAGGAAGGGAGAAGTACTTAATCAAGGTCACACAGCTGGTGGGTGGAAAAGTTTGTGTGGGAACCAGGTCCTCCTGATTTAAGCACAGTGCTAAGAGATGCCGTACGAATACAGTCATGGTGCAGGTCCATCCTCCATGAGGGAAACTCAGCCATTTTGCCTTGCTCTGTTGACTCAAGGACCGCTGCTTTGTGGATGAGGGGATCTCCAGGCAAAAGGGGTAGTAGAGCAGGGCAGAATCAGAGGGCTGTTGAATGTGACTTATTCCTGGACGATGATTGTGGGGCTTAGGGGGATGGCCTAACATCTTGAATCCCAGAGACAGGGTGTAATTGTCATTTATAGAGTAATCTCTACTCTCTCCTCCCCCTTGGCCAGGGTCCTGCACATTGAAATTGCTGGGGGTAGAGGGAGTGGAAGGAAATTCTTGGGCTCCGTCAAGTTGCTAGAAAAGGGATTGGATTAAGTGTAGCAATTAAGGTATAAGAGAGACAGAAGATTCCATACCATGGGATATTTCCTTCCACCCTGTGTCAAAGTGATGGGACTGCTGCTGTCTCCCATCAGATCACCTTCTCTGCATGCTTTGGAGTCAGGCTACAACACTTTGGCTCATTCTGATGGTTCTGGAGTTTACCGCCAGTGAGGTAGGCCATGGAGAGGAAAATAGGGCTGAGCAAAAAGATCAAGAGGATAAGCAGACTTAGGAAGAATGAGAGTGAAAAGGGTAAAGTCATAAGGATTTCAAGAGTGGTTCCAATAAACAGCAGCCACAACATTTGTTAAGCACCTACTAGATGTCAGCCTCGGTGTTTACTCTGTTACCTTTATTATCTCATTAAAATCTCACAAGGAACCCAAGAAGTAGATAAAATTATTCACTCCATTCTGCAGAAGAAGGCTTAGCATGGTAAGGTGACATTCCATTGTACACAACCGGTAAGTCGTGGATTTGGAATCCCTGATGCATCCGTTCCCAACAGTCCCTGTTCTTAGCATTATAAGAAACAGCTTTTCAACCCAGAACAGTTAGTTCTGAAATGAATATTTAGATCACGGGCAAAACTTGAGAAACAAAACAGATGAAGAGAGAAGAGAAAGAGAAGAGAAATCATCAGAGTACATTATGAATCATGAAATATGAAGCAAATATCAAACAAATATGAACCTGTGTTCAAATGGTGTTGTGCGCAAACATGCATCACCAGGTTTCAATGTAAATTGGTCAAAAAAAGTTTTGAAAAACATTGCTTTAAGGTCTCTGGTGTCCTCATTCGTTCTTTCAACAAAAACGAAGTTCCAAATAGACATGAGTTGCTGTCCAAGGTATAGAAACATAACTATGAACACAGGCACCTTCCCCCAAGGAATCCAGGTCCAACAGAGCCATGTGCAAAGAGCTATGGGTGCAGGAAGCTCTGGAGGCTGAAGGGAAAGCACATGGAGGAAAATCCTTGAGGAAAGCTTTGCAGAGAAGGGTCCCCATGAGCTGAGTTCTAAAGTTGCAAAGGCACATGGGTAATGAGGGTCCAGGCAGAAAAAGAACTGCTTTATCGTCCATCTGAAAAAGGGGAACATTGAGATGCACTAGGAATCCGTCCGCATGCTTGCTTCATGATAATAATGTTGGATATTTATTGAGGACTTACTATGTACCAACATAACTAACCCCACTTTACGGTCCCAACAAACATACGAGGAAGGTCTGGGATTATCAGCTTTAATATACAGAAGAGGAAATTGAGCTCAGAGAGTCATTTCTCAAGGTAGCAGGGTGGAAAAGGTAGGGCCAGGATTAATACCTGAGCAGGAAACTTCAGTGTGCATGCTCCTAATCACTACCACGTTCTCTCTCTCTAACAAAATCACTCAAGAGTTTGGGGAGAGGAAAGGAAAAGCAAGAGTGAGGAATGGGGTAGAAGTCAGGTGACCTTTGAGATCATCACCCTGCAGACATAATCCCAACAAGCCTATGAGGTAGGTATGATTATCACTCCATTTTTATGGAGAAGGACAGTGAAGCTCAGAGTGGTGAGGAGATGTTTTTCTCAACAACCACATCCTCCAGTTCTGGGTCCCCACTGCCCAGGCTCCTGCATCCTGCCAGCTCCAGAAGCCAGAAAATCCCCTTCCTCTCAGGCTCTTATGGGGAAGCCTTCACCACTGGCCTATCTGATGAGGTGTCTCATCTCTGCCTGGAAATGTGGAAGCCATGCACCAGTAGTCCTGAGCCCCAGAGAGGAGAGGCCACTAATTAGATGAGTCTGTTCTGGTATCTGCTCAGACTCTAGCAGACAGATGGGGATGAGACAGGAATCCCAAATCACCCTGCTTTAGGGCCTCTTAGTGTGGTGCCCAAGTAAGATGACATTTCTGAAAAATGGCTATGGGGCCTGGGTCTAAAAAGAGAGAATAAGGAAGGGCTGCAGGAGGGAAGAAAAGCTGGGCTGTGGGTAAAGAGTTGATTCTTTCTCCCTCTCAAGGCAAAAAACCTGAGATGAGCATTCACTGACCTGGTTTTAAGTCCTGGTTTTAAGGACTGGCATGAAGAGCTAGCTTTGTAAAGTAGGAAAACCCCAGAGTCGAGGCACTGAAGACAGGATATGAACTCTTAGTTCCCTTTTCAGCAGCTATAGGTATCCTCCTCTGTAAAATAGGTATAAAATTGGCCACACCTACCATGGATATAGTACTTACTATGGGCCAGGTCTTGGTCTAAAGGAAGTGCCACTTTTCATAATTAGTTTCATCCTCAAAATGGTCTCAAGAGATAGACGTGTCCATCATCATTCCCATTTTACTAAGTACATATTATACCCCTGTGCTCTCAGTTAGTCCTTCTAGGATTGGGCTCGTCAGCCCCATTGTACAGATGGGGGAGCACTAGGCCTTGGGGATCTGCAGCCACATGCCCAGGGTCCCACAGAGGCCAGGATTCCACCCCGGGGCAGGCTGACTCCCAAGCCCACATGCACAGCCACCACACTCATGGTCCCTGCCTGGAGAACCAGAAACATCACCTGGGAGAGTGCTAAACACTTGGATTTCCAATTCCATTCTGAGAGCTGGTCTTGAGTAGGTCCCAGGAGTGTGTATATCGAAATACACCCCAGTAATTCTAGTTATCAGTCACTAGCCAAAAACGACACATTAGAATTACATAAGGAAGGAAAGCGTTAGTAAACTTCAAAGTGCTGTGAAAATGCTATAAAGGACGATCTTAAGAGTAACCTATTTCATTATTATTAATAGTAACCAAACCACTGTAAATGTTGAAGCATCAGCAAATGTGTGCTAGGTTCTACAGGGCATAATAATGGAGACACAGAAGACACAGTGACTGAGATCCAGGAGCTGTCAGTCCAAGAGCTGAGATTAAGGGTGGGTTGGGGTTTTTTGCTTTTTTCCCAGAAGTGAGTTATAAAAAGGACCTGTCGAGAAAGAACAAGATAATTCACGCTACTGTCAGCATAGAAAGCCAGTGGGGTTTCAGTTATCCACGTACATGGAGCTGAAGGGTGCTAACGTGTGTCAGAGAGTGGACAGAGGGGTTGAGAATATTCTAACCAGCAGGGAGGAGGGGCTGCTATGTTAGACTCGGAGCTTAGCATCTGGGCACAGAGGTGAGGAATTCTGTCAGCTATGTGGATGGAACCGGCAAAAGAACAGTTACGGATCTACTGGTTGTCTTACAGTGTATGGAAATCACCCAACTGTCATCAAGATAGAAAAGAAAAACAAACACTACAAGCCGTTTAAGTATTAACTCGAATCGAACTGTGTCCCCTCGGCTGGTGTTCTGCTTGCACTGATGGAAGCCACAACTCTGCATCCTTAGCAACAATACATTTCTCTCCGTCCTTCCACATTCAACATATAATACATTTGTCCATGTCTCTTTCAGTCCCCTGTGATTCACTGGAAATCAAAACAAAAGATTCTGGGCACCTTGTCCATCGACATTCCTGGCAAACCGTTTCCCATTCTCCTAGTGGTTTTCCCAGGATCCAACCACACATCTTGAACCTAAGGACCAAAGGAAGGTTGGGGAAACCTTGATTCCCCAGTGGACTCAGGGGACTTCAGAAAACGAATTCATTCATCCAACAATAGGATGGGTTGCTGAGCACCTACTATATACCAGTGTCAGCCCTGGAGACACAGTAATGAACAAAATCACAGAGGGTCCCCAACTACATGGGATCTAGAATCAAATGGGCTCCAAGGAAGTGACATACACAGTCCAAGAAATGCACGTCAATTACACGTGTTGTATAAAAAGAAACAGAGAACTATGATGGTCAGCCATAGTTCTTTTTACACTTAAGGGATTAAGTGTAAACCAAGAAGAGTGTGAGGTAAGGCTGAGAATTTAGGTGAGGGGAATGGGAGAATCCAAGGCTGGAGGCCAAGAGGTTCCCAAGGAATGGAACGAAGACCAGTGGGGCTGTGGCACTTAGATCCAGGTAAAGAGCGTCACAAAATCAGGCTGGGGTGGAGACGAGGGCCAGGTTAGCATGTGTTAGGAGATGAGATTCTATTTTAAGAGGCAGAAAGGAGCTGCTGGAGGGTTTTAAGCAGCAAGTCATGTGCTCTGAATTTACAACCTCTCAAAAATGTCACGGGGCTTCCTGCCAGTCTTGCACATTCACGTAATGCCCATGGGTGAGACTCCACTCTGCAAAAAATGAAGAGTGGACTCCCTTCTAGAATCACCAGAAGAAAACCAGCTTGGAATTGGGCTCTCTAGCCTCCAGCCTCCTCCTCCGCCTCTCTCACAAAGAGAGGGTGAACACAAGTCCCTTTTACAATGGAGTGTGGGGTCGCGGGACAGGAAGAAAAAACCTACCAACATGGGCCCTGCCTCCCCTCCTACCGCCTATTCAATTCCACACCTGCTGGAAATCAATCTCTCTGCTGTGTTCTCCAGAGACCTAAGTTGTCAAGAGCCTGTTGCACAATAAACTCTGAAGAAGAGTCTGCGGAGGTCCCTGGGGGAAGGGCCATGCTGGGCCAGCGAAGGCCAGGCCACCCCCCAGGAAGGTGGGTGATAAGTATTTAGGATGCTGCCGTGGACGTCCTGCTGTGTCCGCCCAGCTCCCGGGCCTCCTTCTAGTCCAGGTGGGGCTGACTCCACCCTTGGCTCGGAGACTGGGGATGGCTGAAGACCGGCCAACCGCATGGTCACACCACCCTGGTGTTATTGATTGACTAAATGATGGAGCTACGGCTCAATCAAGACCAAAGGGGCTCCAGTCTTTGACTTCTTGGGAAATACAAGTAAGAGAGAGTACTCTTTTTTTTTTTTTTAACAGATTTGCTGAAAGTTTGGGTTGTAAGCCCGCTGGTGGCCTTCTTGTCATCACAAGAGGGCACCTGCCTGAGAATGAAGGCCATATGGAGGAAGTAAGAGCTGAGATGGGGAAGAGGAAAGAGACAAAGAGAGAGATTCTAGAGGATGTCTTTTGAATCTGTGGATCTACTGAAACAACCAGTGTTTCAATTATATGAATAAATAAATATCTTTTTTTTTTTTTTGGTGGCCTAATGCTCTTTGAATTGTGTTTCTGTGTTCTGGCACTTGGAGCCCCAACTCTTACAGGTGCCTCCTCCCTCTGACCTCCAATTCCCATGGCACAGGCTCAGTAAGCTTTGGAAGTGAACAAGTTGGAAGTGGATCATGCCAAGGGATGTCTACACCAGCTGTCCTCCTTTAGACACGAGCAACAGGAGAGTTAGAATTCTCATGAATGGGAAAAGGAATAAGAGTACAGCATGGTGCCATTGGCACAGGCATGACTTGAGCAAAACTCCTGGAAAGATTTTTCCAGCTAGAGGATTCTGTTTAAAGAGAGTATCCTTCCTGCCAATAGCCTTCCCATGATCATTCTCTTCACTGGAGCAGACAGCTCTTTCTCAATTTGGCTGTCTGCTCTGGATCCCAGCTAATCTCCCCCAACCCCACAAAAAAAAAAAAAAATGGGAAGGGAAGGGTGGAAGAGAGAGAGGGAGGAAGGGAAGAAGGAACAAAGGGAAGAGGGGAAGAAAGCGGGAGAGAGAGAGAGGTCAACCAAACCAACAGTTCTCAACCCTGACTACAAACTAATAAGCACTTGAAAAATAGTGATGCCCAGATTCTACCTCCAGAAATTCTGATTTAATTCACCTTGGGTGGGAGGAATCATTCGTATTCTTTGAGAACCACTAGGTAGTACTGGCATCTTCCTAAGAAAAGTGTGGTCCCCAGACCTGCAGCATCAGCACTACCTGGGGCCTTGCTACAAATGCCCAGTCTCAGGCCCACTCTAGACCTGCTGAATTTGAATGTGCATTTTCACACGATCCGTAGATGATTTGTGTGCACATTCCAATTCAAGAAGTACTAAGATGCAGGGACTCCCCTGGAGCCAGCTTCCGTTCTGGGCAGCAGAGCCCTGCGCCCGGTGGCACTCACTGTGTTATGGAGGAGTGGTCCGCCTTGGGGAAGGGCAGGTGTGGCTCTGGAAACAGAGAAGACCACTGGTGTGGCCCACATCAAGCACAGGCTGACTTTGGCCAGGGAGACACAAGGAGCCAGTGTCCTGACTGCCTCCTATCACCCCTGCTTTCCCAACATACGCGTTTGTGCTGTGTAGTGGGCACTGAAATCACTCAAGGCTACCACTCCTGAGCAGCATCATATAATCACACCGAGGAAATCATCTTTACGTTTCATTAGTGCTCCTTAATAGAGACGATCTTCTCCCAGGTGTGACTCCCTCAGTGACAGGCTGGACTGTGTGTACCCTTTCTACCAGCCAACGTTAAAGTGCATGAGTATCATCCAGGGGATTCTGATTGAGGACATCTGGGGCGTGGGCGGAGGTCTGCCCCTCTGACCTAGATGCTGTTGGGTCCTTTGGCTCCTGAGAAGGCCTTAGACCACACAGGCATTGTCCAGAAGGCCCGCCAGGAAAACACTCCTGGGCCAAGAACCTCCTCTGGTGTGAGGTTTAATCCCAACAACGCTGTAGAGTGGAATTATTTAAAAATTATTTCCACTTTCCGTCTGACTTGAACCTCAGTCAGCTGAATGCCCAGACCTGGCCGCATATCAGAATCACCTGGGGAGCTTCTCACCTTACTCCCTGGAAGAGTTGGATTCTGAGACAGGTTCAGGAATATGTATTCTTAAGGGGGCCTCAAGCAATTGCCACGCAACTAGTCTGCGGACTGACTTGCTTTGGGAAATGACAGATGAAGACGTCACAGCCTGTCTAGAGCCGATCAGAGAGTTCTTGTGCTTCCCACTTCCCCCACAGAGTAAAAGCTTCTTATTTTCTTTGTGTCCTTGACACCGAGCCCAATACCTGCCAAAAAGCAAGGGCTTAATAAGAGTTATTGACTCACTAACTGAATTGAGAAATGGATGGTAGATGGATAGATGCACGCATGCATACATTCAGGGATGAAGAAGGAGGGAGGAGTCACACCGGAAGCTTCAAGAGCTTGGCATTGAGTCTCCTTTCTTCTCCTGCTCTCCTTCCTGACCTGCCTTCCTTTCTGCCTTGTTCCCTGGGGTCTTAGAACCTCCTTTCAAGGTTCTGTGCTCCCAACTTCCCCCTTTCTTCAAAGGTAAATTTGGGACCACTTTCTCATCAAGACCCACCCTGCCACCATTGGCACCACCATGAATTAAATGAAGGTGGTCCTCCTATTCCCACCATCCTCCAGCCCCACGGGAACTCAAGTGACCCTTCTCTTGACAATTCACCAAATAGCCATTTTCCCATCCAGTCCCCTGGCTTTCACACACACATGCATGGGTGAGTCTGAAAAGTATATCTTCCATTTCGACTCATCCCCTGACCTCCAGGATGGCATATACACCTGTGTGCTTCAGATCGCCAGTGGGGCCCCTAATAGGGATCTTCAATCTAATATATCTCAAACCAAACCTCTAACCATCCTCCACTGACCCACCACAGTCCTCCCTACCTGAGCTGTGGAACCACCATTTGCCTAGCTGCTCAGGCATCCCTGACCACATCCCTCTGTTATTCCCAGAGCCGGTTCTACAGCAAGTCCAGAGAGCTCAACTTTCACAATGTATCTCAAATCCGACCCCTTCTTACAGTCCCTTTACTACTCCCATAGTCCCAGCCACCATCACTCCTCTCCTGGATAATTACAACAACCTCCAAAACGATCTTCTGACTTTCCTTCTTGCCCCCCCCCCCCACCATACACAGTCTCTGTATAGAGGCCAAAGGGACACTTGAAAAATACACATTAGCTTACATCCCTTGTCTGCTGAAGTCCTCGCAAAGCTCACCACCCACCATCCAGACACCCTCTGCCCCCATGGCCTTTAAGGGGTCTGCACGATTTGGTCCCCAGCTACCTCTTCAACTGTATTTCCTACGTTCTCCTTGCTTACAATGCTCTCAAGTGCTTCTGTCTCCAACACTAAGTTCCTTCCTACCTCCCTGCCTTTGAACTTGCTGGTGGCCCATTTTTCACTCAGACATTCACGTAGTTCACTCCCTACTTCAGGTCTTTGCTCAAATGTCACACCTTCAGAGGGTATTTAAAATACCGTCCCATGACTCCTACTCTCTGTACTGACCCAGCCTTATCCTTCACATCACCTTCACTGTCTCATTATATTGTAGACACACACACACACACACACACACACACACACACACACACACTTATTCCCACATGTACTTGTTGATTATCTGTCCCTGAGCTTCAGGAGGCCGTTTCCATCCTGGTTCCAGCTGTATCTCCCATGCCGTGGTCAGTGCCTGGATCATAATGGGCACTCGATCTAGTTTTTGAGCAAAGAGGTGAATTGTCTGCCCCTATGTTGCTCAGCAGTATATTAATCTGGATTATAAGAACCATGCTTTATTCACGATCATACAGTCCATCATCCTGGCATCTTGCTTTTCAACAAATAAGCTCAATAAATGCTTACTATCAGAGAGCTTGTTAAATAAATAATGATACATTCATGTAACGGAATTTTGCATATTCTCATTCCATTTTGGTTCAAACTCCATAATGCTAATGGAAAAGAAGAAGACTACACCCAAAAATGAAAATGAGATCATCTTTGCCTTGTGGAATTACGGCTAGAGTTTAGTTTCCTCCCTGGCTCTTTTCCATTTTCTAATTTTTCCACAATGGAGATTTATCACTGTACAATCAGAATCTAATTTTTTAAACGTAGGGCGCCTGGGTGGCTCAGTCAGTTGAGCGGCTGACTCTTGGTTTCGGCTCAGGTTGGTGATCTCAGGGCCGTGAGATCGAGCCCCGCATAAGGTTCCACCCTCAGTGTGAAGTTTGCTTCAGAATCTCTTTCCCTCTCCTTCCGCCCCTCTCCCTCATGCTCGCTCTCGCTCTCTCTCACAAATACATCTTTTAAAAAATGTTTTTAATGTACTGCTATTCAGAAGTAAAGCCACTTTTCATCTAAGACTCTGAGAGTCGTTACGCTGAGCCCTGAATTCTCACCCTCTCTGCTCCTTAGTTGCCCAGCCAAGTCAAAATCTCACAGGCTCAGTTTAGTCTTCTGAAAAATGTGGGCATCAACTGGTGTGCTTGACACAGAAGTGGGACGAGGCACCAGTGACAATGTCTACACACAAATATCTGGCATACAGTAGAACATTCTGAGGGATTATTACCAGTGGCTCTTTTCTAGGGCATTGGTGAGCATTACAGGGTTCACTCTCTTCTTGGCAAAGCCACTGGCATATCCATGTTTCATTCCAAAGGGGTGATTCGTGGTGGAAATCTTGGGCACTGCAGGGAGACAAAGGGAGAAACCAGTTCCTCATCAGGCAGCCCTTCTGGTTCCCCTAGATTACCAGTACAGCTAAATGACCACCCACCGCTAATGTGCATGACATGAGTTTCCTGGCTTTCTCCTAAACTGACCCCTCCAAGGCAGAGAACTAGAGCAGGACCTCAAAGTGTGCGACGGAACCAAGTAAAACCTTCTTCCTTTTCCTTTTCCCTTCAGGTCAGGTCCAGGTTCCCAAATTCACCCCATAACCTGCCCAAACACCCAATACATGCACATATGCGCATGACTAAACAGCCTTCATTTAAGTTCTGATCATTTTCCCTTTAAAAATAAAAATGCCTCTGACAGTCGGTGATATTTCACCCAAACTGAGCTGAGTGCTACAGACCAAGGATGATGGCAGACAGCAAGCACTGGCTCATTACCCTTGCCTACTGTCTCCTACCACAGTTTCTGAAAAGCAGGCTCATTGGGCAGCTACTGAATGAGACCTCCATTAGACTCCTTCCCCCTACAGGGGCCTCAGTTTCCCCATCTGTAAAATTAGGAGGATAGACTAGAATAGAGAAGCAGAGAGGTATATATCTCACATATATCCTATTCTCTGAAACCCCAAAGAAATTAGCCCAGACCTTTATCCCATATATACCAACAGACTCCACTTCCTTCTTGGTCCAGGGATGTTTGGGGCTGGGGAGGGAGGTGGGGGATTTCCATTTCTGTGTCTCTGGCTTCTCTATTTTGCTAAGTTGGTTCAGTTCATGGATTATCTGTTCACCATTCCCCGCGTTCTCTCTTTTTTCATATTACATCATCTCATCCTAGACACGTTCCCCACTTCCTCCACTACCCCCAAGTGCCACCAACACAAGCCTCAGTACATGAAACAGATATTTATCATCAGTTT
>CM053616.1:60326112-60360374 GCA_028646535.1 Procyon lotor | reverse complement strand
ATGTGATAATTGTCTTTCTCTGACTGACTTATTTCGCTTAGCATAATACTCTCCAGTTCCATCCATGTCGTTGCAAATGGCCAGATTTCATTTCTCTTGATGGCTGCATAGTCTTCCATTGTATATATAGACCACATCTTCTTTATCCATTCATCTGTTGATGGACATCTAGGTTCTTTCCATAGTTTGGCTATTGTGGACATTGCTGCTTTAAACATTCGGGTGCACGTGCCCCTTCAGATCACGACGTTTGTATCTTTAGGGTAAATACCCAGTAGTGTGATAGCTGGGTCATAGGGTAGCTCTATTTTCAACTTTTTGAGGAACCTCCATACTGTTTTCCAGAGTGGCTGTACCAGCTTGCATTCCCACCAACAGTGTAGGAGGGTTCCCCTAAGAGGAGTTTTGATGCCAACTCTGTATAGATTTTTCTGACCCCTACGCACACACCTTCCAAAAGTTCCTAATTCCATGCCTGAAACAGACATCACTAACCAATCTCACCACTATTTGCCACTAATTGGGTCTCTTCCCAGCAGAGGACTGTAAGCAGACATTCCCAGTCAATAACAGCTGCCCCCTTAAGGACAATTTTTTCGCAATTTGCAGTCTCTGAGCCCTAGATGACCTCAAAGTTTCCTTTCAGCTTGAATTGTCTAGGGTCTGGTGCCAGTAGAATATTCATGGAATGAAATCAGCTGAGGACATCATTGTCACTTGCATGAAACCAAGCCAAACAATCTGAACAGGATACACCCCTGCCTTACCTTTCCCCTCCCCCCAGCTCCAACAGTCTGCCACAGATCTGAAAGGAGCCAATACCTGATCACTCCTTTGGATTAAAACATGAAAATCCTGGTTACGTAAGAACAGCAGAATCTCATCCTCTGCTCAGAATGTTCTCTTCCCTCATCTTTTTCCTTGACTTGACTTCCTCCTAATCAACCCTCTGGGTTTATCTGAAATGTCACTTTCTCCAAAATGACATTTCTGAGATCCCCTTCTCCAAAAACTGGTCATGTCCTTGATCCCTCACTATACATTCTTACAGCACCCTATACTTTCTCTCCATAATTATTGTCATCATTTAATTGTATAATTGCTACTCAGTGTTTCTCTTCCCAACTAGGTTCCAGCCCCAGCACCAAGACATGCCTGCACATAGTAGATGTTCAGTAAATATTTGCCACGTGATGGACTGATTATTAATATCTATGTTCTGGGTTGAATGTGAGATGTGAGGATGCTCAGGTATATAACATGTTTAGCAAAGTGCTTGCCTCATAGAAAGCACCCCCTAACGGAAACTAATGTGAACATAACTGACAGAGGGCTCTGTGTCCTCTCCCTGTGTATCATTTCATTTACTTCTCGTAAAAAACATAGGTGAAGGCACTTAATTATCCCCAGTTGATAGAGGAGGGAATTGAAGCTCTGAGAAGTAAAGGTACTTGCCCATCCCCACCAAGTGGCATGGGTGAGATGGACATTTAGGCAGCTTAGCCTCAAAGCCTCTGCCTATGAGCTGTTCAGGAGGGATCAGGGAGGGGCATTAGGATGGGGGTGGTGCTTGAAGGCGAGTGAGGTTTCCCCCAGAAAGGAAAGGGCAAGTGTCATGGAGCAGCTGGGGCTTGAGCGTAAGAGGTCAACCTGAGCTTCAGTCCCTCCCTGGCTGCTTCCTGGCTGGGTGGCATGCACAAATGACTTAACCTCTCTGCATCTTGTTGTTCTCCTCTATAAAATGGGAATAATAATACCTCTGCCTGTAATTACAACAGGATGATGTAACAAGAGCCTGTAAGTGCAATACTTGGTACACTGCCTGATACATTATGTGGTGCTCATAAATATAGCAGCCAAAATTATTCTTTCCTCCTGATTGTCTACTGTCCTCACATCTTCTCTTCCCTTCTCCTTTCCTCCCTTCCCCTCTCTCCTCCCCACACTTATATATGCCCTTTGGTTCTTAGAACATCAATTTTAAGTGAGTAAATAAGCTGCATAGATGCCCCTTTACCTACTACCCAGTGGTATATGTGTTTTGGGGAGAACTGAGTTTTTTCTCCCTAATGTCTAAAAACAAAGAGACATTATTGGGTACAATTAATTGTTCAAACTGCCAGAGATTTGAAAGTAGAGGGAATAAACAGATGTTGCTCTGAGCTCTCTGCTCATTAACTCAGAGAAAAGATTCATTTCCTATGCATGATTAACTCCCCATCGTTGGTGATTTACACAGCAGATGATCAAAAGAGAATTCATTATTCTGCAGAGAGAGAGTCTGGGTACTAGGCATTCAGCCTCCTTGGAACAGCTCTGTCCCCTAAATTCCTGGGGTGTCTGTGGTTAGTGCCTTGACCCAGGAAGATGCTGTTTGTTACTGGTCCCGTTCTCCTGAGGGCTCTCAAAAGAATGATGATCAAAAGCAGCACAGAGCAAGCCACAAGACCTCCCTCTGTTCTGTGACTAGGGGGAACCCAGAATCTCGCTGCCTTTGGTCTCCATTATATCCTGCCATTGCTTAAAGGAGCACCTGTACTTTGGAATACAAAGGCAAGCATGCCAGGACTCATGTTTTCTGTTAGAAAAACTCCTAGGACCAAAACAAAGAGCCAAAATCATAGAGTTCAAGACCCATAGAGATCTTTGTCAAGTGTCTATCTGTTGAGCGCCTACTATGATATTGTAAATCAAGAACATCATTGCCTCTTTTCCCTACTCTGGATAGGCCATGTCTTCCTGGAAGGCTAAATAAGTACATTCAGTGCTGAGTTAGCAAACAAAACCTTAAGGGGTTCCACATTACCTTTGCTTTCCAGAAAGCAATTCTACTGCAAGGGCTTTCTTTAAACATCCATAGGAACCAAAGGATCAGGAGCCAAAACTATTCTGAGAGAAAGAGCAGAGTCTCTGCCCTTCATGATGCTCAATCAATTAGCCTACATCACTCACCATGAGCCAGGCTTTTTGGGGAATATAGTGTTGAATAAGACACATTCCCTGCCCATGAAAAACTGAGGCTAGAAGTGGTAATGAGGTAGGGATATGAAGAATTAGAAGACAAAGTTTCTAAATACCCCTCTCTAGTCCAGGGCTTATCTGTAATGAATTCTTTACTAGGACTCAGAAAGAAGAGAAAAATAAAAACCATCCTTGCATGAATTTTTTATAGGACAAAATGTACTTCATTGTTAAAATGATTCCTTATGTTGAAATAGGGAATCCTTCCTTCCTTTCTTTCTCTTTTTGTGTCTATAAGGTTTTGTGTTTTTTTTATGAAATGACAGTGTTGATGAGACTTGTTTGTTTCAAGATCTTTTTGGCAAAGTCAATAGTTGCCCCTCCCTTTTTAAAATGTTATTGGTTCATGAAATCTCTAAATTGGGCACCCATGGCTATAAATAAAGGCAATACAGATAAAGCTCAATGGGAGCTCAGTGAGGAGAGCAAGATGTCTTTTCACTTGAGTGAAATCAAGGCTTCAAAGGAATTGACATTTGGGCTGAGACTTTAAAGATGGTTGGGTTTTGTAAACCCAGAGTTTGAGGCAGATTCGAAAGGGCATTCCAAGTGGATGACACAGCCAGAACAGTGGCACAGGGGTGGGAACAGAATCCCAGAATGAGTCATGCTGTAGAAATAAACAAAGACCTAGTTTAACCAGAGTACATAGTGAATTCCAAACTGTGAGCCACCACCTCCTTGAGGGCTCTTGAGGTATTGCAAGGAATCTGCCAATTTTGGAGCCCATTTGCCAATGTCTTATCCTTAGCGCAACTACTTTTCAAGTCTGCAGATCTTTATGTTCAAAAGCATTACTAAGTTCACAGATGCACTTGGTCAACAAATAGTTCCTCAAGCGAAATATGCTAAAATATCAACTGTTATTTTGGGAACCCATGAAAATTTTTTTTTGTCAGAAGGGAATCTCATGATTCCCTATCCATTCATTCAACAAGAATTTACTGAGAACCCATTATGTGCCAGGCATTATGCTAGACACAATTGCTCTGGTGAGCAAGACTTGAAACAGGAAGACCAGTGAAGAGGATGTTGCAAACTGGGTGAGGGTTGAGGTAGAGATAGGATAGGGATGGTAGCAAAGGAAAGGATGAAAGGTGGCCAGGTTGAGGCATATTTTGAATGTCGAATAAACCAGACTTGCTGGTGGATTTGATGGTTAGGAGTCAAGGAAAGAAAGAGAGTAATAAAAAACTACCAGGATTTCAAACCTGGACCACTGGGTAGATGATGATACCACTGTATGAGAAAATAAGAGGTTGGAAATGATTGGACAACAGCATTAGGTTTGTGAAGGTGGGTGAGAGGGTTATTGATAATAATCCTGGAGGCCAGCTCAGGATGGTGTGGGAACATTAAATGCCAAAGCAATAAGTCTAGACATTCATAACTGAAGGCACTTTTCTTTAATCACCCCGAAAAGTCAGCAGGTTAGGATCCCCCAAGAATACCTGGAGGAGATGCTCTTCAGTCAACTATACTTTCTGAGTACCAACCATATACAAAGCACAATACTTGGCACCATGGGAGATACAAAGATATATTTTCTGTCCTGGAGGCATCATCTCCTCAGAGGAGAAGAGCAAGCATCCTATCTTTGAACAGCAGCACAATTAAGATAGGTTCTGGTGTGAAGGTGGGGCTCTGGAAATTGTGACCATCTCTATGAGGAATCAGTTGGAAATATCCTGGATTACATCAGAGTGGGTCTTCCCTGCATCTTTGTGTCCAGGGGTTTGTCTTCCATGTTACATAAAACCAGTCTCTTTTTTTAAAATGGTTTTATTTATTTTTGAGAGAGAGCATGCACAAACAGGCAGAGTGGCAGGCAAAGGGAGGGAGAACCAGGCTCTCTGCTGAGCAGAGAGCCCCATGTGGGGGTTGATCCCAGGATTTTGGGATCAGGACCTGAGCTGAAGGCACACGCTTAACCGACTGAGCCACCCAGATGCCACATAAAAACCAGTCTTGACACACTCACCTTGTCTAGAGTTTTCATTCCATATCTTTCACCCTGACAACTGAAATGGAACCCGTTGGGGTTCCATTTCAACCCTAATGCCCTCTACTAGACCAATGCATCCATCCCTGGACACTGTGAGTGTTGGCCACTGGGCTCATCTCTGCCCTGGAGAGAAGTGCTCTCAAACATGAGCCACCTCACCCAGAAAGCCCACTGTGGATACATCCTCTCCCCTAAGTCATCTTATATCCAATGACTAACTGACCCAGTGGTCAAAAAAGGCTCACCTCCTTGCTTTGAGGTGGGATCAATTCTGCAGCATAGTTCATACTTGAGAGCTCCTCAAGGGATCAGACTATAGTTGGTCTCCAGATAAGACCACATCCTTGCTTAGCTCCTCCCCTTCCTGCCCTTTCTTCCCCACTCTTTTTTTTTTTTTAATATTTTTATTTATTTATTTGACAGAGGGAGAGAGATCACAGGCAGGCAGAGAGAAGGGGGAGCAAGCTCCCCGCTGAGCAGAGAGCCCGATGCGGGGCTCGATCCCAGGACCCTGAGATCATGACCTGAGCCGGAGGCAGAGGCTTTAACCCGCTGAGCCACCTAGGCGCCCCATCGCCTTCCCCACTCTTTCGCTTGTGAAAGCTCAATGCATCACAGGCATTAGAGCCCCAGTGTCATATTTTGCTTCTAGAGAACCCACTCTAAGATGTCAACTTCACACCTCACTCCCTAACACAATACTATCATTAATAATAATTAACTTTTTGAACTCCTATGATGTTCCAGACAACAAAGGAAGCACTTTCTATACATTGTCTTGTATGATCACAAAAGTTCTGTACCGTGACCCCCATTTAACAGATGGGAAAACTGAAGCTCTGAGGCATTATTAAGTATGGCATCCCAAACACATTTCTTCTGGCCTCACAGAAGGAATATAGATCTTCCAGGGGACTACATCCCTCAGCCTACAAAAAGATCCATTCCTCCATTTTAAATGTTCCTCTGAACTAGGCCTCCTCCCTCCTCCCTTCTCACTTCTCAGATCCATCCCCCTCTGAAAGCTGGTGGTCAATTACATGGGTTTCATTGCTCAAGATCTCCTAGGGCAGAAAATTCAATTTATTTCCATCTGTGTTAGTTTTCTCTCAGAATGCTTTTTTTAAATTGGCAATAAGCACTTGAGCCCTCCCAAGGATTGCTCACTCAACAACATGTTCCTAGTATTTCTAATAGGTGTGTGTGCTAAGAAGAGAAAGGATGTCCCACCACCTTTTCTTCCAAGCGCTCAAAATAACTGACGAGATCTGGGTCTGTTGTAGAATCAAGAGGCTTATCTCTCCCAAAGAACCAAGGCTCATTATGAGCAGAGTCAAAGGGTAAATGTTCTGCAACTCTAAACCCTTCCCTGAAAGAAGAGGCATTAGAGACTGAGGGTGACTTATACTGACCACTGTTTAAAAAAGGGGGGGGGGGTAATGAGCATAGCTAGAGGCAGAGGAAAGAAAATAAGGAACAAACCTACTTGCTACGCATAAGTTATTCCTTCTGCCTGGAATGCCTTCTCTCTTTCTCCAACTATTGAACTCTTATTCGTGCTTTAAAACCCAGTTTACATGTCATCAACTCTTTAAGATTTGCATACATTTCCCCAGCCCTCCATAGTCACTGCTTTCTGTGAACATACAGAGTATAATCCACTCTCAGAATATAGAATGGTAGGGGGCGCCTGGGTGGCTCAGTCTGTTGAGCATCTGACTCTTAGTTTCAGTTCAGGTCCAGATCCCAGGGAAATGAGATTGAGCCCTGCATCAGGCTCCACACTCTGCAGAGTCTGCTTGGGATTCTCTTTCCCTTCACCTCTCTCTTTCTCGCTCAAATAAATACATAAATCTTTAAAACAAAGAAAAGAAAAGAATAGAAAATGGCAGGTAGTTAAGAACTCCTTCCTGTGTAAGATAACCCAGGATAAAATTCTCACGGTATCACTCACTGGCTGTGTGACTTTGTACAAGTCATTCAAGGCTCAGTTTCCTCATCTGTAATAGGCTAATGCACACAAACACTTAGCACTGTGCCTGCAAAGCAATGAATGCTCAATAAAATGGTAGCAAATTTCTTCATTACATCATCATTACCACTCTGTCCTTTGAATTCCCATAAGCACAATTTTCCCATTGTCCATTCCGTTAATTTGCTATTTACCCCTATGGCCTTGTTTTGTTAATTAACATCTCCTGTGTGCATATCTTCTTTCCTTAAGTACGTGGCATGGTCCCCAGGGACAGGAACTGCATCTTATACTGTTATATACAGTTTATACAGCTGCAAGAACACTGCCAAACATATAACACGCGCTCAAATATTTGCTGAATAAATTCTTAAATCTCTGGCTCCCAGTATAGGTGCTTATTTTGCTTGGCAACAGAATGAGTAACATTTTATATTTAAATTCTTGTTTCCAAGGCTAATTGATGTGGGTCTTCTAATCATAAAAAAAAATCCCTCTAAACTCTCCCCTAATAATGGCAAAAGCCATCTATTAAACAAACCATTAGATGTATCAACAACCTGTCGATCTGCTCTTAGTGGAGGGACACTGGTTGATTTTCAGCTGTCTGGCTGTGCAGTGGAATTGGGTTTAACCAGAACACTGTTTGGTTTCTAGCTCTCCATCAGCACTACTTACTCTACGAGATAAGCGCTAAATGATAATTAGCTAATACCAATATGGAGATAGAGAAAGATATGCAGACAGCATTTAAACCAGTGCCTGGTCCACTATAAATCTTTAATGCATGCTAACTCTGTAGAACTCTTGGGGAAGAAGATCCAAGCTCTGGCTCTGCTACTGTAGTCCTGTGATCTTTAGTTTCCTATCAGCAAAATGGAGGTAGAAATATCTGCATTACAGGATTATTTTGAGGATTAAATGAGATTATATGTATGCTAGGACAGCTGTCCATAGTGGCACAGGTGATACAGAACAGAACACAGAACAGAGTGCCTGCCCTTATGAAGCTCATGGTCCTGAGAAAGATACCGACAAATAACCAGTTAGTACAAAATGGTGGTAAGTGTTATGACAGAGGGTAGTACAGAGGACCCAAGGGACACACGGAGGATGAGAGACCAGCCAGGACCCGCGTGGTGGGGTCACTGAAAGCTTCCCCTTAAGAAGTGTGTGTTGGCCATTCTCATCACCCACCCTTCCACTGTCCACATGGGCAGCAACTACATCCCAGCTTTGCCATCTGCATCTTTGGTAGGTTCTGCAAGATGGATGATGGCAGAGGAGACAGCAAGGCTGGAGGAGGCTACACTAGCTTCGAAGGGCTGCTGTAACAAAGTACATGGGTGGCTTAACCAAAACAACTTATGGTCTCCCACTTCCAGTGCCTACAAGTCCAAGATCAAAGTGTCAGCAGGGTTGATTCTTTCTGAGGGCAGTGAAGGAAAATGTGTTCCAAGCCTCTCTGCTAGCTTCTGGTGGTTTGTTGGCCATCATTGCCATCCCTTGGCTTGCAGTAGGAATCTGTCTTCATGTTCTCATGGACTGTGTGACTGTATCTGTGTTCAAATTTCCTCTTTGTAAGGATACCAGTCATATTGGATAAAGGGTCCATCCTACTTCAATATGCCCTCATCTTAACTAATTAGGTTTGCAATGACCCTATTTCCAAATAAGGTCACATGTTCTGAGATCCTAGGGGCTAGGATTTCATCATATGAATGGGAGTGGGGATTCCACCCATAACAAAGACAAAAGGGATTGTTCTTTCCGTCCTTCCAGTCTATATTGGTGCCCGTGGTTCCCCTTCAAAACTGAGCAGTACTAGTTGGTTCCAGAAACAGCAGCTAGCTCCTGTTTCCATGTGTGGTTTTTTTTTTTCTTGGACTCTTAGAAACTGCTTCACTGTGTCCCATGGGAATCATTGGAATCAGTTGGACAGGGCCACCCTCTCAGAAACAATCTCAGCCCCATGGATACCTTCCTTCAAACATCTAGATTCTAAAGCTCCAACCTCCTCCTTTTGTCCCTCCAGCCCTGTGGGTATTAGCTTCTTTCTGCTTGTGACGGGCAGTCTCTGGCATTGCTCCTGATTTTCGTTGTGTGATCCCTTCCCCTGGAGTGCAGGAGGGACTTATCAACTCGGTTCTACTAGAAAACAGCAGAGGTAATGGAATGTCACTCAAGAGATTCAATAATAGGACCATGGCCTCCATCATGGGTGTTCTGTCTTGCTCACTTGCTTTGATGAAACCAGCTGCCATGTTGTGAACTGCCCTACAGAGAGACCCATGTGGCAAGGAACTGAAGGAGATCTCTAGCCAGTAGACAGAGATAAACTAAGGGCATCAGCCCAACAGTCCATGAGGAACCAAATCCTGCCAACAGCCACTTAAGTGAGCATGGACACATCTTTCTACAGTCATGCCTTGTGATGAGACCCCAGCCTTAGCTGTCACCTTTATTGGTGACTTGAGAGAAACATGACGCAGAAGATCCAGCTAAGCCATGCCCAGATTCCTGACCCATGGAAAATATGAGATACCGAATGGTTGTTTTCAGCTACTAAGTTGTGGGCTATGTTGTTATGTAGCAGTGGATAACTAATGCACTTTGGTTACTATCTTTGTAAACTCAGTGTACTCGTTTTACCTTTTCCCTGTTTCAATAAGTACTTAACCAACTCCCTAATAAATTCTCAGTTAAACTAATGAATATAATTTCTTTTTTCCTGATTAGACACCAACTGACACAAGATGACATTTAAGATGTGACCTTAAAAACAAGTGGGAGCTAATGAGGCAAAGAGGATGAGGAGAGTGTTTCAGAAAGTAGAAACACTCATGCAAAGGTCTGGGCACCATTAGTTCTTTAAATATATTTATTAAGCACCTACTATGTGCTAGGCATGCTGCCAGGTCCTAAGAATGAAGTTATGAATAAGGGAGCAAGGTCCTACCCTCATGTTCAGAATAAGGCAGCAATGGGACAAACACTAGGACTAGTACATAGAGCTGAGCCCACACCCTAGGTTTCCTCACCAGGGACACATGCATCCCATTAGGATAGGAGCACTTGCCTTGGTGATCTTAATCTAGGCATGTGATGAGTAACCACCTCCCGGCTTCAACATCGCATCTATAAAGCAAAGATGACAATCCTTCCCTCCCAGGAATGTACCATTAATCAAATGAGGTCTGGAGGCTTAAAGCAGCTTTGTATGGGAGACAGAGCTCTACTACTGTTAAGACATAGTAGTCTTACTTTAACAACTGGTGTTCTCAATTCAGAATGATCCAAATCCTTCATCTGCCCAGTGGCCAGCAGCCCTCTGCTGGCCCAGAGCTGGCTATAGTCAAGACCTGGTTAATAGGATTAAACAAAGAGCCTGTTGCTTCTGGCCCCAGACAGCAGGTTGCTGGTCATTGATAAAAACAGGCTGTAATACAAAGAGCAACCTCCCCGTGGCCATCTGCCCCATAAATCATCAGCTACCAAGGGCTATTGAATTACCTTTAGAAGATGGATGACACCGGAGCTGGAAGGCTGCTTGATAAGGGTTCCCTTTGAATAATTCCATGTAGAAAGCTGGGTTTGAGAAATGGGGTCTTTCTAGCAGCTCAGCTCTATCCATGCTGCCTCTGCCAGGTGCTTTCAAGATAAACACGTTTCCTTATGGGCTGCCAGAGCATCTGTGACGAAGGAAGAAAACTTACTGCCAGGTCTCGGGGAAGTATCTACTTCTGCCCAAGGCACAAAAAGTGGTTTTGTTGTATCACTATTATTCACTGTTCATAGGACTGATTCATTAATAATAGCTATCCTTTATTAAGCATATTCCATGTGCCAGGCAATGTGCAAAGCATTTGAGCTCACTGAATCCCTAAACAGCCATATGAGACCAGTCTTATTACTCTCTCTGATGAAAAATTAAAACTCAGAGAAGTGACATGCCTTTCTCAAGGTCACACAGATAATAAGTGTTAGTGCCAAGACTCAAACCCATGTTGTTTTTTTTTTTTCAAACCCCTGCTCTTAAAAGGAGTCAGCAAATCTATAAAGAAACAAATAGCAAATATTCGAGGTTTTACGGGCCATACCATCTCTGTTACAATTACTCACCTCTGTCCTTGCAGTGTAAAAGCAGCCATAGGCAGTATATAAACAAATGTGTGTGGCTGTGTTCCAATAAAACTTTATTTACACAAATCGCCAAAGGGCCAGATTTGGTTGATGGACCATGCTATGACAGTCTCTACTCTTAACAGTCCTATGGCACTAACTCTCTACATTTGGACTTTGTGGTTTCCTCCACTTATCTGCTTCCACACAGAAAATGTGCTCACTCTTCATAGAGTTATTTAATTTATTCAACTCATTTATAATGCCTTTATTGAGCTCTTGAAGGCTCCAGCTCAAAGGAAAATATAGAGATCCTGCTAGTTTAAAAAGCAAAGTGTGTAAAATATTTCAATTATTCCTTGTATTAGTGAAGAAAGGACCTGCGATGCTGCACTAACATAAATCCAAGATCTCAGTGCCTTAAAAAAGGGTTTCTCAGTCTTGGCCCTATTGGTACTTTGAGCTAGATAATTCTTAGTTATCCCGTGCATTGTAGGATGTTCAGCAGCATCTCTGGTCTCTACCCACTAGATGCCAGTAGCATTTCCCTACTGGGGATAAGAACATTAGACATTGCCAAATGTACCCCAGGGAATAAAATTACTCCCAGTTGAGAACTGCTGAATTATGACAATTATTTCTCATTCATGAGAATTTGGATATGAGTCACGACCTTCTGTTTCCCCTGGGGCTGCAGGGACTCAAGATGTTTGCTTCTCCAATGCTGCCATCTCAAAGTTCTTTGCTTCCTGCCCTGCAAATGGAAGAGATGGAGAACGGAGATCTCCCCCCATTCCTAACTTTCTCAGACAAGAAGTGACATGTTGCTTATGCTCATAGGCCATTGGCCACAGCCTAACTGCAAGGGAGGAAGACCGGGAAATGTAGGAGAGCATGTAGAGGATTTGCAATCCCTACTGGTCAATCACTCACTCAACAAACATTGAATTAGTACATATTCCAGTCAACAGTATATTGATGCAGGTGCCTGGGTGGCTCAGTGGGTTAAGCCTCTGCCTTCGGCTCAGGTCACAATCCCAGAGTCCTGGGATCAAGCCCCGCATTGGGCTCTCTGCTCAGCAGGGAGCCTGCTTCCCCATCTTTCTGCCTGCTTCTCTGCCTACTTGTGATCTCTCTCTGTCAAATAAATAAATAAAATCTTTAAAAAAAAAAAAAAAACCAGTATACTGATGCTGAGGAAATAAAACAGATTTTGTCCCTACCTAAACTGTGCGTATATTCTTCCTTCAGGTGCTCCTTTAGGTTGCAAAAAAAGAGCATGAGTTAGGTTTGGTAATAGATTATTGAACGGATACATAAAGATGTGTGAAATAAGATAAAATTATCTCAGCAATTATGCTGGGTCCAGAACTCCTGAAGCCTCATTAGAAACCTAATAAATACATCAAAAGTCTGAATCTGAGTGATCTTTCTTTCCTTTGTTCACCGACCCCTCATATGTCAGTAAACAGAGACTACAACTGGATTTATTACCATCCAATAATGAGCCCTTGTTGGCCAAACCACTTCAGAGTTTTAACAGTCCTCTTTTGCTAAGCTATGCTGTCATCACAAACAAGTCCAAAATGGCAGAGGCTTACAACAACAGACATTCATTTGTTGCTGATATACATGTCATCTGTGAATTGGTTTTCGCTCTGCCAATATCTTCTTTATTCCGGAACCAAATGAAGGGCAGTCCTATTCTCATTTGTGAGTTAGAAGGAAAAGAGCAAGTAGAATCAATGTTGGATCTTAAAATTTCTTCTCAGGCATGACATTCACATCTGCTGAAATTCCATTGGCCAAAGAAAGTCCCATGGCCAAGAATGACATCAGTAGGGCAGGTAGGGTACTCATCCCACTGGAAGAAACACAAGCAAGGGATGTAGGGCTGGGTCTATCAACCAGAGAAGGACTCTAGCATCTAGTAGGTAGAGGCCAGAGATACTTCTAAAACATCCTACAATGCACAGGACAACAAAGAATTATATAACTCCAAATGCCAAGCAAATATTTTGAATACTTAAAATAATTTAACACCATGGTTCTCAATTTCGCTCCCCAGGGAACATTTGGCAATGCCTAGGGGAATTTTTGGCTGTCATGATAGAGGTGATGCTACTGGCATTTAGTAGCACAAGCCAAAAATGATGCTTAACATCCTACAGTACATAGGAAAGTCCCTCACAACAAAGAATTATCCCACCCCCAATGTCAATAGTGCTGAGGTTGAGAAACCCTAATCTACCACAGGAGGCAACCAGGCTCATTCATTCATTCATTCACTCACTCATTCATTCATTCATCTTCATCAGAGATTTATTGAATGTCTATTGAGTGTCAGACACCGTGCTAGTCCCTGAGGATAAAATAGAAGTAAACGTAAGTAAAATTCCTGCTCAAATGGATTTTATCATTTACTTGGAGAGGCAGACATTAATCAAATAATCCCACTAATGAATAGGTCATGACAAACTAAGATAAATCAAAGAATGGAATGGATTCTCCAAGAGTTTATTCTCTGGGAGAGATTAGGGGACTCTTTTACATGAAGTGACAAGAATTCTGAAGGATGTGTAGGAGTTAGCTAGATAAAGAGGACAAGGGAAAGTGAATTGAGGGACACCAGAGGGGGAGCCAAAGCATGAGAGACTGTGGACTCTGAGAAACAAACTGAGGGTTTTGGAGGGGAGGGGTGGGGGATTGGGTGAGCCTAGTGGTGGGTATTAAGGAAGGCACATATTGCATGGAGCACTAGATGTGGTGCATAAACAATGAATCTTGGAACACTGAAAAAATAAAATTTAAAAAAATAAAAAAATTTAAAAAGAGAGGATAAGGGAGTTCTAGGCATAGATGTAGAAAGGAGCATTTTTTGGCAGGGAGGAACTAAAAGGTCAGTGGAATGAACACACAGAAAGTAAGAGGTGAGTGGTGTATGACGTAGCTTAAGAGGACATGGAGACCAGACCAGCCAGGGCTTTTTATATAGACCAGTTTAGAGAGTTTGGTTTTTCTCTTATGAGTAGTGAGAGCCACCAACAGGTTTTAAGCAGGGAATGAATTATCCACTTTGCATTTTGAACAGGTAATTCAAGCTGCAATGTGGAGAATGGCATAGAGGGAGTGTAGAGGTGACCCAGGGAGACCTGTGAGCTGACTGCTATCATTGTTAGGTAGCAGATGGTGGGGGCTCAGCTAGGATAGTGGTGGGGAAGACAGAGAAAACTGAATATATCCGAGAGCTGATTAGGATGTGGGATGTGAGGAGGGGAAAGGTATTCAGACTGCCTTCTAAATTTCTAGCCTATATAACCAGATGGATGGTCGTGGTGCTCACTAAAATAGGAAACACTGGAGAAGGACCAGGTTTGGGGCTGGGGAACAGGAAGAGAGTACACTCTATGATAGAATATTAGCTTAAGTTGTCTCTGAAGCAGCCAGGTAAAAATATCAAGAAGGCAGCTGGATATACACATCTGTAACTCAGAGGAGAGGAGAGGCTGAAGCTGTTAATATAAGAAACATCAGAATACAGATACTCAATCCTGACATTGCAGCCTTTGACTTGGACCCCATTCCCGGGCTTCATCATTTGTGGCCAGTTATCCTTGACTAAATGGCAGTAACCATAACAACTCTATAAAAATAGAACCACTTGTCTGCCTCCCCCAGAATTCAATCATTCATTCAATAGTTTTAGATCTCATCACATGAGACTGGTTATCCTTGATTCAATGGTCGTAGCCATAACAACTCTACGAAGATAAAACCACTTATCTGCTTTCCTCAGAATTCATTCATTCATTCATTCATTCATTCATTCATTCATTCATTCAACAAACGGTCTTGTATGTTACTGTGTACCAGCCTTTGTCCTTGGGGGTTGTTGATCCAGCAGTAAATGAGAACAAACAAGGTTATGATCCTTGCAGGCATTTAATATTTTATGACTTTTTCCTTTGTGTGGATTGCTCAAAACAACTGACCCTTGTTCTTTCATGCCCAGTTTGGAGTACATCATCCCACATTGAAGGAAATGCCTGTAAAACAACCTCAAAATTGGATAAAGAGGATAAAAGAATTGTAAGAGGATATAGTATCTCAGCCTTATTTTGGTAGTATCCATTCAGTTCACTGGTGTAAAATAGATTTCTTCTCATATGCCAACTTTAATTGATTGGTAGTGGTGGTGTGAAGGGGTAGGCTCAGAATGACTCAGCTGGAAAACAGATCAGTTAGTGATGTCTGACAAGGATTTGATATAGGAGAGTGGAAGCAAGGTGCCCATGGTTCTGATCTCAAGTCATCCTCTGTATGTACTGCTGAATTCTATTTGATAATATTTTGCTAAGGAATTTTGTGCCTGTGTTTTCTTTTTAAGATTTTATTTATTTATTTGACAGAAAGAGAGAGAGCACAAGTAGGCAGAGTGGCAGGCAGAGGGAGAGGGAGAAGAAGACTCTCCGCTGAGAAGGGAGCCCAATGTGGGGCTCCATCCCAAGACCCTGGGATCAAGACCTGAGCCAAGACCTGAGCAGCTGCTTAACTGACTGAGCCACCCAGGTACCCCTGTGTCTATGTTAATGGAAGATATTGGTCTGTTACTTTCTTTTTTTATAATGTCCTCATTGATTTTCTTTTCTTTTTTTTTTTAAGATTTATTTATTTATTTGTTTGTTTGTTTGCTTGCTTGCTTGTTTGACAGAGAGAGGGAGAGAGATCACAAGTAGGCAGAGAGGCAGGTGGGGGGGGGGGGGAAAGCAGGCTCTCCGCTGAGCAGAGAGCTCGATGTGGGACTCGATCCGAGGACCCTGAGATCACAACCTGAGCCGAAGGCAGAGGCTTTAACCCACTGAGCCACCCAGGCACCCCCTCATTGATTTTCTTATTAGAGTTATTTTGGCCTAATACAAGTTGGAAATAATTCTCTTCCTTATTTTCTGAAAGGGTTTGTGTAATCTTAGCCTATTCCATCCTTAAATATAAAATGGGCCTGTAGTTGTAGAGGAGGGAAAGTAAGGATCATTTTAAACTGTGAATTCAATTTCTTAAATAGATATAGGGCTATTTAGATTTTCCATTTCTTCTTCTGTTAATTTTGGTGAGTTACATTCTTCAAAAAATTTATACATTTCATCTGAGTTGTCAAACTTAACCCACTCATTTAAAAGGTGAAGAGACACAAAGCTCAGATAGGACAATTGGCATGCCCCAGATCCTATAGTAAATGACAAATCAAATACATGAACCCAGGTCTTCAGAGGCTCAGTCAGTTGCTCTATCTACAACATCCAGATTTATTCTACTTCCAAAGCCACAGGGAAACTGTCCAAGGATTTTGTAAAAAACGGCATACACATGCATTTTAAATGCCCACATTCCCGAGTATTTTGCATAAACTAGGAACCTCGAGAAAAAAAAACTGTTCAGGATAAAAATCACCTTAATCAGCACCAGACTGAACCCTCAGATTTTAATCAGTCTTACTCACCAAAGTCTGAGGCTTTTAAAGAAAACTCATGGATCACAGGAAAAAGAAATCCTGGGTACCCTGGGAAGCACCCAGTCTACCTTTCCCCTGGGTGCTCTCTGTTCAGTGCAGGAAGCCAGGCTGTCCATGCAGATTATTTCCCCCCTGAATTTGGCCTGGTCATTAGAAGACAAAGTCCTTAGGGAGCTTCTCTGCCTGACCTAGTTAGATGTGTCATGCCTGATGAGAGTGGGAGTAAAGCTAATGGGGATGGCAAGAAGGCAGGCCTGGGGTGGCCCAAGGGAGATGCACTCACTTGGCTCAAAACATTTCTGGGGGAAGGTCTCTTTAGGGGAGAGGCATCTGTTAAATCTGACCACATCAGCACCCTGCCTGAAAATTTTCAGTGATGCCCTTGTATGTTCATGAAATAGTCCAAAGTCCTTAACATGGCCTCCAAGGCCTTTCATGGCCTGACCACTCCACGTTTCTTTCTCTACCCTTCCCCCTGACCACTGTCTTTTTGAGTGAAATGGACCTGCTTTCAGTTTCAACATGGCAAAAGCTCTCTCATCCCTCAGGGCCTTTGTATTCAATGTTCTCTTTGCCTAAAATATGTTCTCCTCCTATTTTTATTTGGCTTGTCCTACTTGATCTTCAGGTCACAGCTTAAAAATCACGTACTCCAATAGCATCACCAAACACCATAAATCTGTTCTCCTTCTTGGGGCCTCTACAACCCACTGCACTCATTCTATGGCCACCCTTACATGTTGCTTTGGAATAAACCACCTATCTCTCTACCAATATTCCCCATGGCTCTGGGAGTCCCACAGTCCTATGACCAACTGCCTCTTGACAGCTTCACATGGATGCCTACAAACATGAAAAGATACGGAGGAACTTTAAATGCATCTTACTAAGTAAAAAAGCCAACTGGAAAAGGCTGCATGCTATATGATTCCAACTATGTGACATTATGGAAAAGACAAAACTATGGAGACAGTAAAAAGATCAGTAGTTTCCAGGGGTTGAGTGGGGGAAGGGATGAATAGGAAGAGCACAGGAGATTGTTAGGGTAGGGAAAGTATTCTGTATGATATTGTCATGGTGGATACATATCATTACACTTTGTCCAAGCTTACATCATGGACATCATCAAGAGTGAAACCATGGACTTTGGGTTATAATGTGTCAATGTAGGTTCATCAATTATAACAAATATATCACTCTGGCCAGGGAGGTTGGTAGTAAGGGATGCTGGGCAGGTGTGGGGGTAGGGGTATATGGGAACTCTCTCTCCTTTCTGCTCCATTTTGCTCTAAACCTAAAATGGCTCTAAAAAATAAAATCTATTAAACAAAACAAAAGAAACCTCCTCTTCTCACTCTCCTTCCCACTTCAATCAGCAGAAAAAGGGCAGGAAACTGTGGACTGCAGGAGAGAAAGCAGGCGTAAGTACAACCAAAGCCAGAAAACAGAAGGTGAAGCTTGGAATGAAATCTAAGAATAAAACTGAAAAATGGTCTGGTGGTCCAGGCTTCGTTAATAGCCCAAGGAGACGGAAAAGTTATGGAATCCAACTGATTTACCAGATAGCAAGAAGGTGGGATGTGGGTGGAAGGTGTAAGAGAAACTGGTCTCTCAGGAGTTCCTCAGAAAAGTAAAACAATAACATGTTAATTCCTCAGTGAAAGGAAACTTCTCAATTAAATAGGCTCCAGGGGCAATTTCTGAGATCTCTCTACATGTCAGATCAATTCTCCCTCATGTATGCACATGTGCATGTGCATGCGCACGCACACACGTGTGCACACCCACCCACCCACCCACACACACACACACACACGCCCACCCACAGCACACACTGCCGAGAAAGGTCCCTGTTGAGTGGCACCATCCCAGCACATGCTCTGGTCTTACGGACAGAACACAGGGCATTTTAACGAGACTGTTCTCTGGCTCTGCTGAGAAGCAGGGTATCAGTTGCAATCACCATTACAAAATCCCACACTTCTTATTCCATTTTGTTTCAGGAGGTTTAAAACGCTTGGCAAACTCTAATTCCTTAGCATGTGCATACACACTCGCCACCTGTGAGAGGAACTGCAATTAGGAGGTGCTCCTGCCCACTTCTGCTACAGCGCTGTAAGATCCCAGGACACCTGCCAGACAGTCACATGGTCCTGTCTCAATCGTTCCCGAACCATGTCGCATGACTGTTCCACAAGGGCTGAGATGACGACTCCCTTCTAGGCTTTTTCTAGGTCACCAGTGGCCCAAGGGCTAAAGAACCACAGTGGTTCTTTAGGCTTTATCCAAAGTGGATTCTTCTCTTCATGCTGACTTGAGTCTCAGAGCTGCCAGAGATACATAAAAAGACTGGCCAGGCCCACAGAGAAGAGTTTTCTAACAAGACCAAGGGTTATTACGCTCCTGATGCCAGCTGCTAGAGCAAACCTCTCCTCTTCCCTCTCAAAGCACAGCAACCCACTTAATTAAAAAACTTGGCCAAGGGCTGGAACAATGGCCGGGTCCTTACCACTTTCCAGAACCAGAGAGACAGATGGAAATGGGTAACGGGGGGCCCACTCATCTGACATGTTCCTCCCACTCCAGGGCTGTTGAAGGGCTGTCCCTCTGTCTGGAACACACCCAGCCCCTTGTTATCCTCCTCACTTAATTCCAGCCCCTTCTTCAGATTACAGTGCAGGTTGCTTCCCCAAGCTCAGAGCAGATCGCCCTGTTGGACGCTCTCATGGTGGCAAGTCCGGTCCTTGACATTGATTTTCATGGCATTGACATTTGTTCGCTTTGTAGCAGAGTACCTAGTTTTGAGGTTATTTGACGGGCTCCCTCCCTGGACTCTAACTTCCATAAATACAAGGACTAAGGCAATTCTAATCACCAATACAGCTCTAGAATGTAGCAAGCCACCGCCTGGGACACAGTAGATACACAATAAACGTGTCACGAGTAAATCAACTAATCCTATTTTACCAAGAAATACAAACGCGTTCAATAAAAATTTGTGGAATAAATTAACCCATATCTTTTAAACTGTCAGAATAGTACCTACTTCATAATAGTATCTACCTCATAAAGTAATTAGGAGAATTACATTGTTAATGTGAACAAAGCTCTGGCACATAATAAGCACTCAATAAACATGAGTTAATCTTATTAATATGTTTTCCCTCTAATAGGAAGATACTTTGAGTTATGATCTAAAGTGGGTTTTCTCCACATTTTCTGGTAACTCAGCCCTTCTTTTGGCCTGGACAGCATTTCTCATGTGGAATCAGAGACTCACGGGGACCCTAAGCTGCACAGCTGGTCAACGGCTGAGCTTGGATTCCAACCCACATCTCTCAGACTCCAAAACACTAGCACGTAACCCACTTTTTCTCAAGCCAACTAGCAATGATCAAGTAAACAGACAAATAGAACTTCAACTTTATTCATTCTGAAACATCAACTTTTAAAAAATTTGTCCCCTGAAGAGAAGGTATTACTTTCCTGAGGAATCACCACCTTTAGAAAAAGTACCTAAAATGATAATAATCTCACGCCTTGCTACGAAATAAATTCTCCCTTTTTATTATAACAAAGACAATGGTGTACTGATGCATTATTGGAAACAATTATCTCTATACTTGGTTTGGGCTGTAGCTCACCCAAAGCTGCTGCCTCAGCCAATATTACTTAAAGACGGTGATTTTTTTCATTTTGTTTCAGTCCTTTGAAATGTATTTTAAAAGGGAACAGGAGACCCTCTTTGAAAAATCGATTACATATTTCCATTTTAATGTAAACATTTAGTGTCCAACCCTCTGCCTCGCCAGCTCGTTAGCCTTTGAGTGCAAAGCCCCACTGCAGACATTTATTGCAAAACCTTTTGCTTCCCCAGTCAGAGAAAGCGAACTGAGCAAATAGTTACCCCGGCCAATAGTTAACCAAATGCAATAATCACAAAGACGGGTGGGGGACAAACTTCCAGAAGAAATGAAAATATAAGGTAGCTTTAAATCCATCTTCTCGGGGCGACTGGGTGGCTTAGTGGTTTAAAGCCTCTGCCTTCGGCTCAGGTCATGATCTCAGGGTCCTGGGATCAAGCCCTGCATTGGGCTCTCTGCTCGGCGGGGAGCCTGCTTCCCCCCTCTCTCTCAGCCTGCTTGTGATCTCTCTGTCAAATAAATAAATAAAATCTAAAATAAATAAATAAACAAATAAATAAATAAATCTTCTTCAGGGAGCTGTTAAGATGTTTATTTGGATTTCTGGAGAAGCTTTCAAGCTCTGCTTTGCAAATATTACACGCCCCCAACCATAAATATAAATAAATAAAGTGGATTTGACGGTGACCCATTTAGGCCCTAAATGACCAAATGCCCCTCTGCTTTATGTCGAGGAGTTACCTCCCTGAGATTACTAGAAAAAGTCCTTTGCAAATCCATAAGGTCTGAAAGGAGAGTGCTGTTTGAAGCCCACACTGGGTTCAAATCCATTCCACTCCCCAACCCCCCCACCCCCGCCTTGTGAGCTGGTGTCTTGTTTCCAAAGCCAGGGAAGGCAGCCCGTCCTCCTCCTGAGAAACAACCAGACTGTCTGCGTCTCACCCCCAGTACGCCAGGTACAATTGAGGCAATTTAAGCTGAGTGCACAGTGCTCCATTTCAGGCTGAAATCACGGGGAGTTTCCCTGATGAGAGCTACATTCAGCACCTCCAATCCACATTCCGTTCTGCACTTTGTCTGCCACTGTTACCCGGGCTTCCGAAAGCGCTTGGCTGCCACGTTAACTAGGAGTCAGGGTGGACAAGATAGCAAATGTCTGACAGCAGAAATCAGTTCATAACTTAAACCGTCTCTATGTCCTTTAGTCACAAACTGGAGATTCCAAGCCCCAAGAAGGCGTGTGGCCAGAGGGACCTGAATCATTCTCTACCTTCCATAGTGATAGAGCTGCTTCAGGATGCAAAGCCGGAATCAGGAAGAGGGGAGCAGCCAGACATGTCAGCAGAGCTCTGAAAACGGACGTGGCTTCCCGAGTGAGAGAGAGGGGGGCTGGGTTTCTGGAAAAAGGAGGTTTCAACTGACATCATCACACACTGCCGATGGGTGCACCTCAGTTTAGTCACTTCAGGGGACTCTTCGGTGGCACTTATTACAACTAAAAAAATGCACATGTGCTAGGATACAGCTCCACCTCTTCCTGGCATCTGTCCTAGAGAAGAAAGCGAATGGATGTAATATGCACAAGGAGGGATATATAAAGATTCTCAACAGAGTTGCTTGTAATAACCAAAAGGTAGGAAATGATGTAATATCCACCAACTCACAGTTCCTACCTCACAGTTGGTGAGGACAATGTATAGGCAATGCTTAGTATAAAATTCTGGTACATCATAAGCCTCTGTCTGGTCTGTGCTTTGAGGGGTGATCACATTTTCCAATATTTTCCTTCTTGGGGAGGCCTCTCACTCTACCCAGAGGAGGAAGGGTAGCAAATTCAGTTCAACACGTAACATTTACTGACTACATCAGGCCACGACTACATGCTGGCACGATGATTTTCATTTCTTTTCCCCAGCAAATTCCCATTGAGAGCAGTTCTGGGATGAGTGTCCCTAACCACTATGGAAGGTAGAGAATGATTCAGGTCCCTCTGGCCACACGCCTTCTTGGGGCTTGGAATCTCCAGTTTGTGACTAAAAGACATAGAGACGGTTTAAGTTATGAACCGATTTCTGCTGTCAGACATTTGCTATAAGGGCGCTTATTCCCCTGCAAGCCTGTTCCTCCAGCCCAATATTCATTCCATGTACCCCCATATCCTTCGGATATAGTCTCTTCTTGTTGAAGAAAGCAGAGCCAGGTGTCTATCCTTTGCCACCAAGAAGGCGGGCTCCTTACACTTACTGTGCACAAGACGCTGCGGGTATAGAACTAAAGACACCAGCAGTCCCTGCATGCAAGCTGTCCACAGTCTTGCAGAGAAGTCTGGAGCCTCTGCTCTCATCAGAGGCTTAGATGTAGTAGCCTCCCTTTCTACCTCCCCCCAAAAAGGCCACATCTGTTAGAACTGGGATGAGAGAGAAGAGCAGAAGAGCCATGACTGGACCAATGGTATGTGACTTTTCTGCCTACTCCAACCCTCTTCCGAAGACCAGAGTCCATACCCAAGCTTAATCTTATGGGCCTCTTTAGAAGTCTGGCTAATTAATGGCTGTAAAAGCAGTTTGGACTTTGTAAACCTTTTATAATGTGCCTCATTTAGACATAATGGGCTCAAGATTGCCTCTGGCATCCTCAAGAAAATTAAAAATCCAGTAGGCAGTGGAATTGCCTCAACATGGTTTTCCTATTACTTTTATTTTTATTATGATTGCAAATAGTGGCATTACTAATGGTACCTTGGACAAGGAAGACTTTCCGGGGAAGGCCTCGCTGTTTCGCTATATCCACAGCATGATTTATTGGTCCTCTAGCCAGCAGCACGCTGGCTCCTTCAGCATGATGTCATTTAACTCTTGCCAAATGGAAGGGAGTTGAAGGGTTCCCTGACACATGGAGTTGTTCCTAATGTGAGGCCACTACAAACAGAGACACCATTCATTACCCTCCGGCTTGACAATATAAGTCCTAATTGGTATTTTTCTAATCCTTGGCTTTGCACAAGCAGGTGTCTTGCCTTTGTGGGCTGGGCAAGACTTGGCATTCTGGAAGTCTGGGCTAGCAGGCAGTGCAGAATGATGGCAGTGTACGAACTGGACAGAGGAGGCACGACAGATAATAGTAACAATCACAACTCCACCCATCAGGACCTTTAGTTGCAAATAATTGAAGTACCTCTACCCAGTTTAACAGAACAAAGGTTTTTAATAATATCAAGAAGTTCCTGGCATCCCCAATGAGGGTCAAAGAAGCATGATCGGGGAGTATATTGCCAGGAATGAAACCCAATCTATATCCCTTCAACAAAGATGACCGCTACCACGGCTTGCCATAGAAACCTGAGCTAGTATCAGTCGCTCTGGGTTTGAAACATCAGCCTCTGTGACTATTGCCCCGAAAAGGCTGGGTGTGCTGTGTCTGCCACGCTCACTTGAAGCTGGATTCCACCTGTACCTACTGGACAGCATCACCTACGGCCAAACTGAATTTCTGCATAGATGAATCAAACTGGAGGGATTAGGTCAGCGGCATACCAAGGGCAGTGGGAGTGATCTGCTTCTGAGGTAAAGAGTAAGAAAGTGTGTGATTAATAGAGAATTTAAAAGCAATATAATAAAACTTACTTCTATCACTCTGCTTTAACTATTACCCTGAGCCAGTAATTCCAAACAATGTCAATGGTACAGTACACCTTCTGGATGAGGCAGACCATGCCCACCCCTCCTTCTAGGTAGGCTGCTGATTTGTTCATGTTCCTGCAGGTGTCCCACTTAAAAAACAGGGGGTGCACCTGGTAACAACAGAACCTACCTCACAGGGCTATTGTAAAAAAAAGATGTCAATATTGTAAGGATGTCATTTCTCCTCAAATCAATCTAGAGACTGTGATCCCTATCAATAATCCCAGCAAGTTTTTGTTTGGGTGGAAATTTATAAGGTAATTCTAAAACATGCATGGAAAATCAAAGAGTCAAGATTATCACAAAGAAGAACAATGACGATTTTCACTACTGGATATCAGGAGCTATTATAAAGCCAGAGTAATTAAAGGTGCATGCTTTGATATAAGAAAGATAAATAGACCAGTGAAACAGCATTGAGAATTCAGAAACAAATCCACACATGTAAAGACACTTGATTTATAACAAAGGTGCCACTGAAGAGCAATGGAGAAACAATGGCCTTTTCACTAAATGGTGCTTGGTCAATTGGCTATCCATATGGAAAAATCTGAATCGTTATCTCTACCACATTATTATACACAAAAATCAATTCCAGTGGATTGCAGATCTAAATGTGAAAGGAAAAAATGATAAACCTTCTAGAAGACAATACAGAAGACTATCTTGGGCTTGAGGTAGGCAAAGATGTCTTGAACATTGTGCAGGTGGTTCAGAATAAGAAAACCTGTAAAACTCCTTGTCGAAGTTTTCTCCCTTAAAGTTTCACAGCCTTAGAACCTTAAAGATCTCAGAATCTGCAGATGAAGCATTCCAAAGGAGGGGGAATTTCCCATCATGCTCTTCATGGGAAGCAGCTATGTCTAGGCTACTTTTATAAAGGCACTAACTCTGATGTCATATATAGTGATTGTTGACTATGTGCCAGGCACTGTGCAAAACACTTTGCAATCATTTCCTTATTTACTTATATTGCAGCCAGGAGTTGATGCCTACAAGTCTGTCACCATGGAAACCACAACACAAGAAAACATACCTCCCAATCTCTCTCCACTACCTCACCCTTTAATATCTAAATTCTTTAATTTACAAAATCAAGACACAAAGAATTAATCAAGGAATGTTTAAACAAGTGTTTCCTACTGTATTGTTTTGCTCAATTTATAGTACACCTTAACAACAATTTGATAACTTCAACTTTACAAAATATACTCCCAAGCATTTCCTTACAGAATCTCTATGAAATAGCTATGGCTGGCTTGTAATCCTCATTTTCCCCAATGGATAAACTGAGACATATGAAAAGCTCCTATTGGGGTCTAGAACCCATGTTAAACATTGTATGCCACATCCAGTTTGAGTGGAAGAGTTGGCTAGTTGGTCTTGCAGAGGAATGCTCAAGTGAAAAATAAAATTATTAAATCTGGGATTTCCTCTTCAGAAGTAAGTAAGTGTAGAGGATGGGGCAGGAGTGTGCTGAGCCTTTGCTTCTGTTAGCCTCGTTGAGAACCTGCTCCCCTCATTCCTTAACCTGATCCTCCCATCTCCAGTTTTCCCCCATTCCACACAGCTCATGGCAACACTTTCAGATTTACTGTCTACAGCAGAGCTCTGATATGTCACTTCCTTGCCCCCAAACCATCAACAGCTCTTGACTTTTTAAAAACATTGAGTGTTTGTAATCACACTCCATCAAAACTCAATCTTGGCTCAAATGTTGCCACCAGCACTTACTAATTTGATGTTTTTGGCCTACTCACTTAACTTGTCTGAATCTCAGTTTCCTTGCCTGTAAAATGGGGATACGACCAGGGTTGATGGGGGTGGGGTGTAAAAAGAGATATTTTAAGTATAATGACTGAGTGCACTAATGTGCTGGTTTTAAAAGAGAAAGGAACGTTTGATTCAGTTAACAAAAGAAGCTTTTTTGCTTTTTTTCTTTCTTTCTCTTTTTAGTTTTTAGATCTTGCTGTGCACCAACTTGTATGTTCGCACTTTTCATGCAGGCCATTATCAAATCTGCACAACTAACTCCTGAGGTTAGAATTACTATTTTCTGCACTTTTATATACACAAAGAAACTGAAACTCAGAGGTGTCACCCAGCTGGTAAATGGTAGAATTTAGTTTTAAACTCATATCTCACTGAGTTTTAAGCTCATGCTCTTCCCTGCTATACTTGGACCACCAACATCAAAGTCACCTGGGAGTGGGAACTGCAGAAATGCAGATCTCTGTGCCCCTGTCCGGACTGCAAGACTTCCAACAGAATTCATTCGCATCTTTCTTCTTAGTGGCTGAGAATACGGCTGCATAGCTAGAGACACTATTTCCCTGTCATTTTTGTAATTAGATGCAGTCATGTGAAAAGTTCTGGTCGGTGCAATGTGAGCAGAAGTAGCAGGGGCCAGCTCCAAGCCAAGGTGAGTAAGAAATAGATGCATCTTCTCCAGCCACTTCCACTGATTGGAACCTGGACATGGTAGGAACTCAATCTTGACCAAGTAGATGATGACAAGTTTAGAGCAGTCAGAGGATCCTCGTGATGGGAGAAACCTGAGTCTCTGCAACTACCCTAATCTTAGTCACCTCAGACAATCATTTACCGGGCACACGAATTTATAATTTGGGCAGGGACTGAGGGGGATGGCACCATGTGGGAAGGCTCCACTGGACTAGAGGGTCCACTTCTGTAGTGACTCATGCCCACGGTGGGAAAGTTGATTCCAGCTCCCAGCTGAAACCTTAACTGGGGCTGACTAGTGGGAGCCCTGGCTCTTTACCACAGGTGCTGCTTCACAGGCTTCTGGGCTCACACACAGCACAACCGCTGGGTTCCAAGAGTAAAGCCTATAGTCTCTAATGGGCTGTGCCCCGAAACTAGCAGTGTCACTTCCACGACATTCTGTTGGTCAAAGCAGTCATTGAGACTGTGCAGGTTCAAGAGGAGGGGATACCAACCTCATTCTCAGTGAGAGGAGTGTCCAAGAACATATGGGCATCCTTAAGCTGCCACATCTCATGAAAAAAGTATACCCACCAATTAGAAACGCTGACCTCGGATTGTAATGTGTATGGGAGAAATAAGTTCTGTGTTCTCTAAACCTTGTTATTATTGGGCCTCTTGCTACAGTATCTTAGCCTTTTGCCATGACAAATACTCCCAGTGAATCAAAATGGAAGCTGAGGCGTCAAGAATCTACAAATAAGCACTCTGATGGCTTCATGCATGCCAGAACTGAAAAGCCGCTCTGCCAAGCAACATGGCTACTCCATTTAGTGTCTGACCTCCAATGACTCTGAGATAGATAAGCTCTTCTTTCTGATTGTTCATGGTGTTCACATCTTAGAACAGACAATCTCTCCATGGGATTTGTTTGCAGATCCATGACCTCACTGAATCCCACTTGGAGATACTCAGAGGGTCCTTGGGAGTTCCACAGTGAAATTCTCCCTGGTACAGGGGCCTTAATACACTCACATTGATGGCAAAAATTCCAGAAGTCCGGGTAAAAGGAAGTGTTTCCTGAATGTCTTTTCTAAGATGAAACTCCTATAGACAATCAAATACAAGAACCGAACCATTTTAGAGGCGTGTAAAAATCAGAAACTGAAAGTCTAACAGTGTTGCTTAGCTGAGTGGATCCCAGATACCGCAGATATGACATTAATTAATGGGGAATCACTTTGTGGGTTACATATATTTTATAGAACAGGGAGCTGGGTTCCCATACCAACACGTTAAAAACTCTCTTAAGCAACTTTCTTGCAGAAAAGAGCAGCAGTATTTAGAGCAATTAGTGAAGACATCCAACCAACAAAATGACAGTTTTTAGACAAAACATCTGGCTATTTAAGGTCCTTTGCACCTGGAGGGAGGGAATATCTTACAAAATCATGTCTCTGATTCAATGGCTTTCCTCTCTTCTTAGTTCAGTTCTGTTTGAATATTAAGCTTCCTTATGGTTAACACTGGGTCTCTGCAGACTTAATTTGGCAATCTTCCTCAAAAGAGATGCTAATACTAGCCCCATGAGGTTGTTACAAAGATTAAATAAAATAATAGAGATATTCATGTGATGAATATTTGCAATGAAGATCCACAGAACATGGAGTACAATGTTCTGAGCCACACTGCTGCATCGTAAAGAGAAGTCCCTCTCATTCCTTTTCACTTTGAGAAAATAGCTTCTAAATCAAGAATGGCAGTGGCCAGGAGCTAAATGTCACCCCAAAATTCATATGCTTTGAAATCCTAAGCCCCAATGCAATGGTATTAGGAGGTGAGGCCTTTGGGAGCTGATTAGCCCCTGAGGGTAGAGCCCCCATGAAGAGGGTTGCTGCCCTTATAAAAGGGACCCCAAAGAGCTCCCTCACCCCTTCTACCATGTGACAACATGGGGAGAAGTCAACCATCCATGAACCAAGAAGCTCGTTTCACCAGACACCAAACAGGCCAGCACCTTGATCTTGGATTTCCCAGCCTCCAGAACCATGACAAATAAATGTTGTTTCAGCCACAGTCTATGGTATTTTTGCTATGGCAGCTAGAACAAAGACAGCAGCACATCAATGTTTCGTTTGCTGTATGTGATAACTTTTTTTTTTAAGTTTTAAGTTGGATTCCAAACTAAAAATCAGAAGGGAAAATTCAGATTTCTAGTTTCTTCTAAAAGAGCAGAAGCAGCTCTAGAAACACAGACCACAGCTCTAGAAACATGGCTCCTACAGGTATGAGTTTGAGAACTAGGACCTGAGACTGTTCTCTCCCACCAAGCTTTGTCTCCCATGCCTACTTTCCTGGGCTCTAATTTGTCTTCTTGGTCTGGGAGAGTGAGCAGGGAGTTTGCTGAAGGCTCTGATGTTACCATGAATTTTGGAGAAAACCGCCTTTGATTCTTGGCCAGGTGCTGGGTGTGTGCAATGACAAAGTGTTTCTGGAAAAGATAACGCATCTTGATTGGGACTTCCTTAGCCGCTTACCACCTAGCCAGAAAACTGCTTTCAGAGTCATCATGTTTTATTTATCTATTGATTTGGTGGAGCCCTACTATGCTCAGGGCACCATGTTCTGTCCTACAGAACATAAAGAATTGGCAAGAAAGAGACTTTATGTGGCTAATCTGTGTTCACTGTTTAAGTCTTAGTGTTAAAGTCCTTTCCTCCATAAAGCCCTCCTTAATTGCTCTGAATAGGTTAGGCTTCCAGGTATATAGTCTGGAACTTTTCCTTGGTCATGTTCCATGAACTTGATCAATGTCTTTATCTATCCCCCTCCTCTGAGTTCCTTATGATATCCTTTTATTTGCTGCATCCCCAGTTCCTAACACAGTACATGATACTCAGTGGGTCCTTCAGAATATGCTGAAAGAAAGATGAATGATTGTGCAAAAAAATGAATGAATGAATAAGATCTGATGTTTATGCAACTAATTGCAATAGAAGTGAGGAGTAGGGCAAATGTATTCATTGGTCAACTGGTCATTTGTTAAACATTTTAAGTATCACTGCTGAATACAGAAGACTTAAATGTCCAATGTATTAATAGCTATAATTAATTAATAGCTATAATGATTACAAGCGGATAATTAAAGTATTTTGCATTAAAGGGGCAGTTCTTCCCCAGCAAGAAATTCAGGTATAAAGTTCCTTATGTAAATTAGGCCCCTAGAATACAATTGGTGCTCAATCCATGCTATAATAGTTATTATGAGAGCTGAAGTTTACAATATTGCTATACAAATATGCTATCTTCACTGCTATAAACTCAGCACAGAATCTCGTACACAGTGTTTAATAAATACCAGGTAAATAAATTATTTAATTAATGATGAATTAACAATATTACCTTAAAGATAAAAGTTAGTGTGATCTCCTAAGTGTTGTCTGGATCAGCCATAAAGCCCCTGAGAGTATTCTGGGATACTTAGGGTCAGTGATAGGAAGGTCAGTTTTCAGCCTGGGGGCAAGTGAAGGTCGCTCCAGGATCCCAAAGGCCATGCTACTTGTCTAGTCTTTTTGAGGGTCATGTCCAAGGCAACTACCACAAAGGGCACCTTATCTCTGGTAGCACAGGAGGGTGAGTGCCCCAGATAAGCCCTGTAGGTGAGTGGGACAGGCCCAGATGGGGCTCCTGATTAGAGTCAAACATTCTGAGGTTTGCTGGGGCCTGGGGCCTGGCCCACGGTATTTCAGACTTCTCCATAGAAGAGTCTCTCTGGATTTCACATAAAGCTGCAGAGCTCAGAGGCTAGGAGGTGGGAGGGAGAGAGAAGAAGAAAAGGACTGTAGATGGAGAGCAAATAATGGAAGTGTACACACACACACACACACACACAGAGGGGCTCGGATGCACACAGAGGTGCACAGTGGGCAGGACCAGAGAAACCAGAGATCCAGAGTCAGAGCAAGAGCCAGGACAGAAAATAATCAGAGGCAGAAACTCACAGAGACACACACAGCAACAGACCCAGGAGAAGGGAGAGGTAGAAGAGAGGCACAGGAAGGCAGAGTCTCGGAGACATTCATCCAAAGAGACGACACAAAATAGAGATGAGAGAGAGAGTGTCTCAGAGACATAGATGGGCTAAAGAAGGACAAACACAGAAAGCCAGAGATGTAGAGAAACACAGAAAACTGAAACAAAATAAATCACAGAGACACCAAATGAGGTACACGAAGTGTAGAGAGAAGGAAAAGGGAAAGATGCAGAGGACTGGAATCAGCAGGTAACCGTGTGGGTCACCTTGTCTGGAACAGTTCTTTGCATTTGCCATTCTGATTCTGTAGCCCTGGGGAAGGCCCAGGCACCGTAAGTCTTAATGGCTTTCCAGGTGACTCTCAGGCACAGCGGGGCTTGAGAATAAGAGTTTTGGTTGGTAGAAGAACTGTATCAGACTTACTTGCGCTGTTGCTAAAAATCCTTGTCTCCTGAGCCCTTCCAGAGCTCTGAATCAAATCTGGGAGTGTGGGGCCCAAGAACCTCTATTTTTACATTCTGCTCTGGGAATTCTGAGGCACACTTCAGTTTGAGAAATATTGTCCTAAGCTGGTGATTTTAGGGAAGCCACACACACACAAACCTGCCAGAATATGCTTGGTAGTGGTGTCCCTAGGTGCTGGGACTGGTTTCTACAAAACTCCCCTGACCCAGTCTGTCTTTACTTGTGGAAATACAAGATTCGAGGTCAGAAAACCAGGTCACAGCTCTGTCTCCTACATGATGAGTGGCTCTAAATATGTCACTTAACTTGTCTGAGTTTCTGGTTACTCATCAATATAGTGAGGTTAATAATCTCAGCTCCACCTAGCCAATGGGACCTTTTGGTAACCAAATGAGATAGAAAATGTAAAAGTGAAATTGTACTACTCGGTATTTACCCTAAAGATACAGAAGTAGTGAAAAGAAGAGGCACATGCACCCCAATGTTCATAGGAGCAACGTCCACAATAGCCAAACTGTGGGAGGAGCTGAGATGCTCTTCAACAGATGAAAGGATAAAGACAATGTGGTTCATATATACGATGGGATATTATTCAGCCATCAGAAAGGATGAAAACCCACCCTTTGCATCGACATGGATAGAACTGGTAGGCGATTATGCTAAGTGAAGTAAGTTAAGCAGAGAAAGACAGTTATCATACGGTTTCACTCATATGTAGAACACAGCAATGACATGGAAGACCACGGGGGAAGGAGGGAAATCTGAAGGGGGAGAAACCAGAGAGGAAGACAAATCATGAGAGACTATGGACCACAGGAAACAAACTGAGGGTTTCAGAGGGGAGGGAGTAACAGGGTGATGGATATTAAGGGGGGGGCATGTGTTATGATAAGCACTGGGTGTTATGTGTAACTAATGAATCACTGAACACTACATCAGAATCTAATGATGTACTATACGGTGGCTAACTGAACATAATAAAAAAATAAAATGTAAAAGTGCTTTGCAAGCTGGAAAGCACTATAGTGCTGTAATTATTATCATTATTTTTTTAAAGATTTTTTTATTTATTTGACAGAGAGAAACACAGCGAGAGAGGGAACACAAGCAGAGGGAATGGTAGCAGGAGAAGCAGGCTTCCCGCCGAGCGGGAGCCCCATGTGGGGCTCGATCCCAGGACCCCGGGATCATGACCTGAGCCGAAGGCAGATGCTTAATGACTGAGCCACCCAGGTGCCCCAATTATTATCATTATTAACAGCACCATTGTTATTAAGAGGTGTGGTGTCTTTTTCCAACATCAATAACTATTCTCCAATCCTCTGACATCACCTGGATATCCAACAATTCAACTCTGACACTACCCAGAGTTAGTGTAGATCCCTCAAAGTAAGGACTCAGGCCACAAAACTGTACCCACTTTAGACATCAGCCACAAATGCTACCCACACTATGTAGAAAATCCCAATGAATTTACACACACACACACACACACATCTACTAGAATAAGTGAATTTAGCAAAGTCATGAAGTGCAAGTCAATATGTAATTTAAATAAGTTTCGTATTGGGGCACCTAGGTGGCTCAGTGGGTTAAAGCCTCTGCCTTTGGCTCAGGGCATGATCTCAGGGTCCTGGGATTGAGCCCTGCATGGGGCTTTCTGCTCAGCAGGGAGCTTGCTTCCGCCCCTCTCTCTGCCTGCCTCTCTGCCTACTTGTGATCTCTCTCTCTCTGTCAAATAGATAAATAAAATCTTTTTTTAAAAAATAAATAAATAAATAAGTTTCGTTTCTACTAGCAACATTAAAAAAACAAAGTTAGAAAAACAATAGAATTTACAAAAGCATCAGCAAAGACACAATAATTAGGAATAAATGTAAAGGTCTAAGATCTGTATACTGAAAACCAAAGAAGAATGCTAAAAGAAATTAAAGACCTGAGTAAGTGGAATGATATACCATGTTCATGAATCAGAAGACTCGATGTTGTGAAGATGCCCATTCTCCTCCAAATTGAATGCAATCTCAATCAAAATCTTAGACTGAAAAAGTTAATAAGCTAATTCTAAAATTTCAGGAAAAAGCAAAAGACCTGTGTAGAGTTTGCTTAGGGCTGCCATAACAAAACATCACACACTGAGTAGCGTAAACAATAAAATTCATCATCTCATGGTTCTAGAGTTTAGAAGTCCAAGACTGAGATATTGCTAGGACTAGTTCCTTGTGAGAGCTGAGAAAGAAAAATCTGTTCCACATGTCTGCTCTAGCTTCTGATAGTTTGCCAGCAATCCTTGATGTTCCTTGGTTTGTATAAATATCACCCTGATCTCTATCTTTATATTCATATGTTCTCCCCATGCGTATGTCTGTGTCCAAATTTCCACTTTTTAAAAGGATGCTGGTCATAGTGGTTTAGAACCCAACCTACACAACTCATTTTAACTTGAAAACCTCTATAAAGACCCAAATAACTTGAAAACCTCTATAAAGGTTTTTCAAGTATTAACTCGAAAGACCCAAATAAAGTCACATTAAAAACCAAATTAAAGACCCAAATAAGGTCACATTCTGAGGTACTCCAGGTTAAGACTTCAACATAGGAATTTTGAGAGGACACATGACAACCTAGAAAAGCCAAGACAATCTTAAAGAACTTACATTACCTGATTACTATAAAATAACAGTAATCAAGATAGTGTGCTAGAGTGATATAAAAAGAGATACATGTATCATTGGGATGGAATAAGGATTCTAGAAATAGACACACATGTTATAGTCAATTGGTTCTTGAGAAAAACACCAAAGCAATTCTATGGAAAAAGGAGTCTTTTCAACAAATGGTGCCAGAATAACTAGATACTCAAATGAAAAAAAAATAAATCTCAACCCCTATCTCATACATATCAAAAATTAATTCAAGATGACTCATAGATCTAAACATAAGAGTTAAAACTATAAAGCTTCTAGAAGGAACCATGGGAGAATATGTTATAATAAGCAAACTTTCTTAGGACACAGAAAGCACTAACTATAAAATTTTTAAAAATTCATAAATTAGATGCCATAAAAACTTAAAACTTGTGTTCATTCAAAAGACACCATTAAGGAAATTAATAGGCAAGCCATAAACTGGAAGAAAATAGTCATAATACATGTATCTGATAAAGTACTTGTTTCCAGAATATAAAAGAAACTCATACAATTCAATAATAAAAAGAAAAATACATACAAATGGCTAACAGACACATGAAAAAATGTTCATCATCTTTAGCCATCAGGGAGATTCAAATCAAAACCACACTGAGATACCACCTTACACCAGTTAGAATGGCCAAAATCAACAGGACAGTAAACAACAAATGTTGGA
>CM053616.1:60300084-60325612 GCA_028646535.1 Procyon lotor | reverse complement strand
CACACTCACACCTGCCCCAAACCTCTCTCTCACACCGGCTCCCTTTGTCTTTGGGCCACTCCCGTTGCCTGGTAACGGCCCTCCCTGGCAGCCCCATTGAAACCATAGCAACGGGCAGCCTAAGCCGCCATTCGTCTCCCTTTTGTCCCTTGCATTGCACGTGGATGCTCCAATTACAGGTACTCAGGCGGCGATGCCTTTGTCCACGGCCCATTCTCTGCGCAGCCGGCTCCCGGGCCCAGAAGCTGTTGGGTGCTACCGTACAAAACGCCTTTGTGCTTCCTCGGCGCCCCTGCCGAGCTGCACTCAAGGACACAGAGAGTCCAAACTCAGTGCTCTCACACCCGCATAGCGGGCTGGCGGTGGGAGAGGGGAGGGGAGGAGGGGGGTGCATGGACTCCCAGACATACTGACCCAACAGCCCCTGGAAGAGAAGCCACGGGCCAGAGGGCCAAGGAGGCCAGTGGCCCCGGCTGCCCACTGCTGGCTATGTGCCTCTCTGGGCTCCGACCCTCCTTCTGTCCATTCCTCTAGTGCCTACCTACGTCATCCTCAAGCCACAAAACCGGTGCACATTCCCTCTTGCCCAGATCTTCCCCCTCTTTGCACACTCAACTCCCACTCCATCTGCAGATGCCAGCTCCAGCACCCTTTTAGGGTGAACCCTTCTGCACTACCCCACTGGCTACCACAGCCCCCTATGTTGTGTCGTACACAGTTGCAAATATATATATATATTTCTTGAGTGGCCTATTAGTTTCCTAGGGCTACTGTAGCAAATCACTACAACCGGGTAGCTTCAAACAATAGACATTTACTGTTTCACAGTTCTGGAGGGCAGGAGTTTGAAATCTAGGTGCCAGCAAGGCCATGCTCTCTAAAGGCTCTAGGGAGAATTCTGGCCTCCTCCTGGCTTCTGGTGGCTGCCAGCAATCCTTGCCATTCCTTGGCTCCTAAATACATGACACTGATCTCTGTGTCTGGTGTTACACGGAAGTCTCCATGTGTCTCTCTGTCCAAATTTCTCCCATAAGGACAACAGTCATTGGATTAGGGTCTATCCTAATCCAGAATGTCCTCATCATAACTTGATTATATCTGCAAAGACTCTATTTCCAAGTAAGGTCACATTCTGAGGTTCAAGGTGAACATGATTTTTTTTTCTTTTTGGCAGCGGTGAGGGGAGACACTATTCAAGTCAGTACAGATGATTATTTCTCCTCTGGACTTATAAGCCCTATGACCTCAGCAAAGGCGGGTACTTTGCTCATCACTCTGCCCCCCAGGGCTCAGCATGGCACCCGTTTTATGTGGCTGTATCCCTCCATCTTCCCACAGCCTTCTCTCCGTTCTGTGTCTTCTAGGGAAACTGGTGGCTACATCTAGGGTCCACCCAGAAAATCCAGGGCGATCTCATCTTGAGATCCTTATTTACACCTGCAAAGATCTTTTTTTTTTTCTTCAAAGTCAGATTCACTGGTTCCAAGAATTCAATGAGGACCTATCTGTGGGGGTGGGGACACCATTCTACCCACTACACCATGTTTATTTTTTCTGTAATTAAAGTCCAAGCTCTGGCTGCTGACAATTTACATTCAATCAGCATTTATGAAGACCAAGTAGTTACCGGTTTTGGAATCTACTCATTTTTTTTTTAATTTTTATTAACATATAATGTATTATTTGCCCCAGGGGGAATCTACTCATTTTTATTTAATTTTTGCAATGACCTTGAGAAGGTAGAATGTGTTCTTCCCATTTTTAAGTTGAGGCAAAAGAGGCAAAGTGGTGAAGTGATTATCCCCCAATTTCCAAATGTAGGAATAGGCTAGGGTCCCCGAATGCACCCTAGTCTCCCTCCCTGCCAGTGTGTGCATAAGGCATTATCCTGCTGACCCCCTTTATTTTCCTGCCTTTGCTTGTTAGGTCCACTCATCCATCAGATTCCTTCCCCCTAGATGTCTCTTCTTCAAGAGGACTTCTCTAACCCCCAGATTGTGTTAGGATCCCTCTTTTGGTTTCCAAGATATCCTTTATAATTTGGTTTCTATTTTTGTGTCCTTCCTCTGAAGGATGAGGTCCTTGAGGATAAGGACTGAACCTAGTTCAATGTTGCATCATCACAATTTACCATGGAGCCAGTCATCTGATCAAGAATGCCATAAATATTTATTAAAGTGAAATTATAGGTGTTATATTATTGCCACAGACTTATTCAACCGAACCCTATTAATATCGGTTACATTATTATGATCACTTGTACAATTGAGACCTCAGTCCCATAGAAATCCTGGGTTTGAGAAGGCTAGTGGATCTTTATTCCTAGGATTCAAATAATTGCAGTTTTAAGACTAGGTAACTGATAAAATGCTAGTGCCATTATGAGAAATCCCAAGAATCAATAGGGTAGACCAATGCTTATCAAACATTCATGGGCACACAAGTCACCCGGGGCTTGTTAAAAATGCACATCCTGGGGCGCCTGCGTGGCTCAGTCGTTAAGCGTCTGCCTTTGGCTCAGGTCATGATCCCAGGGTCCTGGGATCGAGCCCCACATCCAGCTCCCTCCTCAGCAGGAAGCCTGCTTCTCCCTCTCCCACTCCCCCTGCTTGTGTTCCCTCTCTCGCTGTGTCTCTCTCTGTCCAATAAATAAATAAAATCTTTTTTTTTTTTTTAAAAAGGATATCCTGATTCAGCTGGTCTGAATCAGTGGCAGGACTTGAGATTCTGTACCACAAGCTCCCTGGTGATGCCACTCTGGCTGGCCAGCCCCAGGGCAAACTGGAGAAGCCAGGATGCAGCCCATCGGAGCAGGAGTTCAAAGACGATGAGTGAGATCGGCAATGCTGAGTTTGAGGTGCTGAAGTGTTTCTCGAATGAATATTTCAATGGGGTGGCTGTAAACACAGGACCAGGACTTGGAGAGAGAAGCAGCGGCCACACCTTCCGAAACGGCATGCCACATGACATCGGTGAGCTTGTGTAGGGGCGAGGACGAAAACGAAGATCCTGGGGGAAATATCCACATTTGGGAGAAGGAAAGAGAGAGAAACAGAGAAGGAGCAGGAAAGACTTGGAGGAGTTGGGGAGAGAGAGAAACCAGGGGTGTGGAGCAGACGCTTGATCCCAAGCCCATAGGCCCTTGGCCCACCTGAATTCACCCACAGCTGTAGCCAATGATTTTCCCACCTTGAAGGCCTAGGTCAGTCTGTCCTCAACTTGAGGACTTCTTCAAGTAGCAGAGGGCCTTGCTTGGCCTTAGGTAGACTCAACCTAAATGTGTAAGGGAGTTAACACACAGGGGGCAGAGGGGCAACTCTTAACCAATCCAGTACGGAAGTGGATAAATACCCCAGTTCCTTAGTTCTCTGTGGTTCGCAGGCAGGGTTTCTCAGTAGAATGAGGCTCCACTGGCCCCGAACAGTAATCTCCTCAATAACACACCTCTCCCTGACTTTTCTCTCTTCCCTATCTCACTTCCGCCTTCCCTCCCCTAAGTCCTTGTTTCAGGTCCGCTTTGAGGAGGGGGAACTCACACTAAGGGGTTAGTGGCCATCCTACAAGGGACAAAGTGCAAATGGCAAATACAAAGAACAAGGGCATGACTGTAAGTCGTGGAAGGCGTTTTAAGCCAGTCTTGCAAAGAGGCCCTCACCTCCGCTAGCCCAGGCAAATAAAGGAACTGAGTGAGGCAAGTATTCTCGCGATTAGATCCACTGATTTCTCATGGGAAAGGGGCAGCTCCAAAGGAGCATCCCTCCCCGCAGCATCAGCACCACCAGCAACCACCAACACCTGGGGGCAGACACTGTCCTGGGAGATGGGCAAAGCGTGAGGAGGAGGGACAAGTTTGCCGGGCTCGGTTCACCTCCCTGAAGAGACTCTCTGGGTGCAGCTGCGATATATAACACACAAGCACAACTAATAAAACTGATTGTAAAGCACTTTGCAGATCCAAAGTGCCACATAAATGCTAAGTAAGAAAATTAATCTTCGCTACAAAGAACTCACGTTGCGAGACTGGAATAATTTTGAGACGGTGCCAGGGGAAGGGGAGTGTGTGCCATCTCCCCTCCCATCTCTGCCTTTACTCTCCCCCCACACCAGGGTATGCCTAGGCACTCCTGAGCAGCACATGATGCTTTCACGTGCCTCCCCCGCGGACACTCCCCAGTACGCAGACCACCCCACACACAGCAGCCCACGCACATATGCACAGAGACAGTTTCATAACTGTGCATCTACACTCAGATGCCCCCTGACACATATAACCCACACCCACATCCCTCACCCCACCTATGTGCACCCAGAGATGCCCTCAGAGCCAAGCATCACACCTAGACACACACATATACATAAACCCACAAGGGTTCATGCACGTACACTGTTTCTCACACATCCCATCTTCTAAAGCTGCCCCCCCCACCAAAACTTCTTACACAGGTCGCCACAAATTCATCCCAAGGCCCCGTCGCAGAAGAAGCACCCCCTTCCATGTACACCATCACGTGGTCTCACACAAGGCCTCCATCCATGTTGCAGGATCTCAAATCAGTGCGTGAAATCCTTCACATCCTCCTTGTGTTAAAACGGTACATCCAAGCCCTTCGTGACATGACTTCCTCTCACTGGGGACTTAGTTTCTTTCCCCGCCCACTGATGGTGGACCTGGCCACACGATTTGCTCTGGCCCACGCGACGTCAGCACACGTGAACAGAAAGGTCGGGATGTGTTTGTGAGCCTTACGAGTGTTCTCTTGGTCTCCAGGGATCTGCCAGGAGCAGAGCGTGATGACGACGGTGAACGTGCAGCGGGCGTGAACTTCACGCACACCGGCAGCTCGGCCCAGCTGGAGCCACGGCCCAAAGTAGACCTACCCAGCTGCGTCCCGTCTAGATCAGCCACGTTGTAGCTGGCCCCCAGACCTCCAAGTCTCAGACTACGCTAGAGGTTGGAAAACTGCAGCCCGGGGTCAAATCGGACCCATGCCTGTTTTTGCACATAAAGGTTTGTTAGAAGAGAGCCATGCCCGCTCATTTATGTATCATCTATGCTGCTCTCGCCCCACAAAGGTAGAGTTGAACAGTTGCAACAGACAATGTATGGTCAACAAAGCCAAAAATATTCACCATCTGTCCCTTCACAGAAAAAGTTTTCCAATTCCTGGAATAGAGGCAAGTTGTTGTAAGGCACTGAGTTTTGGCACTTAGTTTGGTCCACAGCATTACTGTGGCAGTAGCTGATTAATTCATATGAAAAAAAACACAAACGCTTCAGATACCCTCTCCCGTCCATCGAGTTTTGTTCCCATGTATCTATCGACACACACGTCTCATCTCATAAACTTACCCGTAGGCATCGTCAGCCACAAACACCCCCGTGATCTGCACATACACGGGTGCCCACACTCAGATCCACATACAGACTTGTATATAAGTGCATGTGTGCACACACACTCACACACACTCACACACACACGTGCGCGTGCCTGAGATATTCCCTCACAAGGGCACACATAACGCTCCCACATCACTCAGGCATTGCTTCACACGCCACTCATACCCACAGGTCCACATACTTCCACATGAAAATGAACACATGTGCATCTGTATATGCTTTCTGGTCCCACTTCAGCTTTCTTGACTATTAAAAAAAAAAGCTTAAATAGCCCAATAAGTCCAGGGTCTTCTGTAGAAATTCTTTAGACTACTGGGGGTACCAGAGCAGCGGGCCAGGTAAGCACAAAGGGTTTTGGGGTCAACCAGACGGAGGCTCCAACACCAGCACAGACAGTGCTTGGCTGAAAGATGTTGGGTAAGTGCCTTCCCCTCTCTGAAGTGCCAGGTCCTCGTCTGCAAAGTTGGCAAAATAAAATACCTCCCTTGCGGGATGGTTTTGAAGATGACAACTGACACAGGAGGCAGTTTGGTAAAGTGCTTGTCGCTTAACATGCATATGATAACTGGCTCCAATTCCTCACTGCACTGAGCACCTGGGTGGCTCAGTCCATCAAGTGTCCAACTCTTGATTTCAGCTCGGGTCATGATCTCAGGGTCATGGGGTGGGCCCCACGTCGGGCTCTGCACCCAGCATGGAGTCTGCTTGGGATATCTCTCTCTCTCTCTGCCCCTTACCCTCCTCTCTAAATGAATGAATGAATGAATGAATGAAATTTTTTTTAATTTAATTTTTTTTTTAAGATTTTATTTATTTGACAGAGAGAAACACAGCGAGAGAGGGAACACAAGCAGAGGGAATGGTAGCGGGAGAAGCAGGCTTCCTGCCGAGCAAGAAGCCCGATGCGGGGCTCGATCCCACGACCCTGGGATCATGACCTGAGCCGAAGGCAGACGCTTAACGACTGAGCCACCCAGGCGCCCCTTTTAATTTAATTTTAAATAAATCTTTAAAAAAATTTCTTTGGGGTACCAAAAAAGTGTTCTTGCAAGCCTAGATCTCAAAAGACTAAGAGCCTTGACTCTGAGGGCCACAAGAACCCTCCCCAGGAAGAAGGGAGTAGGCTAAGATTTTGTACCCAATGGTACAAATGACTCCAATTTCTGATATTGTTGAGAGCAAAAAAGTATGCATGACCTCCAAACGGACGGAGAGACTGCCTATTTGACAGACTGACTTCACTTTCTGCCCCAAACAACCCCTTTGTCCCCAGGTTTTCTTCCTTTGAGCAACCTTGGTTCCCTCTTTATGTCCCTTGTCTGGTCCTCATTGCTATACTGTGGCAGCTCTTACAATATAGTCTCACACTGCTACATAGTTGCTATGGACTCAGTCCTGTCCCTCCAAAATTCCTAATGCCCAATGTGGTGGTATTTGGAGGTAGGGCCTTTGGGAGGTCGAGATGAGGTCATGAGTGTGGGGCCCTCATGATGGGATGAATTCCCTTATAAGGAGAAGCACCACAGAGCTTGTTTTTGGCCCCACCCCTGCGAGTACCCTGCAAGATTATGATCATCTCCAAGCCAGGAAGAGAGCCTTAACCAGAAACCAACCTTGCTGGCACCCTAATCCCAGACTTCCAGCCTCCACGACAGTGAGAAGATGTCCATTGTGTAAGCCAGTCAGCCAGCCATAGTACTTGTTATGGTAGCACAAGCAGACTAAGAATGGTGTTGCCCAAGGCTATGCACCAATCGAGAGTAAGGTCCACGAGGCAGAGCTCTCTGTTTATTTCTGGAGCCCCAGCATGTCGGATCCGGCACATCCCAAGTGCTGCAGAAAGACAGGTGAATGAATGAATATGTGAACAAATGCAGCTGTTGCTTCCACGGCAGGATTAAAAATACCTTGAGGACATGAGCTTTATCTCTTCTGTATTGCCCACTGAGCTTTTACAATTCACATAAATTGAAAGAAGGAAAGAAAATGGCAAGGGGAAGAGTAGAAGGAAAGAGAGAAAGAAGGGAAGAAAAGGAGAAGGCCCGTGGAGAGGCGATTTGAAGGAAAGAAGAAAGAAAATAGGAAGAAGAGAGGGAAATGAAGGACAAAATTTGAATTCTTTGCCTGTCTCCACCAGCTGTGTGACCTTGGACACGTTACTTAACCTCCCTGAGACTCCGTTATTGTCTTCAGCAAAATGGGGGTGATAATAGTGGCTAACACAGGACTTTCTGAGGATAAAATGAGATGATCTATTCAAAGCTCGCACTGCGTGGAGAGTGGTAAGTGGTCCAGGAAGGCAGAGCAGCAATGAGAAGGACAACAAAGATGACCCTACGGTCGGCGGCAATTTACAAAGGGAGGGGGAAAAGAGGGAGGAAGAGAAAGGATGAAGAGCTGGCTGATTTGGAACCAGCTCCTTCGGAAGGTGGGAGGCCTGGTGTGGGGGGACCAGAGCAGCGGGCCAGGTAAGCACAAAGGGTTTTGGGGTCAACCAGACAGAGGCTCCAACACCAGCACAGACAGTGCTTGGCTGAAAGATGTTGGGTAAGTGGCTTCCCCTCTCTGAAGTGCCAGGTCCTCGTCTGCAAAGTTGGCAAAATAAAATACCTCCCTTGCGGGATGGTTTTGAAGATGACAACTGACACAGGAGGCAGTTTGGTAAAGTGCTTGTCGCTTAACATGCATATGATAACTGGCTCCAATTCCTCACTGCACGAGTGTCAACGTTTATGGAGCTTCTTTAAATACCTGAAGGACCTGGACTTCTCTCTCGCGTGCATTTATCCTAGTTTCCCTCCCCCCTTCCTTCTCTGGTATGTAACATTTTTAAAACAACACGTTCATTCAGCTGTTTCTCACCACTTTTGTCTTGTTGCCATATAAACATATACAAATAAAACCATTTTAAAGAGAATTTCTTTTTTCCTTTAAAGTTTCTTCAATAATGGAATTCCCGTAAAGCTCTGAATTGTGCAAATACATCCTATGTAATTATTTTTGCATGAGCTACTTTTACACACACACACACACACACAATTTGCTGAAAGAACACGCTATGCACTTGGTAATGCCCTCCACATTCTGTATGAGAATTTGTCATTATGATAAAATATAATATATCATCATTATATTATTATGCCCTCCATCCCTTGTCCTAAGAATAAGCATTTAACAAGTTATACCCATACTTAACCCCCCAACCTCCTAATGAAATTGTTACCATTTGGACTGCAGAGTTTTTTTTTCTTTCTAAGTGTTTTATTCAAGTAAAACATATATTCAGAAAAGTGTAACTATCATAAATGCATAAGATGATGAATTTTTGCAATGTGCTCACAGCTGTATCACCTGCACCCAGATCAGAGGCCCCCATGAGTCCCTCTTTAAGGCCAACTGCTATCCTGATTAGATTAGATTAGATTAGCCAGTTTGGCTCTTTATATAAATGGCATCGTACAGTATTATTATGCAGAATAATGACACCCCCCAAGATGCCCATGTCCTAATCCCCAGAATCTCTGAATGTGTCACCTCGTATGGCAAAAGGGACTTTGTGGGCATGAGTAAGTTAAGGCCTTGGGGATGGGGAGATTATCCCGGATCTGTATCCCTGTTTTAAAGATGCAGCCCAGGTGGATTAAGTCTAAGGCCAAAGGGTACACATTAAGCGGCAGGGCTGGGATTTGGATGGAGGCAACATCTAGAACCCATACTTTGAACCACTGCTCCAGGTGGGAAGAGGGAGGCTGTGCAAAATGGCACCCTGAGCAAGATCACACAGATCAAATCTGATGGTGCTTCCTTGCTGAGTGGACATACCACAGACATTTCCTGCCCAGACCCACGACGCCGGAAGCCTCAGGAGACTGCATGCTCTTCCCAGTCTGCCACTCTTGGGTCCACAGCAACTGCTTGAGCCACTCACCAGCCACAGGGGAGGCTCAGCTGACTCCTCAGTGTCACTTGCTGCCCCATACCCCTCAGGGGGAGAGGAAGTGCCACCAGCTCTCTGCTGCTGTCTGAGGAAGGCTGTGGTCTCTAGGCCCCTTTGCACCAGCTTCCGAGAGCGATGACCAGGCAGAAGGGAATGTCTGCTGGGTTTTCTATGTGGCATGTAGACTGGAATAGTTTAGCAGAGATAGGGCTGTCCATTATGGCCACCTGGAAAAGTTCCTTCCAGAGTTCTTCTTCCAAGGAAACAAGGAGATTTAAGCTGGCCACAGGGCTAAATGCAAAGCCAGGGTCCTCAAGGTCAGACAGGATTCAGACTATACAGGCTGAAAGGGACATTTCACAAACTCCTTAACTCTCAAGATGAGAAAACCTAACACCTACATCATACTACTGGTTTTTATTGAGCACCTACTAGGCACCAGGCACTGTGCTAGGTGCTTTGGCACTGTTTTCTCTATAATCCTCACTATAGTCTAGAGACATAGACCAGTATTAGGCACCCTTTACTGAGAAAGGATGGAGCTCAAGAAGCCTTTCTCAGGGCTGCATGGCCAGAATTGGGAACCAGAGCTTTCTGACCCTGGAGATAGGTGCCCAGCCACAACAGTTTACACCTTCCAGAGGGAAAGTTTCTTATGATCATTAAGTCCTCTCCTATTCCCTGGATATTATATCTAGATATGACACCTAGAACCACAGCAGCCATTCTATGACTTTGAGGAACCAGGCTGAGAGCAATTCCATGGGCTTAGAGATGAAAAGAATCCTGGTTAGATGACATTGTTGAAATGCTCGTTAACTCACTACAGAACCAGATGTCCTCTGGGATGCCTGTTAGGGAACGTTATGGAAGTCTTTCTTGCTTAAAGTACATTGAGTCAAGATTTTCTATTACTTGCAACCAGAAGCACCCTCACTAATACGATGACCCCTAAATTCTGGTGTCAAACTGCATGGGTTCTCCTCCCCATTCCACCACCAATTAGCAATGTGACCTTGGGCAAGTCTTCTGAGCTTGGTTTTCCCCATCTATACAATGTGGTGGGTAACAGTCATCCAGAGTCATAGCGAGGGTACAATGAAAGCAAAAAAGTCAAAGCGCATTGCAAATAGGAAAGCCTGAGGTGTCGCGGGATATTATTATTGCTGCTGATAGTATAGACTCAGCGGGGCCAGAAGAAGCCTGGGGTACCCTGGGGGGCCCAGAGCCTGCCCTTGTTATTGGCGAGGCACTCAAGGAAGGGAGCAGCTGCACACGCTCAGATAAGGCCACATTTGCATTCCCCAGCCTCTCCCGCCCAGTGCTCTGCCGCCTGAGCCAGACGGCAGCCCTTCCCAGGGGCATGGGGCCAGCAGTGAGCATCTGATGGAGGGACGGAGGCTGAGGCAGGGGCTGAGAAGAGGCTGCACCCCAGCTACGGAGCCCCCCCGGGGAAGGTCATATACCAGTGACAGGAGAAAATTCTCGCTATCCTATCCTGACAGTCTCCTGCACGGTCGGGTCCTTGCTTTCAGCCTCACGTTCAGCCTTCATAACAACTCTACGAAGTAGATTTATTCTTATTTTATGGATGAGAGAACTGAAGCTCAGAGAAGTTAACAAACATGTCCAAGTTTAAGCAGCCAGAAGTGGAAAGGTCAGGTCTGTCAGACACCAAAGCCAGCTCTCCACTGCCAGGCTGTAGCTAAGAAAATTAGCTACCCCTCAAGCTGCATGAAAACAGGAAAATTAGAACCATTCCAGGGCGAGTTGGGACTCTCGTGTTCACTGGCCTTGCCTTCGTGGCGCTCGCCCCCCAGCCTGTGGCTGGAGCTTTTTCTGACATTCTGCCTTTGACATCCTGGCCTGTCTCCGAACTTTCCAATTCCTTCTGTGTCAGCCTCCTAGGTAGGGGTCCTGATCTCACGGGAGACGATGCTGCTCTGAAAAGGGCCTCAGAGGGGGTGGAGACGATACCGTTCACTAAGAGCCTGGGAGCCGAACAGGGCAATCTAGAAGGAACATGTGAAAGTAGGCTGGTTACTCTCTGCTTGTGATACAGCAGCCCCCACCCCCACACCAACCAGATCCCCTCTGCCATCCTCCACAATGCTCTCCGCCTCCAGAGGCTGGTCCATATGGATGGCGTCAAGGGGCCCCCTGACTCTAGCTCCCCAATGAGTTTGGTCAAAGGGAGGCACTGGGAGAGAACAGAGAGCAAGAAGAAAGAGTTGGAGGTATTTCTCCCATTGCCTCCCCCACTCGCTCCCCACCTCAGTGCTGCACTTCTGGCTGCAGCCAAGTTCTTCCAGGACCACAGCTCCTTCTAGCCCCCTCCCCGGGCCCACCTCTTACCATGTTCTGGAAGCCCACTCCTCTCCTTGTATATTCAAGGCAAGGGTAACTGCTTCCAACTCTGGCAAGTCTCAGCATCTCTGGGTGTCTCAGCGTCCTCACCTGTCCTCCTAACCTTGCCCTCTCCCCTGTGAGTAAGCCTTTTATTAAATGTCCTTCAAACTCTCAGCTTTGTTTCCTCATGGGGCTCTGAGTATTGAGGGGATTTTTTTGGTGGGAGGGGGAGGAGAGATTGTAATTTGTTCTTGAGAACTTGGGCTGTCTTGGCTCAGCTACTCAGATGAATCGCCAGTAGGAGGAGCTTAATGAATTGGCAGTGGTTGGTGAGGCACCGTGTGATATCGTCACAGTAAAGTGGCACTCAGTGGCTAGGGCAGTCTATTTCTGGGGTATTTAGACTGTGACAAGCCAAATTCCATCTGGCCTAGTCTGCCTGGATCCCAGCGAGCTTCAGAATGATGAAGAGGAAACAGCCAATGGTGGTGGGATAATACCCAGCTCTCACACATGAAAGCTCCCTCTCTTCGGCCACCCAGCACTTTCCAATGGACAAGGCATTTTCTCCTGCGTTCACTCATCTGAGCCTCACAACAATCCTGTGAGGCAGACAAATAAAGGCTGCTTCCCCTTTTTTACAGATGAGAAAATTAAAATTCAAAGGAAGCGAAGGAATGCATCTAAAGTCACATGTCCAGCAGGTTTCAACCCCAGCCACGGTGATCTCAAATCTGGGGCCTTTTACAACACACCTCGCCCTTGTAGCTGATACACTCTCTGCCTCAGTTGCTGTGGGATCACTTGGCAAACCTGAGAAAGCTGTCCTTCCCTCAGCCTAAAATATATACATACATACATACATACATACATACATACATGCATGCATACATATGAGCTAGAATATGATCATTGAGCACTCATTATATACTAGGCATTGAGCAAAAATACTTTATACTTTATCCCTTTCAATCTCAGTGATACTGTGAGATAGTCATGATTATCTCCCACTTACATGTAGAGGAAGCTGGGGTTCAGAGAAGCTAAGTGACTTCCCCAAAGTCACACAGCTGGTAAGTGTAAGACCTGAAATGTAAAACTAGACCCGTTTTATGCCTCTTGGGCTTAACCATGGCACTAAAAGGCTTCCACTCCAAATGCTTCCAACAGAGAGCCTTGACATGACGAGTGAGAGGCATGCCCTTCCCTTCTGCTAATGCCTGGAGCTATGTTAGCAGGTGGAGTGCTGCAGTTGAGACTTGATCATCCTGCAGACAGCACCCTTGGCAAAGCAACTCCCTCCTGGAGGCTTGTCTTAAACTGTCTGGTCCAGCGCAATGTTACACTGAACTTGGGAAGACGAAGAGTCAAGTTTCCATAGATGGAATGAAGGACACTCCACATATGTCTAGCATTTCACATCTTAGGATAGGCTCTGATATCTCCTAAGCCATTTTATTCTTATGGTAAACCTGTTGGGCACACAGGACAAATATTCCCAAACCTCTCTCTCTTAAGAGGAAACCAAGGATGCAAAAGAGTAAACAGACTTACCCAAGGTCACACAGCTGGTACAGGCAGAGCCAGGATTCTGACCTACATAGCTTGGGTTCCAATGCTTATCCTTACTCCACTGTAATGTGCTCTTTGGCTTGGGATAAGAATCCGAGCAGGCAAACGACTTGCCCAACGTCACACAGCAAGACAGTATAGCTGGGATTAAACTCAACCAAGACACCTGGCTGCATTTTGGCAGCCACCCAGACATCCTCTTCTTGGATGTTGCCCCCTCTTGGAGCTTCTCCCCCTCAATTTCCTCTCCTCAAAGCAGCTAGAATGAAGAGATGTCTCCCACCCCATAGCCTCCTTGGACAGAAGGGGAAGGAGGAGGAGGGGAGACTAGTAAGGAGGAGGGGAAGCCACAGTGGGTCTTATTTGCATGAGCTGGTTATAGCATGGTTTCCTGAACTCTTGGCAGTATCCCCCTGCTCTCTGCCTGCAGGAAGGAGGTGGAACAGCTGTGTGCACATCTGCCGGAGGAATTCTTTAAAGAGCAGAGATGATGCTATTTTTCTACCAGCAGTAGCAACAGCAGGGCGAGTGCTTGAGGCTCATTTTGGGTTCGTTCCCTCTCTGTCTGAGGTTCATGTCTTTGGAACAGCTGTGTACACAGAGCAAAACAAGACTGTAAGGCAACGAGGCCACTGAAGCAAGCTCAGGAGCCCTCTGGTCAAATTCATGTGAACTGATTCTTCATGGAGGTTGCTCACAAACAGAAAATAATAGCAAAGACTCACTGTGTGCCAGGCGGTCTTCTAAGTTATATTTATATTTATTTATTCCATTTATATATTTCATATTTATATGTATCAAATTAGTCTGTGTGTATGTGTATTCCAAAAAAAAATATATGCCATACGAATATCAGTATCATCAGTGGTTCCCAAATTTTCATGTGTACATGAATCACCCAAGGCATTATTTAAAAATCAGATTCCTGGGTCCCTGCCTTCTGAATTCAGAAGGCCTAGAGAGCCCAGGATTTGCATTTTAATAAGCTCCCCTGCTTGATTTTTATACAGGGCGCAAGGGACCACTCTTTGAGAAAGACTGACAAAGAGAGGCTTTCATTCTCAAACTTTATGCCAGCATCTATGATGGGCACAGGGGAAATAAAGATAATTAATTCTAACGCTGGCTACCATTACCTGAATGATAACCATATTCCAGGCAACTTGCTAAATGTCTTATATTTACCAATGCTTAATTTATCACAACAACCCCCAAGTCAGGTAATAGTATTACCTCCACGTTACAGATGAGTAAACTGAAATCCACATAGGTGAAGTAACATGCCTAAAACCTCAATTGCCCAAAGTCTCACACATAACAAGCAGGGGAACTGGGATGTGAAGGCAGGTCTTTTGATTTCTGACATTGATCTTAACCATGGCTGCATAGCCCCTATCCTTGTGTAACTCCCAGAGTAGCGGAAGAGCCAAATTGGGGACCTAAACAGACCTAAACAGAAACATCATAAAGAATAAAAAAGAATCATATAGCAACACATTTCAGGTATTGTGAAGGTTAGCAGAGAAGAGAGATCACTCCTTGTCAATAGACAACCCTGGTAGGCTTCCTAAAGGAGGTGATAATTATATAGAGTTTTCTTAAAAAGGGTAGGATTTAAACACAGTAGTGATGGGTGTTGGAGGGAAGAGAATGTCAGGAAGAATTAGGATCATAAGCAAAAGCAATGATGTCAGAAAGAACAGAAATTTGATGGGAAATATGAGCAACTAACCACTTGGTTAGTGTGAAACTATAGGCAAGTATGAATAGCTCATTCACTCATCCCTTTCAAATGTTTATTCAAGGCCTTAGCTGACTGCCCTATTTACAGCTGCAGTGAAAATTCTGCACCCCTCCTCCTTTATTCCATTTTCCAGCTTTATTTTTTCTCAAAGCATTTCACATTCTAATACAGAATTTGTCTTTAAAAAAAAACAAAAACAAAAACTTCTTGTCTAACTCCATCCACTAGAACACAAACTCCAAGAGGGCAGGTATCTTTGTCATTTTTGTTCCTTGTTGAATCTTTGGCACTGTAACAGGACCTGAGATGTGATAGGAGCTCCACAAATATGTGTTAAAATTTGAATGACGATGAACCATGAGAGACTGTGGACTCAGAGCAACAAACTGAGGGTTCTGGGCGGGGGGGGGGGGGGGGGGGGGGGGGGGGGGGGGGAGGGGAGTTGGGCAAGCTTGGTGGTGGGTATTGAGGAGGGCACCTATTGCATGGAGCACTGGGTGTGGTGCATGAACAATTAATCTTGTAACACTGAAAAAATAAACATATTTGGGAGGAAAAAAATGTGAATGACGAAAACAAGAAGGGCATCAAGGGCAAAGTGCTTGGAAAATTCAGGACCTTGGACAGAGATCCACTGTTCCTCCTCTGGGAGCTCTCCCACCCCCACTGCTGAATCTAATGTACAGCCAAGATTAGACATTTTGTCACATCCAGATGTGGCAGCCTACACCAGCCCCTCCTACTGCAGCCATCAGTAGAGTTTCTGGAATCTTGATAGGCTAACCAGGCTGGTGACATAAACAATGTCCCAAGTCTGGAAGATGCAGGTGAGTTTTCCCATTAAGGCAAGCTTAGCCTCCTAGGGCAATTCCTAAATCAATCCCCTACCACATAATAGCCTTCTGCACTTTCTCTCCACTAAAACATCTTTGACAAATCCTACTCCTCTCCCTCCTCCTTTCTGATGAGTCCTCAGACACTCCAACCAGTCTGTTCTGATTCATATTTATCAGCTTGGGGCTGTCTTCCCTTCCACTATCACCCTCGTATTCTCCCCCAAGTTAATTGGGGAAGACGGATGGATGATGGCGCCTGTGTAACCTAATTAAGATAAAAGTTTCCACTGATCTCCCTGCTGGAGAGACAAAAGATGTTGCCAGCAATAACTCCTGATGCTGACATGTCTGATATGTGCAGCCCCATGAAGGAGTCAAGGGTCTTAGCTGCCTTCAGAACCAAAGGATCCCAGTTACACAATCCCCCATGACCCAACCAGCTGTGAAGTGTGGGGCAGGTAAATCCTCAACCTCATGTTTGCTGAAAACTTAGTGTTTGTATCCAGAATCTGACCACTCCTCACCACCTCCACCTGGACCAAGACCCCCACTAAGTCTTACTGGTATTACTGCAGTAGTCTTCTCATTGGTCTTCCTGATTCCATGCTCATCCCCCTATGGCCCATTCTCAATACAATAACCTGGTCACATTGTTATGTTCCTTTAGAATGAAATCGACTCAAGTCAATCCTCTTTTCATAACCCTCCCATGGTTCCTCAAATTGCTCAGAGTAACAGCCAGAGTCTCCACATGCCCCTACCTCTTGGGCCCAGCTCCCCTTGCTTACCCTGTTCCAATCAAATTGGTCTCCTTGTTGCTGCTAAAATGCTCCCAGCATCCTCGGGCCATCTGCTTTGCATGGGCTGTTCCCTCTGACTGGAATGCTCTTCCTCCAGGTAGCTTTCTGGCTCATTCCCTCATCTCGTACCACCTTAGTTAACATTGCAACACATACTACCAATCACTCTTACCCTGATCTATTTTTTCTATAGCATTTGCCACTTTCTAACACACTGGATAACTGATTTGTCCATTACTGGACAACTAGCACATGAACACCACAGAGACAGAGATTTTGTGTGTTTCATTTCCTTCTGCTTCCCTGGTCCTTTATATAATGCCTGGCACATAGTAAGCACTCAATAAACATTTACTGAATAAATGAGTCAACAGAAGTATAAAAATTTGCATTACAAAAAATGGCTAGATGGAACAAAAGTAACAGTGGCAAAAACATAAAAACCAACATCAACCCTGAGGTATAACCATCAAGTGCTTGACAGTCTACAGGTGTGCAACCTATGTCAGAACTGCAGATCGTAAGTAAACCTGAGGTCACATTAACAGGGTGGCTCTGCCACCCCCTCGCTGTGTGACTTCGGGCAAGTTACTTAACCACTCTGAACTTTGCTTTCCTTACAGAAAATATGAAGATATTAATACAAACCTGTATCATGAGGTTATTGTAGAATTGAATGTCTTAATACACCTAAGGGGCTTAAAATAGTACTATAAATTAGTGAACAGTTACAACTCAGAGCCTGCATGTGCTGACATAGGTCCTGAGCCATCGACTGGAGGAGGCGCAGAGGGCAGAAAGCTGGGTCTCACCGTTGCTCAAAGCTCCTGCCCCTGGATACAACGACTAGAGGCCACCATGAAACCCCAAGGGCCAGAAGCACTGAGAACTCAGATAGAGTTGTGCAGATGGAGTTTTCTTTAAGTTTGGCTCCTACCTCATCCCTAAGAAGCCCTGCTTAGGTCCAGAATCTCAGGTATGTCTTGAACCTGACAGCTTTGACTTTTCATCTTAACTGCTAACTTCATTGGAGCTCAAAATGAGGCCATTACGGAGGTGGGTGTGGGTAAGGGGAGAGACAGACACTTGACTGCACTTACTACTCTATTCTTCCCTCCCCAACTCTCCCTGGCCACAAATCTCCCTTCTCCTTAACCACAAAGCAGTATTTCCCATGCATGTCATGAAAACAAGCAGACTCTAGCCAAGACATTATACGTATGTTGTGGAAACTGCTAAGTTCCTGGGTTATTTGTTAGGCAGTAATAGGTAATGAATACATGTGGGATGGGACCTGAAAATCCGCATTTCCAAAAGCTCCCAGGTAATGCCCACATTTGCATGGACTATACTCTGAATAGCCAGGCGATTAGATGATTTGCTCAAGAATACACAGCTAGTCATAAGTGGTAGAACTCGACTCTGAACTTGGATCTACCTGTCCACATCCCCTTGGCATTGACTGTTCCAACATATGTTTCAGAGTTTTCTCCTGCGAGTCTCTACCCAAGGGCTTTCTTCCTGTCCACTCAGGACATACTAGGAGTTCTGGGAGTTAATGCCCCCAAAATGGTACTTACTCAGTGATGAGTGGGAGCTGGAAGATAAAAGTCCCAGCTTCTTAACTTCTTCAGTGGGATAGCTCTGATGTATGCTTTACACATCTCCCAGGAGTCCCCAGTGAGCTGAGTTCCAATTGTCCACAGTGTTTACATGCTCAATAACAAGCCTTTATTGCCTTTTCCCCCTTCCCTATGTCACTTTCTCACTTTCCTACTAGTAGTTCTCAAAACCATTTGCCAAATAAACTACTGGCATTTAAATCCTTGTCCTGGGATACTGTGTAGCAGCCACTGTGCAAAGAGTACACACACTCTCTCTTCCTCGATAAGTATATATCATATTGCATCTCATTTAATCTGTACAACTGATAGTCTAATTTTTTAGACAGCTGAGGCACAGGGAAGGTGAATGACTTACCAAAGGTTACACAGCTAGGAATGAGCAGAGCAGGGCTTGAATGTAAGCCTCTCCGACCTGAAAGACTAGGTTCTTACAACTCTATCCACACCTCGCCCACTGTCTTCTGCCCTCAGTCTAAAACTACCCATCTCCATTCTCAGACCTTTTGCCTATATGCAAGAAAATTCCAGGCCGGAGGCCCCCTCCCAATGTAGCTCCTTGTCCTGCAAAAGAAGAGGCCAGTAAATCAGTATGAACATAACCGAAACTACTACTAAGTCACTAAGTGACTAAGTAACAAGACCTCAAGACATGTTCTCAAAAATGTGACCCAGGCAATGAGGGATAACATCAGGTTTTAAGCACATCTTTTAGTGTCCAAACAGAAAAGATTCTATTGTGACAAGTGGATCCTGAGTCGATCATCACATGTGGTAATTTAATTCAGCAAACTATAGGGCTCTGCTCTGAAAGCGAGGGTAAGGAATTTCACTTAGTACCCTCTGCCCCAACTCATTACTAGTGTTAAACAAAATCTACCCAGTGTCTAGATGATAATAGGCACTCAGGACTATTTCTTTTTTTTTTTTTAATATTTTATTTATTCATTTGAGAGAGAGCACGCGCACATAAGCAGGGGAGAGAGTCAGAGGCAGAGGGGAAAGCAGACTCCCTGCCGAGCAGGGAAGCCCAATGCAGGGCTCCATTCCAGGACCCTGGGATCATGACCTGAGCTGAAGGCAGGTGCTTAACCATCTGAGCTACCCAGGCTGTCCCAAGACAATTTCTCAAATAAATGAATCAATCAATGAAGCAGTGAACCAATGAACATAGGTGTACCACCCGGATGGGCACGACATCTCCTACCCATTTGACAAAGTAGCCAAGTGCTCTCATATGCACTAAAGAATCATAACTCTTCATGTAGAGTGCTTCCCAAAATTTTCAAGATTACTCCCTATGTGATGTCTTATCTTAATCTCCCCTCCCCCACAACCACCTTTGAGCTTGTTGAAATAAAATGGACAGCAAATGAGTATGAAGGAAAGAACTTGATCCTTTATGTCCCAGAAATGTTAAGCTCTAGCCCTGATTTTGCCAAGATTTGCTACTAACTTGTTATGTGACCTGGGAATCCTTTCTTCCCCATTCTGAGAACCAATGTCCTTGTCTTTAAAATGAAAGAGGTTAAGCTGAATTTAAGATCAAAGATTGTCTTCTGGTGCTAACCTTTTATGATTCCAATATCCATCCAGGTAGGAAGGAAGGGCCAAATTTTACACATCACAGATTTTCCAATGCTTCCTCAAATCTCACCTGTGGATCTCTGTGTATAGTTATTCCTGCCAATCAAAAATGCTATTTCGTTGTATGCTCATCATGTTCCTGGGACTATGCAAGGAACTCTCCATACACTATCTTACCTATTCCTCACAACAACCTGTGAGCCTGGGCTTGAGGTATCATTTATATATCTTTTGGCTGCTAGTAAATGACCACCAACAGCTTAAGCAGTAAGAACATTCTTAACAAGGAAACTGGACTGTTTCCCACTGCTGATTCAGCATCTCAAGGATATTACCAAGAATGTAGGCTCTTATACCCTTCTCTTCCATCATCCTTGGAGTGCTGGTTTTTCATTCGCAGGTTTGTTGCCTCTTGGTCACAAGATGGTGACTATGGCTCTAGACATCATAACCCCATGCAACAATGTTCAAAGCAGAAAGGAGGAAAGGGAGCAGGAGTCTATTCTCAGGTACTGCTCTTTTTCACTGGAGAAAAATCACTCCGAGAATCCTTTATATCGACTTCCCCTTTATCTCATTGGCTAAAACTCAAGTCACATGGTCAACCTTGACAACAAAGAAGGCTATAAAAGTATCTGGCTTTTTCAACTTCTAGAGTTGGGTGGTGGGCATAAGAAAAAAATGAAGCATGCTGTTGGCTAGGGAAGCAACAGTGTCTGCCACACTACTTATCCCCCATGTGAAATTAACAAAACTGGGGCTTAGAGAGGTTAAGTAACTTGTCCACTCTCATACAGCAAGTAAGTGGCAAAACCATAAGCTAGGTTATGCCCAGTTCCAGAGCCTGTGCTCTTAACTACTGTCAACACCAAACCTAGGCACCAGTTAGACCTTTAAAAGTCAAATGTTGGGCAATTTAAAGGGAGTCACATTTTCTAAGAAGATATTGAAAGAGAGGGGCACCTGAGTGGCTCAGTGGTTAAGCCTCTGCCTTCGGTTCAGGTCATGATCTCAGGGTCCTGGGATCAAGCCCTACATGGGGCTCTCTGCTCAGTGGGGAGCCTGCTTCCCCCTCTCCCTCTGCCTGCCTTTCTGCCTACTTGTGATCTCTTTCTCTCTGTCAAATAAATAAATAAATAAATAAATAAATAAAATCAGGAAGGAAGGAAGGAAGGAAGGAAGGAAGGAAGGAAAGAAAGAAAGAAAGAAAGAAAGAAAGAAAGAAAGAAAGAAAGAAAGAAAGAAAGAAAGAAAGAAAGAAAGAAAGAAAACAAAACTTTGAAGTTTGAAGTCAGGCTTGAGGATCCAATGATGAGAGAGTCAGGAAATAGGTCTCCTCTAGAAGGCAACAGGATGCTTCCCAGGCACCTGGCAGGCTGGTGAAATGAGGCAGCAAGATCCTAGTCCTTGGCATCCTCACCCTACCATAAGTTTGGGTTCAGAGGGCTTTGCCTTGCCCTCATCAGCATAAGCAGCTGAGTCAGAAGATGATCATCCTAGGAAGGGAGGCAGGAGCCCGGGAATGGGCTGGTCATTTGTGGGCCATATGTCAAGGGACCCTTAATAACATAATCACTCTCTCCCAGGAAGGCCAGTGGTGACAGGTCTTTTAATGAAGGATAATGGTATTTTGCATTTAAATATACTCAAGCCACTGACTCATTACTGTAGTAGCCATCAGAAAGACAAGTAAATCAGAAGGGGAGGAAGAGTTTGTCAGGCTTGAAGAGAAATCAAGCCAAGATGTGGACCACCAGGGACCCTCATGACTGCTCAGCCAGCCTACAGGTCCTTAGCCCTTTTGAGTAGAGAAATGGACTATTTGGTACATTGACATCAACACAGGAAGTTCTACTGGACAGCCCTAACATGGAATGAGGATGGAGGAGAGTTGGTTTCCCAAAGGAAAATCAAGATGCTGGGATCCAGAGAAGGGTGGATGGATGCTAGGGAAGCAAAACTGATGGGCACTGTGAGTCATTCCTAATTTGAAAGTTACCGGTAACCAGCTGAGGGAAGCAAGGGACCTCCCCACCATAAAGGGAAAAAAATTGCAAGCAATTCCATAAACACCATATTCTGCTTAGAGTTTCAGGGAGCTCATAGGTTCCCTGGAGCTGAACAATGAGCAATGACCCTAGTTCAGAAGTCCAATGTTCAGGGAATCCTAGTAAGACAGTGAGTGGGGATAGGGGTGCTGTTGGGAATAACTTTTAAAGGCTTTACTGCCTCATGCTATCTCCAGAGCATCCTTAATTCTCCACCCCAATGCCCTTAGTCTGAGAACAAGAAGAATTTGTCTCTACTCCTAATTATCGGGTAAGACACAAACGATGCAAATATTATGCTAAATGAGGCCCCTTAAAATAGCAGAGAGCAAACGATCGCAGAAGATGCCTTGTCATTTGCAATTTGCAAAAGAGTTTCATGCCTTTCTTCATTCTCTCCCCACTCCCCACCTCTGTTGTTGATGTTAATCTGAATTCCTGAAGGAGTCACCTTCCCCCCAGCAAGGTGTCCCTTGAGGAGAGGTGGGAAGGAAAATGGGGGGATGGAAATGCAGCTTGATTGCCTACCTCTGATTAGTAATTACAAGCCAAGAGCCATTCTGGAAAGAAACACTGTCACCCTCTGATAAGGAACAGGCTTTGAGAGGCATGTCTCCCAGGTGGAAGGTGGTGGGAAGGTGATGAAAAGGGGAAAAAGGTGATGATTAATATGCACTTGGGGGTCTGCAGCTGTTGGGGGAAAGGAAGGCAGATTTTTCCATTCTTTGCCAGTGCATGTGACCTTGAGCTTTGTGTGGCTTACACTGTGTGCCTCAGTTTCCTTATCTGTAAAGTGGGAATACATTTTACTTCTGGTACTTCAGTGGCTGCTTACAGCTGTTGTGAAGATTGAGTCAAATCTTATTACACTGTGTGCATGCAAAGAAGCTCCAATTTGGCCTCCAACTGACAGGACATTGTGCTTGAGATTCTGCAAGACCTCAGGAAGGTCACCTTCATCTCTGCCAACCTGGCTGTAGATATCCACATCCTTAAAAAAAAAAATTGGAACATGATAGTCCACACCTAACTTCCAACTACTTGGGTCAGCAGAGAGGATTGGTGGCTTGAGCAATTCTAGAAAAAAGTAACCAAAAACAGCACACTGATTTTAGCTGTCTTCATGAACTTCCCCACCCTGTATGAAAAATGAGAAAGGAGATCTGACTTAGCCAGCATCCTCAGTTGTTCAAAATGCAGACAAGACCCGGGAAGGAAGAACTCCCATCAAGTTCCTTCCCAAGGACAGATGGATGGCACAATACCCAGGGAGTGTCCTTCCTCATTCATCAAAAATGAGAACATGTGACTTGGCTTACAAATTGCTGGATGACCTTGGGCAACTGGCTTAACCTCTCTGGTGCTCAGTTTCTTCATAAGTAAAATGGAAATAATAAAACCCAGCCTCTGAACTGCTTTTTCCTGAAGAGCTGCTTTCTGAAGAGCATACCCACCTCCCCCCAAGAGCATACAGTCCTCTTCCCATTGCCCAAGAGCTGCCTGACTTCATCATACCCTGTTTTCTGCTCCAAGAAGGAAGAGGCCCATTCTGGTATTGTGTGTTCAGTACATGAGGATAGTGGGTTAGACTTTGCATTATGACTGATTTGTACTGGTTACATCACTGTCTACAATGACCTTTCCCATTGTGGGAAAAATGAGGATAAAGCAGTGGCCCTTCGGTGTAGCTGCCCTTTGTGCTCAATTGGAAAGATTTTAGAGGTGATGCCCAGATTCAATGCCTGCCCTAAGATACTGATTTAACTGGTTTGGGGTGTGGCTTGGCATTAGGAATTAAAAACAAAAACAAAAACAGAAAACCCCAAGCAATCCTGATTTACAGTTATGTTTGATGACCACTATGCTAGAGAAACTAAAGTTAGTGAATGATCTACAGTGATATCTAATCTGTCTTTTTAAACATATCATAAGGAAAATAATGATGCATTTGACCATGATTTTTTAAAAAACTTAAATGTTTTTGCTCCCCCCAAAATGACAAACCAAATTAAGAAGCCAAACAGCCAACTTCTTAGGAAGAAACTATAATAAATATAAAAGCCCCTGAGGAAAGTATGCCTGCCTCCACTTACCCTAGACAAGTTTTAAAACTGTCATATATAAAGAGTTCTTACAAATCAATAAGAAATATAAAACTGAAGCTCCAATGAAAGAAAGTGGAAAAAAAATGTGAAAATTCTCAGGAGAATAAATACATGTGTCTAATAAGCTTATGAGTTCTTTTTTAAACTCAGTCATTTCGGTAATCAAAAAAAATGCAAGAAGAAAAAGATACTGCCTTTTAAACCTATTAAATTAGGTTTTAATACACCTAAAAAAAAAAAAAAAAAAAAAAGACAAAAAAGAAAAACCTCTATGCTGGCCAGAGTGAAAAAAGCACTCTCAAACACTGTTGGTGGGACTGTAAATTAGCTCAACCTTTCTGGAAAGCAATTTGGCAGGACATCCCAATTATGTTAAAATATATATATGTACATTTAGGCATATGAAAAAATACTGGGAGGATATAAAACAAATGTTAACAGCAATTTTCTTCCTGTAATAAGATTAGGGTGATTTTTATTTTCTTCTTTATACTTTTCTATATTTTCCAAATTTCCACAGTGGATATGAATTGCTTTCATAATGAGGAAAAAAGAAAAACAATGAAAAGAGACACATTTTTTAAAAACCTTGTTATGTTCTTTTGAAACGTGTTTTCTTTTTTACTGTTTCATTCCAGGATGCTTGGTTTTGCAATGCTAAGCTCTTTCTGAAGAGTTTTGTACTTCATCCTGAGAGAGTTGTTGAATAAAAGGAACTGGTTATTTCAGTAGATCTAGCAAAAAAGAAAGCACACCTGCTCTGCACTCAGTAGACCTTTGTAGGTATTCTGGCTTTGCCCTTTTTTGGCTGTGTGACCTTGGGTGTGTTATTCAAACTCTTCGAGGTCTGAATTTCCCGTCTTTAAAGAAAGACATGTAATCATTCCTACCTCACAGGATTGAATGACATAGCTGATGTCAAGTGTCTGGGACAATGCCAAGAGCTTAGTAGGTGCTTAATAAATGGTAAGTCGAACAAACCAGATGATGGGGAAAAGGCATGAAGTCCTCCTAAATGGGAAGCAGTCGTCCAGAGGGAAAGTCCACCCACTTGGAGGAAATTATCCTGATAAGTACACTTCATGTCAGCATTCCCACTTTACAGAGGAGGCTTGGGAGGCAATCAGGAAAGTAGAATGTTTTGGTCAGGGCGCTCCCAATTCTTCAGGATTAGAGGTTGAATAAGCAGCCAAGTCCAGCTTTCTTTCCTCTGGGAGAAATGTCCCCAGGCTGTTTCCTCAGCCTGGAATCGCAGTCGTCCATCTTCCCACATCTCCCCAAGGCCAACAGCATCTCCTACCAACATGACCCTCTAGCCTTCCCTGCAGCATGTTAATAATGGGAAGAATTTTCAAAGCTGTCTAAACGTCTGTGAGCTCCCTCCCCGAGGACAAGAACCATGTCCATTTTGCAATCCCCGTGTTGGGTCCTGAGTTTCTTTGTTTGAGTTAGAGTCAAGCTAGACAAGGAAAGGAAAGAGAAGGATTCAAGTGGTCCCTGGCCCCTGGCTTATTGGCCAATCTGAACAGG
>CM053616.1:60272909-60299984 GCA_028646535.1 Procyon lotor | reverse complement strand
AGCAGGGAGCCTGCTTCCCTCTCTCCCTACTTGTGATCTCTCTCTCTCTCTCTGTCAAATAAATACATAAAATCTTTAAAAAAAGAAGAAAAGAAATGAGGGAGAAAATCACTACTGGGTAAACATCAGGCACAGACTGTGGAAGGTCCGGTGGGCCCCAGTGACAATGCTGACTTTTAGTTGAAGGGAGGGATTTTTGCCCTTTTGTTCACTTATGCATACTAAACATATAAAACACTTAGGCACCCAATAAACATTTGTAAAAATAAATAAATACTATGTGGCCAACAAAAATTCCTGCTCTAGAAATATTTACGATGTATTGCTTAGGTAGTTGTTTTGTTTTTTAAAAGGTAGATGACAAGAGTATATAAACTAGGTGATCAGGGGTGCCTGGGTGGCTTAGTGGGTTAAAGCCTCTGCCTTTGGCTCAGGTCGTGGTCTCAGGGTCCTAGAATCGAGCCCCACATCGGGCTCTCTGCTCAGCGGGGAGCCTGCTTCCCCCCTCTCTCTGCCTGCCTCACTGCCTACTTGTGATCTCTCTCTGTCAAATAAATAAATAAAATCTTAAAAAACAAAAACAAAAATGAGGTGATCACAAATTGTTCACCATGGCCTGTCTGCAGTAGTGAATTTGGGCCCCATTTTTTCTCCATTTTCCTAACTGAATATTTGCCCCCCAAAAAAAGAACTTGTGATATTTGTATAAGAAAGAAGAAAAATAAATGAAGAAATTGGATAAGGATTGGGAAGGAAGAAAGGAAGGAGCCGGGAAGAAGAGAGATTAATTCAGGCTGTGGTATCCATCCTCTATCACACACACACACACACACACACACACACACACACACACACACATACACAGAGGCACACACGCCTGGAAGCCCTCCTTCCCTTTCTTGGTCCTGCCCTTAGCACATTTCACATTCTCTCTGCTCTTAGCAGCAACTTCATATCCTCGCAGAGGCCAATGCCCTGCTGCCCCAGCCTCAGGGGAGGCTACATCAGTTCCACAGACAAAGGCAATTAGCAAGGGCCTGATGCCCGGCTCCTCTAATTGCCCACACTCCTGAGAAGAAGTAAGTGATGACTCTTTCAGAGGAGAATAGAAACATCTCAGCCATTAGAACCACATGTATGCAGAGCAGGCCTCCCCTAGGAAGACTCAGAAATTGCCAAAGATGGGAATCACTTGGCCAGAAGGCTACTGCCCCAGGAGGGATGAGGCCAACAGACCAGGAAAAAAATGGCCTCTTGATAGGCTCTCTGGGGACAAGCTGCTAACCCTGTACCATGAAATCAGGCCTCTTAGAAAGTTCTAGGTTCAGATCCCATCTCTACCATTCCCTAGCTGCCTGGCTGTGAGCAAAGCCCACTGCCTCTCTGAGCCTCAACTATAAAATGGGAGCAGCCCCAGCCTCCAGGGGTCATTGTGGGAGCTAAGTAAGAAAGTGCTCGATAAGGGCTGCTGATCTTCGGTATTTGTGAACGTACTATTTCCTCTGCCTGTGCACCCTGGCTCCATCTCCTTCTATAGCTCACCCCTTCCTGTTCAGTCTCCAAGATTCAGTGCAGATGTTACCTCTCCCAAGATGCTCTCTGACCTTGGGGCGCCTGGGTGGCTCAGTGGGTTAAAGCCTCTGACTTGAACTCAGGTCATGATCTCAGGGTCCTGGGATCGAGCCCTGCATCGGGCTCTCTGCTCAGCAGGAACCCTGCTTCCCCCTCTCTCTCTGCCTGCCTCTCTGCCTACTTGTGATCTCTCTCTCTCTGTCAAATAATAAAATCTTTAAAAAAAAAAAAGATGCTCTCTGATCTATTCAACTGAATTGGGTGCCTCTGCCACCTGCAACCAGTTTACACCCTACTCTGTATAGGTCAGGGCTCATTGGTCATGAGTGACAGAGACAGCCTCTGGCTAACTTAAGCAAGAAGGGAGTTTGTTGGAATGATGTCAGAACTCAAGAAATCAATGTGAGGTTGGACAGGGCCTGGAGAATTATCTAAAGATGCTCCAGGGAGCCAAGCAGTAGAATCTGGGTATGAATCCACTACTGAGATGGAAATAGAGACTTGACCTTTCAGGCACCTTGTTCCTCTGCTCAGAATCAAATTCCAAGGAGTGATAGACTGGCCTTGCACAGGGCACAGGTCTACCCCTGGCCAGGGTAGAGAAGGGCTTCCATTTATGGCCTTGCTCTACTGTCTCCAGTGGGGAGAGGTTACTCCAATAACAGAAGTGATGGGTGAAGTAAAGTGGGTGCTGGTCATGAGCAACAGGTGTAGGAACTAACAACTGAAATCAATCTCAAATACAGGCAGGGATTTCATCTCATTCTCCTCTGAGTCTCTAACACTTTACTCAGTGCCTTGAAAATTTGCTGGCTGGCTGGCTGGCTGGCTGGATGGCTGGCTGGCTGGCTGGCTGGCTGGATACAACATAGCCTTCAAGGCAAGTAGTGCTAACGCGCCCAACTGAGACAGAAGGAATGACCATGGGAGGCAATGAGGGGGTAGCAGTTAGAAATAGACTCTCGAGTCGAAGTTGAGTTCAAGTTTGAGCTCTGCTCATTTCTGATTTTGCTATCTTTGACTTTGAGCAAATTGCTTCCCAGGCTTCAATTTCCTTACTATAAGAATATCTTTCTTTGTTAGTCTGTCTTGAGGATCCAAGAAGTTTTGTGTGTAGAACTGACACAAAGCTGGGGACATGCATGCCCAATAAACCACACTGTTAATATTCTTGTTTGTCATTACTATTATTACTGCAGGAGGTGAGGAGGGGGGACATAATCTGCAGACTGACTGGGCAGGACAGCCTTATGGAGAAGTGGTCACTGGGATATGTAGGGGCTCCATGGGCGACCCTGCCCTAGAGAAGCTCAAAGCTGAGTGAGGGGAAATGGATGAATTCTCACCCAAATAAAGTGTGAAAGTAATAATTTTTAAAAAATGATCCAAAGTGAAAGTAGCAGAGGATGAAAAACTTATGTAGCCAGAACCAGATCAGCAAGAAGCAAAAGCAAATATAGTCAAGAATGACACAATTCGCTAAATTCCTAGGGGTAAGGAAATGCCCAACCCTTGGGCAAGGGAGGAGGCTGCTCCAGAAGTCCTTGTAAGTCAGAACTTGAGATGAGGTTTAGGGTAAATCTGGACAGATGGAGAAGGAGGGCACTCCAGGCAGGTGGTGTGGAAGCTCAAATGTCAAGCCTTAAAGGACTCTTGAGGTGTCTGCATGGCTTGGTCAGTTAAGCATCTGACTCTTGGTTTCAGCTCAGGTCATGATCTCAGGGTCATGAGATCTAGTCCTGCTTTGGGCTCTGTGCTCAGCAGGGAATCTGCTTGAGATTCTCTCCCCTCCCACTCCCTCTGCTCCACCCCTCACCCTACTCATGTGTGCATGCATTGCCTTTCTCTAAAATAAATAAATACAATCTTAAAAAAAAAAAAAAAAGAAGACAAAGAAGGAGCTCTTAGCCTCCTTGGACTGCTTTGACAAATACGATAGGCTGTGTGGCTTCAACAACAGACACTCATTCCTCACAGTTCTGGAGGCTGAGAAGTCTAAGACCAAGGAAGGCATTGGTAGATTCAGTCCCCAGTGAAGACTCTCTTCTTGGCCTACTGATGGCCTGCTTTCTTACTGGGTCCTCCTATGGCATCCAGAGAATGAATTCCTGTCTCTTCCACTTCTAAGGATATAGCGATCCCATTATGGGGGTCCCTCCCTCAAGATCTCATCTAAACCTAATTACCTACCTAGGGCCACACCTCCAAGGTTGAATATATTAATTTGGGGTGAGGAGGGACACAAACATTTAGTCCATATTGGAGTCCCCCCCAAAGAAGGGAGCCCATGGTTTTGCAGGTGGCTGCCATTCTGGATAGGTGCTGTCTTCATTCTGGACTTGTATGGCTCTAATTCTAGCTTAGCCAGGAGCACCCAAACCTGGTCTTGCATTAGAAGGACCCACTGCCGTCTCCTTTTACAATTCAGAAGCCTGGGCTCTGCCCCAGATAAACTAAAGTGGAATCTCCAGGGACAGAGCCAAGAAATCTGAATTTTTTTTTTCCATTTCTTCAAGTGATTGTTTTTTACTGAAGTAAAATTCACATAACATGAAATTGACTGCTTTCAAGTGTACAATTCAGTGGCACTTAGCATATCCACAATATTATGCAACCACCACCTCTATGTAGTACCAACGTAATAGCATCACCCCAAAAGGAAGCTCCTTACCCATTAAAAGGAAACTGCCATCCCATTACCCGCTCCCCCCAGCCCCTGGCTTTCTGAGTTTTATGGATCTGCCTGCTCTGGTTATTTTGTATAAATGGAACTTATGACACTCATCCTTCTGTGTCCATCTCCTTTCACCTCGCATAATGTTTTCAAGGTTCATCCATGTGGTAGCATGATTCAGTGTTTCATTCGTTTTCATGACTGAATAATATTGCAATGTGTGGACAGACCACATCTTATTTATGCCTTCATCAGCCAGTGAACATTAGGATTGTTCTCACCTCTCGGGGACGGCAAACAGTGCTGTCCCCAGGATATTCTGATGTCACTAATTCAAGAGTTACCATCTGGTAACTGTACTTGGGTTATAATCACTTAAGAAGACCGACGTTCGCAGACTTCTACATGCGTCACTCACAATCACCTGGAGAGCCCAAGCCCCCCCACCCCCCCACCTTCGTGAGTCAGTAGATTTGGGTGGGGCCTGGAAGTAACTTTTAATGAGGGCCCTGCCTCCCACCCCTAGGAATTGGGGTGCAAGTGACATCCCCACCATTTTATAAGGAACAGTGATTTAAAAGGAGGTCATCCATAGTTGAATGATGGGGTCATTTTTTCCCCATTTTTTAACACTTGACAATAATTTTGTCATATATTCAACAGTGAACACATTTTACTTTTATACTCACAGAAATTTGAAGTCTCAGTGAATAAAGAAAAAAGGAAAAGGCCCTAGTGCCTCACCTGATGCCCAGCCTCTGCTTCTCTCCAGCACCCCTATTCATGACTGCCCCCCTCCTGCACTTCCCCAAGCCCAGGCTCTCTCTGAAAAGCACACACATACATATTAAGAAAGTCAACATCTGATTTCTATGCACAGGATACTTTTGCCTCCGGCCTGTCACACAATTTGCTTACTTACTGTGCGCTTTTTGAAGCATCTGAGGAAATCAAAGCTGGGGGCTGGATCTCTGTTTTCCTACAGATAATGGTACTCTCCCACCACCTAAGTTAATAGATTGAGTCTTGCAGGCATTTATGAGTGGTGTCTTTAATATGGTTCTGGAATATTTGCCCTATAAATTCTTAAGAACAGACTTATAGATTGCCTATTACCAGCATTATGGGCTATTAATAAATCAGTTACAGCCACGTATTTTTTTTTTTAAATTGCATTTTCCCTTTCTGTTCACATTCTAAGCAGCTAAGAATTGGGGAGAGATGGAACACCCGTGCTGGATGAGGGCTATGATTTCCTGCAGAGAGATGGCAGGGGAAGGGACCTGACAGCTCGGTCTGAAAAGGCAGTTTCGAGCAAGGAAGAAAGACAAGTAAAGGGACCACACCAGCCAGGCACTGTTGCAATGTTTTAGGGCCAACAATCCATCTCCCAGTGTCCTCAGGCAGCAAGGCTGAGCTCGCTGCTGTCCCCGTGATTCCTTTGCTATAAATCCCCCCAGGATTTCTCTGCTCAGGCTGTTCTGTGTTAACTTTGCATGTAATGATATGCTGCGTGGTGGTAGGGGGAGAACCTGAGCATCACCAAGACTCCCCAGTTGGTGTGTCCAAACGCGGTCACATGGGAGGACAGACCTGAGGTTCTCCAGCACTGTAGCCCCTTCTCCTGGCAAGGGGATGACCCTCAACCTTCTTCTAGGTTCCTGCCCCAATCTAGAAGCTGGAGGGTCCCCATGGGGCAACAGCTCAACTGTATTGGGTACTCCCAGCAGCGGCAGTCTGCCCACCCCCACCTCGGCACTGTTTCCAGCTGTGGGACTCGGGGCTCCCTTGCCTGGCAGGAATTGCTGTGCAGAACTTACCCCAAACCCTGCCACGTGGGGGAACCCGCGATTGGGACCACAGCACTGCCCCACCTTGTATTATTACATAGCCTTTTTCTCTCGACTGTGCCAAGTTCAGGGTGACAAAAAAGAGCACACTTGGGTTTGTGTGTGTGTGTGTGTGTGTGTGTGTGTGTGTGTTTTAATTTTTTCCCCAGAACTAGTCTTTCCTCCAACTCCCAGGACTTTGGCTTGGGACTGGGTCACTATGCCAAGTGAATTTTTTTCAGAGACCTCTTTGTCACTTTACAGTCTCTTCTCATTGAGCCTCCCTTCCCCCACTCCATGTACCATGTGTGCACTCTTGCTGTGTCTGAACACCAGACATTGGGGCTGATGGAATTGTTTTCTTCTAGAAGTCTCCAGTGCAAATCAGTAGGTGTGACTAGAGGGGAAAGCCCTTTCTGGCATGATGTACTTTGTGTCAGGTAAGAAGGCAGCTCCAGTTGCTATTATAAACCAACCCAATACAAAGAGTACGTACCAACTGCTAAGAGGTGTATATTATCTTATTCAAAACCTCCAACAATCAGATGAAATTATCTTTATAACTGTCCCCCCCGGCCAGGTAGCAAATGGTACAAAGGGGATTTGAGCCAAGGGAGGAGATTCTAGAGCCCTTGCTGGTAACTGCTACACTAAGAAATGTATGGCAAAATATTTTAAAGCTCCGACTCCATCAAGTGTCCCAGATCCTCCTGGTAGGACTCCCACTAGAAGTGTCTGAGCACATGGGGGGGGCAGGGGTGTGTAAATAACAATCCTCCCATGTGCTAGGGGCAGAGGCACTGAAGCAAAGACACACTACCGTCCTGGGAGGCACAAGGCATCAGTTCCCACCTCGAGCTCTCCACCTGCCTGGTGCTCAGTGTGGCTGCAGCCTCCATTCAAGGTCTCCAGCTTCTCATCCACCATCCCACCTTGGTCCCACACTGCCCTGGAGACCACTGGAGGCAAAATCTCTAGCTCCACTTTATCCCTGAGGCCCCTTTTCAGATCAGGTGCCCCCTGGGGAGTAAGCCTCTATGCATCCTGTCCCAACTTCCCAGCCAGAAGAGGGCAACAAGTTACAGCGCGCCAGGAGACAGGGGACTCTGAAAATCCTGAGAAGCTTCCCCAAATACCTCCTCCACCCCAGGCACCTGTCACCAAATCAGAGCCTTCCTCAGAGGACTCAGTCCTTGAATGAAGGAACTGTCTGCAGGAGGGCCCTGTGAAAATGCTCTTTCAGGGGAGAGCCCATCATATGCATTTGCAAAGTTCACTTATCAAATGAGCTCATTTACTGATTCATTCAATGTCACTGATGCCCACAGGGGATGCAGGACTGAGGGTACCCTGTGACAAGAGTGTCCCCTTGGAGAGCAGTAGGCAGAGGTCCACGGGACGAGGACTCAGGACAGAAATGGAAGACACTTGATCAGGTCATGGGGCCCTAGCGTGGGGGTGGGGGCGGAGGATGGTCCGGGGCATTGAGGGGGCACCACAGGGCTCTGGGTATGAAAACCGGGAAGACAGAAAAGGGTTATCTAATGATTCTGTCTAAGCCCGGCACTGGCCCTGAGGTGACTTTGTCCTCCAGCCTCTGTCACATCCTCTAGTCTATTTCTTTGAAGATAAGGTCTGGAGTTTAAAACCAGAGGCTTTCAATTTATGTAAACATAAAATCCTCATTGGCAAGATTGCTCGGCACCACGGAAAGGCTGGCCTGGAAATCAGGAAACTGGCTCCCGCTCTCACTTTGTCCCTGTGACGATGAGTCTATCAGCTCTCCTCCCGGGGCCTCGATTTCCCCTATTGCCTGGACTATGGACAAGACACTTAGAAGGTGCAGGAGCAGCCACTATGCAACCATGAAGAAGATACACTGTGAGAAAGCAAATGGCAAAGCAGGAAGATAGAGCGAGCCTGGGTCCCAGAAGCTGTGTTTCCAGATAAAATCTTAAGGGCCTGACAGCAAGCCTCCTGTTTCATGGACCGAATAAAACCCCTGACAGATCTGACTTGCAGCCACAAGCCATGCTAACTGACCATGAGCCAGCCATCACTTTTCAAAATAAATATTTACGGAGCATCTTCTCCATGCCACGCATAGAAGCACATTACATTGGTTTTCTCCAATTCCTCCCAACAACCCATTTCACAAACGTAAACAATGAGGATCAGAGAGGGTAATGTGCTCAAGGGGATAGATGCAGGGTGAATCTGACCTCTAGAACCTGGGCTCTTAATCACAACCCATGCTTCACCGTTCTGAGCCTCAGTTTCCCTCTCTACAAAAGGAGACGGTGGAAGGCAGTGTTATAAGGGAGCGAAGGCTGTGAATAATTCAGACTGAGTTCGGTTAAAATCCTGCCTCCACCCCTTGGTGCTGTGTGATTTGAGCAAGTAACTAAACCTCTCTGAGCCTCAATTTCTTCTCCAGGAAGTGAGGACAATGAGAGGACCTACTTCAAAGGGTTGGCATAAGGATTCAACATCAGGTAAAGCTGTTCGCACGGTGCCCAGCACAGAGCAGGTGGCTCTCTGCGGCTGAGGGAGATAATCTCATCTCTCCCTTCTAGCACAGGATCGCCAAGACACTGGTAACCAGTTGCATAACAACACTGAAATGCCCAATGTCTTTCCCTGGAGGAAATGTGCTCCTGTGGCTTTCTAGGTACAGGAGAAATTGAATACAGAAATCTTTCACGTGAAACCAACTATTTTTAAAAAAAACAACTGTTTACACCTTCGTTTACTCCTGGCAAGGGTTAGACAAGGCATCCAGCCCCTCCTTGCTGTGGGTAATGGTGGAGAGAGAGAGGAAGAGGGAATCACTCTCTAGGGGCCTCCCCGGAGTCCACAGCTAAGCTAAAAACTTAAAAACCTGAAAACGGGAAGGAAAGGGGGAGGCACAGACGTAGTAAGAAGCAGGTTCCGAGGAGGTTATATAAAAACAGTGAAATCGTAATATTTTCCATGACAGATTTCATCAGTGCTGCCTGAGTGCATTCTATTAAACCTCATTTATTAAATTTTGAGGAACATAATTTAGATATAAGATCCTGGACAAACAGGTGGCAAAATAGCTGATTCCGGACGCATCGACAGCCCCCCATGCGTGGAAGACAGGCTGGTGTTTTTCATTTTGATGGTCTCACGGGGCCCTCCTGCTACAGCTTGCGTGGGGGAAGGAGACAGTGGGATGGAGGCGGAGAGGGCTCCAGGCTCTTATTTGCAGTCTCTCTCCCCCACCCCCAACAGCCATTTGGAGGTGTCGTGCTTCCCGTCCTGCAGCATAAGCGTCTCTGAAGTTGATCAGGCACACTTAACTCGTGTTCTGGAATTTGTAGGCTGAGAGGTATGGCAGGTGCCAAGAAAGCAGTGGACACACGCTGCACAAATAGCTTACTGGTTTATCTAAGCATCTCTCCTGAGCCTCCCGAGACATCCCCCCACCCTCCGGAGAATCTCACTTGCTGGTGTCTACAAAGCACGAAGTGTCCAGGGTCTTTCTGAGAGCTGAAATAGATGCTCTTTTTATTCCCGGATTTCCAGGTCCTGGGGAAATCTCCCCACCCACACCCAACTCCCAGCCCCAAACACTCCCTCAGACGTGCTTTCTCGTGCCCAAACGGCCCCGTGAAAGGAGCTAATAGATGCCAGAGCTAATAGATGTCTGCTTTAGTTCATCTACTCCTCTCCTCAGCCCACTCACGACATAGATTACTGACCCCATTTCGTGGATGAGAACACTGAGGTTCACGAGGTGAGGCGATTTTCCCAGGATCACTCAGTGATTAAGTGGCAGAACCAGAGATTCAGGCCCAGGGAGAGCTGTAGAAGGTGTCACCCTTCTCTCATTGGCAGGACACAACATACCGACACTTGGAGAGCTGACAGGCAGAGGTCTCTGCTACCGCTCCAAATGGGAGGAGGCCGCCATTTAGGCCCACAGCAGCGTTGTGCCCAGGGGGCTGTTGTAGGGACAGCTTCCGTATGGCAAGCAGAATGGAGCTATCTCGGTTTCTCGGACTCCCTGTGGGTTGCCCAATTTGAATAATTTGTGGGTGGGGCATCGAGGCTGTCCCAAGTTGTCTGGTACCGGGCCCTGGCTATATTGGGTCAGGAGCACAGAGACCCCGGGGTGCGAAGCCCGATAAGGGAACTAGTTGGAGTGTGAACTTAATTATCTGCTCGAGAAGAAAAATTGGCCAGCCTCTAGCTGGCGCCTCAAAATTGGGTCAAGACAGAATTGAAAAACAAACACCAATATTACAGGTGGGTCTAATTCTACACCCGGCATGCTCTTCCCCTCGCTGTGCTGAAAAATGCCTCTAGACCTTGGGGGTCACCCATTCTCTCCCCACATTTAGTGGGTCACAATGTCTTGTTGCCTCCACCTCTGAAAAAGTCTCTTCAATCAGTTCCCGGCCCTAAAAAGGGATGTCCAGATCTCCTCTGTGAATTACAAGGCCCTTCAAGGAGCATCATTATGGTTAAGAGTAAGAAAGTGAGTTCACAGGTCCGCCCATCTGGGCTCAAGCCGTAGGAGCGCACCTGTCCATGGCAGGACCTCAGAAATCACCCAGTCTCCCGCGGAGCCTCACCTTTCACGTCTGCAGAATGGGAATTAGCGAATGACCTGCAGCGGGAGATGGGGAGGATTAAGCGAGATTATCCACCTGAAAATCCTGGCACAGGGTGAGTCCTCAGTGAATATACTCAGCACTGCTACTGCCATTACTCTATTCACTCTGGTGCTAGCCTGCATCTCAACCTTGGCTCTCTGTTCTTCCCAACTCCGGCCATACCCCGCCATGCCTTCTCACCTTTCTGCTGCAGCTGAGATATTTTTCTCTGCACCTTTCTCACTTCTTAGCCCATCCTATTCATCCTCTACAGTCACTTCCTCAGAGGAGGAATGAAAAGGCTCCCTTCCAGAGCCCCTACCCTGTTTCCAGCATCTTCTACCTCCTCCCATCCAGTGTTCCCTCTCACTCCATCAAAGTCCGAACCAACCATCGTGCGAGAAAGGAGCTGGATTCCTACCTGGCTCCCTGACAGTGAGTTCGTCAAGATAAGGGCAGAACCTTATTCACACCACAGAGTGGTCAAGGGTGCAGATCTCATGCCGGGTCACCTCGGTTCAAATTCTAGGTCCACTGCTCTCCTACCCACCCATTCCTGCCTTTACGACTTCCTCCTGCCAATACCTGCATGTCTTCCTTTGAGGGTCTTTGCCTCATCACAGCGTCTGCTTTGCTCCCTGTAGGGCTGGCAAGAAGTGCCAGTGAACAAACAGGAGGGGGCCCTCCTGACCCCCACGCCCCCACCCAGGAGCAGCACTCAACCAGTGCCTGCCAGAAGTGAGACAGAGTCCAGAGATCCCTAATTCTCTCATCCCTGGGGTGGGAGATTTCTAACGCGTGTTCTACCAGCTCCCAGAGTTTCCTCAGCGGGATCAAGCCCCACTTGCCCACAGGGGTCACTGGCTTGCTGCACAGGTATTCCCCAGAGAAACAGAGCCATTAGGACAGAGAGATCTAGGTTGCATGTCTATAGATGGATAAAGATAGAAATAGTCTATAGACACAGATATAGATCTCCATCAATCTCTGTCTCAATCTATATGAGGATATTTATTATAGGAATCATCTCCTGTGATTACGGAGGCTGAAAAGTCCCACCATCTGCCATCTCTACAAGCTGGAGACCCAGGAGAGCCAATGGTGTAATTCAGTTTGAGTCCCAAAGTCCAAGAACCAGGAGTGCCAATGTCCAAGGGCAGAAGTTGGATGTTTCAACTCAAGTGCAAAGACTGCAAATTCGCCCTGCCTCCCCTTCTTTGTACTATGCAAGTCCTCAAAGGATTGGATGATGCCCCCACACACTGGTGGGCACATCTTTACTCGGTCTATCGATTCAAATGCTAATCTTTTCTGGAAACACCCTCACAGACACACCCAGAACTAATGTTTGAATCTCTATCCGGGCACCCCTTAGCCCAGCCTTGTTGACACATAGAATCAACAACTGTAATTGATGACACATCTCCAGTAGCCTTCCCCCACTGCCTCACCTTTGCTTCCCTACTTGCACTTAAATCTTTGTCTCAGGGGCTTTTCTGGGGCAATCCAAATGAAGACACATCACCCCTGCTGGCTGCAAGAGTTTGAACATGCTACTTAAACTCTCTGTGTCTCAGTTTCCTCATCTGTAAATGGGAATAATTTTATTAATGGGATTGAGGATGAGATGAGTAACACTGTGCTCAGAAGAGTGCCTGATACACAGAAAACACTATAAATATTAGGTCTCTTCTTCTCAAGGTCTAGCAGAGGACCTGTCATACGTGAGGACTTCAAAAAATGTTTGCTGGTTGAAGCACACTGAATCTCTAGGGATGAAGAAGGGCCGTGTATTAAGCCTTTTCATTCCACATTAGGTTCCTCTGGTTGCCAAAAACTCACTCAAGCTAACACAAGTAAGGTAGCTTGTTTCAAGGGGATGCCTACAGGAACAGAGACAGGCATCTCCTGGGAACTATAGAGCAACCAGCCAGGCAGACGGTAGCAAGGCAGGAGCAGAATTGGGGAATGTGGAGGTGGTTCCCATTCTAAGAACAGTCCTAGGAATTGGGTTACTTGTCACCCCCTGAACTACAGAATGTTCTAGTATCTTCCCTCTACAGATTTATCACTACCATAACTCATCTCTCTCGCGCGCACGCCTCTCCTTGTCCAACTTTCTGGTTCCATTGAGTTCTCCTCATTTCTTTCCAGTCACATCTCTTCCCCCTGTGGGCTTTGATCCTAATGAGGGAGAGACAAAGGAATCAGTGAAGACACCAGCCTCAGAGGTGGTAAAGCTGGGCTGGAGAGCACAGCGTAGACTTGTAATGAGAGGCAGGAATTCTACTCCTCCCCCCACAAGACTAGACAGTGGAGCTTCCCGGAGCAGAGTGTGGGCTCCCCTGCCCACCCACCCCACACTAGCTGAGCAAGAAGAGACCCTGGCAGGATGGAGAATGGGACATTGCACTCTGCCAAGCAAGAGCCTTCCAACAGGGCAACTCTGACACCAGCACGTGAAGAAACAGCTGAGCAGGACCACACTGAGAGCTCTCCACTACTCACTTCCCCTCGGTAGAGTGAGAAGGGGAGGGGGAGGATGGGTTGAAGCCCTCCTTGGTACTTCCAAAATGGTAGAAATTGTTATTTGTGGTGGCCTAGACAGCAGAGGGATGGGATTCTTTTTTTTTCTTCCTTTTTTGCAGCTCTCCACTGACCAACTTCCCAAGAGAAATGACCTGATTGGTGCAGGGAATCATCTTTATCTGTTAGAACAGTCTCCATAAAAAGCCAGCTCACAGGCCATTGGCCACTGGCCAGCCCACCCCTTAGTGAAACCTGAAATTATAAAACTGTTCATTTATTTGTGTAGCGTCTTTCCCCATCCGCACTGAAATGTTCCCGAGAGACCAGAACCTATCTGTAATGGTCATTTTTTATCCTCAGCACCTACAATAGTGCATGGCTCAAAGTAGGAGCCAGATTAAGGCTTACTGAGCACATGACTGAATGAATGATTAATGCAAGGAATAAATGAGTGAACAAGCTTATTAAGAGCCCTGTCTATGTCACTGAAGCCTCTTCCCTGTTGTTTAGGGAACTCAGCTCCACTAGGCAAAGTTCCACCAGGTAATGAGACCCCACTTACCCGGAAGGCAACTGAGTTTCCACAGCTATGGCAGTGTGCCCCCAATCCCCATCAAAGCAACTTGGCCACGTATTCCTTCCAACCATGTGCTGGAATCTTTCTGAGAGATGTTCTGGCCAGCACAATTTTCTCCATCTTATTCTCTGTCCAGTGATGTTTTAGCCCCTCTTGAAACTGGACCGCTGCCCTGATTACCTGCTTCTTAATCCACTTCTGTCTGCACCAATACCCTTGATTAACGTGTTTTCCAGTACATAATGATGTCTCCCTCCAACTCACTCACCAGGGCATTATCTAACAGAAGCCTAAAACCAGCATGCTAATAAAAACAGCTCTTGCAAATTATCCTTTAAAGGGATTCTTAGTACCCAGTTCCTAATAAACAGATGCAAATTAATGACCTTTAGGAGGCCACTAAAGACCCACAATGTCCCTGGCCTTGCTATTCTTTTGCCCAGAATAAAGTAGGGATGAGGGTAATAGAAAGCACCGAGACAAATCGGTCCAAGTGTCACCACCACTGAGCCTCAGACAATGTTAGAAGGGGGCAGTGCCCTGGAGAGATCTAAAGACCTGGGACTTCAGCGTTACCAAGAGAGATAGCCGGGGATGCCCCAAATGGAGGAGCTTTGTCCTATCTTCCTCAGCATTGGTCACAGAATCTAGGAAGCTTAAAGGCTAAGCCTCTGGTGAACTGCATTTAGGATTAAGTAAGACTTCTACAGTCATTGTGCAGATCAGAGAGAATATGTGACAAGTGCCAGCACATAGCAGGTGCTCAATAAATGGGAAATGTTGTTATGATGCAAATCACACACTGGTGCCTCTAACAGCAGAGACCTGGAGAAAGAAGCTTCTTAGCCCAGGACCAAGAGTATCTTGGCACCAAAGGGCCTTCTGCTTTCAGCCAAAAGGGAGGTTTTGGAGCAACAACCTTTGTAGCTATGGACAGGCCTGGGAGGGCCTCTAAGACCAAAAGGGTCAACACAGGATGGGTGTAAGTTAGCTACCTGGTTGATAGGCCAAAGCAGAGGTCAAGATGAACCTCTCCAAGCCTGTGAGTCTACACTGGACCAGCCTTTCTTTGTGTTCTTCTTCAAACTTGCAGTGCCCTCCCCTGCACCCATTCTCACCATCCCTGTCCTCTCTTTTGCAGCTTTAGGCTGACCTCTTCCAGGAAGCCTTCCTAGGCCTTTGCAAGCTACATATTCTTTCTCTCATCTCTGTATCCCCAGACATTCACAGTCTGTAGCAACAACTGGCCTCCTCTTTGAATATTATGCTTTACTGGTTTCAGGTCTATGAGAGAACTTTGGGGCCCCCCTTGAGAGCTGACACTTTGCCTCACTTGCCTTGTGTAGCCCCCTAGAGATCTTGTGAAAAAGTGTTTCTGATTCTGTAGGTCTTGGGTAAGGCCTGAGACTCTGCATTTCTAACAAGTTCCCAAGTGATGTTGATGCTATTATTTTACAACACTGTCTCTTCAAGGATCTAGAACATCTTTTATAACACTGACTCTTCAAGGATCTAGAACATCTTTTACAACACTGTCTCTTCAAAATTTTAATGCAATACATACTTTAACAGTTAGAGAAACAAGTTTACTCCAGGAGCAATCAGAGCCCTCAAGGGGCACTGTGAATCTCCAAGAGAGGGATACCGTGGTGCAGCGTCTTCCAAGGGAAACCTTTGTTCAAGAAACTATCCCACAGCATTTATCTCATTATTAGATGCACAGCAGTCATTGATAACAAGAGCAAATATTTATTTGCTCCTCCTGACTGTGGGCTGAGAGTTTTACATGCATCGTCTTACTGGATTATTCCACCGATCTCTATGAAGTACACACTACTGGGACTCCCATTTGAGAGAAGGAGAGAGAAGGTAAGAGAAGGTAAGCCATTTGTCCAAACACGTGTGGTAGAGTCAGGAACTAGACCCCATTTGCTTCATCCATGTTCCTCTTCACCTCTCCATTTGACCTCTCAACCTGGGCCCAGGTTGGGCCTTCCTGCCATACATAATAGCTGAGAGGCCAGATTTAGTGAGGACAGGCAACTGTCTCAACTGTAATAATTTTTAGTCTATATACTCTTTTACATGGCTGTGGGTTGGGTTTTTTGGTTTGTTTTTTTTTTTTAATATTCTTATGGTGAACATTAATCACATATGTGAATGGAAAAGAGCACACTTCTATTTTAGCTCAGAATTTATCTGGCTGCAAGTAACAGTAGAAAATATGTGTTCTAATCATATTACAAGAAGTCCAGAGGTAGGTAGATAGTAACTTGACATCAGGAACCCTGGCCCTTTCTTTCCTTCCAGATGTCACAGGCAATAACAGAGAAAGTGCGCGTCTTGGTTGTGGGAGAAGTTAGTGTAAGTTCCCTTTGATTTGAAAGACACCGTAAGATCCTTCCTTGTGCCAGCCAGAGGGCTTTGGGACAAAGATGAAAAAGATGAAAAAGACAGGACCCCCCATTATATGGGACAGATAAGATTACATAGATAACTAATCTGATTATGATACCATGTAATAATGGCTATTATTCACTTCAACACTGGATTTCTACAGAAAAGATCTGAGGTGCTAATGTACTGTGATAGGTGTTATAAGAGAAGTGAGCATAGGGGCTGTGAAAACTCAGAGTAAGGGCTTCTTGTCTCCCTGGAGGTGAGGAAGGTCAAGAGGGGTCAGGGAAGGGATAGATCAGAGTCTCGCGGGGCAAATGAAAATTCGCTGGGCAAAAGAAGTTCAAGTAGGCATGTGAATAAGTCTGAATGCTTTCACCTATATCGTGTTTTAAAAACAGTGGGTTGTTTCTGGGTTTTTTGTGGGGTTTTTTTTCCCCTCTCATAGAAAATAAGTACGGGGGTAGATGATCCAGAGTTGTTTCAGTGAATCAACCACACAAGGGTCTTGGATCAATTTGTCTGCAATCTCTTGGTCCTCCCCTCATAGTTGTAAGATGACTGCCATTGCTCCAGACATCACAAAAGGAAAGAATAAAGGTTTCATCTTCCTCTGTGGCTTCTCCTCTGACACCTTTGCCCTTCCAGGCAAAGTTGCTCACTTTGCAATGTAGCACAGCCCTTTGTGCACATGTGCTAAGGGGTTAAACTAGACAAGATTCATTGGAGACATACAAAGTTCTTAAGAGAATTATATTGGAAGAAACACTGTGATCTTGAAATGAAAGAGACAGAGAGAGTACAAAATGAAAAGAGACATCCAGATCACCAAATTTCTACAAGAAAGTGGCAAGCTGAGGTCCACGCAAACACACACTGCCCTTTACATAAAATAAAGGATGACTCAGAGGGTAGAACCAAGAGCCTAGAAGGTAGAGCCAAGAACCATGGAAAATTACTCCCAAGTCTTGTGTCTGAATCAAGGAACTGTTAATTTGTCCAGCTGGATTTCAGAATTTCGATGGGCCAGTGACTTCTCCGTCCCTCACATTTTCTCCTTTGTGAATAAGAACTTCTACAGTGATTATTCTATGTCTGTCCCACTACTGTATCTAAAGATAGTTTGCCATCAAATACTGGCTCTGCTACTTGGTACCATGGTCACCTCCAACCATATGACTTGATTTCTTCCTCTGTGGAATGGGGACAATTATAGTGCCTATCTATCTCATAGGTTATGAATAGTCAGTGATACTACTATGATACATATGTATTCACTCCACACAGAGCCTAGCACATAGTAATCAGTGTTCACTAAATGCCTATCATTATTAGTTTTCATTATTCTCCCCTTTATACCCTGAACATACCCTTGGCACCTGCCATTCTGCACTGGCATTATGCCCGCCTACCCTGTTAGGCTCTGAGCATGGGGAATAGAGAAGATATCTTAGTTATATTTTTATATCTTCAATAAACATAAATACCCCGGTGTATGGTAGATGCACAGAAAGTATGGAAGGAAGGAAGGAAGGAAGGAAGGAAGGAAGGAAGAAAGGAAGGAAGGAAGGAAGGAAGGAAGGAAGGAAGGAAGGAAGGAAGGAAGGAAGGAAGGAAGGAAGGAAGGAAGGAATTGTCTCCTCCCAATTTGGAGACATCAGAGCTCCAGAAACCCACCCCTCTTCAAGCCATTTCCTTTGCCCAAAGCTCTCTGCTAACTACCCTTCTACCAGCTCTGTGTTGTGATGAGATAAAGTTCAGTGACTTGAGATTTCTCTTGTGGTCCCAGACAATTGAAAGCAAAATGGGATGTACACAAAAGAATGGATTTATTGACTCTCCTCCAGTGCTTCAGAGAACACCACATTTGGCTAATTTAGGAAGAGTATCAAAATAAGGATACCCACATGCATGGGGTCAATTAGGAACAAAACTCTTCATGAAGCAATGGACAATGGTGCCTACAGTGACCTGTGACCTCCTTCAGAGCTAGGATCTGTAACAAGCATCAATAACAGTCCTCACATAAATGCCAACAACCAATCCCCAGCATACATGATGCACCTCACTCAGAGCACACATCACTAATCAATTACAGCACACTTTCACCCCAGACACAGCTTCTCATCTCATTGATTGAATCAAGTCACTACTAAATGATTGGGGGTGCCATGCAAGATTAAACCCACTTTCCAACCCTGACCTAGATGTTCACACTATCCGCATAGTCTTCCTGATTATATTAATCTCCTTAGCTAGTGGCTGCTTATGTCCCTAACAACATGATCTTAATAGCATCCTGTGTCATCACGGAGCAGACAGCTTGCATCTTATCACATTGCCTCCTCTCTCTAGGACCCTCTTACTTTTCTGAATTGTCCTTTGGTGGGACATAATACCGAAGCAGTCAAATGAAACTGTATTTACTGTAAGAACATTGTTGAGGATATTGTTCATTATTTTACACTGTGTCTTCTCTATGAGGCTCTGGGAGGGGGGAAGAATGCCTCCCTGATCTTTGAAACAGTAATGGATGTGTCTCTCTTGAGCCACCAGATTTTCTTCTGCCTAATGACCCTTGTGCATTCTGTAACTGACATATTTCCCTCTTTGCAATGGCTGCAAGAAGTTTCTGGACGGGGAAAGCATGACTTGCCTTGTAATTCACACACTAGTCTCTTGCCTGAACCCATCTATTTTTTCTGGGTTGTCTTATTTATCTTAATTTTCATTTATTTTATTCTGCTGCTTTTTTCACATGCTTGTAAGCCTCCTTGAATATTTTGGAGAATAAACTTGCTATAAATCAACAGATAGGTAACTAACATCCAGATGAATGGAAGCATTGTTAAGGCTCTTTAATATCTAATTCATGGGCAAATGTTGAGGATGAAGGTGCATCAGACCCTGTGGATTGGGTGATGGGAGTATGTAAGACCATATTTCTTTTCAAACATCCATCCTTATTCCACTTACTCTGAGGGACCTAAGAAAGGGCTGTGTATGTATATGTGTGTGTGTGTATGTGTGTGTGTGTGTGTACGTGCATGTGAGTCCCCTTGTATCCCTGCTTTGCATGTGCTCTTACTTCCTTATAGCAACCTAAATCAGCTTGTCCAGAGGCACATAGTTTAACCTTAAATATCCAAGTACTTAAAAGCATGAACATGAAAAAACAGAAACTCTCTTCATTCCCTCTATTCACAGCTCTCTACTGCCTAAAATACTTGTCCAAGCCACTTAACACATGGACTTTGAAGCCATACATACCTGTGTTTAAATACCCATACTGCCATTAAAAAATGTATTTCTTTAACCTCTTTTTCTAGATCTTGGTTTCCTCTTCTGTAAAATGCCAACTTGCTGGGGTTGGACAATGGCTTATGTGAGATATTACACAAAAGCATTCAGCATAGTGCTTGGCACATGGTGAATGCCTGATAAACAATAACTATTATGTTACAGCTTTTATTAATCTTGTCTCCTTTAACCTTATAAACTGAAGGCTCTACTTCACTATACCTGGTGCAGAGAGAAAAGAATTTGGTTTATTACACGCCTACTAGCATATTAGCCCAGGGTCAAGTACTCAGTAGGTGTTTAATACCTAGTTGCTGAGAATCTGGAAGAATGTGCCCTGGGAGATATTCACTATCAATATATATATTTACCATTCAGTGCAATATTTCATTATATCATATTACTTCCTCCTTCCTAGAATGACCTCTTTTAAGTTGGCACCAACTACATTCATAGCACCCTCTGCTGTGGCAGTAGCAACAAATAACCTCCCTAAGTCAGCATGAGATGTGCTCTGAAGGAAAGCAAAGGAAGAAAATGTACACATACTGTGTCCGCCCCGTGTGCTAGCCAATGTCCCGGACACGTCCATCATCTGCACGTGAAACTGCAATCAGTGAGTGAACAGCCTCATCAGCCCCCACTGGGTCAATTCTCCCTCTGTGTAAATTCTACAGCCCGAGCACCTTACAATCTATATTCTTTTCCAGGTCAAATGAAATGACAAGAGGATTAAAAAAAAATACATCTCAGAAACCCACAGACAGAGCCCAAGAAACCAGCAACAAGGGGAGCCCTGGTTAATTTCAAGATGCCAAACAGCCAGCTTTCCATCAATTTCCAGGACCTCATTTTCCCCCCTTCATTTTCAGAATTGATGTTTATGTTTCCACCAGGATAGAGACCAATTCTCCTTGGCATCCACCGTCAGAGAGAATCAGAAATTTTCCACCTGGGATGCTACAAATTGCATTTCTCAACACAGCCCTGGAATACGGGATATGACCAGCATAACTAATGCTGAGTGATCAAGACTCAGGTCCTCTAACTTTATAAGAATCATCATCAGGCAGTTAGCATTTCACCAAGGGATGGAGCCTCTTGTCCTCCAAGATTCAAGGAGCAAGAGCACATTGATCTGGAAGCAGCTCCTAGGGAACACGGGAGCACAAGGGCAGGCTGGGCAAAGACTCTGTCACTTTCTCCGGTGTAACTTTAGCTGTGTTGGCAGGTGGCTCTGAACCTCAGTCTTCCCATTTTTGAAATAAGGATAAAAGCAGGACCTAAGTCAGAGGACTATTAGGAGGATATCGACTCATGGGAAGCACTCGGCATAGTGTCTGGCTCATGGGAAGTGTGTGGTAAATCTTAGCCGGGCTGTGGCCGGTAACTTGTCCGGTGTTCATCCTTCTTCTCTAAAAATATCCTTCATTCCACATCCTGGTTAATCCTTAGAAGCCACATGTTTACAATCTGGAGCCAAGCCCCCTCCAGAGTTCCCAGCCAATGGTGGTTGGACCATGAAGGAAAGCTCGCCCAAACTGGACCAATCAGATTCTCCCTCTCAAGAACCTAGAGTAGATGGAAAGGAGCTAGTCTGACTCTGAGGGCTGTTTCAACTGAAGACATAAATTCAGGAGCCAAGAGGATGCCATCTTCCACTGCGTAACCAAGGAAGCATGGAAAGAGTATATGGAGAAAAGTCTCTACTAGGGGGAGAGAATGAGAGGATTTGCTTTAGTTTTAGACCTTTTCTGGTTCATGGTTCCAGGGTCGTGGGAGGCCTGGCTGCATCTGTTCCCTCACGGGACTCTTGAGCCCTGTCACTTTCAACAAACCCCACTTTTTCTTTAAGCTAGTCTGAGATCTCTCTTATTTGGAGAAAAGAGTTTTGAAGTGAAAGCAGAGATTTCAGGTTCAAAACTCTTTTCTTGTGAATATGTTATGCCCTAGCACTTCATGAGGGATTCGATGAAGAAGGAAAGGAAGGGGACAGAAAAAATGTAATGAGCACCTATTGGGTACTAGCCCTTCTGGTTGGTTCTCCCTCACATCACCATCTAGATGTGAGACATCTCAGGGGGTAGGAATAATCATCATCGTGATTTTATACAGGGAGCATTTAAAGCTCAGAGAGGTTAACAAGGTCACACAGTTGAAAACATGGTGGGGATTCCATTCAAACCCAGGTCTGCCTGAACTCTTGAAAGGTTTTTCAGAAATCTGGTATTAACAAACTGGGGATGAACTCGGGGTCTTGGCGACACCATCAATAATCATCTCCACCACTGCCATCAAATCACCCACCCACATCCCCATCATCCCCATCCCATCACCATCCTCCTCATCACCGCCACCATCACTATTACTATCATTACCATCAGCATCACCACCATTGTCATCAGCATCACTGTCTTCATCACTATCACAACCATCACCATCCTCACCATCATCCTCATCACCATTCTCACCATCGTTGTCACCACCATCATCTCCACCATCATCATCACTAGCACCATCACCACCACCATCCTCATCATCCTCATCACCTTCTTCATCACCATCACCATCATCACCATCCTCCTCCTCATTACCATCACTAATGGCTAACATTGACTTAGCAATTGTATTCAGTCACTCTTTATATTGAGCACTGTTTACATGCTAACCCCTAATAAGACTCTGAAGGGGGCAATGTCATCATCTTTATTTTACAGATGAGGAAGCTGAGGTTTTGTAAGGTTAAGCCACATGTCTGAAGTCACGAGGCCTACCTGAATCCAGAGCCCACCCCGAGAGACTATACTCTCCTGGTGGGCAGGGGCTGTGCCTCCCACTCTTTGACATCCCCCTTGATGCCTAGCCTTGTGCTCTGCATGCAGTAGTTGCTAAATAAATATCTGCTAAGTTGATGGAAAATGTGAGAAGGATTACAGAAGTGCTAAAAGAGCTAGGGTTAAATTTTCCACTCCAGGTCACCAGTAAAGACAGCTGGAAAGCCAGGCTCTGAATGCCAATCTCCAGGCGCAAAATGCTCTCTTTCATGTTGGTAATAAAGATGCTTGTCAAAATGCCTTTCCATGTGGGGCTGAGAGACTGACAGGAGCGTGCCAAGCATCTCAAAGGCTGAGGTTCACTGCTTAGTCCTTTACCTTATCTTCTGGACTGAGCCAGGCCATGAATCAATGCCAGGGCAGTCCTCTCTCACCCCCAATTCAAGCCAAGGAGATGATGAGAAGAAGGGAAAACCACATTTAGCGAGTGCTTATATGTGCCAAATGCTGTGCAAAGTGCTTGGCTGAACAAAAGGAGACAGGCTGAGGCCACCTGGTAGGACAGCTCAGTGATTAAACACATAGGCTCTAGAACCAGACTGCCTTAAACCCTGGCTCTGCTACTCACTGCTTCTATGACCTTGGGCCTCAGTTTCCTCAACTGTGAAACAGGGATAGATAGTATTAATAGTACCTTTTTCGAAGGGTTACTGTAAGGGTGAGATGAGCATGGGGTTAATGCCTTACAAACATTAGCATATATTAATTAATCCAATGACTCTGTGAAGTAGGTATCATCAACCCATTCTGCAGATAAAGATACTAAGGCTCACAGGCATGAAATGACTTGTCCAATACCACACAGCTAACAAGTGCAGAGACCAGATAGGAATCTAGGTTGTTTGCCCTCCAATCCTGAGCCCCGTACCATTCATACTGTCATATTACCAGGGGTCATGGTAGCCTCAGCCTTGGGGAGAGGGGAAAGGTCAAGGCCTTTATCTTCTGTAGACCTTCTGTCACTCTTCCAATGGCTTAGTTTTGTCACACACACATACACAGATGTGCTGTAGGCACAGAGAAACCAAGAGGGATTCTATTGCTCATTTCTTCTTTCACTACGTATTTATTGTGCCATGCACTAAGGTGCTGAGAACATGGTGACAGGCAAGACAGACTTGGCCTTTGACCTCATGGAACTTGGTTTAGCAAGAATCTACGAGTCATGCATATGTGTAATTGCAGCTATACATGTGCTTAGTGGGTGTGAGGTGCTCAGAGGGCCTACACAGAAGGAACTGACCCAGGAAGGAGGTCATGGAAAGCTTCTCTGAGAAGGTAATGACCAAGCTAGAGTATGAGTAATAATAGTGATTACCAACATAAAGAATGGAGGGAAAGTCATTTCAAGTAGAGGGGACGACATATGTAAAGGCCCTGTGGCAGGAGGGAGCACAGAAGTAGCAGGGACTGAAGGGTGATTTGTATAGCTGAAGCAAGAGCAAAGAGAGTTACATGCACAGTTAGAGCAAGGAAGAGCGTGTTATGGGGTGCAGTTGATTCTGAAGTAAAGCGGTCTCTAAAAACACTGCTGAGAAACACTGTTCTAGAACATCGTCTGGTACATAACACATGTTTAGTGTAAGTGTGATGAATGAATAAATGGATAAATGGGAGCACTGAATAACTGGCTGAAAAGAACCTATATCATAATAAGATGAAATGTTAGAATAGCAAAGGCACTTAGGAAAAACTAAGGAAGTGCATACAGGAATGCAATTGCAGGCCCTGGAAGGCTTCCAGGAGGAGGTGACTACTGAGCCGAACCTTGGAGCCTATGACATTCTCCAGGTGGATAAAAGGGGAACCCTTCCGGGCAGAATATATACTATTGAATGCAGAGCAGCTGAGGACCAGGACACATCTGGAGGAGCCACTGGAAATGATGCAGCAGGAGGCTTTCCCTGTCCAGATGACCCAACGTGCTGGGCTCCATCGGGTCTTTGGTGTTCCTAACCCCAGGGAAGCCCCTTCACTTGAATCTGCACCACACTCCCCTGTGAGGGGCACCAAGCTCCACCCTACTTACCCTAGACTGGACTCACTGAAAAGGCAAATGCCACACTCAACCGCCTTCTGATTAAACAGGTGTGAAAGGACAACTGCTGAGCAGAACATCAGTGAAACAAGACAAACTCTCCGGGAGGGAAGAGAGGGAGTGGTTTCATCTGCAGGCAGATGTGGAGCTAAATCTCTCACCTGGCCAAGGTCTAATGCCCCAGTTGGATGGGCATCTACACATGGTAAAGAGACACTGGGTAGATCTGAGAAGCTCAAAAAGTGGCAGAGGAAGGTGAAGGGGGCAGTTCTTTTACCTGCTATGATGCCCATCACCATCACCAAGCCTTATTGTGTTGCCCAAGTCTTCTGAGGAGGTTGAGTTTGAGCGATGACAAGGAAAGGGTATTCTGGATAGAGGGAGCAGCAAGTGCAAAGGCCCTGTGGCAGAAAATTCTGGTGGGTCGTAGACAGTGACAGAGGCCAGAGGAACCGGTGTGTATTGAGAAGGAGAGAGAAGCAGTGAGGCCAGGGCAAACAGCAGTCCCCACGACATGCAGTGCTGTGTAGGGCAAGTAAGGAGGCCAGATTTTATCCTAAGGCTCATGGAAAGGTAATAAAAGGTGTTAAGCATGGGAATAACATGATCTGATTTAGAAAAAAAAAAAAAAGACGACTCTGGCTGCTATATAGAGGATAATTCATAGGCAAGAAGTGGAAGCAGAGGCCAGGAATGCTACTATAATAGTGCAGGCAACAGATGCTCATAGCTTAGACTAGAGTATTCAAGGTAAAGATGGAGAGGTATTCTGGCATACTCTGAAGGTGGAACGGTCAAGACCTGACCTCATATTTGAAGCTAAGCTGAGGGAGAGGAAGGAGTTAATGGGACTCCTGAGTTATGATCTTGACATGTTTAATGAGTTAGTCTTTGTATTTTTACAGGTGTGGTCACATGCCTAAAGCAGTCATCTAAGTCATGCAGAGTAAATAACCACTCAGCTTGGACCAGTCTGACCCAGGCCTCGATCCCCAGCTTCTGCGATCACAACCACCCCAGCAAGCCACCACAGGGAGCGTGGGAGAGTCAGGAAACTAGACCCATACGCTGCTCAGCCACTCACCATGTGATTCAGACGCATCTTTGTCCACATCTGACCCTCAGTTCCCTCAACTGTACAGCAGAAGTTATAACAGCTTCACCAGGAGGGTGATGGGAGAATCACAGGAAATTTACTCATTCATCCAATAAACATTTATGAAGCATCTCCCACACGTGCCGGATACCATCGTAGGCACATGGAGCAAAAGAGTCCTGTCCCGTCCCTGAGGTGCTTACATATCAGGAAGGAGACACAATAATTCTCATAAGGAGTACATTATTTAGTATTTTAGAAGGTGAGAAATGCTATGGGAAAACCAGGTAGAGCAGGGTGTGGGCGGCGAGAGACATATACAAATGTATCAAATCAACACCTTAAACTTATACAATGTCATTATGTCAATTACATATCACTAAAAATTAAGAGAAAGAACCATTGCAGGGATCATGATTAAATATCTCTTATGTAAATAATTGCTCTTTTTGACAGATCTTTTATTTTTATGGCTTTCCTTGCTCCGGATAATAAATCCCTGCTCCTTCAGTTACCTCCAGAGGACAAAAGTTCTTCCCACCCGGAGAAATGCCTTTCATCATTAAAAACAAAAGCAAACAAACACACAGCCCTCCCACCTCAAGCACTTGGTAAGTGGAAATGTAAAGTCTGGTGAAACAGTCCTGAGCCCAAAAGCACCCTTTGTCCTGAAGCAGTTCTCAGTGGGGGTGGTGCTGCCCCCTAGAGAAATATCTGGAAATGTAGTGGTGAGAGGGGCATGTGTTTTAGCTCGCCACTAGGTTGGGGGTTTACAACGAGTTCACATGTCCTTCCTGCCAGATACTTACTCCAGAAAAAAGAAACATCATTAACTTCTTTGCACATGGAAACACAAAAATATTTCCCACATGGTTCAAGCAGACACTGAATTTAAAAGGAATAGGAATAATACTACCAGGGAAATTGAGTGAAGGCTGCTCTTTGCTTTTGCTCAGAACTTTACCAAAGTGCACGGTTTCTGGAAAACTGGGTGGTGGGTGGCAGCGCTATGAGTGGCACTTTTTTGTAGGTGACACCACACATCTGTGCAAGTGTGTCTTCGTAGCTGTGACAGTCACAGTGATTATATATAGAAGCAATTATTTGGCTATATCATTATGTTTTATAGTAGAGTCATAGCTAAGCATTTACATATTGAAATATATATTATCTTGTAACGGACTCCTTTCACTTTATTCTCAGTTATAATATTATTAGGACATTATATTGATTTCTTGAAGTTATGTGTATATATAGATTCTATTATCTGTGAAATTCATTTCTGGATAGTAAAGAGAGTGTTATAAAATCTTTCTTTTTTCTTTTATGAAAAGGAGCATTGAGTCTGACTGAGGACTGAAGTCATCTAAATGCTACTATTGGCTTTAGAATGTATGCCCTGTGGATTTTGGCACAATGACTATCCGATCTCTCCGTATTTCAGGAGAAACCAGGCATCCAGAAATATACATGCCAGCTCCTGATTTTTAGAGAAATGGCACCAAATTTTAAATATAAAATCAAGTGATGGTGGCATTGCAAGCTGGTGCAGCCACTTTGGAAAACAGTGTGGAGATTCCTCAAGAAATTAAAAATAGAGCTAC
>CM053616.1:60224987-60272409 GCA_028646535.1 Procyon lotor | reverse complement strand
AAGAAAGAGAGAGAGAGAGAAAATCAGCAAAGGGAAAACTTAGGAGCTGGGTTTCCTAGAAAGCCAGAGTTGGCCTCTCAGAAGAGCACATACCCCAAATGAGTGAAACCCTAAAATTGCAAAGATCTCAAACCTAAATGCATGGAGCACCCAGGCAGGGAACCAAAGTGAGTGAAAAAGGCTGGCTGTGCACGTGAGGGAGAGGTGGGAACTGAGAGCCCCCCACAAAAGACGTGGACACTTCTCAGCATCAGCCAGTCTTACCATGGAGACGTCAAGACCAATGTTGGCAGGTTGCACCCACCCTTTTGTTTCCGAAAAAGAAACACATGACCTGCATTTTCATGTGCAATCTCCAGATTTTTAAACACTGCACACTGGTACTGTCCAATCGAAACACATGCATGGAGGCAAGCTATTTCTAGACTGAAGGCAGCCAGCTTGTGGGCTGTGTACAAAGTCCTCATACAGTCCAGTTGGGAGAGAGGGAGGGGAGCAGAATGAGGACATGCAATGGAGACAAGGGCCTGGGTTCAAACCCAACGTCCAATACCCACTTGCTGTCTTAACTGGTCGCTTCCCCTCTCTGATCACTCTTGGCTAGTCATCTTTTAATCCTGTTGTTTGCAACATTTTGCCAGTACAAAGAATGCCACTGTAAATCATGTGGTACATAGGTTGCTTTGCACTGGGTAGGTGTTATCTGGAGGATAAACTCCTGAAGGGGAAACTAGCAGGTGTCACAGGTTGGAGTGTTTGGAAAAGACACTCTAAGATAGAGTCTGGTTTGCAAAGTGTTTGTTAGGAACATATGTCCACATAAAAACTTGTACATGACTGTTCACAGCAGCCTTATTTGTAATAGCCAGAAATGTGGAAACGACCCAAATGTGCATCAGCTGATGAATTGGTGAGTAGGACGGGGCACAATCAGCCAAGAGAACTGTATTTGACAAAGAAAAAGAAAGAGCTCCCGACACATGCCATAGTGGGAATAAACACTGGAAACAATATGCTAAAGAAAAGAAGTCTGACACAAAAGACTGAATGATTCCATGCATCTGAAGTGTCCAGAATCGGCAATTGTTTAGAAATGAAAAGTAGACTCGTGCTTGCCCGGGGCTGGAAGTTTGGGGGGAAATGATGTGTGAATGCCAGTGGGTATGAGGTTTCCTTTGGGGTGATGAAAACGTTCTAAAATTGTGATTCACAATTCTGTGAATATGCTAAAAATGAACTGGATACTTTAAATAGGTAAATTATGTGGTTTGCACATGATGTTTCAATAAAGGAATCCAAAAAATTCCTGAAGGGAACGGAGAAGAAGCAGTCTAAACTGTAAGGCAGCCCAACGAAGCCAGTTGACCAGGCAGAGTGGCTGAGCCCAAACAGCCAAGCCTCCTACCCTGTCTTGCTCCATTACGGGATGCGGACTGCTCCGGAAGGCTGTGACCTTGGGTGAGGGAGCTCTCTGCAGCTGCCAAAGGAGCTGACAGCTGGAAGCCATCTGCTGACCACACTCCCCACAGCGGGGTGGCATGTCCTCCCTTGAAGGGGGATCTGAAAAGCTCATCTCCACATGCACCTCACCAAGTCAAAAGGCAAACAATGAATGCTGACAACTATGGCCATACCTTGCCATTGTCACTATTATCACTGGTATGGAAGAATTCCCTAACCCCTGGCAAGATTTTTATATCTGGCAGGTGCAATACCACTGAACAACAGCAGGGGATACACTTTGGAAGGCCGCACAGGAATAACCATAACGCCGTGGGAAAGACTTGTTACTTTCTTCTGGAAGGATCGGGAGCCGCGGTGAGGTTCTACGGTTTTCCAGAGAGAGCTGACATGATGTAAAGCTGTATTTTAGGATACCCACGTCAGTGATGGTATACAAGATGGGGTGGAAGGGGGAGACCCAGAAGATAGGGAGACTAATTGAGTGTTGGATTCACCCCGCCATGGGGTGGGGGAGGTGGGTGGCTGCCATAGAAAGGAAAGGAAAGGAGAGAAGGAGGAAGTTTTAGCACCTGTGGGGACTGATTAGACCAGAGTATAAGGGAGAAGGCAACTCTTTTTAGCTTAAACCAAGGGGCATTGGACAGATGTCCTGGCCCTATCCTGCCATGATGCTGACCTTCTAAAAGGTCAAAACTTCCTTTCAAAAACCTCTCCCAACCACCTACACATCCCTCCATCCCCACTATCACCACCACCACCTCTTGCTTGGACAACTCTACAGCCTTCTTTCTGACCTTGGAACATCCATTCTGGCTTTCTGTAGTCTAGTCTCCTTAGAGCAGCCAAAGGCACCCTTTTTTTTTTAATTTTATTTATTTATTTGACACACAGAGAGAGAGATCACAAGTAGGCAGAGGGGCAGGCAGAGAGAGGGGGGGAGGAAGCAGGCTCCCTGCTGAGCAGAGAGCCTGACTCGGGGCTCGATCCCAGGACCCTGAGAACATGACCTGAGCCGAAGGCAGAGGCTTTAACCCACTGAGCCACCCAGATGCCCCCAAAGGCACCTTCTTAAGACTTAACTCAGGTCTTGTCACCCCCACATTCCAATTCCTCCAGTTGCACCTCCCTATCCTTGGGACAAAGCACTATGTCTACAAGGCCCTTCGTTAGCTGCCCCTGCCCACCTCTCCAGCCTCATTTCCTACCCCTCCCATTCCCTTCCTTGCTGAACTTCATTCTGTCAAAGTTCCAAGTTCCCTTTTGCTTCTGGGTCTTCACACATGCTATTGCTCTGTGCTCCATACTCCATGGTCTCGAGCCTACTCCTACTTAAACTGGAGGTGTCCAGTTAGATGTTGCCTATTCCAGGAAGCCTTCCCTAACCACCACCCCTCAAGAATAGATGAGATGCCTGTGCAGATTGTGCAAAAATGGCCCCGACAATTCCTCCATCTCCGTATGTGCCCATGGTGCTCCCCCCAACACGAGACGTAATGTTTCCCCCTCTTTGAGTCGGGCTGCCTATTGACTTGCTTTAACCAATGGAGGGCATCAGAAGAATTTGAGGCTTCAGATTCCATACCTTAAGAGGCAACAAAGCCTCTTCTGCTTTCACTTAGGAAGTCCAGGAGAGAGACAGAGTGAGACATCATGGGGAGGAGAACCAAGGTCCCAGACTATGAGAACTAATACCATGAGAAGAATGGCTCAACCACCCCAGCACGTCCCCGGACAGCCCCACCATCCCTCTGAAATACCATACATGTGACAGGCCATCTAGGATCCTCCTGTCCCAATCCAGATGCCCTAGCCAAGGTCACATGGAAGAACAACAAGCCGGCCTGAAATCCTAATTCATACAATTGTGAATCGCACACTGTTTGAAGCCACTGTGTTCGAGAATGCTTCGTTATGCAGCCATGGATAACTGATAAGATGTCCCTCCTCTTAGTTCCTACCACACCTCCCAATTTCTTCTGTCGTGGCATCTATTTTATTACTTTCTTGGTTGCTTGCTTGCCCCTCCACCATCCACACAGACGTTCGCATCAGGAGGAAAGGAGCTAAACTGTGCGTGGTTGGGCACTACCTCTCCAGGGCCTGGCTGACGGCAGATGACGGCAGAGCCAATTATAGGCTCTCCCTGTGCTGGTCAAGTATTTGTTGATAACACCAGCAAGATAGAGATACTCAAAGCAAATCTACCGCTTCCCTTAATAAAGCCAAGCCATTACTCAAGGTAGCCAGGGAAGGGTGAATTTCCCCCTGGCAAGAGGTGACTAGACCTCCTTACCAGGCTTTCTCTCCTCCCATATTTACCCAATTGTTGGCTCTTTTGGATAATCTAGGCTTTTTTTCTATGAAGGGAGCTTTGGGTGTCCTTATCTTTCAAAAATTATGATGAACTCATGACCATTCATTCCGTGCCTGGAAGCATGCCAACCACCTGTATGAGTTTCCCGGGGCTGTTTTAACAAATGACTACAGAGTTGGTGTCTTAGAACAATGCAAATTTATCCTCTTACAGTTCTGGGGACAACATCAGATCTAGTCTCCAGCCTCTCTAGGTTCCTTCTTGTGCCTGCCTCCCCTCCCAGGTACAAAGAATCAGATTAATCACCAGCTAATTTATTATTAGCTTACCAGCTTTATTTATTATTTGTTAAATAATATAATGAACATCTATGCACTCACCACCCAAATCAAGAACCTAAATGTTAGTAACCAGTTCATCTAACCATAGGCTCCTTCCCATCCCAACCCATTGCCTCCCTTTCTCTTAAGGATAACCATGATACGAAATGCTGGAGTAATCATCCTATTGATTTTTTCTTTCATTTTTTTCATACATATAACTATTTAGCTTTGCTCGTCTTTAACTTTCTAATTTCTAGGTCTTTCAATTATAGGCTCTCCCTTCTTTGGATAGAGTTGAATTGTGTAAGTTCACCCAGGCCACCCTGTTGTGTGGGCTCTTCAGTGCACAAGGGCTCCCACTGAGGATGTAGGTGTGGGCTGGAATGCAGTCTGTGGCCCCTCTGGCCTTTTTCTGATCAGCACAAAGGTGGCATTCCCCTGGCAAGCCGTGCATGTGTGAGGCTGTAGCCATCTGAAGGGGGCATCTTTTTCTAATTTGAATAAACGCACTGTTGGGACTAACAGGTTCTGAGTTCACCTTCCTTAGATGGTCAGCAATCCCTCTTAGCCATGTTCAAGGTCAAGGCCAAGCACGTGGAGACCAGGGACAGGAAATGACCCACGGCGACAGCCTTGGGAGACAGCAGTCGTCGTGAGACTTACCGTTCCCGCTCGAAGCTCGTTGGCGTCACTCCACCTGTCCATCTCTAACCCATCAGGAGGGATTTCCTAATCAGGTTCCAGGGGCTTTAAGATTTATGTCAAGAGGCCTCGATTTATTGAATTAATGCTGCTGAGCAGAACTGTAGCTGTTAAACAGTGTGGAGATCTAGATTTTACAGCAATGTAACTAATAAGGCTATTAGCACAAACTAGGCCTGCCGCTGGCATTTATAACACCATAAATCTCTCTCCCCACTGAAAGTATTTATGGGATGGCACGCACTCAGAGTCCACTGCCTTTTCCATGCTCCACTCTCAAGGCTCAACAGGGAGGAGGTGTGGCCCAACGATGGGATTGGTCTGGGGGAAGGAGGGAGAGAATGGAGTTTGATTCTCCGCCTCCGTTCCTTCTGGCAACTGGACCTGCCAGCCCTTGTCATAGGCAGACTGTCCTACGTTATTACTTACATATTTCTGGCCCATTTGTGGAGCACTGAGAACGTGCCAAGCCCTTTGCAAACATAGTGTCCATGAATCCCCCAGCATCTTCTCAGGAGTGAAAACATTTTAGCTTCTGTGCTTCCGTAGATGTGGATGCGTTCTCCCACTGAACTGAAGTTCTGTCGTGAACCCCCCAAACTCTCCGAGGCAGAACATTTAATCTGGTCACGTCCAGCGAAACATTTTTATTTTTCTTATCAATTTCAGGTTAAACCAAGTCAGAGTTTTAGATTTTCTCACTCCTGGGGAAGATGCTGGGGAAGATGCCAGGTTCCAGGAGCTGTGCAAATGGCCCCCAGCCATCAGGGGACAGGGGTGATGGAGTCTGTGTTTTCATCTGTCTGTGTCCTCCAGGGCATCTCCTGAGATGTAACCCATGCCACGATGTCACCTTCCACACCAGCTGACCCCTGGGGTGGGACACACCTCATCTAGTCCTCACATCCTTTGCTGCAGGTACCTGTGGCCAGGCCGGGGAAAGCCTTGCACAGCTCCTGTTTCATTCTCTCCCTTCCTCCTCATCTCCAAGTCCCACTTAGAGGGGCCAGGGATCGCGACTCTCCAAGGCCATTGGCAAGACACTCTCTCTCAACTTCCTACGCTGGGCCATACCACCCACCACATCTCTGTGCTCTCCAGCTAGTGCACCATGATGGCACAGGGCCCTGGGTGCTCTCCTGCCACCTCCATGAGACCTGCCACCCTCTCTCCTTCCCTCCCTCCCTCACCCCTTCCTCCCTCCCTCCCTCCCTCACCTCCTGCCCTTCCCCCCTCCTCCCTTTTACAGCACGCTAAGCCTTTGTCAGGCACTGCTCTAAGCACTTTCCAGGATTGGCTTCATCACTTCCATCAACAGCTATACAGGTTAGGATCCACTATTATCCCCCATCATACATATAGAAACTAAAGTCCAATAGTCTAAGTCCCCTGTGTCAGATCCTACAGCCCTCAAGAAGTAGAGCTGGTATTTGAACCCACACAGCCAGGCTTCACCAGGGTAATGAGACACCCACAGAGTCCAAAACTAAAAGTGGGGTCCTGCTCCCTAACAGCCCTCCAGAGCTTCACCCTGGGGGAGACACTGTCCAGAGTCCCCTGTGCATGTCAGTGTTTACCTCTCCACCCTTCCTCCAGTCTGGGGTTTGGGGAGTTTGGGGATAAATGGCTCCCTAGGAAATCTTCCCAAATTTCTGTTTCTGTCAAGACCTTAGCCTTCTGGACTTCCAAAGCTATAGATGTCACTGTATTCCTTTTTCCCCCTTAGGACAGTAGAAGCTAAGGCCTGATCTAAAGAGAGTCGAGGATAAAAGGTGAGCTTGAATATTTCAGGGACCAAAAAGTCCCCCACAAAGGCGGAAGCTTCACTCCTCACCCACACCCACATCATCACATTCAACCTCACAGCAGCCCCCCTGAGGACACAGTCCTCCCCTGTGGACAAGGGAACAAAAGCTCCAGAAAACTCAATGCAATGGCTCCTCCAGAAAAAAAGTGAAATTGAGAGGTTGCAGAATGAGAGCTTGGATTCAAGTCTGTCTGAGTTTCCGGGGGATCACTAACCTCTCTTCTGGGAGCAGAAACTAGGTTTTTTGGTTGTTGTTGCTGTTTTCTGTCTACCCAAATAGTGGTAAAGCTGGCTCCACAGAGCTGTCCAGAGTGTGAGGCTGTCTTCTGGGGGCTAGGCCATGCATGAGGACGCTTGTCACAGACAATGCTTGGCTGTGCACCCTGCCAGGCACCTTCTGTTGAAGAGGAATCTGGAAGCTCCACTCTTCTGATGTTTCTTAGCTTTCCTCTTTTGCCCCCACCACCTTCTTTGGCCCCCGTTGTTTTATTCAGAATAGTGTGAGCCCCTACCATGTATTAGGCTCTGCTCTAGAAACTATGGAGAGAGCAAGAAGCAAGCCAGACCACTCTCCACCTCAAAATCTTAGTGCCTCAACATCACCAAGGTGAAGACTGTTCGTTCCCAGAGGGCAAGGTCTATGTTTGCACCCGGGGCCCCACACAGGTCCTGGCACAGAGTCAGTTAGCAGTAAGTCAACGAAGCGTTTTCAGTTCGCATCAAAGTATCTCAAAGATTTGGGCAGTTCTGTGCCCCCAGACTCCTAGCAGTAGAGAGACATCGACAGTGGTCATGAACAAGCTTCGGGGATGGCTGATGTAAAAGGAGACAAAGTCAGTGAGAATTCACCCAGACTTGGACAGGAACCCAGACCTGAGCCACTGCTAGGGAAGGAGAAAGGGCCTCCGATGTTCTGGGAGCCTACTCTTGAGCCAGGCCCTGACCTAGGCACTCAACTCCAATTTTGAATCTTACAAGAGACCATGAGATGGGCACTCTTGCCAACCCTGCAAACCCTTTCCCATCTGTAAAAGAGGGCTCTGTTACTGCTCAGTGTCCTGTAGACAAGGCATGTTCCCATCCCGCGGGTGCTGAATTAATCTTCACAGATCAAACTAGGGTAGAATCCTGGATGCAAACTGCATCCAGGGAATGTGGCCCCAAGTGCAGCAGGCACATGGTTGGCTGTTTTGTTCTTTTCCTTTTCCCAAATAACTGTTTTGTTCAAATAATATGCCATTTTTCTTTCTTCTTACTCAATACACATATATTGTGTGGAACTGAAAAAAATGCAAATAAGCAAGACACAGAAGAGATGAGCAAGCCACTCTTAATGGCATCATTAAAAAATACTCACCCTCAAAAAAAAAAAAAAAAGGAAGAAAGAAAAAAGAAATACTCACCCTCCCTGCTCTGGCATTTACTTCCCAGGTGCTACACACACACACACACACATATACACACATGTAAACATACAATAACATATACATATATGCGTGGCACATGACATATACATCACACGTACACATCACATGTATGCATAACACAAACACATGTTCATATACATATGCTAACATTCATTCATATACATGTATATCTTCTGTGTGCGTGTGCATGTCACATACATGCCATATGCACATGTATCGAATATACCCCATATGCATATATGTATGCATATCCTACATTGGCTATGTATCACACACACATACATATCATACACACGTACATATTTTTTCAATAATTTGTTAATTATGATCTTGCTGTTCTAAAATTTTCTCATTTCACTCAAAAATACATCACAAAAGTATTTTCTGAATGTTAAATATTCTTCTAAAACATGGTCTTGAAGGCTCCAACCAAAGCCATCCTATGTGTATGCCACGTTTTGTTTACTCAGTCCTAATTCTTGATTGTTAAACATTTAGCTAATTCCGTATTATAAAAAATGCTGCTGTGAACATCTTCAGAGCTGTTTGTACAAGTGCACTTGTGATCATTGCCTTAGAATAGATTCCTGTAAGTGAAATCTCACTGTTGGGGGCTTTGCTTATATATATATATATATATATATATATGTATATATATATATATATATATATATATATAAGCAAATATATATATATATGTATATATGTATGTATATGTATATATATGGCTTTTTATGCATTTTGTCAATTTCCTTTCTGTAAAATTTGTGTGAATTTACCCTCCCTCGTGGCTATAAAAGACTGCCCACGTCTTCACATTTGTACCTTTACTGGGTGCTGTCGTTTTTTACGTATCTTTCAATTTGAGAAATGAGAGATGATGTTTCAAGTATAGTTGAATTTGCAATTTGTATTATAAGTGAGGTTAAATCAATCACCTATTGAGTAACTGCTCTGAGATCAGCAAAGAGAAGGGGAGTTGGGAGAAGCAGTGATACCTAGAAAGTCATTTGTCAATACAAGGACCATACAGTAGGAGACAGCAAGCCAAGAGGCAGCATGAGTGGATGCAGAACTGAGTGCTAAAGGATGTCAAGGCTGAGTTCAGGAGGGAAGGGCTCAGTGTCTGTCCTGGAGCTAGAAGGTGGACCTTGAGGAGGAGGAGGAGGAGGAAGAGGAGGAGGAGGAGGAGGAGGAGGAGGAGGACAAAGGGTAGGGGAGGAGGAGATGAGGGGAGGGGGCAGGGAAGGGAGGGAGAGGGGGAGTGACTGGAGCCCTGAACAACCTGGGTACCCCTCACATGCTCTGTTCCTTTCAATCCCCCAAATACTCCAAATCCTCTCACCTCCCAGTCTTTGCTCATGCTGGTCCCTCTCCTCCTGCCTTTCACTAGGCTACGTGCTCCTGCTCACCTCTCAGGCTACACCTTAAATGACTCTTCCTCAGGAGAAGCATCTCAGCCCCAAGCATGCTCCTGTCCCCTATTATGTGCCCTTCCCATGCCCTGTGCTTGTTCTTGAAAAACAGGTATTGTAATGGTGGAGCGCCCGAGTGGCTCAGCGTCTGCCCTCAGCTCGGGTCATGATCCTGGGGTCCGGGGATAAAGTCCCACTTTAGGCTCCCAGCTCAGCGGGAGTATCTCTTCTCCCTCTCCCTCTGCCCATCCCCCCACCCCCGCTCATGCTTGGGCATTCTCTCTCTCAAGTAAATAAGCAAAATCTTTTTAAAATATAGATGTATGGTTATGGTAACTAACTGTGTGTGTAATTACTCATGCAATGCCCCAGGGCTGTAAATGCTGGAATGGTAGCGCTGAGCCTGGACTGTCCGTCTTGCTCCCCTCTGGGTTCCCAAGACCTAACATGGGGGCTGGTACATAACAGCTTTGCTGCTCTGCAGCTCTGGCCCCTCAGCTCTACACCCACCCTTCAGTATTCTACCCTCTGCTGCACCTGGGAACTTTCCTCCTCTGCCAGCTAGATTTCTTTATCGGTTCTATCAATGAGGGGTAGACATGTAAGCTGGAGGAGGAGAAAAGGACTGGCTCCTTCCTCCTGGTGTCCTATCCCTTTAAGCACCTCCCAAGCACAGCGATACCTCCCAACCCCCCCCCCCCCCCTTCAAGGATTCTAGTCTCCAGTTGTTCTCAGCACTCCCCACATCAGCCTACAGGTGGCCTTTCACAAGTACCAGCAAAACCCAGGGATGACCCCTTAGCAGAGGTCTAAGCCCCAGATGCATGGGCTTCTCCTCCCAGCTTCTAGGGTTTGTTTGTTTTTTTTATTTATTTTTTAATTCCAGTTAGTTAACATACGGTGTAATACTAGTTTCGGGCATACAATTTAGTGATCCAGTACTTACATATGACACCTGGTGCTCCTCCAGCTTCTAGGTTTGTTTGTTTTTAAGACTAATTGATGGAGAGACAGAGAGAGAGAGCAAGTGAGCAAGCAAGTGGGGAGGGGGTGGGCAGAGACAGAATCTCATGCAGGCTCCAAGCTGAGCAAGGAACCTGACACGGGGCTTGATCCCATGACCCTGAGACCATGACCTGAGCCAAGAGTTGGACGCTTAACCAGCTGAGCCACTGCCCCCAGCTTCTAGGTTTTGATAGCACATATACTTCCCTTTATTGCTAGAGGGGCAGTAGCCGCTTCCCTGGACTATCCAGTTCTGCTGTTGCTTTTTCATCCTTCACAAGCTGTCCGTCCAACTCCCTATATTAAATTCTCTCTATTAGAACACCTATTGTGATTTCCATTTTCCTAATGATATAGTAGACATTCAGTTAAAATTCACTGAAGCCAAGGACCATTCTGTGGTTAGAAAATGCCATGAATAAATCAGATCAACACTGCATGATTGAGTATCTACTATATGCCTGGCATTGTGTGGGGTCCTGGAAGCTCAGAGATGACACAGAAACAGAATGAACCAAAAGTGCCCAAAGCACGTTCAGCTAGAGAGTTAGAACTCCCTTTCCCCTACCCCCACACCTCCATCAGAAGCCTCTTTAAGGGGAGCAACTGAAGCTAAAAATCTCTCTTGCTCTGTACCTTGCGATGCTTTTCAGTGGGTCTCTATTGGCATATTGGGGAGAATTCATTGTGCAGGACTGACTTTACAAGAAGTTCAGCATTTTTGGCCCCCTCAACTAGATGCTAACACCGTTCTTCCAGCCATGGTCTGTCAAAAGTGCCCCCACACATTAACAAATGTACCTTTTGCAGTGTCCACCCTCCCTGACCACTACAAGGTCACCCACTGAGGAGACACCCCAGGGGATGATGGATTTGCTAATTATTTCTGACATTATCAGCCCCAATGGAGAAAGCTTTAATAAATGCAGAAGATGGTGTAGTTCTGTGAGAGATCTGCAAATTAACCAAGACAAGCAACAGAATGAAATGCAACAGAGGGCGTGACGGGGCAGCAGACTGGTAAGGGTGGTGGGTACAGGAAAAAGGCAGCCGGGAACCTAATTAGCCAGGACTGTTCATATCTGAGCTGCTCTGAGCCCAGCTGCCTGCCGACTCGAGACATGTTGAAAATGAATTCATCAAGAAGCACTCACATCAGCCCCTTGTTAGAAATGGGTCCTGAGTAGGCTTAATTAGAAGCAGAAAAATGGGGTAGAGGTAGGGCATGGAAGAAGAGAAAGAGAGATAGTGGGTGGCAATCGACTGTGGATCCCCCACACAGCCAGTGCTGTCCAAGATGGGGTATTTTTGAAAGAACTGAGATTTTGTTCACTTCCTCCCACCCCCTTCCTTCTGTTCCACCCACTGGTGACTCGTAGAGCACCAGTTCCCAACAAGGTAGGTTGGCACACTCTAATGTATAGAAACTAATAATAAAATTGTGGTCAAAGTAGCCCCACCGTGGTTGAAAACTATTAATAACAGTTTAAAAAATATGGAAGTCTAATGATTCTCTCCCCTTTTTTCTTCTATTCCTTCCTTCAATCCTTAAAAAATGTTAATGAAAGTAGATTCAAGTTGTCACTCTAATAATAACATTCTCTGGCACATATATTCCAATGTCCTGTCTCACGTGGGAAAGAAAAAATAGAGAGTTCCAGGTATGACATACAACCCCAAAGAGTTTCATCTTCCCAACTCAATTATAAATGATATTTGTCCCAATTCACTTCCTGTATCTTTCACACCCCAACCCCACCAAAAAAACACAAAATGTCTTGACTTTGGAGGTCAGCATAGCATAGTATGATAATGGACAGTGGAGTTGGCTAGAACTGAGTTCTAATCCTTTCCAGGACAGGACTGTAGCTTTGGGATCAATAGCAAGTTACTAACTACTTTGAGCCCCACTTTTCCTCCCCATTGGATACAGTCATTGACATATCAGCCTCTGGACCCTGGATGCTGCTGAGAAATGAGGACCCTACTGTGGGTACTGCCAATCTCACAGGATCATTGTGGGGAGCCAGAGAGATGAAAACAACAAAGGTTCTTTGTCACATTAAATCATTACATGCACAGATACTCTAGGGCCTTGGTTATCTGCAAATGGCTTGTGCGTTCCATTGATTACCTATGTCTGCCTCCCTACTCTGCTTCTCAACTGACCCCATATGGGAGATCTGGCCAGAGTGGGTGAGTGGCAGGCCCTCTTGACTGCATACCCAACAACCACCCACCCTTTTCCTCCTTCCCGGGAACACTCTGATTTTATTCACTCTCCTAACAGCTAAGTGCTTGAAGTTGAACTGTTTGCCTCTCAGATCCAACCCAAGGGCGGTTGACTCTTGACTGGCCCAAACCAAGCATAGTATGATTCCCACCAGTGGATGTGACAGGAAGTCTGCTGGGGGCTCTGGAAAATGTACTCCTTGTTCTTACAAAGTCAATACCTTTGAGAATGTTGATGTTTTGATGCTTGGAACTGTGGCAGCATCTCTGAGCTCTGAGGGAAAAGCGTAAGGGCAAATGCTAGCCACTGACACTTTTGAGGGCCTCGATGTCTTTTATCCTTGAAATTGATTCTAGAGCTGTCCTGTCTAGAGCTCTCTTGATATGTAGGATAATTCTGGTGATCATACAACCTTATCTTCATCACCTTGGGCTGATACCATAAATTGCCATAGACAGAGTGGCTTAAACAGTAAAAATTCATTTATCACAGTTCTGGAGGGTGGGAGTCTGAGATCAGAATGCCAACAGGGTCAGGTTCCGGTGAGAAACATCTTCTGCCAAGACTGTCTTCTCTAGAAAACTGACCTCTCCTTGTATCCTCACCTGGGCTGGCTAGCTCTTTGGCCTCTCCTTACAGCGGCACTAATCCCATTCAGAAAGGCTCCACTGTCAAGATCTCATTACCTCCCCAAAGCCCTACCTCCAAATACCATCACATCACACTGGGGATTAAATTTCACCCTATCAGCTGGTTGGGTGGAGGTGGAGGGACACAAACGTTCCCGTTCATAACAAACCTGGTTTTCCTGGAACTATTCCACTTTGCATTTGTGCCAGTGGACGGCCTGCTTCAGCATTTGTACGGAACAATAGTTTCCTGGCTTGAATGATAAATGATATGGTCTCCCTACTCATAATAAATATGCTTATTACTTAAGTCACTTTGAGCGAGGTTGACTCTATTCAGTCAAAACATCCTCATTAATACAGGGCTAGAGAGAGGTACAAAGGATGGGTGTGTACCTATGTGTGCACATTTCTGCAGGCACGTGAGCCTGTGCAGGATTATACTAAAGCTCAGAATGGATGCTTTATAGTAACGTCTACTTAAAATTTTCAGGCTTTCTCTTCTTCCTTCCTTAGTAAACATCATTATTGTGGAAACAAAAAGAACATGAGAGAGAAACAATAACATTATAACCTGAGGTTCACCTTCTCCCAAATGTGTCATGAATCTTTAAGGCAGAGCAATGTGTGCATCCCTTCTCTTCATACTCTATATATTCACTATTGTCTCAAACAGCAAACTCAGATCTGTCTCGAGCATGTAGCTCTTTAACTTTCCCCAAAGTGATAAATCCATTGTCCAATAATGCATCTACCAGACCTCGTTCTCTCTTTCCCTTTCATGTGTCCTTCCCCAGGTACTCCATTAATGGCTTCAATTTGCCAGTTGGCCCTCTCCCCTTATGCTGTGATCAGCAGGGTGGGGCTTCCTGGGCCACCGTCACAGAGAAAGCTGAGCGGTCTGCTGATGTGGTATGTTGAACAAGTGCCCCATTAGTTTTTCTATCATCCGGTGTGCCTCATCCATTAGTTTGGCTGATCTGACACGAGGTTTCAAGGTAAATCTGGCAGGCAGGCACTCTACCTTAAGATAAAAGCAAGTTAGAACACTCAATGCCTGCCCAGCCTGGAAATGGCTCTTGCAGATAATTCATTCTCTCTCTCTCTCTCTCTCTCTCTCTCTCTCTCTCTCTCTCTCTCTCTCTCTCTCTCCCCCTCTTCATCATTTGATGCAAATCTAGATGTCTGAACTCAGCCTCTAACCACCCAAGGTCAGGAGCATCTGGACTTGGAGATTTGGAATCAAGAAACTTGGAAGACACTCACAGCTGCTGCTATCACTCGCTCCAAATCGATGAAACAGGTACTCCTCTATTCTGACAGCAGGAACATAAAAAGGCACAACATTTTGAGAGGGCAATATGAGAGCTTGTATCAAAACTCTTAAGAGTGTTCCTATGCTTCAATTCAACAGTCCAATTTCTGTGGATTTATTCTGAAGAAATAAGGGGACAAATACATGTGTGTACAACAATGTTCATCACATCATTGTAAGAGAAAAGATTAGGGCTTGCTGGCAGGGGATTGATGAAATAACTTACAATACCTCCATGCAGTGGCACATGGCATGTTATTCAAACAAGTCCTGGTCAGTTTCACAGGTAAGAGGATAAACTGACACACTATTCTGGAGGATAATCTGGCAATATGCATCGGAAGCCTTAAAAATGTTCACACCATTTGAGATAGTCACTAAGGCTGTTCACAGCATTTCTGGCTTTCTCCCTTCCAGACATGGAGTAGAACTGAACTTCATGGTCTTCTAGTTATCATCTACTGAGTCATGATCCATGTGACTGGTTCTGGCTAATGAACCATAAAAACAAAAAAGTGACAAGTACCACTGCCGGGCCAGAGCCCTGAATTGTCAGTGTAACACCCCGGAACTCTTCTTCTTCCCTGGTGACCACCAATGTCTGAAATTGGTCCCAGAGTGAGAAGACGCAAGTAGAACCCAGCTGGATACACAGGCCTTTGTTGTAACATTTTTAGAGTTGTTTGATACTCTGCATATCCCACCTATGCTGACTGATACCTCCGTTGACCTAGCATACCCATTATAAGGAACATAAGCACTTGCGCACATAGATATACACATTGGAGGATATTTTCTATACAAAGATACATGTTAAGGATAGTAATCACAAAATTGCTTTAAATACACACACACAAAAACACACAGAAGTCCTACAGCACACCCCAGGGCCAGTACAGCTAGGTCAGAAGGTATGACAATATCATCCATGCTCTGCAATATTTCCTAAGAAGACCTGGGCCCTGAAGTAGAACCAAGTCACCATCCCAGCTTCTTCCCTCTCATCCTCATGAGTTTCAGAGCCCCCTGAGTCCACTCAGCTGACTTCATTAAGGTTTTCCGAGTCCATCAAAGATGTTCCAATAATATGAACCTCAATCTGTTTTCTCCCAAGAACCCATGAGTTTCCCTATGCAAATTTATCTAATTCCTCCACATAAGGTATCAAGGTCCACAAAAAAAGGCATATAGGGAGAAAAGGCTTTATCTATCCTAAAACATACCTGCTATGTGTTCTTCCCCGGAGCAATGAGTCCTTACTTGCTTTGCTTCTACATCACATACTCAAGCAAAGTCTCCACCTCTACAGATAAAAGCAGCTGGAAATGTAGCAACTTCTCTCAACGTTGAGGAAAAGAGTTTTTATTTTGACCACTTAATCACAACATTATTATTAGGAATTATGTTGACCATGTGGACAGTGATGAGAAATAGGATGAGGTAGAGAGATGTGACAGGTTTCACCATCCTGATTAGAATTTGCCTTGGGGGTCTTCAAGAAGTCCCCTTCAGCAACAGACCTTTAAAATTTAATGGCCCTACTGGGTATGGGTATGCCTTCTGAGCCTTACGAAGTAGTTGGTGAAGAGAATAAGCAGAGTGAATAGTCCCTATAGCTCCTGGCTACTAGAAGACCTGATAAAGTTGCTGGTAGTGGCAACTGTGCCAGCGGTGGCAGTCTGGGTGGTGGGGGTGACAGCAGTGGTGGCAACGGGTAAACATGGTAAAACTTACTCATCAACCCAATCCTGACCTCTCAATTCACAAGGCTGAATTAATGTGACAGTGATGGGGCATTAATATTTACTAGGATTTAATATTTCATAGCCATTCTCTCACCCTAGAAATGGATTGAAAACAGAGAGGTCAGCTGTCATCAGGGAAAACAAACAACTCAAAGCAACGAGAGAGAAAGGAGGCAATAGGGGAGGCAATGGGGCAATGAGTAGAGAGCAGGGGAACAGCCAATCCCCACCTCCCATGACAGCTGAGGATCTCGGGCCACCTGCCATCATAGGCTCCAAGCCTATGACACAAAAGCATTACCAGAACATCTGGTCAACTACTCTTCTGCTATTTATCATCTTTCTAGAATATTCTGTCTCTGTTAGTTCACCTAGCTCTCCTCCCATGTGGGCTAAGAAAGGAAGGAAATATCCCTTTTCATACCTTGAAGGCCAACAGGCAGACTTCAGGCAGAAAATCAAGCTGGGTCAAGACTACGACCCAAATGAGTCATTGGCTGCTCTTGGGATACCTCCTCTCTGGGAATAGGTGAACTCAACTACGGAACACAGTTTTCTCCAAAGTGTATTCAGAGACGTGGTCTGCAAGCTAGCCTGGCAGTTCTGTGAGGGCAGAGACCAGGTCTATTTTGATCACTAATATTCCCCAAGAGCTGGAAAAGGCAATATGGTCAGACCTCAATAATTTTTGTTAGATCAACAAATAAATGGATAGTCCTATGGGATATTGTACTTAAAAGTTTCTACAGCTGAGTAATTGAGGGAAGGATGCAGATCCTAGCCTGTCCTTGGAGAATTACAATGTAAGATCCAAGGAGCCTGTCTAACTTCTGTTATCACAGAAGGTTTCAAATTTATTTGAACATATGCTACACCCCATCTTTTTTTAAGTCCCTTAACTCTATTTCTATGGGACATGCTTTGGAACATGCTGATATGTAGCATTTCAGTGTAATGGAAAGAGCATGAAATCTGGAGTCACCCCAAACCAAGGTTCAAATCTCAACTTTACCACTCTCTCCAGCTGGGTTGCTTTGGACAAGCTGCTTCATCTCTCTGAGCCTTGGTGTCTTCATTTGTGAAATGTGAAATATCACAGCATCTCCTTTATGTACCTCATGGGGGTTGTTATAAGAGTCAAATGATATACTACAATGGAGAGTAAACTGCTTGTACATCATGGTTGTTGCTGTTTCTAAAAGCAAGAATCATGTCAAGTTGACATTGCCCAAACTAATTTCCATTTCAGCTTCACATTCTGCTAAACGATGTGCCAAAGTCTGATCTCTAGAAATTTCTTGGGCCTTGAAGATAAATTTCTATTACAGATGAATTTTACTATCTTAGAAAATTAATATTAGAGCTTCTTAAAGGCCACTTGAAATATTGTAGTAGACACTGATCAATCACAGTATCTTTATCCCTTGCCACCTCTACTACTTGAAGGTTAGAAAACCAAATACTAAATTTCCAGATGCCCTTGAAACTAGGAAAGATATGGCCTATGAAATATAAGCAGAAATATCTAATGAGGTTTCTGGGAAAGGCTTTGATTTTCTGATTTAATACAGAGTCAGAGAGGACTAGCACATTCACCTCCCCACTCTCTTCTTGAATTGAGCACAGATGTGAAGGCTGGAACAGCAATAGCCATCTTGTAACCTTGAGGGAAAAATACAAGAAAATTACAAAGTCATCATTCTAAAATTACTGAGGCAATGCACCAGAGCCAAAACTCACCTTTCCTCAACTTCATGTTATTAAAAAAAAATTAAATCACTGTAGTCAGGTTTATGCTACTTGCAGCTGAATAAAATTCTGATAAAAATAGTGTGGGGGGGAAAGGGTTTGATTGGGACTTTATCTTTAAAATCAAACTTACCATTATGAAAATATGTTTTTATCTCATATTAAGACAAACTGAAGTTGTAATTAAGTTGCTTTCTTCCATGTACTCATTCTTAAAACTAAGTATTATTATTTAGTTATCTGGTATACAGCATAATTCTTCCAGCCACATTACATGCCAGCATAACATGGAGATGCTTTACGTCATGTCGGATTTTCACAGCAAGTTTGTGACAATGAGCTACAACAATTTTCCCAGAAATCTCTTCATCCTCCGCTCTTCCTCTCCCTCCCCTTTGCAGCTCCCATTCTGGGGTCCTCCTTGCAGACTTTTAGTCTTTTTTAATTGCCTAACTCGGTCAGGTACTCAGCTGTCAAGGCTCTGCATGAGACGTGAGCAGCTCACCAGATATCACCGTCATCGGCTTCACGAAATCCCACATTATATGCAAGATACGCAGTTTTGTTTGTTTCTTTGTTTGTTTGTTTGTTTGTTTATTTAAGATTTTATTTATTTGACAGAGAAAAACACAGCGAGAGAGGGAACAGAAGCAGGGGGAGTGGGAGAGGGAGAAGCAGGCTTCCTGCCAGGCAGGGAACCCGATGTGGGGCTCAATCCCAGGATGCTGAGATCACGACCTGAGCCGAAGGCAGATGCGTAACAACAGAGCCACCCAGGCCCCTCAAGATACATAGTTTTAAAATAGGGAATAGCATGGAGGACGTTAAGAGAAGGAAGGGGAAATGAAGGGGGCGGAAATCAGAGATGGAGACGAACCATGAAAGACTATGGACTCCAGGAAACCAACTGAGAGTTTCAGAGGGGAAGAGGGGATGGGGGATGGGTGAGCCTGGTGGTAGGTACTAAGGAGGGCACGTATTGCATGGAGCACTGGGTGTTATACGCAAACAATGAATCATGGAACACTATATCAAAAACTAATGATGGACTGTATGGTGACATAACATAATAAAATTTTTAAAATACGAAAAAAAAAAGATTCGCAGTGGTACTTTGCAGCCAGTTTGCATTATATTTTATTAACACCATTGGATGTTTACAACATCAGATCATTGCAGAAGAGGCTGACTGAGACACTGACTAGAGAGTGGGGACAGACTAGCGTTGAGTGAAAATTTCTGCATGGCAATAGATGTTTTAAGTAGACAATCCATTGGTGAATATTGTCATGCACTGATGGCATTCAAATGTCTACAGTTGATGTTCATGTTGATACAGCCATAAAGGCAATAGATGGGGAGTCAGAAGACCTGTGCTCCAGTTCCACCTCGGTCCTGATTTGCTGTGTAACATCGGGCAGGTCATTTGTTCTCACTGGGACTCCATTTCCTCTATGGTAAAATGGCAGGACTGTACACATTCCAAGATACTTCAACTTCCAAAATGTCCATCATCCTTGAAACGATTGACAATGGGTAGGGAGGAGGGCCAGCAAGCTTGAGTCCAAAAGTTAAGGACCTCTGGAAAGGGTGACCGAAAACCCTGGACGAGGTCCTTTGCTCAATCTCACTTAGGCTACACATTTTCATTTTGAGGAAGCCCTTGATCTCTCAGCAGCAGAGAAACTAATTAGATTTAATAAGAGACAAGGCTGCTAAATGAAAGTACATGAGAAATATCACATTGCTCAAGATTAACACATGTTCTGGTCTATCCTCAGAATAAAACCAGGGCCCCTATGTATCCTGGAATCTGTCACCTAGACTGAACAAGAGAAACAAGCAGCTCCAGCTCGTTCACGAAATAGAAGTAAAAATGTCATCCCGAAGGAAGAACAAGGAGCATGGGCGCCATTGGAATAGACAATAAGAGTGGTAAGAGGTCAGTCTTTTCCCCTCCCTCCTTTACTTCTTGATGCTCACCAAAGCCCCTAATGGTGAAAATTGTTCAATGGCTCTCCACTGAACCAACATATCCATCCAGCAAGGTGTTCAAAACCATCTGCGATCTGTCTCCTGCAAGTATCTCCACCCTAGTCACTCGCTAGTTCACAGGTCTTACTTTGTACTTCAGCATCAAGACATTTACTGTTTTAAGTGTTTGGGAACATTCCATTTACACTGCACTGTTTCTCCCTACGACTGTATTTCTTCTTTTCTTCTCAGAATTCCCTTTCTTGCCTTCCACCCTATCCTAGCAGCCAAACTATTTCCAGTTCCGTGAGCAAGCGCCTCCAGCCTCCTTAGTTTTGCAAATGCCATGCTCTCTTTCAGGGACACTTGATCATTTACAATACATTTGACTAGATGTTAACAAAATATCCAACTAAAAGGAGCTTAAACAATAAGTAACTTAAACTAATTTGTTCAGCAGCTCCACAACTTCAAGGATATTCTTTCTCTTTCCTCCCTCCCTTCCTTTCCTTCTTTCTCCCCCTCTACTCCCCAAGACTGGGTGACCCTCCGTAATGGACTTTCTTTCTGCCTTTCTACTCCACCATCTTCCTGTTGACCTTTAGTCTCAGGCTTAAGATTCCCTCACCTCCCCCAAGGTGGCAAAATAGCTGCTGTGGCTCCAGGCTCCACTAAGCACAAAACAGCATCCACAGGTATTCAAAAGAGGACTTTACCTTCTCAACTCTCTTTTCGTGGAGGAGAAAAACCTTTCCCTGAAGGCCTTACACCCAGAAAACTTTCCCTCAAACTTCCCAGGGGTAAAACTTATCAAACACTTACCATCTGTTTTCCCAAATGTCACCAGATCTTGCCCTAGCCTCACCTCTGATTTTGTTTGTCGTAGCAGCATTCACTGAGTATGACTAAGTGCTAGTCCCTCTGCTAAGCACTCTATGAATCTTATCTTATTTATCCCTTAGAACAACTCTGTGAAGTAAGCATTACTACCTCCATTCTGGAGTTGAGAAAACCAAGGCCCACACAGGTTAAACAGTTTGCTTAAGGACATACAGCTACAGAGATAGAGTCAGGATTCAAATCTGAGTATGTCCAACTCCAAAGCCCGAGCTTCTAGCCCCCCTGGGTCCTTCTTACTCCCATCCTCTCTTGACATTCTTTGTCCCTCGGTGGCTCCTTCTCTTTTACTCAGAAGTCTCCCTGTCTAACCGACCCTTTCTGTGTGCTGAGCAACATCTTCAAATCTTCCCTATAACTGAAGAAAAATGAGAGCCATTTTCCTTCACACTGCTGTCTCCTCAATCTATCAAATTTCTCAAAAGCACCTCTTCACACTTACTGATTCCACATCCTCAGCACACATTTACTCTTTGCTTAATCTAGCATCCTCCCCCACCTCCCCATTGACAAGCTCTGCCCAAGGTTATCAGAGATAACCAATGGAACGGCTTCCCCCATCTTCCCTCCTCCTAGACCTGCTTAATTAGTAGGGCAGCCGGCAGCAGCTCAGGGCTCCACTCTATATGGGATTCTAAAACATCACTGGAAAGGTAACAAGATGAAGAAAACTGTGTTTACCAAAACTCCTCTTAGGGATAGTACTGTGTGCAGCTGGAAAGCAAACTTTGATAAGTTACTGGGGAAGATGGTGAGATCTCCTCCAGAGGCATGCTTAAGTAACAACAAATGCTTTCCAACTGCCCTCCTCTGAGGGTTGATCTCTGACTGCAGGGCTTTTGTTTTCCTGAATATGAAATGCAAGCCTGGAGCTGGAACTAACTGCTTGGATCAGCACGGCAGAGACCTTTGCCCCTTGCCAGGCTCAAGATCTCCTCCAAATTAAAGCCAAGCAAATATTTAAAGAACAGCAGTTTGAAGGGTGCAAAATTATTAGCCTACCCTACGGACCCACATTTCTCAGTCCAGATCTATCTGCTGCATATAATACGACTAATGCACTTTCTTCTCTCCTCCATGGTCTGGTCTGCCTTCTTCGGGGCCCCAGCATCCCAGGGGATGAGGTTTAACCTTTCTCCCTCTCCCTCTCTCCCTCCCCCTCCACTCCCTCTCCCATAAGGGAGATGACACATTGCATATGATTAACAACTAGAGCTTGAAATTATGCAGACCTAGGTTCAAGTTCTAATTTGGCCATTTCCCACATGTGTGACTTTAGGCAAGTTACGGAAACTTTCCAGGCTTCTTCAACTTCCTTCTCTGTCAAAATAGTATCTACCTTGGGGCGCTTGGGTGGATCACTCCATTAAGCATCTGCGTCTGGCTCCGGTCATGATCCCACGGTCCTGGGATGGAGCCCCATCCCTCTTCCACTCCCCCTGCTTGTGCATGCTCTCTCTCTCTTTCTTTGTGCCAAATAAATAAATAAAAATCTTTTAAAAAATAGTATCTACCTCATGCAGCTATTTTGAGCATTGAGATAATACAAGTAGTCCTCTTGACACAGGGCCTAGCAGCAGAGTTCAAGACAAGGGAGGCTTTAATGATGACAGAGGAGGACAATAGTGCTAATAGTGAAATCTACCCAATTCACAGCAACAATAACCACCAACATTTATGCAGAGCCACTATGTGCCAGACACTGTTCTGAGTACTATACATGCAATCAATCACTGAATTATCACAGCAACTCTATGAATTAGACACATTATTATGTCTACTTTATATATGAAGAAACAGAGGCCCAGAGACGTGAAGTGACTTGATCAAAGATACAAAGCCAGCAGGGGGCAGAAACACAATTTGAACTCAGGTCCAATAGCCTCAGGAACTCAATAGAATTTTAGGAGCCACTTAAACCCAGTGCTCAGAGAATCATAGTGGTGTGTGTGTGTCTGTGTCTGTGGGTATCTGTATATGATTATGCATGTATAATGTGTGCATGTGTGTGTGTGTATGTGAGAGAGAGAGAGAGAGAGAGAGAGACTATGTGGGATTGTGTGTGTGACTATACACACAATGTGTTAGGCTGTGAGTATGTGTGTATGTGCTCACGCACATACTGTATAGGGTAGAGAGAAAGAAATTTACATTCTGGGTCATAATTTGCATTCTCTTTGCATTTGGGCACGTAGCTTTTGGTTGCAAAAATTCTTGCTTATTTGTTTTCCTTAGAACTCCTCTCCTTTCCCTAAAGCATGATGCCCACTTGTGGTTCAGGGAATGATGAAAAAGGCCCCATTGGCAAAGTGGAGCCTGACTCTTAAGGGCATATAAAAAGAACTACAAAACTCACTTAAACCTTTCCTACTGATAAATTATAGGGAGATTTCCTCAGTAAAGAAGACAAATGAATTATATAGTATTTCATTCCAACACCCTCTCCTCCTTCACTCTATATATTTCTACGACATTATTGGATGAAGAAGGGCTCTTTAAGAGGCAGGCTCCACACTCAGCCTGCCAGTGTCCCCCTCCGCCACCCCCAAACTTGCTGTCTTCCTCACAATGGCCTGACGGCTTAGTCCCCTCTCCCCTCCCCCCAGATTGAGATGTCTTCATCTGGGAATGACCGGCTGGGCTGCCATCGACAAAACCTACCCGTCGCATCTCTCTCTCTCCTTCCCTCTTCTGTGTCTTACCTTGGGATTTACCCCTTCCCTGCTGTTTCCAACTCTTTCCCTCCTCCCCCTGCTCCTTCTTTCCACCCATCCTCACTCATAAAATTAAGGAGCAGAAGTAGTTAACAGGCAGGAAATTGATGTCCAATTCAGCCCTGCCATTTACTACCTATGTGACCTTGAACAAGTGTTTAACCCCTGAGAACCTCAGGTTCTTCATCTGAAAAACGAGGGTTACAGTAAGGATTAAATGCAATGTGTAAGTAAGGGACTTAGAACAGTACGTGACTCCGGGTAAGCACTAAATACATATTAGAAGGGCCTAGGAAATTCATGATGAATCCATCCCAAAGGGGATGAGAAAAATTTCCCCATTGAATAGTTATTCATCTGTTGAGAATAGGATTATCTCTGATCTTAGCCCTGATTCTTGTTCTCTGGCCAAGAATGAATCAGTCTGATATCAGACCAGGGTTCAGACATGAGCTCTACAACATATCAGCTTCACGACCACAGGAGAGACTGAAACTGCCCAGATACCAGTTTTGTCAGCTACCCGATGATGACAGTAATATTCTCCACCTCTCGGGGAGGTAAAGGAGTCACTTTAAAGCCCTTAGCTCAGAGTCTGGTGCACAGCATGTGCTCAGTAAGCGGTGATGGTTAATAGTAGGGGTATCCCCCTTCCCTCTGCAGCCAATGACCGCCCCTTACCCATTTTCAACCCTCTTCACTCCCCATTCACACACAAAACTAGGGACATTCATAAGAGTGTCTCTTCAATGCTGTATCTGCCATTTGTTGCTGTCTTACAAAACATCCCAAACCTGAGTGACCAGAAACAACCACAGTCACTTATTCTGTTCACAGATCTGCAATTTGGATAGGGCTTGGTGGAGATGATTCTTCTCTGCTCCAAGCAGCATTGGGTGAGGCAGCTCAGCTGGGAGCTGGAAGATCTATTTTCAAGATAGCTCATTTACATGCCAGCTTGTGAGTGCTGGTTTAAGCTGGGAATGCAGCCAAAGCTATGGGCTGAAGAGCTTGGTTTCCTTCCACAGGCTGCCTGGGCTTCCTCACAACATGGTGACCGTGTCCCAAAAGCGTACATCGTAAGAGAACACGGAGGGGCACAGCATTTTTGTGAACTAGCCTGTAACATCACAGAACACCATTTCCATGATACTCTACTGCTCAAGGTGGTCACAGGGTTGGAGGGAAAGTGGCATGGACTCTTGACAGGGAGTAGCAAGGCTCTACAAATGCATGTGGGATTGGAGATATGGTTGTGGCCATCTTTGGAAAATCTGATCTGCCACACTTAGCTACATCGTATGTCCCACCCCATTCCAGCCTCCACCCTTCAAGGAAAACTTTCAACCTTAATCAGGTTAGAGCTAAAGAAAGCCAAGGCACGAACCCCATATTAAGACACTGAACTGTCTTCATATCCAGTTTGAACTCATTTGGATTCTCTGGGTGAATCTAGTGGTTTGGGCAGCTTTGTTTTCTTCAGGAGGTCACCCACAGGAGGCGGTTCTGAGAAAGGTGGGCGCGGGCAGCACCAGAGAAGACCACAAATGCTGTGGTCAAGTTCAACCACTCACTCACAATTGTACAAAGTTCTTAGGCAATAAGCTTCTACGTGATGTGATCGATGTGAGCCCACCCCTTGATGGACAGCTGACTGGCTTAGGTTTAGTCACATGGCCTCAAGGCAGCCACCCCAAGTCCTAGTGCATGAGGATGAGCTCAACCAACTCACAGGAATGTGAACTAAGAAACAAGAGGAAGCATCTGTTCATGGGAATGGAAGGTGTAAGTTCATAAGGCAGAGTGGGGATGGGGCAGCCTTAAAAGTCTCGTACCAGTTGGTATTTTGGTAAGCGGAAAATGAGGCAAGTCTGTGGAAAGGAGAGTAGAACAGTTCCAAAGTAAAGACCGAGACCATGAGTTAGCAAAGGAAAAGAGGTCATTAGAGCTATTTTAGACTCTGGTAACTTTCCATTCTAGTTCCAGGAACTTTATGATCAAGCTTCTTTTATTCCCAGAGTGGGAATGCTGAATCATATGGGAATTCTATTTTTTTTTTTTTTTTGAGGAACCTCCATACTGTTTTCCATAGTAGCTCTTTCATTTTAGACTCCCATCAATGCTCAAGGGTTCCCTTTTCTCTACATTCTCTACATTCTCATCAACACCTTCTGTCTTTTTGACAGTAGCCATCCTGACTGGTGTGAGGTGATATGTCATTGTGGTTTTGTTTTGCATCTCCCTGGTGAGTCATGATGCTGAGGATCTTTTAATATTCTGGTTGGCCATTTATCTGTCTTCCTTGGATAAATGTCTATTTAAGTCCTTTGCTCATCTTTCAATCAGGGTTTTTGTTTTGGTTTTGAGCTCGGGTTTTTTGATTTTTTGGTTTTTTTTTTTTTTTTGCTATAGATAAAAAAATGTGATATATCTATATATCTATAGCTATCTATCTATATATCTAATGGAGTATTACTCAGCCTTTTATTTTTTTTATTTTTTTTAAAGATTTTATTTATTTATTTGACAGAGAGATATCACAAGTAGGCAGAGAGGCAGGTGGAGAGAAAGGGGGAAGCAGGCTCCCCGCTGAGCAGAGAGCCTGATGTGGGGTTCAATCCACATGATGGATGTGGGGTCTGAAATCATGACCTGAGCCGAAGGCAGAGGCTTTAACCCACTGAGCCACCCAGGCACCCCTACTCAGCCTTTTAAAAGAAGGAAATCTTGCCATATGCAAGAACATGGAAAACCCAAATGACATTACGCTAAGTGAAAAAAGCCAGTCACAGGACAAATACTGTATGATTTCACTTACATGAAGTATGAAAATAGTCAAACTAATAGAAACAAAGAATTGAACGGTGGTTGCCAGGGCCTGGGGGAGAGAAGAAAATGAGGAGTTGCTGTTCGGTGAGGATAACGTTTCAGTTATGCAAGATGAGAACAAGCTCTAGAAATCCACTATTCAACCCTGTGCCTACAGGGAATGATACTGTAGTGTGCACGTAACACCTTAAGAGAGTATCTCTCGTGTTAAGAGCTCTTCCCACAATTTTGTTAAAGTCTCCTTTATTTATACTGGCCTATGTTCTTTCCCAGTTCTCCCACTGCCTTATCTCACTAAAAGAGGTAGAGAGTATTCACCCAGTTCGGAGATAAGGAAACTGAGGCTCAGCATGGTAGCCAACTTACCCGAGAAGACATGACCTCTGAGCAACAGAGGAACTCGGAGTGAGAGCATCTGGGACACCCAAGTCCTTTTCTTCCATATCTTTTTGAAACCTTCTCTGACCTTTCCCTTTCATTGGCCCTACCCTCGCCAACACTTACTCGTTAGAGGCTGTCATGAAGATATTTCTGCAATAATCCTGCCCTGGAAAGACAACTTTGCCTTGGGATTCCATCTTCCTGATGGAATTCTTTGATTCCACCCCTTGCTCGAGCTGAGTTAATTGCCAAGACTGTGGGGAAATCTCACCAGCTCCTCACTTCAGCCAGCAGGACCCCCATCCTTGACAATACAACTTTCTGACAAAGTATGATAGATGGTCCTCAAACAAAACTTCCCTAGCAGGAGATTGGAAAGGAAAAATAATTAAAAGCAGAATGGGGGGGGGGGGAGGCAGAGATTTCTTTCCATTGATTTCTTTGTCAATGAGAAGTCTTTAAAAATCACTTTTTAGCTGTAGCCCATAGATGTGGGAGCTGTTATGCTGAGAGGGAGAGAGAGAGAAAAAAAAAAAAAATCAAACTCGGAACCAGATCAAACTGTGATCTTTCATTCTCCTGAACAGGTGGCCATCTTGGTAAAGAGCGAATTAGAAATTCAAACAAAAGAAAGAAGGAAAGTCTGGGGCAGGCTTGGCTTTGGGTGAAATTGGGAGTTGGCAAAGTCTGACTTCAGAACCATGCAGTGCCCGCATTATCCCCGTGTTCCCACCTGCAGCAGAATCTGCCTTGAGCTAGGCGAGGAGAGGATTGGCTTTGCCTCCCTCTCAGCTTCCCCTTCCGCTTCCTGCAGACCTCCTGTCACTTTTCCCACCCACTCTAGGCGTGACCTATCCCTTCAGTGTTCTCCAGAGCTGGTTACAGACCCCAAGGAGGGGCTGGTGGTTAAACCAACTGTTAATTAGTTCACAATGACATTTAACTGTAGATACCCCCTCCCTCACCAATCCTGGATTGTTGAGATTTGAAAAAGGAAGCTCTTCGGGACACGCCCTGGATAAAGGGATGGTAGGCTGTGTGTTGACTGAGGAACGCAGTGGATGCCGTGAGGTGCTGCCAAGATCCCCCTTCAGAAATGAAGGATGTAATAGCTCAACTCCTGAAGTGCTTTTAGGAGAGCGCTTTGCAGTCAGAGCCCCTCTCACGGATTGCCTCAGCCAGAGAGGGCCACCTCCTCTGAGGTCAGGCCCAAGGTCATGCCGCCTTTCCTGGGCAGTCAGCATCTAATTACTAATTAAGAGCAGGCATGCAGACCCAGTCTTCTTGCTGAGACAACTTCTGAGACAAGTGGGGAAGATCACCCCCTCTTTGGAACTGTCCCTACAGTTGGCTGAGGTTTCTTCGGTGAGCAAATTGGACTTTGCTCCTCTTTTTGGAGGAGGTGGACTTTCTCCTCTTTTCAATCCTGCTTCCTTCTCTTCCCCTCATCGGTGTTGATCCCAAGAGCTTTCTGGAACAAACCCCCTGCATGCCAGTCTCCACTTCAAAGTCTGCTTTCCCAAGGAACCTGACCACCGATGACAGCGCAGCAGAAGGGCCTTCCGGTCAGAGCCCACGGGTCGCATAGCTCCGGGTCACCACATTGCCAAAGGTACTGTTCAGAAATGGCATTCAACCCTAAAGCCCAGCTTCCGGTCAGTGCCTCAAATCACACCGCCCCATCACAAGCACGAATTCACGGGCACCCAGCTAGCCACTCGACCAGCCTCTACAATTGGCTCCTGCAGGTACCTGAGTCTTTGACTGTGGCCTGTGTCTGCCACTCAGGGCTTCGCAACATCCTCTCTCTGCACCACTCCCTGGCCTGCCAAGCTGTTTCCCCCCATTCTGACACTTCTCCCTCATCTAGCCTTCCTCATAATGTGCACGTTCTGTGTTTGCCTCTATGTGGCACAGGCAAATATGTACCCTTCTGGGCCTCCACTTCCTCAATTTTGATGTGGCACAGACTTGCCAATTGGCCCCCAATCGATAACCATCATTCCCTCCTTCCCTTCCCAGAGCATATGGCCACCCATCTAGACATTTCCCAGCCTGCCTTGCAGCTAATGACATGTGACCACATTCTGATTGATGAAATGTAAGTAAGAGAGACTGCATGGTATGTGGAAGTTCCACATTGCACCCCTAAAAGCAAGCTGTTTTCCCTCTACGTTCCCTTTCTCTTTTCTTCTAAGAAATTACAAGTGAACAGCTGCGTTGAATCTAATAATGGAAGCCAGCTTCAAACCACCAAACTCCACCAGTACATGAGGGAGAAATAAGCTTCTGTCTTGTTTAAGCCACTCTACATGGGGGCCTCTTGGACACAGCATTTTGGCATGTAACATAAGCAATACATGTGAAAGGAAGGTAACGACCCTTACATCACAGACTTCTGAAAGTCTAGGCATCCTCAATGAGCTTTCCTCAACCTGTTTCTGTTGAATCTCATCTCTAGAATGAGGTATTTCAAAAGACTGATCTCCAGGCACCTGGATGGCATAGTTGGTTAAGTATCTGATTCTTGGTTTCAGCTCAGGTCACAATCTCAGGGTCTTGAGATCAAGCCCTGAATTGGGCTCCATGCTCAGTGTAGAGTTGCCTTGAGACTCTCTCTTCTTCTCCCTCTGCTCCTCCCCACTGCCTCCCTCCCTCTCTCTCTCTCTCAAACAAATAACTGAATCTCTAAAAGACTGATCTCAAGAAATACAGAACAACACAAGCAAAGATCCTGAGTTCAGGGCCCAGATAAGCCAGAGTTCACCCCACACAAACTAACATAGGGCCAAGTCCCTTATCCTCTCTGTGCTTTGTTTCTTTTACCAGAAAATGAGGATAAGAATTGTAGTTGCCTCTCCGGGTTGTTGTGAAAGTCAAATGAGAAAGCATATGTAACACGCTTACATAAATGTATGCTATATCGTAGATGCAAAAATAGACTCTCGACCAAGGACAGCTATTATTACCCACGAGGCCACTTTGCCCAAGGAAGATAAGCATGTGCTCTGCAACCAGGCAGTCTGGATCTGAATCCAAGCTCCCCCACTTGCAATATTTATAAACTTAGGTGGGTTACTAAATCTCTCTGGGTCTTAATTTCCACCTCTATGAACTAGGGATTATAATAGGATCTCCCTCACAGGCTCATCAAGAGGATGAAATGAATTCATAATTTTAAAGTACTAGTAGAGGGGCACTTGGGTGGCTCAGTCCATTAAGTATCTGCCTTCGGCTCAGGTCATGATCCTGGGTCCTGGGATCAAGTCCTACGTCGGGCTCCCTCTCCTTCTGCCCCTCCCCCCTGCTGTGAGCTCTCTCTCTCTCTCTCAAATAAATAAAATCTTAAAAAGAAAATAAAGTCCGAGTAGAGTGCCTAGCAAGTGGCGATTGTTCAAGAATTCTACCTATTGATTATCATTATCAAAGACTTCTTCCAGGGATGATACATTAGAACTTTCCTCAAAAAACTGAAAAGCAACAAAAGTCTTCACCAAGGGATACTGCACACTCCAGTGCTCTATAAAAATGGGATTTGCCTTTGCTGACCTGCTGTTAGCTGAAATTCTCCTTATTAGAACCACATTTTCAAATTGTGGTATGTTTTCATAAAATTCCTAGCCCCAAACCAAAATATATTAACTGAAAATGAGACTAGTTGACCTGTTTTATAATTCAGCAGAAATACACTAGTCATATATTCACTTAAACATTTTCTAAGAAGCTATAAGCACCGTTCAAGACTCTTAAGGTATAAAACCATAATAGAAATCAGTTTCCCCAGATGACTGTCTCTGATTGTAAAGAAAAAGGACAATGGAAGACACCATTCATTGCCTTGGCAATTATCTATTCCCTTCTATCTTGATAATGAAACCAAATTTCATTTGGAAAAATCAAGTGCCAACTCCAGGCAGTGGGTTGTCACTGGTCTAAGTTGATCATGACCATCTTGTTCCCTCTTCCTACCGATCCTGCAGCTAAGGATGGTAATATGACCCAAGTACAGGGAACAAAAGGAAGCAAAAGCTACTGAGGGAGCAGTCCTGAGAAGGCATCTGCTTTCTCATTTAGAGGAGACAAAAGCGGCTGGTGTGGTGACTTTGCCTTTTCCCCTGCCAACCTTTTTCCTGTCTTGAACATATATGCGATGTCTGAAGCTAAAGCAGCTACCACACGATCGCAAGATAACGAACATAAAGGAAAGGCTGAAGAAAGAACAGGTACAGTGGTCCTGACATTCCTAAGCCACTCACTGGCCCCAACACCAGTAACCATTTACTTCTTGACCCCTTGTTATAAGCTACTACAGATGAGTTTTACTTGCAGCTAAATATATTCCTCACAATAGAGGTCCTTCCACAGAATATGGCGCTGTAGTGGGGAAGGTTCAGATAGCAGTTTCCAAGATACGGAGATATGTTCTTGTATCCAAGTTGCGGGGATGATGTGAAGGATGTGAAGAGGGTGCCAAAACTAAACCATTCCTACTTCATTATTTTACCTGTGACTATCACCTAATTCCACCCAGTCTTTGGTGCATTTCCCAAGCACAGATACAAGTAGCTTATTGATAATCCTAAGGGGGGCACGATTCACCCAACAGCATACAGAATATGTGGTCCTTACCCTCAAATAATAGCTCTGCTCAATTTGGGCGGCCGCCCTCCCCAGCCCACGGCACTTTTCCTTTCCTATCATTTTTCTTCTAGCACATGGCAATTCTGTCCCAAAGGCTTCCGGTGGCTTTTCAACTCTGCAATCACCCAACAGTTGGTCGGACCTATTAATATTTAAGTTCATTTTTCAATTGCAGGGCCATGATACTCACAGAACACAGACCATCTATTCATCTACCACAAAACACACCCAAATGTCTCAAAATGCCCTTCTTGGTTACAAATGAGATAGTTACAGAATACTCTTCAGGACCTCAGACAGTACCCTTCCAGCGACCTTCCAGGTCAACTCAAGGTGAATTTCTCCAGGACCCCTTCCAGAGTCCAAGGCATGACACTGCCTCCTCTTAGCATTATTAACCAGGAAAACAGACACAAAACAAAACACTGGGTGGAGTAAGACAGCCATTTCTTTAACCCAAAATATGGCCATCCTCAGACAATGACCCTTACGATGGGTAAGAACAAATGTAGCTAGGGGCGCCTGGGTGGCTCAATGGGTTAAAGCCTCTGCCTTCAGCTCAGGTCATGATCTCAGGGCCCTGGGTTCAAGGCCCACATGGGGCTCTCTGCTCAGCGGGGAGCCTGCTTCCCCCTCTCTCTTTGCCTGCCTCACTGCCTACTTGTGATCTCTCTCTCTCTGTGTCAAATAAATAAATAAATATCTTGAGAAAAAAAAAGAATAAATGCAGTTAAGATATATGGAGTAGATACTATTTTTCAGGTATGGAGGTAAATGCCTTAAATACATTATTTAATTTTATTATTTCATGGAGATCCATACAGCTAAGGTGACCATATATTCTAGCTTTCAAGGGACCATCCTGATTCACATTTGTTATTATGGCCTTATAACCATTCCACCCTCAACAGAACGCTATTTTACAATTATAAAATACGTAAGTCACAGGGATGTCATGTACAGTTTGGAGAATACGGTCAATAGTATTGTATTAACTTTGTATTGTGACAGACAGTAACTAGACTTATCATGGTGATTAATTCACAACATATAGCAAATGTCAAATCACTATGTTGTACATATGAAACGATAGAACATGGTACGTCAATTATACCTCAGTAAAATGTCTTTTTAGATAGCAAATGACATGGTCATCTTAGGTATGATCAGACCACCTCGGTTAAATTCTAGTACTTTCATTAAGAGCTTTGTACTACTTGGTTCAGTTTCATCATATAAAAGGAGACTCATAATAGAAGTATCTCTCACTATCTATTTTTTTTTAAAGATTTTATTTATTTATTTGACAGAGAGAGAGAGAGAGAGAGAGAGAGAGAGAGATCACAAGTAGGCAGAGAGGCAGGCAGAGAGAGAGGTGGAAGCAGGCTCCCCGCTGAGCAGAGAGCCCGATGCGGGGCTCGATCCCAGGACCCTGAGATCATGACCTGAGCAGAAGGCAGAGGCTTTAGCCCACTGAGCCATGCAGGTGCCCCACTATCTAAATTATTTTAATACAAATTCAAAAACATCCCATATAGTAAAATATATCAGTAGGAATTCATAGGATTGTGTGCAGGGGATGGGGAAACATATATATTTAAGGTCCATATAAGCTTATATGCATATAAGCAGACTAATGACATTTAGCAAGTGTTCTATAATGTGGCAGCTTTTTTTTCTGTTTTTCCATCAGTAAAATGGCAACAACATCTTATGTTTCTGGCACTTATCTGGGGTTCAGTGGATGGTTAGGGTTATTATCTTAATCTTGGGAAATAGCTCCCTCTGAGATGGAAGGCATAGAGTGGTCTAAGATACATAGTATCATCGAGGGTTTGCCTAACAGGCCTCTTCCATCCTATCCTCTTGCTTCGGAAGGAAACATCAATTCTGACACATGACATCTGTCCCATGTGAGCAATGCAGAGCCAGAAGAACGTGAGATGACTCGAGGCCCACCTGCCACGGGTTGATGGATGGCAAACCAGTGAACTGCTGGGACTGGCTCAAACACCCATCTGCCGCATGCCGGCAAAGAAGCTGGGGCTTCTAGCGCAGCCGCTGATATCTGTCCGGGCATCTGATATCTTAGCTAAATTTAGACTGGCAATCAATAGAGACCTCTCCAGAGGCCTCATTTTCACAGGTTCTTACTTACCTTGCCAGCATGTCACTTGGCAGTGGTGAAACCTACATTCAGGGCTGCTGCCCCTGTTCCTAAGCAATCGTCTGAAGTTCCCCAGTTCTACCTCCACCGTCCCCCCATCTTAAATCACCTGCAACAAGGAAACCATTTTACTGATGGCCACTTTCCTCAAGGTGGGGTTACAGATACCAAATCGCACAACCATGGAAAATCGACATAGAACCAAATTGCTTTAAAAGTCTGGTGCAGGGGCGCCTGGGTGGCTCAGTCGTTAAGCGGCTGCCTTCGGCCCAGGTCAGATCCCAGGGGCCTGGGATCAAGCCCCGCATCGGGCTCTCCGCTCTGTGGGAAGCCTGCTTCTCCCGCTACCATTCCCTCTGCTTGTGTTCCCTCTCTCGCTGTGTTTCTCTCTGTCAAATAAATAAAAAAATCTTTAAAAAAAAAAAAATAAAAGTCTGGTGCAGTGGGCGCCTGGGTGGCTCAGTGGGTTAAGTGTCTGCCTTCAGCTCAGGTCATGATCCCAAAGTCCGGGGAGTGAGCCCCATGTGGTGCTCCCTGCTCAGCAGGGAATCTATTTCTCTCTCTCCTTTCATCCTTCCCCTCCTAGTGCCCTTTCTTTCTCGCTCTCTCGCAAATAAATAAATAAAATCTATTTTAAAAAACTATAAAAGTCTGATGCACTCAATTTACAGATCAAGAAACTGAGACTATGCTGAGTGAAGTAAGTCAAGCAGAGAGAGTCAATTATCATATGATTTCACTTACGTGTGGAGCATAAGGAAAAACATGGAGGACATTGGGAGAAGGAAAGGAAGGGTGAAATGGGGGGAAATTGGAAGGGGAGATGAAACATGAGAGACTGTGGACTCTGAGAAAAAACTGAGGATTCTGGAGGGAAGGGGGTTGGTGGTTGGGTGAGCCTGGTGGTGGATATTGAGGAGAGCACGTATTGCATGGAACACTGGGTGTGGTGCATGAACAATAAATCTTGGAACACTGAAAAATAAAATTAAATTAGAAAAAAAAAAGAAAAATACCCTATTTTATTTTGTAAAAGAAAAAAATGTAATATGCAAATTATTTTAGCATTGGGTTGGGGGCAGGACACTAGAGTCTGATTACCTGGCTTCAGCTTCTACTTCACCACTTTCAAGTTACTTTAACTCTCTGTGCCTCAGTTTCCTGAGCTATAAAATGGGACTAATCACAGCACCTACCTTCTTTACTATGGCGAGGACTAAATTAGTGCACATAAATGCCCTAGCACAGTTTCCTAGGGCTTAGAATTCACATTAGATAAGGTTGCTTTTTATTATTTTTAATACTGATGGAGCTGGTATAGGATTCCACATCTCTTAGTAAAAGAAAAAAAACTGAACTTGCTAAAATCTGGGTGCATCCTCATAAAAAAGGAACTTTGCAGGTTTTAGATTTTACTATGTATTTCCTTTAGAGCATTTAATGCTCTCAAGGTTAATAAACTTGACCAGTATTTCTTTTTTCTAAGATTTATTTATTTATTTTAGAGAGTGCACACAAGCAGGGGAAAGGGAAGAGGGAGAGGGAGAGACAGAGAAACAGACTCCCCACTGAGCACAGGGCTGGACTTGAGGCTCCATCTCAGGACCCCAAGATCATGACCTGAGCTGAAACCAAAAATTGGATGCTTAACCCAATGAGTCACCCCAGTGCCACTTGACCAGTATTTCTTAAACTGTATTCCTCAAAACAGTAGTTTTCTTCAAAGCTAGGAATTCCTCAAAATCCCTAGTTTGGTGGTCATACAAGTTTAAGAAATACTGGACCTTCAGTTTCTTCCTCCCCTGGAGATTCATAATGCATATGAACATATGAAAGATCTAAGAAGTCCTGCAGGAAAGAAGCTCAAATGATGTTATTTAAGCTGTTATTTCCCAAATATACTTGATCATAAAATCCTTTCAAATATTCCCACTGCCAGTGGTTATCACACAAACTCCTCAGGAATTGAGACATTCTCAATTAGATCAAAGCTTCTTAAAGTTTCCCACTCAAAATCAGAAGCCCAAGTCATATCACCTGACATTCCACAGCTTCCTAACCTGAAAACAAAAAAAACAAAAAACCCAAAAAAACCTCTCTAGCAAATAACCTATACCTGACAGTTTCTCCTGAGCCTAAGACTGACTCCCTCAGGGCATGAGTCTTGACAATCATGTTTGTAGAACTTTATCACTGCCATCCCTTAGCCACAGATGATAGGACCAGAGTTGGACACCTGACTGAGGATGAACCAACAAGATCTTCTCCAAAGAGAGTTTCCTGTGGGGAGATAACCCAGCCTTTAAGTTAAAGACCACCTACTGCTGGAGACCCAGCAGCTATTCTAATAGCTTCTTTCTCGACTTGCCCCATAGAGTGGTAAAGTTGGTGACCAGCATCTCCAGCCTGCATTCTATTCCTCACTTCCCACAATTAATTGAGTCTTGTTGGCCCTGATTGGCCCCACTTAGGTCACTGACTCATCCTGAACCAATCACAAGGGATGTGGGCTTCTGATTGGCTGGGGCCAAATCACATGACCACTTCTGGAGCCAAGATTGACCAAAAGTCATCTGAATCTCACAGGACCTAAAATAAATAAGGAGTAGTTTCCTGCAGGTTCTGAGACCAGAAGCCAAGGAGGAATAAATAGTGAATAGACAAAAATAAAGATGCCCACCGTATCCAGGGCCACATTATGACTTTTATGGGTCTCAGGCATTTTTGTGTTTAGGAATCCCTTCCTCCAAAAAAATATATATAGATTTGAAATCATATTTCATTACTATGTTGGCATAAAGACAGATATAACCCTGGCTGGATGATACTCATGTTTTTCTTCTGACTTTAAAAGAAATTAAAAATTTTTGTGAGCCCTAGGTACTATACCTACTGTGTCAATGGATAAATCAACCCTGACTACACCTGCTCTCAGATGAAACCCATTCAGTATAAACTTGTGCCCATGGGTGAGCAAGTATTCTTCCTGTGTCTGCCTTCCACAGCATCCTCCAAGTTCAACCCGAGCTCATGAGGAGAGGCAGCCAATTTTCCTGAAAAACCAACCTGGAGAAAAGGGGATCCAAGGAAATGATGGACTTCTTCATCAGTATAATCTTCCCACTAAAAGGTTTATCTGCCACAGTGCCTTAATCTGCTTCCAAAGTTCACATTCATTTACTGCCCAGTCTCAGAAAGGTGTGGACAGCCCCCTTTACAAATCTCTCACTTGCCATAGCTGACATCACATTCATGGCTATTATTTTTAGGATTACATGAATTCAGTGATCTTTTACTTTCTTCCCCCAAAGTTTGAACAGAGATGAACCCAGAGGTTATTTTCATGGAAAGGAAACCAAAGAATGGAACAAGGTGGAAAGAGCCCTAAGTGATCTAGAATCAGAATTCCTGAAAGGGACTTTCTGAGGTTAGCTGGACTATCTCTTGTCCCTAATTAATTTACCCTAAAGTATTCTGAGCAGCATGGTGTGGTGCATGCATTCTCATCTGTCATCCATTTGCTTAATGCTCATGGATTTTCCCATATTTGTGTATCAACTGTAATATTGTTAAGCTTTTGTTTAAACCAACTTCCACTTTTCCCTCATATAACTTCATTGTAAACAATACCATCCAAGGTATCAAAAGTTTGATGAACCAGTTATATTTTTCCTGGTATATGTAATTAAATATTGGCTGTTCAAACAAAAAATATTTGTAGATGTACCTCCTAAAATCTTCACGAGTACCCCCAATGACATGTATACTCCTGGTAGGATACCTGTCCCTAATTAGCTGTGTGCCTTTAACGAATCACTTACCAGGGCACCTGCTGGCTCAGTCAGTTAAGTGTCTTCCTTCTGCTTGGGTCGTGATCTTGGAGTCCCAGGATCGAGCCCCATGGCGGGATCCCTGCTCAGCAGGGATTCTGCTTCTCCCTCTCCTTCGCTTGTGCTCTTGCTCACTCATCCTCTCAAATAAATAAATAAAATCCTTAAAAAAAAAAAAACAAAAACAAGTCACTTACCCACTCTGATCTTCACTTTCTGGGCCTACCTGACCTCTAGAGGGCTATGATTCTACAGTTCCAGAGAGGGGTTTAGGCAGTTGAATTTTGCGTGACTGTGTTCCATTCCACCATCCCACCCCCAGCTTTACTAGCTTTTAATTTTTTTAATATTAATTTTTAATTGAGGAAAAGCCTATATAAGCATTGAAAATAAAACATAACTTACTTAGGAAGGAGGAGTAAGAAACCTAAATATCAGGTCCCAGGAGTTCAGCTAGGTAGTTATTAAACCATTCTGAACACCTACAAACTCACCAGGAGATTGAAGAGAAGAGCAGCAATTCTAGGAATAGAAAAGGGACCACTTTCTGGAAGGTAGGACGTGCAGAGACATGAATCCGAGGCAAGGCGAAGACAGACTGTGGGGGGAGGGGCTGACTCCTGGCAAGCGACAGAGCAGCTGAGCACAAAATCGGAACTTCTAGAAGTCTGCTCCACTGAGGGAGGTCGCTTCAGAGGCTAAGTGGGGGGTGAAGCCCTCACGGGGACAGTGTGGTTTCAGGACCCACAGGGTGACAGAAAGACCCGGGGTGCCTGAATGAGGCAGAACTGCCAGGTATCAGAGGGGGGAAGCCGGCTATAGAGACAGAGCCAGGCAGTGGGCTCTCAGCTCGGGGTTACCTTACACTGTGAACCGAGGCACAGTCAGGCCACTACTCTTCAAGCAGGGACCCCCCACAAGCAGCAGATCCAGGGAGACCCTCCTTACTCCTCCAGGGGGAGCGGCATGGCAGCACGCAGTAGGAATCGGCTAGGTTTGGAGACTCCAAACAGTGCCGAGCACCAGAGACAGAAACCCTCGGTCAAAGGCTGGGTGAGCTCAGAGCGCCGGTGCAGCCGGAGACCAGGGAGACAGGAGGAATTGACTGCTTTTCTCAGCGGGTGCACTGAGGAGCCAGGCCCTGAGTGCTCGGCTCCTATGGGCTGGAGACTGGGAGGCCGCCATCTTCTTTCCCGGACTCCAAAGCCTATGGAAAGCGTTCAGGGAACAAAAGCTCCAGAACTTGAACTCACGCAGATTACTTAGCCCGGCCCCTGGCAAGGGCGGTGCAATTCTGCCTCAGGCAAAGGCAATTGAGAATCAAGGCAATAGGCCCCTCCCCCAGAAGATCAGCAAGAACATTCAGCTGAGACTAAGTTCACAGATCACTGAGAACTGTGGAACTGAGATAGGGGAAAGCAACACAGAGAATTCAGGGCTTTTTTCCCATGATTCTTTAGTCTTTCATGGTTAAATTTTTTAAATCTTGTTTTTTTCTTATTCTATCTTTTAAATTTTCCTCTTTCCTTTTTTAACCTTTTTAAACTATTTTATCTTATCAATACCTTTTTAAAAAATCTTTTTAAATTTTCATTGTTAGAGTCATATTCTATCCCTCATTGTATTTAACTTTATATTTTGAATATTTTTCTGTCTTTAAAATGTTGGGATACAGTTTCTTCTAATAGATCAAAAAACACCCTAAATCTAATGCATGGCTTTGTTCTAGTTTCCAGCCTGATCACATTCTTTCCTTTTTTTTTTTTCTTTTTTCAACCAACTTCTTATCAATTCCTTTTTTAAAATCTTTTTTAATTTTGATCTTTAGAGTCATATTCCACCCCTTTATCGTGTTGACCCTTATTATTGTATATATATGTTTTTCTTTCTTTAAAATTTTGGGAGGCAGTTTCTTCTAACCGACCAAAATATACCCAAAATCAAGTGTGTGTCTCTGTTCTATTCACCAGGCTAATATATATATATTTTTTCTCCTTTCTTCTCCCCTGGTTTTGGGTCTCTTCCGATTTGGTTAGAGTATATTTTGGGGGGGTCATTGCTACTCTTTTAGTATTCTGTTCTCTCATTCATCTATTCCTATTCTGGATAAAATGACAAAACAGAAAAACTCACCTCAGAACAAAGAACAAGAGGCAGTACCGATGGCTAGGGACCTAGTCAATATGGACATTAGTAAAATGTCTGAAGTAGAGTTCAAATGATGATTATCAAGGTGCTAGCTGGGCTCAAAAAAGCATGAAAGATACTAGAGAAGCCCCTTCTGGAGAACTAAAATCCCTTTCTGGAGAAATAAAAGAACTAAAATCTAAGTTGAAATAAAAAAAAGCTATTAATGAGGTGCAATAAAAAATGGAGGCGCTTGCTGCTAGATAAATGAGGTAGAAGAGTGAATTAGTGATATAGAAGACCAAATGATGGAGAATAAAGAAGCTGAGAAAGAGATAAACAACTACTGGACCACGAGGGGAGAATTCGAGATATAAGTGATACCATAAGACAAAATGATATTAGAATAACTGGGATTCCAGAAGAAGAAAGAGAGAGAAGGGCAGAAGGTATATTGGAGCAAATTATAGGAAAGAATTTCCCTAATTGGGCGAAGGGAACGAGCATCAAAATCCAGGAGGCACAGAGAACCCCCCTCAAAATCAATAAAAATAGGTCAACATCCGTCATCTATTAGTAAAACTTACAAGTCTCAGTGACAAAGAGAAAATCCTGAAAGCAGCTTGGGACAAGAAGTCTGTAACATACAATGGTATAAATATTGGATTGACAGCAAATCTAACCAGAGACCTGGCAAGCTAGAAAGGACTGGCATGACGTAGTCAGAGCACTAAACGAGAAAAATATGCAGCCAAGAATACTATATCCAGCTGGGCTGTCACTGAAAATAGAAGGAGAGATAAAAAGCTTCCAGGACAAACAAAAACTAAAAGAATTTGCAAACACCAAACCAACCCTACAGGAAATATTGAAAGGGGTCCTCTAAGCTAAGAGAGACCCTAAAAGTAACAGACCAGAAAGGAACAGAGATAATATACAGTAATAGTCACCTGACAGGCAATACAAAGGCACTAAATTCATATCTGTCAATAGTTATCCTGAATGTAAACTGGCTAAATGCCCCAATCAAAAGACACAGGGTATCAGAATGGATAAAGAAACAAGACTCATCAATATGCTGTCTGCAAGAGACTCATTTTAGACCCAAAGACACCTCTAGATTTAAAGTGAGGGGGGTGGAAAGCCATTTACCATGCTAATGGACCTCAAAAGAAAGCGGGGCTGGCAATCCTTATACCAGATAAATTAGATTTTAAGCCAAAGACTATAATAAGAGATGAGGAAGGACACTATATCATACTTAAAGGGTCTGTCCAACAAGAAGATCTAACAATGTTCATAGCAACAATGGCCATAACTGCCAAATTGTGGAAAGAACCAAGATGCCCTTCAACAGATGAATGGTTAAAGAAGATATGGTACATATATACAATGGAATATTATGCCTCCATTGAAAGGATGAATACCCAACCTTTGTATCAACATGGATGGGACTGGAAGAGATTATGCGGAGAGAAATAAGTCAAGGGGAGTGTCAATTATCTTATGGTCTCACTTATGTGTGGAGCATAAGGAAAACATAGAGGGCATTGTGAGAAGGAAAGGAAGGGGGAATGGGGGAAATTGGAGGGGGAGATGAACCATGTGAGACTGTAGACTCTGAGCAACAAACTGACGGTATTGGAGGGGAGGGGGTGGGAGGGTTGGGTAAGCCTGGTAGTGGGTATTGAGGAGGGCACGTATTGCATGGAGCACTGGGTGTGGTGCATGAACAATTAATTTTGTAACACTGAAAAAATAAAATAAAAGTATTTGGGGGAAAAAAGATCTAATAATTTTAAATATCTATACCACTAATATGGGAGCGGCCAATTATATAAACCAATTAAAAACAAAATCAAAGAAACGCATTGACAATAATACAATAATAATAGGGGACTTTAACACCCTGCTCACTAAATGGACAGATCATTTAACCAAAAGATCAACAAGGAAATGAAGGCTTTAAATGACACACTGGACTAGATGGACATCACAGATATATTCAGAACATTCCATCCCAAAGCAACAAAATGCACATTCTTCTCGAGTGCACATTGAACATTCTCCAGAATAGATCACATCATGGGTCACAAATCAAGTCTCAACCAGTATGAAAAGACTGGGATCATTCCCTGCATATTTTCAGGCCACAATGCTTTAAAACTAGAACTCAACCACAACCTCCAAATACATGGAGGCTAAAGAGCATCCTACTAAAGAATGAATGGGTCAACCAGGAAATTAAAAAAGAATTTTAATAATTCATGGGAACAAATGAAAGTGAAAATACAATTCTCCAAAATCTTTGGGACACAGCAAAGGTGGTCCTCAGAGGAAAATATATAGCAATACAAGCCTTTCTCAAGAAACAAGAAAGGTCTCAAGTACACAACCTAACCCTATACCTAAAAGAGCTGGAGAAAGAACTGCAAAGAAAGCCTAAACCCAGCAAGAGAAGAGACATAATAAAGATCAGAGCAGAAATCATTGAAATAGAAACCAAAAGAACAGCAGAACAAGTCAACAAAACTACAAGCTGGTTCTTTGAAAGAATTAATAAGATTGATAAACCCCTGGCCAGACTTATCAAAAAGAAAAGAGAAAGGACCCAAATTAATAAAATCATGAATGAAAGAGGAGCAATCACAACCAACACCAAAGAAATACAAACAATTTTAAGAACATATTATGAGCAACTATACACCAGCAAATTTAACAATCTGGAAGAAATGGATGCATTCCTAGAGACACATAAACTACCAAAACTGAACCAGGAAGAAATAGAAAACCTGAACAGACCCATAACCAGTAAGGAGATTAAAGCAGTCATTAAAAATCTCCCAACAAACAAAAGCCCAGGGCAGATGGCTTCCCAGGGGAATTCTACCAATCATTTAAAGAAGAATTAATACCTATTCTCCTGAAACTGTTCCAAAAAATAGAAATGGGAGGAAAACTGTCAAACTCATTTTATGAGGCCAGCATTACCTTGATCCCAAAACGTGACAGAGACCCCATCAAAAAGAATTAGACCAATATCCTTGATGAACACGGATGCAAAAATTCTCACCAAAATATTAGCCGATAGGATCCAACAGTACATTAAAAGGATTATTCACCACGACCAAGTGGGATTTATTCCTGGGCTGCAAGGCTGGTTCAACATCCACAAATCAATCAATGTGATACAATACATTAATAAAAGAAAGAACAGGGGTGCCTGGGTGGCTCAATGGGTTAAAGCCTCTGCCTTCGGCTCAGGTCATGATCTCAGGGTTCTGGTATCGAGCCCTGCATCGGGCTCTCTGCTCAGCAGGAAGCCTGCTTCCCTCTCTCTCTCTCTCTCTCTCTCTCTCTCTCTCTCTCTCTCTGCCTACTTGTGGTCTCTTTCTCTGTCAATAAATAAAATCTTTTTTAAAAAATAAAAAATTAAAGAAAGAACAAGAACCATATGATACTCACGATAGATGCTGAAAAACATTTGACAAAGTACAGCATGCTTTCTTGATCAAAACGCTTCACAGGGTAGGGATAGAGCGTACATACCTCAATATCATCATAGCCATCTATGAAAAACCCACAGCGAATATCATTCTCAATGGGGAAAAACTGAGAGCTTTTCCCCTTAGGTCAGGAACACAGCAGGGCTGTCCACTAACACCACTGCTATCCAGCATAGCACTAGAAGTCCTAGCCTCAGCCACCAGACAACAAAAAGAAATAAAAGGCATCCAAATTGGCAAAGAAGTCAAACTCTCATTCTTGTAGATGATAGGATACTTTATGCAGAAAACCCATGACTCCGCTCCAAAACTGCTACAACAATTATAGGAATTCAGTAAAGTGTCAGGATATAAAATCAATGCACACAAGCCAGTTGCATTTCTATTCACCAACAGCAGACAGAAGAAAGAGAAATTAAGGAGTCAATCCCTTTTCCAATTGCACTCAAAACCATAAGATACCTAGGAATAAACCTAACTAAAGAGGCAAAGAAACTGTACTCAGAAAAGTAGAGGACTAGAACTAGAGGGTATTATGCTAAACAAAATAAATCAATCAGAGAAAGACAATTATCATATGATCTCTCTGATATTAGGCATTTGAGAGGCAAGGCAGGGGGTCCTGCGGGGTAGGGAGGGAAAAAATGAAACAAGATGGGACTGGGGAGGGAGAAAAACCATGAGACTCTTAATCTCAGGAAACAAACTGAGGGTTGCTGGGAAGTGCGGGAGGGAGGGAGGGATAGAGCAGCTGGGTTACAGACATTGGGGAGGGTATGTGCTTTGGTGAGTGCTGTGAATTGTTTAAGACTGACAATTCACAGACCTGTACCCCTGAAGCAAATAATACATTATATGTTAACAAAAATATATATCTTATTTATAAAAAATAAAATATATCCCCAATCCATTTGATTTTTGTTCTTCAAATTTCTGTCCACCAAGCACTTTCAAAACTTTAGAGGTTTTGTACATGCTGTTCTCTCTGGAAACAATGCTCTTCCTGCAAGAGTTCATATCTACTCATGCTTCATATCTCAGCTCAAATGCTCCTAGCTCAGGGAAGCCTTTCCAACCTGTTACCACTATTTCCACTGTAAGTCACACCCTCCTATTAAATGCTTCCATATTATTGTTTCTCCAGATTATAATTTTATTTAAATTTGGGGGATCATTTCATTAATGTCTGACCTCTTTCCTAGACTACACATTTCATGAGACTATACATTTCAAAAAACAGCATTTGATTTCCTTGCCAGGATGTTTCCAGAAATTTCTAAAATGCGTGGCACAACGTAGGTATCCAGTTTATCAAATAAACAACACTTCTGGGAGGGGGTTGATTTTGAAATTTCATAGAGACTAATATTTCTTTTGGTAACTTGTTCTACGGTGTCTCAACCTTTTCAGTCCCCAAATCATCCTTAATGTCTAGCCTTAATTCCTCCTCACGTGGCAGAGAAAACATTTTACAAAAAGAGTTATACCTGAACACTGTAGTCTTTTGAGGGCCGAGGAGAAATTACAAGCTGCTTCTCTGATGGAGCCCTGGGAATTTCCTCCCACTCCCCATCCAAGGCAAAATCCAAATGTTCTTGATGCGTGTTAATTGCGAATGAAGCCTATTGTTACCTGGTTCAACGCAATTATCTACAAAGCTGGTCAAAAAGGCTCAGATGGAGGTGGTTTAACAACAAAAAGGAAGGGAGAACATTATTTGAGTAGCAAGTAGGCAAGCAAAATCCATCATGGTTAATTATTTGCTCTTAATTGTCAGGAAATGAAGGATGGATGGAAGAGGGTTTAAATGGAATAATACTAAAAGTGTTCTTCTACCCAAATGCTGTAGCCAAATTTGCAAGTGAGACTTTTCATAATCCATGGGTTGTTAATTATCTAAACACGGGTCCCTTGGAGCTGTCTGAGTGAAGATTAATTAGTTTTTGAAATAATAGCTAAATTGATGCGGGGAAGGAGTTCAGACTCCAAAATAATGGCTGAAAATTAGCCATCCTATTTCTTCATTTCTCTTTGCTGGGTTCCTAGAGGACATTTATCTCTGTTGCTTTTGCAGAGAGCGCTCATTAATCAAATAGGCAGATGGGCCTTCCCCAATTTGTGACGTGGAATGAAAAAGCAGCCCCACAAAGTGCACAGGAAAAGAAAAGCTGATGATTTTTCTGTACGAACTTCCCTCCAAACTCAGTCACAGCCAAACACCTCCTTGTCAATATGGGCAAGACAAGGCATAAACTCCAAAACCTGATCCTCTTCCTCTGGACTGGAAAATGGGTCTGTGGGCAGAAGCAGGTTTTCACGGGCCCACATGTCCAGTCCAAATCCTGGACTTCTGACTCAGAGAAGGACTTAGGTATAGAGTCTTTTTTTTTTTTTTTTAATCTATGTAAGTAAGATTAAGGTTTTGGGGTTTTTTTTCTGCTTACTTACCACATTATACCACACACACAAAAAAAGAAGCAGGGCAAGTTTTCACTAAATTTGGAAAGTACATTTAGGGCTAATCAACTAAAAAATAGAGATAAAGGGCACTTGGATGGTTCAGTTGGTTAAGCGTCTGACTTCAGCTGAGATTATGATCTCGGGGTCCTGGGATCAAGTTCTGCCTCAGGCTCCCTGTTTAACAGGGTGTCTGCTTATTCCTCTCCTCTGCCCTTCTCCCTGTTCATGCTCTCTCTCCCTCTCAAATAAGTAAATAAAATCTTTGAAAGAAAAAAAAGAAGTATTATGAGAAATCATGTGAAACACACCTCTAAATTGTCTCTCTGGAGGATGAGGAGGCTGGGCCATTTATTCGATGATTTTCCTGCCCCCATAGTTGAGGGTTTCACCTTGGGTGTTAAGATCTGACACCATCCTCCCTGGTACCAGAGGAAGCCCTTGGGCAGAAAAGAGAGATGTAGGTGGAAACTGTCCCCAGCTGCAGGTGGGCCCAGGTGGACTGAGGGAGATACAGATGGGAGATACACCGTGGGGCATCAGGAGTCGCAGCAGTAGCCTTGTCCCAGAGTAAGCAACACTGGGGTCCAAGAATTTGGTGACTATCTAGATACACTAGATTACAAAGCTGCGGACACAGAAAACACACAGTGGATTCAAAGATGAGCCCCTAAATGAAAGTTATAAGGACAGACACTATAAAATAAAGCATGATAGCTTCCCACAGGGGCAACTCTGCATACTTCAGCGTACTTTAGTGAAGATGTGGAGATATTTATTTACGTATGAATGGTTAGAGCTTCCAACAACCAGGTCTCAGGGAAAATAGTTGATACAGAGTTTGTGTTGATGTCCAAAGAAATATCCCGTCATGAAACATTTTTTTTCCAAAGCTGCTGGGCTTTCTTGTCTTTTCCCTTCTATCCTGGAACTCAGACAAAGCCAACTTTGTTACCCAGCTTATTAGCAAGATCTAGTATTGTCTTAGGTTTGGTTCTCCCTGAAGAAAAGGCAGAAGGGCAATGATTCAAGGGGTCTGAGGGGTAATCCCAGGAAAGTAGGTGTCACTGGTTGAGTTCCCCCAGAAAGTGGACTCTGAGATGGAGTTAGCAGGCAGGGTGTTTATTACAGAATGCCCTTGGAATCAACACCTAGAAAAGGAAGGAGAAGGAAGCAGGAGGAGGTGAGCCAGCATGCAGGCCCAGCAACACCTGAGCCAACGCTACAGAGAGCTCTGAAGCCTGAACGACCCTTATGGGTAGTCCAAAACTTGGCTAGGATGGCTAAGCCTTTATAACTGCACATGAATCAGTCATTGATTGTGGGCTTTCCTAGAATGAGGTGTGTCCCTGTGCAGGGCAGCTGTCTGAGGCTAGATGATCTCTAAAGGGACTGACAGTTGAAGGTCATCTGCCAACAGCACTCGGCAGCTGTGACAACAAGTCCTTCAATGAAAGGACATCTGTATGTTCTATCAGTGTCCAGTACAGTACAAGGGTGGAGAAAGTGAGACAATGAAATGAAATAAGTCAATAAACAGTATGTTATTGAAGAGAGTGCCACTGTGGGCAATCAGATTATCCCACCTAGGACAGCAAGGGAACTGGGGTATTTCTTCACCAACTCACATCATTCACTAGTTGAGAGCTAAAACCATGGAGCCTGGACACAAGCTCATGGGGTTCCAGCTACCAGAGAAAGCCATTAGGCAGAGTCACTGTGTAGCCCTTTGGGAGCCTTGGGGCAGGTATGCATAAAACAGTATCACTAG